>JAAGVU020000025.1:15888625-15949396 GCA_011763525.2 Mormyrus iriodes
CATGATGGGAAGAACATTAAAGAAGGCCCATGGACATTAACACAATGCACCCATCCCTGCCTTACAGAGTGCTTCTGGAATTTCTGCTGGTTGTGGTAAGCATATCGATTTATGAGGTCACGAGGGACCACAAGCATACACAGGTCAGTATGTTTATTCCTTTTCCATCCAAAATTGGGCCCATTCACCTCCTCCATAGGCACATCACCACCTCCTGTTTAGTGAGAACAATGATCTCTCTTCAATCTTTCCATCCCCGTGTGTGAGGACCCCCTCTTAAATTAGCTGCACCCGTGCAAATTCCCTTGGAAAAACAGGAGTTGATGGCGAAGATAATTATCTTGATTATTCTGGATACATTATTCAACAAGCACTGGGTAAAGACCCTTTGCTCCAGGGTGTATCTTGTGTAAGTGGAGCTTCTAACATGGCAGATGTTTAATTATTGTTATTTTAAAGACAACAACTCTTAATGAAGTGCACATTATTCACACATTATGGCCCCTCTTAATCACATCAGCTTTTCCCACCCCAAAAATTGCCAGCACTAGTTCATGTTCTCCGCTGAAGCAAACGAACATCAGGCCTTTGTTATGCTTGAGCCGTTCCCGTGTCTCTGGCACCCGTCAGGGTGGATCGTGGGGCCTGCGGCTATGGGCGGCTCGGCTTAGACATTTCCGCTTTGCAGAAACAGCCTTCAGCACCTGGTCGAGAACGCCACAGCCAGACAGAGATCAATGGCTACCAGAGGCGTCAGCCTTGTTGCCAGGCGATAGCCAGCACAAATCTACGAGGCAGGCCAATGAAGCTGCAGCGTGATAAAGTGCCCCCCACCCCCCACAAACACCTTTCCAGGACAAAAGCTCCCAAGCAAAGCTGACAGGCTGAGAGGATCATGGATTCTCCCAGTAACCGGAGGAGGCACAGGAGACACGAGGGTGAACCCCACCCCATTCTGAAGGAAGCATCAATTATTCATCTGAAGACTTCATGTTTTAACTATGAGCTAATCGAACTGTATGTGTTTTAAATCAGAAGAAAACAGCATTTTGCTCTATCATTTGTATATGCATTGAGGGGCCAAGATACAAGCTCATATGACCTAACATATGAGTACAGAAGAGCAAAGTTCATACTTTAAAAATACTCAGTGTAATATCACATTTAAATCTAACCTTCATGTCAGAGAATTAAGCATGCATTTTGATTCTTAATGAGCATCCCTCACAATGATCTTATGCCTTAACATATATATCCATTTTCTATAACTGCTTATTCCATATGGGTCGCCAGGGGTCCGGAGCCTACGGGTGCAAGGCAGGGAAGAACCCAGGATGGAGTGCCAACCCATCGCTGGGCACACTCACAGGAAATTTGGCAACTCCAATCGGCCTCAGCATGCCTTTGGACTGTGGGGGGAAACCAGAGTACCCAGAGGAAACCCCACCACAGCACAGGGAGAACATACAAACTCCACAAACAGAACCTGGGCAGAGATGCGAACCCTGATCCTAGAGGTGTGAGGCAACAGTGCTATCCACTGCACCACCGTGCCACCCTAACATATATATATATATATATATAAATAAATAAAAAAATAGAAAAAAAATAGTAGATAATAATAACGAAAGTGCTTCCTCCTGCTTCCTCCTGCTTCCCCTCCTAAAGTCAGGCCAGACTGCACAGGTAACACATCAGCGGCGACTGAGTCACGGATGCTGAAGCAGCTTCAGGAGGCCAGCAGTTCTGTGGTCACAGATTACTCACGATGTAGGGCGGCACACACCTCATTGCCACGGTGCAAATCTCTCATGGCTCCGTGCATGCATAATATTTGTGTGCAGCAGGCATGCCCTTCCGGTGCAGTTTACCTGCACGCACATGTTTTCGGGCCGCTTCTTCGTGTAAAACTACTTAACGCTGGGAAGGGTGGTTCTGATAAAAGATCAAGCATCAAACATCTTATTTCCCAGCAGGCTCTGGGGTTAATAAGCCTTCTGCCAATTCTCTGATTACGGGTGCTTGGTGCTATGCAACAGGGATCGATGGTCCTCGTCGGGCCGGGGAGGAAATATGTATCGGTTACACTCAGGGAGATTGCCTAAGTGGCAAAGGTGAGCCAATTAAGAGTAATGAATTTGCGAGTCTTTGTCAATTACCAAGAAGCACACACAGCACAGTGATTGGGAGAGCAACAGAGTCAATGAAAATTGACATTTTTCTTTTTTCCAAGCAATCGACACAGACTCAAGGATATTCAAAGGAGGGTTGAAATACACAGATTCATGAAATCGGACTAGGATGAACTGGACTTTGAAAAACACCATTCATCTTAATCAACTCATGTGCAAAGTTGAGGCCCACAGGTAGCCTTCTGCTGACCAAACACCAACAGTGTGACAGGCAACTCTCCAAATACAAACATCACTGTGGGCCCAAATCCCAGCAGAAATCTTGCAAGTGTCCTCCTGTAGATAATGCTGTTTTATATTAGAGTCAGGCAAGTCGATCTAGCAAAGACATAATCTAAACAAACAACAACAACAGCAGAGGCACGCATTGATCGTGCTCTTGTACACAGTCACACGGGACTTATTCCCCATAACTGCTGTGCTTCCCTAAACATTAACCATGACCTTATTTCATTTGTATTAATTAAGTGGAGTGAATCCTTCATTAAGTATCCTGTAATTAACCCATCACCAGACACCAGCTATTAAAGTTTTATGAAAAATAAATAAATAAAATCATCATTTTAATTAATATGGGGTAACCCGGGTAACGAGATGTGGCCTCTGTGCACCATCTTAGTGGGGAGAAACATCTCAAGTAAGGCTAAGCAGAAGCGAAGGCTCTCATGCCATGACAAACACCCAGTGAGTACAGCGGCCACACAGGCTGGGCTTTGCTGTGACTAGATCTCAGGTTAGACTGCAGGTAACCAGAGAATGCTACAACCTGGTGTAAAGAGGAAGCAGTTTGACCTGCTGTGAAACCATACATCTAGTTACAGAGCTCGTGCCAAAAAGCTTGTCATGGGCAGAATCAGTATAAATCACCCACTCCGTTGGCGCTGGGGAAAAACGGGGAGAAATGCTAAGGGTCGATGTCACCTCCTCAAGGGAGGAATATCTGCACATCCCACACCGCCAAAACGATCTGCTTCATCTCAAAAGACCGTTTAGATAGGAAGGGGAAAAAACAGCTTGGTTCCACAAATGAAATGCGAGAACACATGGGAATAATCAGCTCTGCTTCTCACATACGACTGATCAAAAGCTAACTAATGGAGCAGGCAGACGGACAATAACAATAAAGCGTAGAGGAGAAAAAAGGTCTGAGAGATGGATGGGGAAGGCAGCCCGAAGGGGGGGGTGGGATGCAGGGCCGCACCGCCGGGTGCAGGCCTGCCTCATGGCCGGCTGCTGCTCCTGTGTCTTAATTATGGGTGAGGATGTCAGAGCGGCCGGGGTCCATCTGTCAGACCCATCCAGAGGGCAGATGTCCCACCCCTCAGGATCCACTCCGTCCTCCCCAGGTTTCCACCATTGACGCATGTCCGCTTTTAATTAAAGCGCCAGGGAACAGCAGGCGGGGCTTGTCGCCTTGCACGACAGCCAACCAATCGGGCACCAGGGAGGCGGGGGCAGCTTGGGGAGCGTGGGGAGGTGTCCAGCATCCTACCACCCTTTTGCCCAATCACCATGGCAGGGTGGGACCACACAGGAGAAGTGCAGAGTGAAATTATCCAACGAGGCGGGAGGGGTGAAGAACCTGCCCACCCCCAGCTGGCAACCAACTGGACCTGAGCAGCAGGGTGCAGCATAAACGCTCCAACACCACACGGGAAACAAGCTACTGGTGCAGAAACACCACTGTGACTAGAGGAATTTCCTGAGTGGCACCTGATGACTGACTGACACTGTGCCAATGAGGCGACCCCACGACCTATGACATCACTCACTGGCCGCTGCAGTTAACAGGTGCTGCAAGAAGACCACGAGACCTTGGCAATAA
Source organism: Mormyrus iriodes (assembly GCA_011763525.2). Lineage (NCBI taxonomy): Eukaryota > Metazoa > Chordata > Actinopteri > Osteoglossiformes > Mormyridae > Mormyrus > Mormyrus iriodes. The sequence goes on from JAAGVU020000025.1 coordinate 15,892,643, forward strand.
ATCAATAATGCTTGATAAATCATTCTAGTTATCAAACTGCAATGTTTAAGGGGAGACATGATACTCCAAATCCCTTACGGGAACTCTCTGAGAAACCTGACATTAACAAATTCCTAATGACAGATCACCTTGTAAGACATGTCCGTGCAGAATACTGGGCCATTCTGCTGTGTGTAGAGGGAGGTGAGGCTGCATAATCAGCCAGATCCCTTACAGAAGCAACACGAAAAAAAGCAGTGAAACCAACCCATCCACAGGGCATGGTTGCTCTTTGCCAAGAGGAGCAGACAGGTCGTCACCCTCAGGCATGGGCCCTGGTGCGGTGGGAGGAGCCGCGTTGGAAGCAGGCCAGGCCATGGGACACGGAGGGTTACAGAGGTGCCATTCAGCAGCCACCATGGTAGTGGAGATAACAGGGATAGCTATAAACCCTAAAAGCACAGGACACACCCCTCACTGCTCTATACGGCTCCCACGTCATTTAAATTGTCCGGGGAATCCGCTACGGCTGGACGATTAAGACACATCCATGGTTCTGAACAACAGAAGGGCAGCATCGTGGGCCATCCTGCAGATTCAGCAGCTTCTTTAAATTTCATCGCCGTCACAGACAACGATTAGAGACGAAGAGTGACCTGCAGGCAAAATGTCAGGGAAGCCGAGACCTCACCAAATCACAAAGGGATGCATAAACGGTGAAATAAAGGGCTTCCCCTTTGACATCATGACCACCATGGCTTTTTCCATTCAGGCTGGAGCAAGTAGTAAACTGCTCACGCCATTCTACACAAAACAGCTGCTAATGAGTTTTTAAAAATACCGCTTCATCTTCTTCGCCTATCTATGAAGCAGCCATCTGTAAAACGCTCACGTTGTCACTACGTCCACGAGACGATCTGAACACCAGCTTACAGATTCACTTAGCTATAAACCCTGTCTGCTGCTGTTTACAAATCAGCCCCTCCTCCCCTCCCAGCTCCGTGTGGGAGTGGTGTTCGCGGCATGCCCGGTTCCCGAAGCGAGAAAAACTCCCATCATTGATATTCCACTCGCATGCCGGTGTTCTCCAAAAACGCGTTTCCACAAAGAGCTGCTTCACAACGCAACTTCATTTCCATGCGAAGGAGATAAACACACGCAGAACAGTGCTGGGCTCCCCCTGCGCTCTGTCTGCTATGATTCCGTCAGAGAGACACCGGAACGTGGTGGCAAAGAGTCGGGCCTGAGAGTGGGAAACTGGCGGGATGCCAGGATACAGAGGAAAGGAGGGAAAAGTGCTCCCATGCTGGTCTCTCACACACACACCATGTCTATCCTGTTCCCCAACTCATAGTCAATCGTTAAAAGCAGCTTTAGCACGAACCCATCACACTCACACCACTGGCTTGATTTCGCCCTACCAGCTGAAAGCCTTATGTTGCGCTCAGTGGGAAAAGAACACAAAGCCTGCAAGCAGAGTTCACGTGGGGGCCAGCTGGATTTTTTTCATTTCCAGCCAAGAAGGAAAGATAAATCTAGGTGTCTGCAAATCTACAAACACATCCCAGACTCACCCCGAAATACCGCCTGCTGAATATTCATACTGCTCATCGTGCATGCAGTAAAGAGCCACCAGCCATTCACAAAATACAGCCGTTAATTACAGCCCCCCAAAACAAATGTCTCACACCCCCACTTCCTTCCTCATCCCTCCAGCTTTTAATTAACTGCATATTCGCTCCCCTTCAATACTGCTGGGGATCAATTATTTTTCAAACATAGCATATTTACATATATTCCTGTGGTGTCCTCCAGAGCTACGTTTGTGATACCTTGACAGTAAGAGGTACAGTAGGCAGTAGTACTCTGAACCGCTAATCTGTAGTGCTCTGGAATGTTCTGGACTTACACAGCTTCATCCCACCAGCTTCAGTAACTTCAGTCACCAGGGTATTAGCTGTGCATCACGTTTCTGTTGTAGTTTAATTAATTAACAGGGAATTAAGGCTCATTTGCATTTTGCTGAATTATTTGTAAGAGTAATATATTGACTGGGGTTGAGCTCATAAAATCATGTCATATTAAGCATTTTCATACTTATTTAACTTAACCGATTGTCTTAATTACCCTAACAACTTAAAGAGCAAATATGGGCCTCTGGGACAGGTCAGGGCGAACCACCTAAGCTCCTGCAATTGCCCATCGGGCCTGTTGTAAGTCTGCTCTAAAGCTAAAGGCCTCATATAGCCTGCGAATGAGCAAAAGGGTTGGTATGGTAAGCCAGGCCACCCCCACCCAGAGTAAGCGACCATGACCCCTCTCCATGGTGACCATACCCTGGACTGCTCCAGGGTCCACGTGACCCTCCATGGGGGTCCGGCTCCCTGTTCACCCTGGAAATTACATACACAGCATAAGTACTGTGCTCAAGGCCTGATGGATCAACATAATGCGCAATATCTCCCTCAACAAATCACATACACTGAAAAGCTGGATGGCCTGAGACAGTCAGCTGAGCACTGCTGTAGACTGGTACAGGAAGCAGCAGCCAATCAAAAAAATCCCATTTAGTTAAGACGCCACATCCGGCCAAAGAGATGCCTTTCTCCAGAACAACAATACAGATATCCCCTTCAAGCACGCAGACCAGCACTCAGCAAACAGATTATTGATACTCCAGCCAAAGAACTGCTGGAGCAGCTTCTGGTATTCGGCCTGACATCTCCACCGCCTTCCCCTTTTCCCAGTGTGCACCTGCGGCTGTCTGCGCGAATGGCGCACACCTCTCTTAGGGATTCCCGACGGCGGAGCCGTCCGCCTTCCCCGGGCGGTAAGTAATCGCAGATGGACGTCGCCCAAGCTGCCGCTGAAAGGATGGGAGGCTTCAGATGGGCCACCTGCACACGGCGTGTATTTAATCTGTGCTCCTGATCCCTCCCTAATCCCTGGATTGCCCTCGTGTAATCCAAGGCATTAAAAACAATCAACCACATGTACTTTACAAGCCTGATTACTCGCATTCTTGAGGGTTGGAGAATCCGGACTGGCAAGTGTGACAGTGAGACTGGGACGAGGTTGGGGGGGGGGTTTATCACAGAAGCTCAGCTATTCATTTGCACATCTATATCTGAGCAACCAAGGGGTGGAGGGGACACCTGATGCCAGGCCCTAAAGGCTGCTCCCATGGTGTTTGCCCACTGCACTCCAGAGCAGGGTGAGATTTATACAGCGGCCCACAGTCTGCCACTCAGCCTGGGGGCTTCCAGACAGGGGCAGCCACAATCAAGCCAGATGGGTTTGCGGGTGCTACAGGAACCTTGCTTGGGGGTATGGCAGCCCACCAGCCCCCCATTTAAAGAGACATCCAAACACCCTCAATTAGCTTAGTTACAGGGTTTAAAAGAAAGCACCCCCAGAGCCAATAAGATCTGTTAACAAATAAATACAGAATATACTTAAATTAAATGGCAAAATCACATAATTAAGCTTGTGTGCTGGTTACTAGCAGCCTATTTCTTTTCAATCTTACCCCTACTTGCATAATGTTCCAACCTATTTCTTGAGGTAGTTCCTAATTTAATTCACATTCTAGTCTGGATCTGCCTCCCGATCAATTCCAATTACACTTTTTCATATACACATTTGATTGCCATCCTTTAATTGGATTGGAAGAGGGTAATCAATCTCCAATCCCATCCTAAATTGACCTGATATCTACCACAGCCACCCCTTTCAATCAACTCGATGTCTAGACAAGCGATAGCATTAAAGGAAAGGTTATCAAACACCAGCTGATGGGTGACCACGTCCACCTCACATAAGCTGAGGAGCCTCATGAGCTCTTTGGTTGTTGCCTCACCATGACTCTGCCTGGGTCCAGAGCTGACAGCACAGCATGACAGATACGATTCTCCAAGGATGCCAGCAAGCAAAAAGCGGACTGAAGAGACTAGCAGTAACAGAGTGTCATGTAAAGAAAATGTCCCATCTCCTGCCCGAGCCCAGTGTAAAACCTCATCTCTGAAGCCCAGTGAGTTGCATTACTAGTTTCCATCACTCATTGCCTGCTCAATAACCTTGGAGTTGTATTTCACTGTCCACAAGTTAAAACCTTACAAAATTACACTGAGCTGAGCATTAATGTCTTCGCTTTGACCAGCCAGCTTCCCTCCAGATGCCCTGACAAATTATTTATTTGGACCACAGTAAGCTACATGTGGACTGGGAGAAACGTCCTTAAAATTCGAAGCCCAATATGTTTGTAGTTTGGTGCAGTGGCTCAGCAGTGGTACAGCACACGGCCGGGCTGTGGGACACAGGGCCCTGAGGAGCTACGGGACATGGGGCAGGTTAGGCAGAATAAACTACAGCAGGATTGCTATGCATTCCACCCTCCGTATCAGCAGTGGATTGGTTCCAGGTCCCCTACAGATAAAAAAAGCCTCAGATGATCAAGTCCCTTACATAAAATTGGCATATTATTCACATATAATCTACAGACATCCTCCCGTATACTTTAAATCACTGATAGAATACTGATAATACTTATTACATTGTAAATGCTATGTAAATACTGATCAGGGAATAATGACAAGAAAGACTGTACATGTTAAGTACAGATGCAACCATCAAGGTACATCTAGAAAATATAGAGAAAATATTAATGTCTCTCTCTCTCTCTGTCACACACACACACTCACCAGCACCCAAAACTACACTTCACTTCATTCACGTGCACTCAGTGTAGTGTTTGGCATATTCAAAATTTAGCTTTTTGGAACTTTTGGGATTTAATTTTTCTTTTTTTTTTTAGATTATTTTTGATCCGCGGTTGGTTGAAGCTGTGGATGTAGAGCCCGTGGATAGGCCCACTGTATGTTATTCTCCCAGGCTACCTTACATTCCCTATCCCTACACATCCTGCCCCAGTATATAAATAGCAGAAAATTGAGAGACTCACGAATTTAGATCAACCTGCGCTGTCAGATACAATACAAACTTTCAGACTGAATGTGATTCCCGTGGATGGACCACAGTCGGCCAAGACCGGAGGGGTGGGGTGTGTAAGTGATAGGGTAAAGGGTGACATCAGGCAGGTTCATCTCTAGTCAGAGACCTTTGCATTTAACATGTGACACCTACACGTTCTGGTGACCTGCTCTGGGTTTAACTACCTACAGAACAAGAAAGCAAACATTAGGAATCAAAAACAGGTGCAGCAAGTCACAATGGAGAGAAACAATGATCCCCCCCCCAACCACACCCCTGGAAGATGAACCCGCCCATGTTATGTTGCTGTAGGATGTACTTGGCCCTCTCCTACAGAGGGGGGTGCTGTAGGATGATGCTGGAATCATAGTCTTTGGGAGATGTTTGAGACACTTATCCTCATGTTGGGGTGACTTTCAGAACAATAAGAGGGTGGTCACCTAATGTTTAAAGCCTCCCCACCAGCGCTACCTACAATGCATCTGTAGGGGTACAGGTCTGTCTGGATGTGCCGTCTGCCCCAGCCAATAAGATTAGAATACTATTGACTTCCAATCAGCTCCAATCATCTCAGGGTTAATTGCATTTCTTTCTACAATTTTTTAATGAACGATACAACTGAGAGGTAAACATTGAATATCAAATTAACCTTGGCAAGGAAAATTGTGGTAAAGGAAAAATAAGCTACATTTTAAAAGCACTCAGTCTCTGTCATAGTTGCAAATGTACACCCATTTTTTTGAAGGGGGGATCAGATATATTAACATTCTTCATTTTTCATCAAGAGGTATTTAATACCTGGGTTGAGCAAAGCCAGGGGAATTTCTACCCAAGATGAAAAGTCCCATGAAAAATTTATGACAAATAATATTCAGGTGAATTTATATGTAAATTGCAGCATCTGCTCTGGGGTGTGATAACCAAGCCAAGCGCACTCAGGGGGCGCGAACCCGCTCCGGGGAGGGTCCGCAACGACAGGGACGCTGTGGGCCGATCCACACCATGCAGCCGCCGCCCTGTCAAAGTGTAGCCAGGCAGCCGCCACGTCGCCTTCAGCAGGAGTTGCTGGGAACTTGGCACTATTAATAGCAGCCCATGCTTTTGTTGAATTCCATTTTCTCTTTATAATGCGGAACACAATCGCTGCTCCCCGTGCGACGCTGCTAACGGCCTCGCGGAGCACCGATCACACCCGCGCACAAAGCAAATCATAAATATGTATGCAACCGCGAACACGGAATTTACACACGCCGCCACAGCTCGGGGGGGCGCTCAGAAACACGGCATCACACATCGCCACTAGACAGCAACAGGAAAAGCGGGCTAAGGAAGGGGGGGGGGAACACTTGTTTTCATAATTGGTCAGGAATCACTATGCCCCACCTGAGAGGCCACACAATCTTCAGCTGCGTATCGCACAGCGCTGCCCATTTCATTAAGGCCGATTAAAGCTTCGCTTTACGCTTTACCCTCATCCTTCTGACCGGGTTCCAACATTTAAACTGGATCCCGTCCGCTGATCCGTTACGCGCCTGTCAGTAAGTTCGGAAATCTAAAGCACCGCGCGTTCACAGCTCCGTGTTCTTGGATAACGCCTCCCGGCCGAAAACGAGCCAAGCAGTTTGAATTATTCATCCGCCGTGGACCAGTTAATTAACATGCCCCAGTCTACGTTCCCCCCACCCTCTCTGGGCGAGGGAGGTGGGTTTGGTGAGGATCCGCCCCCGTTTGAATCGCCTCCTTTTCAAAGTAACAGTCAATTTTTCAATCCTCAGACAGGGCTGAAACAAAAATACAGAGCTCCACAAAATTTAAAATCTAGCTGAAATCCAATTTAACACTGCATAGGAAAATAATAGGTACCGGTGTTCCCCCATCACTTCAAATTAAAGTCCACTTTGCTGTGAGTGACTTGTCATTTTAATCTGATTCCCCTCTTTGAGTGAAATGACCACTGTCAGCTCTGGTCTGAACGCTCGCTGCTCCTTTTGTTAAAAATTAGCAACAAGAAATTACATGAGGGGCTGAGTCAAGTCAAATCACTTTCAGATGGGCCTAAAGACAGCTTCCCCAGAACCATAGAAAGGCTGAGAAGTAGCATTTCCAGCAATACATGGCAAAACTGATCAGTACGCAGACAATTTTGCCAAGACACAAAACACTTCAAAACACCGAAAGCAACATACCCTGTGATTAATGTTATGATGGGCTGTCCTCATCACAGCCACTTATTTGGGTCTGCCTAGATGTTTTTCAATTTCTACTTGTATACATTCATAAACCAGAACTGCAAAGCTGCCGTGAGAACTGGAGCGACAGCCTGATCACAGTGTCAAGCAAAGCCTCATTCTGGCGAAGAGTGCCTTTGTTTGCTCTTTTGGCAAACATCTCCAGGGTTACCTGACGTTGATGGTCACAGCCAAGAAAAAAAAAAACACACACACAGGCCAACCAAATGGCCAGACACAACAGCAGCAGGAGAGGAGGATTCACAGGGATAAATTCTGCCCCCATCAATCAGTTGGAATCTGGCCAAGCCGGGTCAGCAAGTGCCCATGAGCAGACCAGCATCACAGCGACCGGGCCAACGGGAACTTCAGCGCTATATAGAATGCACTACGAAGGCAGCCCACATTCGCGAAAACATTCTTCTCCTCCGGTTGTCAGTGACGTGGTCACTTACAATGATTTGTTTCCTGAAGCTGGCTGTCTGTTTATAGCCGGGGTCTGGGTCAATGCTACAATTAGCGTTACGGTTAGAATTAGTGCCACCACAGAGCCATAAAGCACAAGCTCCGCCCATCATCACGTCCGCTACAAACATACAGGAATAGTGCAACCAACCCATAATGCTGCAGCCGGGGTAATACTGCATTTAAACTGTCATGCTTTTAGAAGCATTTCAGCCAAAAGCCACACTTGGATAGGCACTGCATGCAGCTGCAATCAACATCTCCCCCCAACCCCCTGAGAGGGGCAGGTTGGCTTGAGTCAGGAGCCCCCCATTTCTTGAAGATGGAACAGGTCTTGCTAAAGATGTGGTGTCCTACAGGACAGACCCTGCAAAAGCCGGGATGAAGGACAGCGCTGAAGGTCAGCTGAGTGAGATCACTGGTGGACAGGAGCAGAGAGGCAGGGCCTGGGAGGTGGATAAGAAGGCAGGTGCGGCTAACCACAGGGGCTGGGCCTGTTTCCACACATTCGCGTGCCGGACCACAAGGAGCATGAGAAGGTGACGTGTATGTGCCACCACACTGAGGCAAGTAGCCATTCCTGCCAAAGCTGGCCGGCACCGCCATTTTCTAGGATTAACTTCAACAGGGTACTAAGGAATGGGGGGAAGGGGACTCTGTACCATCAAAAGCTGTTCTCTTCTCCCGCCGCCCCCCCCCCCCTCACCCACCCACTCCCGCAGAGCCCGCAGTAGGCAGTTCTCACTTCGGTGGTCCCAGACCCCCCAACACCCTCCCTTCCAAGCGATGATGCCTGGGGGTCCAATCTCAGACACCCAGCCTCCGTGAGCTTCCCAGGAGAGCTGGTGAAAGGGGGCAGTTTGCCAAGATGTGCTATGCTCCACCCCCCAGTGTAAGAAACTGCTCTTCCAAGACAGGCTGCTGGGACATGCAAAGTGGTTTCAGACAAATAAGGAGAATAACCATCTATAGCACTAGGTTCCCCACATCATGTCGAAAGCAGTATGGCAGGCCCTGCAGCCCCACCAGCACTCCATTTAGTCGGGCCGCTGTATCTCTTCCGCCTGACCAGCCCTAGCATCAGCGGTCTAGGCTGCCTTTCCCCTAGCCGGCAGGAGCTGTCATTTACCAACACCTCTCAGGCACAGGGTGCACAACTCTCTCTGACCTTTACATAGCTCTAAACACAAGAATAAGCCCTGAGTGGACTTTTCAGGCTGCTATGCTTGTGTGTTGATGGCCTCCATATTAAATCTATTCCAGTTTATGGAGGTGCCTGTTGAATATATGGACTAGGGGATGGAACAAAATGGACACAGAGGAACACACACACACACAGCCACGACCCAACCACAGGGGGGCGTTCGAGTGCCTGCTTAAAGAAGGCCCGCAGCCTGTCCTCCACGCCCCTCTTTGAACCCCACGCCGACTCACTAGCGCATTCTCTCCTCCACGCCTATCTGCTCCCTTTGAAGTGACACATTCCAGGCCTCGTATCCCAAGACTGACCATGAAGGAGGCGATTGTGTCCATCGACCCGGTGCCCAGCACGCCCCCTGGATCACGACGACCTTGGGCCTCCACACAGAACAGGGTCGGGCACGATCAAAGCCGCCACATATCAGCCACCCCCATCAAACACCCTCACCTAACGGAGAAGCCGAGTCTTGGCATCTGCCGGAGAAAGGGGCCAGTGTATGTCTCGCCTAGATAATATCCTGAACTCCACCATAAAATCTCCTGCTCCTTATCGAGCATTTCAATCGCTGCTCTTCATAGCAGCATACCCCCACCACTCTCCACCCTACCCTCCAGCAGGATCGGCAGTCTACCTGCCAATGGAGGGACAGTGAGCATGGAGAGAGACATTTTCTGAACAGACCGTTCCTCTGCAGACAAGAAGTAGCGCTGCTTGCCTCGCTGCCCCTCTGTCATAAAATCTGGACCCCCAGGATCTCCACACTGGACTGAGCTGAATGACAGAGCCACCCAAAAGGCCAAAGACAGCCAAGCATAGCAAGGTGAAGGCATACCACACAGCACATCCGTACCGACGCAGCCACTCTGCACCCGTTACTTCCCGTGTTACGCCCCCTCCCTCCTTTGGAGTAGTTCAGTGCTTATCATTTCTGTGGTCTAGCTCACAGCTGTCAGCTAATGCCTGCTAGCACACCACAGACGTGTCACACGCTTACACCCGCTGTAAAGCACGCATCTCTGGGCAGCCTTCCTCATTGCGCCCTTTAGCCACGTGCCTGTACAGCTGGAATTTTTATTCATTTGTATTAAAGCCGCTTTAGATAAAAGCGCCGGCTAAGACATTAGCTATGTGATACACAGCGCACGCCCGCCCCAGGCTACGCCTCTAACCCCTAGCCCGTGGAGGCTGCGCCCGGCTGTAATTCAGGCCCCGTTAGAGCCACCGCTGGCGGTATGCGATTTCATTAGGCCGCCAGCCTCGCCTTGTGGCGCGACCTTGAGCGCTAATGAAGACCGCCTTTCACAGGCCCGGTATGGGAAGCCCCCATTTATAATGAAATATTCATCCGTGCCAAACTCACTCCGTCCACCTGCTGACGCAGTCGCTGCTGGCAACAGTTCGAGGAGGTTTATTGGATATTTAATTAAGCTGCTATTCATTTTTAATATATTTCCTCCGTGATTCGATTCCTGCGACGGGATGCACCGATCGCGCCAGACAGCACCACTGTGCACTTAAAGGCCAGGAGGAGGCATTGAGAAGCAGTTTAAAAAAGAGCTGTGCAGTGACCCATTGGCAGCCCAGTGAAATAGACCCCAAAACCTACAGACAGAGAGCAGCACATTCACAGCACAGAGAACCGAGGACTTCGCTTATCTTCATTTAACGTTTCTGCTTTGCTGGGAAATAATCTTAATCTGGTGGCTAAGCTCAAACCACAGAAAGACCAGGGACAGGGAAAGACCGCTGGCATAAAATCCCACCAGAACACGGCCACGTCAGTCAGAGCCCTACCCCTATCAAAGGCAGGAGAAGCGAGCCAGAGCACAAATTCAGTCAGAAGGAGGGTGTCCATAGCCAGAAACCCGATTTAAGGGAAAAATTAACTAAGTTTAATAACTGCCTTAGTATTCAAGCTGATACTTTAATTGCATCACCAGGTTAATATCAGCATCGACTTTTGTCAATTAAGTCCTTGGAGAAGTGGATGAATGTGGCATGTAGACGCCGTTGATTTCATTACCCCAGTTCCAGGATTTTTTTTTCTTTTTTTATTGAAGAGCAGCTGACAGGGAATTCACTCACTGGTTGCCTCCTCCCACAGGAAATTAAACCCTAAATTTGAAATGAGGTATAAAATAAACATTCCTCACAGAAACTCCATTAGTACGTCAAACAGAAAGGCCGACAGTGAGGCGCCCAGGAGAACTCTGGGTAGGTTTTGCCTGATTGGTACCTGCTGGGAGAGGACATTGTAAAATAAACAAGTATTGACTGACTGATTGATTTCTCATCACTGGGAGCCACAGTGTTGATTATTCAAGGACTCATTGGCTTGCATACATTCCTGTCATTTGCGTTCTATCTCACACACACACACACACACACACACACACACACACACACACACACACAGTTTAGACCTCCCTATTTTCTCATCTGCCTTATTCCTCTGGCGGCTATGTCAGGATTTCACTGAGGTCATGTGAAGAAGGGCGCTGTTGTAGTCACCACAGTGACTGTCCCGTCGTGGATTAACAGCACGACTTCATGCTTCCAAGGAGTTCAGCAATGCCTCCCTACCGCCGGTATCGGTTTCACGCACACAACAACCACAACAGACTAACAGCTGACAAAGGTTTACGCAGATGCCTGTCACATGCTGTCACAAATGACAGAGCGGAGATGGATTAAGGCAGCACTCGCAGTGATACGAGCAATGATCAGCGCTTTTGTGCGTGAGTAAGCCAACCGATAGGTGAACGAAGAGCAAGAGATTGATGGCGTCTGACTGCTCGAGGAGGCGGAGCTTCAGGCAGCAGGGAGCCTGGCTTCGACACCCCTGATAATGACATCTCTCGTGGGGGTCACAATCAATAAAGTGGAGGGGAGCGTTCGAGTGTGGAGGAGTAAATATGCATTTCCCCGCCGTCCCACTGTAGGGAGGGAGTAGACCAATGCCCTGCCAGCGCATCGGCCAGCCACAGCACTGGTTGATGGGCGCTGCCGGTGTAATCACCGGCCCTGAAAGGGGGCATCTCTGTGGGCTTTATTGTGTCAAGCAGTGGGGTGGGGCTGCTTCACAACAGGCAGAACTTGATTAGTTCACCTTCACCCATAAAACGTGGCCATTGTAGGGAGAGATGGGCGATTCATCTGGATGGGAAGAGAAGGGAGGGGGTGAAGACATTAAGTCTTATCTCGTCGTGCAGCCAGCCCACTGAAAGGACCCTCACGTCCATCCAACATTCACCTGCCCTTTGTCACAATAACCTCAGTGCTGTTACCTGTGCATAAACACACCTTGCATCTTCATAACGGGATGACGGCCGACGAGTGGTTACTCACCAGATGGGACAGCGGATGAGGGCCAGGCTGGATAAATCCCTCTTGCTCTGTCCTTGAGCAGGACACATAACTGAAATGCATTGCTGGGTGACACACATAAGTGCCATTTTAGTGTACTGCCATGGCGAACGATTTTAGACACAATAAAGACAGAATTAGCAGCATGAAGACAGAACAGGCTCGACGACAGCACACATTTATAGCTGCATAGTCTTCAGTACCCAGAATACCTTGGGGGGGGGCGGGGGCAGCAACACCATACACACCAGCATGACATTTCACCATGCTCTCTACCCCCTACCAGGCAATGCTCTTTGAACTGGGTGTTTGCACCATGTTCCTGGAACCACCCTCCCTTATATTCATGTCTCCCGTATCTGAGACCTGCCCCCTACCTGCCTCCACCCCCCAAGATTTCTGTGCATTTCTGAGTATGTATGGAGGACAGGACACGCAGTGCTAGTATTCAAGTAGTACAGTGCTGCTTACAGACCAAATAGGCATGAAACGAAGCAACTAGGGTCTCTGCTGACCTTCTGCATGTCCCAGTCAGTCCCACTTTGGTTTGAATGGCTGGATTGCTTATGAAATTCACAGTGCATTTAATATCACGCATGTGTTTTTAGTAGGCTTTCCAGAGTGGCGTGCCATGACCCCTTTCCAAATGCCTATTAGAGAGTAGCATCCCACAGGCCCTTGCTCAATGGGCCTGTCCTTTTTCTGGGGTCCACCCACAGAGATCCAACACACATAGCAAGTGAAGAGCTCCTCCCATCTGCCCCCTGGTGTTATCAGAAAGATGAAACAGGCAGAAAAGCACACAGACCCTTTCTTTCACACCAGCGATTCAACCAGTGTTTGCAGTCAACCAACACCATTGTTATTATTTTAAGCACGCAAAAATCATGAGCTGTTGAGCGTTTGACACACAGATGCCATGATGACCAGGCACTTGGGCCTTTGGGTGCATCATCACCATGCCCCTCCCACTCTGCTTAATTGGCAACTGCACCTGAGCCCGGCGGTGCAGAGCGTCCGAGGCTAACTGCTCCCAGGTCTCCAGATTACTGGCCGGCAGCACTGCTGCCCTTTCAGCCAGGCAGGAAGGCGAGTAGAGCTTTTAATCATAGGCAGAGCAGAGCAGAGCCCCCTCAATCAAACCAAGGCATGAAATCGGCTGTCGTGTCGTGACTGTGATGAATATGGAGGAAGCCTTTTTAAATGCAGATGAGGACCGGACTCAGAGGCCAGACCCACCTGAATCATTAGTATTGACCGGCTCGTTTTTCCCGAAATGTCTTGTTTCTCTTTATCCTTCTAATAAATGGCCGATAATGTTGCCTGCACACATCCCACTGGTATCATTGGTCTGATTAATCATCTTAACTTAAAGACGGCCCTTCTCGTTTTTCACAGAGAGCTTTGTTGGTTGCTAAGTTCTCGTATTCTGGGGCGGTCAGGCAGCTTACGCTTTTACACTTTGAGGTTAAATGCTCTATGAGGACAAAAGTGAGACCCCCCTCCCCCCCCCCGGGACTTGACCCTAAAAGCTCAGGGTGATGATTACAATGGTTTCATCGTGATGCTACCTGTCACACAGATGCCTGAGCCCACCCTTGGGGGACCACCCCCCCCTTCCGGGAAGGGTATGAAGCCTCTGCTGCCAGGAGGAAAGATGGATGAAACCTAAGGAGAGAGGCAACTCACCGCTGGGGAGGCAGCCTACGCAAGGCATTGGCCCGTGACCCTGCTAGGAGAATCAGGTTACTGGGCTGCAGGCATTGCCACTCCACCAGTGTTGACAGGAAGGTTAAAAACTACACCTGGGCAAAGGAGGGGGAGCGAGGAGGGACAAGGACAAAAACCTGAGGCACACAGATGCAGAGGGAGGCTTGTGCCTACTGCCACACTTAATGTCCACAGAAAACATACACACGCACACTGCTGAAGGTCTGACCCAGGCTTCATTGACGAAGTGCCACACCCCGATCCAATTCCAGTGGAGTCAGTCATCGAGGACTGACAGTCATGGGGGACCTGTGACAAGGGCAATCGCTTACCATAACGCTGGGAACGCATGAGCCAGGCTGCCTCCAAAATGCTGGAGCACTCCTGTAAAACCTGTACCGGCAGTAACTGTGTTAGGTCCAGCACATTAGGAGCCAGTAAAAACAGGAAGGTTCTGCTCCTGCTTTGCAGACTATGAGGGTGACAGATGACTGGAACTACATTTTATTATTGCTAGTAAACACAAAACACCTGTCACCCCTATGTATTCTTTCAGGCTTAATTACATTATAAATACATCAAAACAGGTCCGCATGCACCGCAAACGCTGGGTTCCTAATTAATGCAAAGAATCTGCTTACACATGCAGTTTCCACAGTCTTCAGTAGTTAAAGTCACATTGAGATACACGCCTAATGATATACGCGTCCGAACCACAAGCCATCGATGCTCAGACCCACTAATCCGCTAAACACACTAAACCACAACAGTTGACTCTCCCAAGAAATCCCACTCAGCATCAGGGCTGGCGAACGCTCCATTTCAGCGACACATGGCGGCATGGAAGGACAAGCAGGCCTCTACTCTCAAACCAGCTGCAGCAGGGTCTCAAGAAGAATAATGGATTTTATAGCTAGCCAAGATCACAGGATATTTTGCTTTCGTGAGAAACTGCCGTTATATATTTTCTTAGCCAGCAGGAGTGCAGAGCATTCTGGTTAAGAGGGGTAATTAAAAACAGTACCTTCACCATGTACACAAGATATAAAGAGGCGTCAGAAAAGCCTTAATATGCATCCCAAGGCACCTATCAAAACATCTGCAATGTTATGTTACAATTTATAAAGACTTTTACGGCATTTTAATGACAGCAGAGAGAGCTGGTCCCTATACATATTCATGAGTGTTTGGGTAGCAGTCAGAGGGGAGGAGCTTGCTGAAGAGGGCGGAGACTGCTACCCAGCTGCAGGTACAGTGCCAATACTACAAGCGGTACGAGTTCATTGGGGAATAAAGGAGCAATGGATGAAACAACTGATGGAAATGACATTAAAATAGAAGTTAAAAAAAAGAATGACTCAGCATATACCGGTAAACCAGGTTACAAGTATTCGGCATCGCCCAACATGTACAAGAAACAACAGCAGGTTAAATGAAGATGGGCCAGCAAGTGTCTTGGAGGTCCATTAGTGAGCGTATTTTGGGTCTTATGGTGGTCTTTTTGAAATGACCCCCACCCTCGCCAAAAGCACAAGCCCTGCTCTTCACCAAAAGCCATTCGCCATTTGGAGTCAGAATGCCGGGCGGAGCTGCCGCGAGGCCCCTCTCTGCAAGCGATCAGCACCGACCAGATAACCGTGCTGTAACAAAGGCCTGTACAGGAGGTGGCGGGCGGGAACAAGGAACAACAGCTTGCCGGTGGCAGATTGGAGGAGCGCTCTCCCAACAGTCGAGGCAGGCACGGGCCAAAAAGCAGGGGGAACTGTTAAACTGCCCATTGTGGCAGGACACAAATGGAGTAAATGGCGTTTCTGGGAAGAGGCGAGTATTTGGCACCTGGCTGTTCAGTCCCCATATAGGGCCTGGAACAGGAGCAGGTAAAAGCACAGAAAGGTCACGTTCCTCCGGCATGCCTCGAGTATTCTCAAGGCCGAGATAGAGAGGAGCCAAGGGCCGGTATCCTGCAGCCCGGTGCAATCAGCCTACGCAGACAGTTTACTCGGCATTTTTTATTCGATAATGAACGGTCATCCCTCGTGCACAACAGTTAGATTATAGCGTAAAAGAAATTCAGCCTTCAGGTGAATAATAAATAAATGGCTTCACACGGGAGAGTCGAATTTCACGTTGTATTAGGTCACACTCCCTAAATCAATCGGGTGTGCCTCAAAACAGCTGACAGCTTATTAACGCCACCTCGTTCAAATGCTGGGCAGGTAACGAACTGTAATTAAAGCCAGGAAAATATACGTTAAGGACCACTCTTAGCGGGAGGGGGAGCGAAATGAACGCCTCGCAGTCTCCAGAGCGAGGACTAATTTGCTGCCAAATCAATCAATAGGGCCATTTCATCTCGGTTGCTATGGGAAAACAAACAATAAAACACAATGTGCATTTTCATGGGAGGACAGAAACATCTTGTTCTAGTAGCTGGGGAGAGGGTAAATAAAAAAAAAAACTTCAAAAAGGAACGGCGACGTGTAGATCAAAAACCATCTGCTGAAGACAGAAAGCAAACACCTCAGGAGCTTCCAAGCCATCCATCACTGGAACCCGAAATGTATTTAATTGGAAACAATAAGCAGTGCTTAACACTAATTAACTTCTGCCGTTGCCCGTCTTTGAAGCAAATCAATTTCTGCTCCGAATATGAAATATACGAGGGAAAGGAGCCCATTCAGTATGCCATGTCCTCCTGGATACCAGACCAGCAGATTCTGGCAGAACTTCATTCTGGCTTGAATGAAGCTGAAGACCGTGGCACTACCGTGAAGCTCCTTTCAAAAGGCCTAAACCTTTGTTTGCTGAATGTTTCCTTTGTTTTCCATGAACTTTTCCCAGGGCTTTTCCAGGTGTGCTTTCGTTTTGTGCACAACCTTTCCAGACCTTCATACAGGATTTGAGCATACTTGGATCACACTGCACCTCAGTTGCCTATGTTTGACTGAAAGGAGATTCAGACCAACCTTTGCATGGGGGTAGGTGTCATCAAGGCTAGCAGGCATTCTTCTCTGGCTTCTCCAAGCTTGGGTACCTGGCCTGAGCTTTGCAATGTCTCTGTCATCATCTTTATTAACCAGATGCTCGGCACATAGTAACCGACCTCTAGTCCTGCCATTTGGCGCTACATTGAAGTGATTCTCCTTCCGTACCTTCATCAAGCCACGACTGCAACCTCTCCAGTCCGACTCCGCTATCTGCGTGCTGTGGTGCTGTGCACCATTCAATACAACCCCATTAAACTCTGAGCAGAGATATACCAGTCAACAGGTTCACATACCGACATTCCACGCAGTGTGACGTACGACATGGGTCGTTTTCACTGACAAGACAGAAACTTGCTGAAATGCTGATGGTGAATTGATCTCACCCGCTATGTTTCTGGCAGAATTAAACACAGCCCAGGTCATTAAAGGGCATCCATTATGTTTTATACCTTTATTTTAAAGCACTGGAACACACTGTCAGCTCTTCTAATATCAGCTCTTTATAGCAAATAGCCGGTTTCTTCAGTGCTTAAAAAACTGCAGTGTAAGGATGAGTTTTCAAGCTGGAACCTGGGCTCCAAGCCATAAACATACTATACACCACACTTCCTGTCATCACAAGGACCAGAAAATCCATAGTCAACCAGTTTCAGATCCTTACTTACAATGTCTAGCAAAAGAGGGTTTGACATTAAGAATCATCTGGGTCCATTATGATGCATGACGTGTGACCAGCTGCCAGAAGTTGCATCTTCCAAGTACAATGTTACCCCTCTATTCAGGCCCAGGCAGAGAGAGGAACCAGAAGACTTGGACTTCATGTTAGGGGAACCAGAGCTCATCACAGGGAAAACTCTATATGCCACTCTTCCAGAGTAAAGGTCATAACCCCCTTTACCTTTGCTAGGTCAGGTTTCATAATATCATGTTTAGTTTTAGTATGTAGGCCTGGTGGGGAGCAGTAAATGTAACTTCATTGATATTGGGGGGTGCCCCAGGGCTTGAAACCGAACTCGCCCATCCCTCAACCAACTACCTTTTGTATTAATGAAGTCTCTGACCAGATAAAATGTACACACTAGGACAACTATGGGGGCACTGTGTGGAGCCCCAGAGAAGGTCTGTTATTTTCACTGGAACTTTGCACACTGGTGGTGGGGTGGCATATGTGTGAGGGGATCAGAGCTCCCATCATGAAACACCTCCACAGGTTCCGGAACACTTCAAAGCTCTTTCGGCAGCCCTGCCCCCAACTGAGAGAAGGATCCAGCTGTAGCCAGCAGTCGCCTCCTTCACCGGCACCGCTTTGAAGATCAACACGATGCACGAGACAAACAGCTTCCCAGAGATTGATTACGTGAGCAAGAGGGAGACAGACAGACATTAATTTGCCCTGAAACAATTTATGAGCAGTGGGCTCGTTCTTTGTGTAATGTAGACTACCCTTAATTAAAACCCTGGATTTATAGGATGCAGCGTTTGAAGAGGTTAACTGATTCTGAAGCTCCCCAAAGCGTGTGGTCTAGGATCAGCGCATTTGAAAGAAGTTCTGGGCAGTCCTGACAGTTCTGATGCATCACACTCAGGTCTTTGTCTACACGTAACAGTGAGCCAGAAGGACATTTGGGTTGGGCTTAACTAGGATGGGTCCCATTACCCTCTATAT
Organism: Mormyrus iriodes; assembly: GCA_011763525.2. Taxonomy (NCBI): domain Eukaryota; kingdom Metazoa; phylum Chordata; class Actinopteri; order Osteoglossiformes; family Mormyridae; genus Mormyrus; species Mormyrus iriodes. Next base: position 15,911,234 of record JAAGVU020000025.1, read on the forward strand.
CCAGCTCCCTTCCAAGAACAGAAGAACTCCCACCGGCACCTTTCCATCTCCAAGGACAAAGGACAGCCTCCGAGGCCAGAGACAGCTGGGACAAGACGGACATCTCTCCCCCCCCTTTAAAAAAAAGGGCTGCCCCACCCCAGGTCCGCATGCCGGCAGAGCTGAAGCAGAGAGGGCTGCACCTGTGAGGCTGGCAGCCGGCCCAAAGTCACTCACTCACTCAATATAAAACACCACAGGATCGCACACCCACCCACCCGAAAAACAACCCCTCAACGCTAGGGTCTGTTCCCAATCGCCTATATCTCATTGGCAGCCAACAAACCATATTACCACCCAAAACAAACACTGCTATACCCAGAAGCCACTGCAGGTACCCCATTCTGCATCATTATAATGTTGTGGTTTTAAAAGCTGAGCACTTGATGAACGGTGGTTTAGATCGGATTGGTGAGCAATCCGTCACATTTTTCTTGTTGCTCAATTCAAGAGCTGTGAGAAATTGCCAAGCGACCAGCAAACGGTGCTGTAATGTTAGCTTTTCAAGCATCCATTCCTTCAGGAAAATATTTCCACTTTTTCAAAAAGCTTATTCAACAGGCAATGATTTCAAACCAGATATCTGAAGGAAATAGAAAGAAATTTTTTTTACCTTAATCTGTTTTTCAGTTTTATGAAGTAAAAAAACAGCAGGTCTCCCAATCAGACAAAATTAAAAACAGATTAAAAGGCAAGCTCTGCGTATACATTTGTGTGATCGTATGAGCTTCAGCCCTTCAGGAAATGACGTATTTGGTGGGGTATGAACCTTAAAGGCCTTTTCCGACCTAACTGCCATGGCATGAAGTAATTCGGAAGTGTGGTGAGCCAGGTTAGCAAACCACCGCACACTGGAGGGTTAGCAGGAGAAACAATAAAAGCTGGTGCTTGTTCTTCACCTGCTTTGTCTGCCTCTGAATATACATGAGAAGGAGACCGGAAAGGGGGAGAAAGGCACAGAGTTGGCCTGCCAGGCACTTCAAATAAGCAAACAGCAGGACGCAAGCATCACACCAGACAGGCGGCGGTCTCCACGGCATGGGCCATACTTACCTCAGTGCTGTTTGATCAGAGGCGGGTTTACGGACGTGAAGAGACGGGGGGAGCATGATGGGTCTCTCCAAACTCCTCGACACAGCGTAATGAACCTCTTCGATTCACATGCGGTCCGATTGAGAACTCAAAAGAAGTCATTGCCCCGGGGCGGCCATGCATGCCAAATCACAGTCCAATCTCTCAGAGCGGTTGTACTGAGATGGGATCACATCCTGCCACTTCAGAGGTGACACTGCTGTCACCGCCAACCCAATAAGGTTCTCAGTTACTGCAAGAGCGGTGCCCAAAACGTGGGTCTTGCAGAAAAACTACAGGACGCCACCTTTACTCTCCACCACACACTCGAAACCCGGAAGGTTCTGCTCCTAGCACCCACATGACGTTACCTCAAAGCCTCTGCAAATGGATCTAATGTAGACTTTTTATAAAGTTCTGTATTAGTGTTGTGCACAGGAAATCAATATCATTACAGATATTGCTACCACTATATTCCCAAGGAAGTTCAAGCTTATAAATATAGTGTAGAATCCTGCAGGGCATATTATCTGTTTGCATTTTTTTTTTACACAGTGGAGAGTAAGGGTTGCACGAGTACAGATTTTTTTTTTCTTTTTAAGTTGACAGTTATATCATGATAGTCGAGACGACATTGACTAATCGCTCATGACATCATTAATAAACTAGCGGGAGTAGGGAATGCTTTGCAACAAGCGACAATCTTATTGCAGATGCTGCCAACAGACACAAATACAGCTCATACACAGATCATTTATGCGGAACCGAAACAAATAGAAGGAACAACAAACTCAACTACAGCAGCAACAATGACACTTGCATGCTACAACTTCCATGTAAGTGTGAAAAAAGAAAGATTGAAATGTCAGTATATCATTTGGGGAGGAAAACAAAACTCACATAAGATCCAGCCTGTAAGCCTGCTCTCTTCCCTGTCCGAAGGCTCTTTCCCACTGAAGCTCAGGAACCGATTTCCTGGTCGTCTGGACCAGAAACTTTTGTAGTTCCTGGCTTTTTTCATGTGTCGCTTTCATAACAGAAACTGTGACCTTAATGCTAAACAACCACGTCATTTCACATGAAACTACAGCGCCACTCAAAAACGATGGAGGATAAACAAATCATTTTGTTAATTATTTGCTTTGTTACTGGGGGGATTAATTGCGATCAAAACGGGACGCAGCCTTTTATTCATATTTTACCCACAGCATGTTTATAATTCATAATTGAAATCTGGCCAGCAGATCAATGTTTCGTTTTCCACAGAATAAAAACGATGCAACGTTATTCTGCTAATAAGCGCTGGCAAGTTTCACCACCAGCACTGGTGATATTAGACACGAGTATATTGGTTATCAATCAAATTTTCCATTACAGAAAAATTAAGATACAAGCAAAAGGGTATTCATTAATGCCTTTAATCATGCCCGTAGCTATTGTTGAGGACACTGAGGTCAAGTCCTCGGTATTTTTTTTTGCAACTCCAATAACCACGATCCATTATAGGGCACACCAAGTATGGGCTAACAATTTTGACCTCAATATTTTAGAAGTCCTGGCTACTGCCCTGCCTTTAACGTAATGCCATAATCACATGATCAGCAACTAGTCAACATCAAGCTTAAAACGTCATGTCAGAGCAGTAAAGTCGACTTTATGACTAGTCTGTGCAACCCAAAGTACAGTAGAGAGCAATTGTGATGAGTTTGATCGCAGCAGAAATACGTTTTACAGTTTTCCTTGCTCATGTGTCGAATTGCATCCATATTGATCACTTTCTCCCCCAAACTCCCCTACTTGCAGTGCTCCACCCCTCTTGCATGCATTTTTAATAACGATAAGGCGGAAGCGCACAACAATCCAGGGTGGATATACCCTTTGTGAATTTATTAGAACGTATTATCATTCTCCCTGTAACTTGATGAATCAGAGCAATCATAATGCGATGTATGACAATAATTTATTAAAAGAGTAACAATTTAAATGCATTTGACATAAATATCCCCTGATAATTAGTCTATGACTCTCCCCTCTTAGAAATCAGCTGAAAAAGAAAAATGCACCCAAGTACCTCAGTGACAAGTGCATAATTTACCATGAACAATACTTAACTGTTTTTTATGTATGGTATCGTGATACTTAAAGTGGTATCGGTATCACGGTCATAATTTTGTTATCGTGACAACACTATTCCGTATTGGAGCAGGTCAGGTTCAGCACCTTCACCGTGGTTACTACATGAAGGCCCACACTGCTACACCAGTGTTTCCCAACCAAGAGAAACAGCCCACGTTTTTGTTCCATCCCAGCTCCCTGCCAGACAATCCACATTTTTGCTGAGAAACTGGGACCTGCAGACAGACCACGAGGACCAGATGGGGAAGCACTTGCTACACTTCTCTTCCTGATAAGGCTACACCAGGGCCACCAGCAAATAAAGGGCTTACACTGCCACCATGACAACAGTTCTGATTGCCAAAAGTTATAGTCATTGATGGTGCGCGGGTGGAATTGTGGTGGCATTCACAGTCAGAGCCTGATACTTTGGCAGCAACGAGGACTTGCAGAAACTCCATAAAGAAAGAACAGGTTTATGGAGGCCATGGAGCTTCAATCAGAGCCCTCTCTTCAAAGATGGCTTTCCACCCATCAGTGTAGCTCCACAATCTCATAAGAGCCCATTGGTCTGCCACACAACTTTCCAAGCAGAGTTCCTTAATTATAAACCAAGCAGTGATGGATGTCTCCAGTGATTCCCCACTCAATACAGTGTTTTAAACACAGAGACAAGGCAGTGGGGTGGACGGGGGGGTAACAGCTCTTCTTAGCGACAGCGACGTTGCTTTGATGCCGTGGGCTCTAGACAATGTGGTGAGGGCAGACATCACACGCTCAGCCTCTCGCCGGCACACCGCCCCCCCTTAATCAAACACAGAATGCTGATCCAGACAGAAAAGAGGGAGCCCAGTGATTTAATGAATAATTTCTGCTCATTTGCCAGCATTCAGTTATGCGAGGCACAGCCGCCTTCCTTGGGGCACTTGTCAGCACAAGCGTCAAGCTTCCGGCGTCATTTCCATGGCCCCTTTCTCCTCTCTGCGGACAAACATCCAGCTGTATGTTTTTTCACATCTGAAATGCCACATACATGCTCCACTCCCACCTTGTGGACCTGAGCTACTGCGGCCGACACATGCCAGGTTGCACATCTCCCTTTGTCAGCACCGATGGAGCATGGCTGGTTCAGAATTAGACCCCCTGCACGGTAACGTGCCCTGTTCCGGGTCAACTGACTCTTCACACCCCATGAAGGCAGCAGTGCGGATTGAAACAGGACACCTGTCACCAAATAGCGCAGAAGAAGCAATAAAACAACAGCGGGATCAAGTACGTATGATGAAACACTGGAAGGCGGAGAGGAAAGGTGGGAGGTGTTTGTGGAACTCATGAATGGAGCACGAGACACCAGGCACCTCTGAAATAAGGACATCCACCCCATTCAAATTCCCAAGGCCCATGATCAACAACAGCGTTCTTCTTCGCCAAACTCCAAACCCAAAGCACAGTCAGCCGACTGCTGTGAATTTCCAGAATGCTACTTGAACAAGCCGGACATGCAGAACCCAAACGTGCGGACATCGAGTCTCTCTAGGAGCAGTGGGCCCAACCGCTGACCTCCCTCTAAAGGCTGCACTACTCTCCCATCAGTATCTACTCCTCATTCTGGTTACATAACCACTTCCTAATCCTTAAATTCTCAAGAGCACTCTCCCGAATGACGATGACAGCTCACTTTGAGCATTTCATCATGACATTGCTGAAGTGCCTTTTAACTCACCAAGCCAGTGGAACAATGGAATGAGAGAATTATGGGTAAATGCTTTTAAGAAACTTAAGTGTCTTAAGGTCTTGCGACAAGATGAATGACAAAAATTATAGCAAAGACAGAGAGAGAGAAACACAGAGTGGGAAGGTTTTTAGCATGCTGATCATGCATGACTTTAAAAGGACAGAATCAGTACCAGAGAGGGGAGCAACCCCCCTTTGACAACTTTTACATGCATCTGCTAAAGTCTCACATAAACTACAGAAAATAGATGCATTAATGCACGTCATATGACGACGTCTACAAGCAGCCAACGCCACCGACCGGGAGTGGGTCATCACAGTTGTAAGACAGTAGGCCCCCCCATGAGCCAGCCACTCGCTTGTGTCTTCAGGGCCCATTTCTGAATCACTGAAGTGGGAAGGTATATAGGCCGGCCGGCCTGAGGCCACTACACCAAGCAGATGGTGGCCATGGGGAACCCAAGAGCGGCTGGCTTGGTCAATGGTAGCATAATGGGGAGGGAGCTATGATATGAATAAATGTCTTCAGACGGACTAATTAAGAAGCCTCTTTTCATTAGCCCGGCTCATCTGTTAACGGATGGGGCCTGACAGAATCAAGCACAAGTGTATGCTGTGGTTAAACACAGCCTTCAACCAGTAAAATGACCTGAAATCCTCTCCGTGACTAATGAGATTTTCCTTTATGGCTTCTACACTCAGGAGAGCCATCAGAGAACAGCTCGTATCTTACAGACCAAAAACCTACAGCAGATAGATGTAATCAATTATTCGGGTTGGGCAACCTGCATCTGTGTATCAGGGTTGCTAAAAAGGGACCAGTACCATGGAAATCAGAGGACAGGGTCCATCAAAGCTTGTCTACACTTTCTGTGGAACAGAGGATATGGGCCTTAATCCAAGAAACTGTCACATCAGAATCCTTTTTACAGAACTCATTACACACTCTTCACATAGGCCAAAAGAGGAAAAGCCTGTCAGAGGAACAAATGTTTTCATATCACTGTCACTTTTAAATTCTGGTCAGGTCCAGCATTTTATGCTTTGACAGTGAGGGTCAGCCTTCAAACAATAGCAATTGTATCCTCTTTTTATCCAGATCTTCCTGGATAAAACTCATATGAACTCCTATAAAAGTTATGTGTGGAGTTAAGAAATTAGCCTTTTGTTTCTGCACCTAGGACTACATACTCATCAATAAAAAACAACTCACTGGCCAGTAGTGTATTGTGAAGAATGCATTTGGTGACAGCACTGTGCTAAAATAAAACCAGACGGGTATCCTTCCATGGAGTGATAGACACTTGGCATTATGCGGATGGCCTTCCAAACGACATTGCCAGTTGACATTTCTGGAACTGCGGCTGGTGTCCAATTTTATGCAGATAATGATGAAGACACCATGACCTGGCACTGCTGCCAGACCAGCGTCTGTTCCAATTGGGCAGTGTTGGGCAGCCATCTCAAATCACAACTGCCCCCAGACTTGGACATCCCAGCTTACCAAGGCCACCAGCTCAGGTCCTGCTGGCCAATACCACCTCGGCTCCAATCCAACTCCAGCCTTTCTTGTCAAAGCCCAATCAACTGCAGGGTGGGCATTCAGACAGGAAACATGATGTATTGCTTGCAGTTCGCTGGACCCAACAAAACAGTATCTAAAAGGCCCAACAATGAAACACTGAGAAGTTTGCAGCTAAAAATGATGATTATACATGTGCTACTCAGGAAGTAAAATACTTTGCTGTCACAACATTAATTTATAAAATCACAGCCCCCTCTCTCGTACTTTAGTCTAACAGCAAAGAATTAATCAGAAGGCGTGAGAGCGACGCATGCTTCACATAGACTCTCTCTTGCAGCTTTTCAGCCTCTTGTGAACAACAAGCAAGCCTCCATGCTGCATGTCGACAGGGCATTCTTCTGTACACTGGTAACTCAGCAGCTAGCATGCCGGTAACACATTAACAGAGACAACAGTGTGCTAATGATGGTAGAGACATGGGAGCTGAAAGGCGCAGGCATGCTAATGATGCTAGCAGATACATTAGCAGAAAGACAGAGCTGTGCCAGGAGCCTTTATGTCAGAAGACATAAGAACCACAAAAACAAAAAGGTCTATGGCATTCCACAGGTTTCCTGCATGAACATCTGGCAAATACTATTCAAGCAGCTGCTTCCTCATCAAATCTTCCAGTTAGTCAAATCAGGTGTGCAACATCCAATTGTGAAAAAGACCCAGCGTGTCACTGAACAATGACATGGTTTTAGTTTCGCCAAGAGAGATACGTTTATAGAGAAAGCAAGTCTCCTTTAACATGAAGGCATGATGGATGAAGCTCCCAGGGATGTTTCTGCTATAACATATATTTCTCCTATCCACACAGTCTCTTCCATATTCTCACTGTACTCCTGTTTGCCAGACATAGCCAGCATATCATCCACTTGGTGTAGACAAGCTGGGATATTCTGCACAGTAGACTGTCTTTACTCTGCACAGTACATTATGACAGTATATTAAAGGCTATGTACAAATCTGTCCACACATAGACAGCCTCCCAGCTGGCCTCTTACTCATTTAACAAGCATGCACCCTCCTACAGAAATACACAGCGCACAGGCAATGGCTGATGGCCAGCGCACTGTAGTGCACGGTCCGCTCTTTCAAAACCAGCACACCACGGTCAGATGCTGTCAGCACGTACTGAAATTAGCCCCAGCTTCTGCACTCAACCTTATCAAACGGAAAAAACCAAGAAGAGCTGGACTTTCAGCTCACACAAATAACACTGCCAAGCTGACTCAGGCATTGACTGGTAACGATTTTTAACCCCCCCCCCAAAGCAGAGCCACAGACATGTGTGAGCATTAAAATTCCACACCCCCAGGATAATTTAGACTCCTCTTTCCACACCAGCTTGCTTTAATTATGGAGAATAAGTGGCAGCATTTGGCTAAGTTTACGGCACTTCTTGAAAGAGCTAGTGCTGGATTGGCTGGTGCAATCTGCTTGATTGCCAGGCTATAAATCCAGACTCTGGCATCCAGGCTAACAAAGCCAGGCTACGACAGGTAGGCCATGCCTCTGAAGGCCAATAAACAGGGCGCATCTGATTTGCAAACACGTGGATGCAAAAGCCAGGGTAGAGGAACCAGCTTTGATCTGGGAATAGTGCAGCAACACAGACCAGGCCAGATCGACTTCACGGACCAAACCTAGGGTTTCAAAACTTCCTAAACTTTTTGTAGCATGGAATCAATTCTATTTTCCGAGATAAATGACACAGTAATAACCGGTTGGAAGACATTCAGACAGAGTTGCTATCTATCACAGAGACATTTCAGCTCCTCGATTACAGCTCAGTACGGTTTCCCTCTTCTCAATTCCGGCAGCATTCTGGGGCAGATATTATCAGTCAGCCAGTAATCTGGGAGCCATTCAAGCAAATAATAAAGACAGTGTTTTAATCTAAATGCTTCATTATATGCTGTTTCCGAATAATTCAAGTATTACACTGTAATGAAGATAAAATGTCAATTTTGACACATTTCCCCTCTTCTCTCTCGCACCATTGGCCATGCTTTTTTCTTCTATCTGCAAAATGCAGACTCATTGATACCAGACACCTCAAACACTGGTAGACGCAGAATGGCAAGCCTCTGCAAATGTCGTCACGCTCTGCCCCCCAAAAACCTGATGTAAAAATGATGAAAAAATTTTACATCAGAATAAACTGCAATTTTTCCCCTTCAACACCTGGGCCTCTAACACCAAAACAAGTATTTTCAGATAGTAAATTAAAATCCCGGTGCATTTTAAAAGCGTGATGCCACCCTCACACAGGAAGTTGTTCCCTGATGGAATACAGGGGACACGAAAGATCGAGGAGGATGAGACCTCAGGCTGAGCTTCAGCTGCCACAAGAGAAGCAGATGCAGGAACAGCACTCAGCCTTGCAGCCACGGAAACATGCAGAGTGCTACCACTCTTACCTGTGCGATGTGAATAGTTCTCCTCTGTCTCTGGACAGACTCTTGTGGGAATAGAGGTCGGGAAGCAGGACAAAAGCGTCACCTCAGAGAATTCGGATCAGCAAATGTCCACAGATTTATAAATCTGAAAAATATTGCGAATATCAGTAACACCTAACTTGAAGGGCCACAAAAATTTAGTAGTAACTCGGTTAAAACTGAATTACAAATCATGAACAAATATAGTTGCTAATTAAGAAAAAAGATGCATCATAATTTATTAATGATGAACAAACATGAGATCAGCATTTTACTTGTTATTCATTACTTGTTCCTTCAGTAGTTCACAAAGGATAGCAGAATTTGTAGATATGGTGACAAGTATAGTAACTGCTTGAGGCAAAAGATGTGTCACGATTCATTAATGATTAACGAACATGAGATCAGTATATAGCTAAGACATAGTTTGCGGTTAATTAATACATAAGTACATTATACCGTATTTTTTATGCCCACTCAAGTATAGTGTTACCCAAATATCTGTACAGCTCCAAAGCATTAACCATTGGGATTCAGGAACAGCATTCAGAACCAAACCAACTGTTAAGCTGCAATATTTATAACTGGGTCACTTTCTGTTGGTTCCATAATACCTATTACTTAATACTGGTCTTGGTCATGACATCGGTTTCAAGACCACTTTTTTTGCGGTCTTGGTCTCATCTTGGAATTGACTTTATTTTGACTCAGTCTTGGATATAGAGGAGTCGAGGCTTTATTTCAAGACCAGTCAAGACCACTCATAAAAATTTATCACAATGGCTTAATATTCATCTGTTTGTTAACAGATGGGAAAAAATGTTGAATAAATAAGTTTAATATAAATATTAAATAAACAATATAAGTATTTATGTGGGTGCTTTTGCAGGAATGTGGCCACCGTTGTTGAGACCAAACCTACGGTGAAAAAGGATGGAGTCCGCACACCAGATGAAGCTCCCTGATTTTTTAGTATTTTGCTACCTTATGTGACATTTGGGCCCAACCTCGAAGGCAGCAAAATATTTAAAAATTCAGGAGCATCATCTGGTGTGCGGACACCATCCTTTTTCACTGACTGTTTCCTCTGTCCAGTACCCAGAGTTTATCATTTGGATGTGTGTGCTTTATGTTGGTTTTTAAACTGAGAACAAACCTACATCCTTGCGTAATGCAATAGTACATACCTGTGCTTTACTTGTCCAGAAGTATTGATATTGAAATTTAAAGAAAAACCATCCATGGTTCAAATGATACTGTGACAAATTTTAGGCCATAATGCCTAACCCCAGGATGGGGCCTATGCCACATTTTATAGTGTGCTGAGTTGTGTAAACTCAAACATTAGTCTGTTTCTGATTTAGCCTCAGTCTCGCCCTGCCTTGGTCTCCATACACTCCGGTCTTGGTAATGACTTGGTTTCGGTTTAGGTGATTTTGACTATATCACTAATAATACCACTGACATACAGGATCTATACAGAATATCACAAGTAGCTTCTTTAGCTGATAAATTAAAAAAAATTTCTGTAGAGTGATCAATTCCTCAGAAAACACTGGACCAAATCCAGAGCCACAGTTAAAAGGTGGTTTTACGCACTGATATGAAACAGTAGGACAGCTTCTTTAGGGCAATTTGGCAGTAAACAAATAATTCTGCTCATTGGAAAAATTCCTGGTCTCCTCCATGTAATTAGGAGGACAAGGGACTTCCCCCGCCAACATGGGCAGGCAGGCAGACAGACACCATACGAACAATGGCGGGAGCATGGTGCTGGGTCTTACACGATTTCTAGAGAAGGTAAATTAACATATGAATATTTAATGTTTCTGCCCCGTTAGGAAATGAGTGGGGCGTGGGAGTGTTTACCTCGCAGTCTCGCTGATCAATGTGGGGTCCGCTTTATTCCCTTCACCAAGTCGATCGTCAAACTTTATGAGTGTGAGTGATGGCCAGACTGGGTGCTGCCGAGTTGTCTACGGCCCACTTCGTTACAGCAGCCAGGGATTGGGGGGGGTCAATCAAAGAGAAGGTCCCGCTTTTATGAGCTCTGGACTCCAGAACAAATTGAGGTCATATCACCACCCTTCTAATCCAGAACAACCTCTTCACTCAGAGTATCAACATACAGCATCTTTAACATTCATGCAGTGAGGGGGAACACCCACACATCCATGATTTTCCCCAAAACGCCATTTTAAAGCTGCATCAATAGGAGAAATCCACAATACACCACACAATCCAGTCTCGCCTCATTGCACGGAGTCCAGTATCTCCAAAATTTAAACCATAAAAAGGGGATTCAATCTCTTTGTCATTTTACACTTAAGGTATTTTAGAACATCAAGATGGTGACAGAAACTAAGGTTTCTAAGACACACTCTGATTTAACAAAAAAACAGCACAAACCAAGCCAAAACAGGGGAACCAGGAACAACCTAAAATCATGCTGTACTCCTCGACTGACCTGCTTCAAAAAGCTATTAGACTGTAGGAAACACTAAATATTCCAATACGTACTGATATCACTAAACATTTTACATGGTGGGAATCATTCAGTATATACTTCCTCTGCTGTTTAGTACATTTTCAGTGCGTTTGACCTTTAGATCTCCACCGGAGTAATCAGGGTTGTGTAGATTTGCTTGAATACAGAGCTGATAAAGGTCACTTGCATATGCAAAAGTTCGCATAGACTTTTGCAACACAACTCACAGATAGAGAGAGAGATCTGAAAAGCCCTTGCACTCACGTTGCCCTTAGACAGATGCGTTAATCAGCGCTTAGCTTCCCTGCTTGTCCAGCACTTCTGAGCCCGAGACGGCAGATAGGTACCAGCCAGATGACGGGCTGTACAGACCAGATCTGCCAGAGCACCTGCAGATTCAAGAGGATGTTTTTACATCCATCTCACACCACTCTACAAGCAGAATGATTAACCAAGTACAAGGCATACCACTCGGTCTAGAACAAACAACACATGCCATGTAGCACAGTACAGCTGTGAGTAGGAAGCTATCAACATTAGTCACATACCCGTTTCTATCATTAAATAACACCAAAATGGTAGCGCAGGACGACAGTGAAAATGTCTGCCTGCACATCCAGGCCACAGCCGAACCTGTTCAGGTTATGATCAGCCTGAGGTCTCTCAGCTCTATATGACAAAGGCGGATTAGAAATAAACATTTAAATGCTCTCATATAACCATAATCTAATATAAATGATAACATATCACAGAATGTTTTCATTTTGGTTTTCCGTATGGAGAGACGTTAATTAAATTTAAAAAACACAACCTACATCATAACTAGAAATGAAACATGGTTGTATGTTTCAATAGCTCTGGTGGCTCTGCAGCTAGGGAGCTAACCCAGCAATCAGAAGGCTGTTGGTTTGAATCCTGTCGATGCCAAGAGTGACCCTACTTTGTTGGGTCCCTGAGCAAGGCCCTTAACCTCCACTTGCTTCATTCTGCGTATGACGTTAACCTATATCCAGCCCTGCAAAGAGGTCCTCCAGCTTACAGGGAAATTTGGGGGTTCGGTGGGTGTCACAATTCCTTTAATGATTAACGAACATGAGATCAGTATATAGCTAAGACATAGTTTGCGGTTAATTAATACATTATATTATATTTTTTATGCCCATGTGGCATTAAAACGAGTACATAACTTGCCTTTGAATCCGTTTCTTTCATCTCATTATGAGATTATTTATATATTATATACACACATTTTTATGTTATTTAAACCCCGGTTAAAGGCAGTTATCGTATTACCTATCATTAACACGAGTAGAGGGGCTAACGGAGCGCTCTGAATATTTACGTCGACCAAAAAACGCCCTTCTCCCGCTTGTTTGTGCCCCTCGAACATGAATATATATCACGATATAATTCTGCGTACATTTGATTATTTTAATTGGCTCAGGACGACAATTCCTGACAGAAAAAAACTGATGTTAACAAAGACTTCGGCGCAATTGTGTTCCTGCCAGTTTAGTTGGTTTTACTATCTACCTAATCTGACCTAGACAAACACCGTAGTGTTTCGTTTAAAGTCAGCAGTAGATATTTTGTGGTAAATATAGTTTTACCGGTTTATGTATGCAGGGTTGCCAACTTTCACGCATCTGGTGTGACACTCACGCTTTCAGACTCTCACGCGAGAAATCTTACAGCAAATCTATATTATCCCAATATAAACCTAAAATTAGCTACATAAAAACCGTTTGGGTAGTTTGCAAAACCTATGGACTGTTTACAAGGTAATAAAACTATTACACCAATCCTTACACCAGTCGTATCACTGCGATATCTTCCGTGCAGTGATAGGATTGGTGTGTGGAGTTCGGTAGAAGAAAAAAGTTCGTACATTAAACTGCTCACTACAGTCTGTGGATTATCTTGAGTAACCGGGTCATGCTTTCTGGTAAGAGGCATGGCTGTTTGATTTTTCAAGTATACTCTTCTGGCGCTTTAATCACCACAGAAAGAATGCCATTCACCCCCATTATATTCGAGAGAAGCCCGACATTTCTACGGCCGATATCTGCAAAACTGGGCAACGCCCAGTAGAACAACCTAGATGGATTGATGGCACCAAAGCCAACCTAAAACTTATATTTTTCAGTTTTGGGTCGAACTGCCCCTTTAAGAAATACTTGAAAGTGACTGGGATGAGACTATGTAAATGGCCTGAGTAGGGACAAAATGGTTACCAGTTTCACGGTGAAATTTCCTACCGTTAGTATTATAGTTTCCATTTTTAATTATCAGTAAAACAGTTAAATAAATACCGTCCAGTTTCAACCAGAGTTAGCGACGGTCTCCCAGACGCAGGTGCATCGTGTAATAACAGGGCTTAATGCAGTGACCGCGCTCCGGAGATTTTATTATTGCTAATGCACATTTGATATGGTTTCCTTATGTTTACATAAGGTATTGGTCATGTTATGATTTTAATGTTTATGCAAACAAAAAGTGCTTACTGCTTCTAATTTTATTTGTGGTTTTCAATATAAAACTTGATCTAATGATTTCAGTTTGTGTCTCAGTACTTTTTGAATATTTTCATCACATTAACCATACCGGGATAATCCTGATAACTGATAATTTCGGTCATAAGCGAGGTATTAAATCTTTTTACCATTTCATCTCTAGGCCTGAGCTGAGCTGCGACTTTCCGGTGCCCAGGCGGAGCTGCCAGACATCTACAGTACAGCTACTGCCAACAAACTCTTTACATGGATTAATCTCGGGCAAGAAACGAAAGGGATGGCTCCATCTTAAAACGCCTTACGTATGGTATCGGCAGAGTTCGTTTAAGGCTACCTATTACGGAAATGTGGATTTTAAGTATAATTCTTTATTAAAGATGTTATTTGCTGCAGGGAAGCTGGACCGTAAAATATGCACCGGAAATGTGCTCTTTCCCTATTTAAATACAATTGATTGCTCAAGGCTTCTCTGCCAGCACTTAGAATAAATGGCTGAGATGCAGAAACTGACCAAATAATGTGATCAGCAAATATTGGGGGGTACTTTTAAATGAGCTATTTCCAAGATTCATGTAAAGTGCCCAGCACAGTATACTTGAGTTCCTTTTCTGACTGTCGTGCCACAGCAATTGTCTTGTGTGAGAAAAGCCATCAGCACGCTGTAAAACTGGTTTTGTTACATAGCATGGCAGCTTTAACATCCCCCCCCGTGTTACCGCCCTGTCCCATTGATCCACACTATCCCATTTCACCATGAAGACCCTTTCTTCAGTTCCAGTTTGCTTACACTGTGCCGCTCTGTGGCACATTCAAGACCCATTTGTTTTAGTCCAACCCTGACACCCTCTCAACTCAGTGGGGGAGGGTGATCTATTTTCGTCAGCCGGATCCCACTGCTTGGTGAGCTTGAATGGTCATGGCAGCTGGTGAGTGTCAGGAGCGCCAAACGGGACGGCCACACTTTGATATCACCAACACACCGTCTGTCCACCACATTCCAATGCAACGTATTTACGTTCCAATTTTCAGGCACTGGGTAGTATTTTAATAACTCTCATTGCCTTTGATGACAGCCTAAATAATGGGCCAGGAGTCTCCTGCCCTCTTTAAAAATGTCTTTGATTCTCTGACCTTCCAGAAGCTGAGTTCTAGGCCTACACTCAGAACTCCACAGTCCAGATTCTGCAGTCAGAAAAGAAAGTCGAGGCAGGCAATATGTACAGCAGCAAGGCAGAACATCAAAATGACAGATACGCAAATCAACCTGGACCCAAATTCCTCAGAACCATGTACTGTTTTAAAAAGAACATCATTCATGAAGCACAAAACATTCATATGCCATTTTATGTCTTCTTATGTCCAGTTGATAGTGTTGAGTGATTATCTCAGATTTGAGCGATAAGGTCAGTTCACATTCGTGTTGAACTACCAGCACATACTGGGATTCACCCTCAAACGATCATCTATCGGGGGAGCCCTATACAGCAAATGTAGTGGGCTATGGTTGGACAGATGGCTAATTGACCTAATCATCTTCAGCAGGTTTGAAGACGTGATGGACGTGTCTTTAGTTTGGGAAGGCGTGGTCTCTGGTTGCAGGAGAGTGGTGTCTTCTCACATGGGCTGCCTCAGTCAGGGCTGTCAGAGGCTGACTGCTACCCCCGGGGGTGAATTCAGTGTGCAAAGTGTTAGCATAGCTAGTTACATTCAAAAACATGCCAGGCATTTATCGCAACAACGCAGATTGGACCGAAAGTTGCCATTATCTCTGTGATTTTACATGGTTTGCTGTATGAAAATGTATACGTAATTGAGTGAAATTGAGGGGACAGCGATACCTAAGGCGTAACTGAAACACAAAGCACATTGGCAGCTTTGGTAGGAATCTCACATAGCTTCTAAAAAAGAATTTGGGGCATGAATGCTGGCAGACAGCTTTGAACCCCTGCCTTTATTGCTTGAAGTTTTCTGTTCAATAGCCTTTCACACAAGTTGATTGTAAACAGTGCAAAGAAAACATTTAAATGCCAGTCTGTATTTTATCCACATATGCTTTAATTTGTGTATTACCTTCCTGTTCAAAGTACTATTTTCTATATGCTTAATTCATATTTTGTTTATAGAAAGTATGAATGCTATATTAAGCATGTCAGCAGTCCACACAGATTGTATAGGCTCGCATGGCTGATCACAGGACTAAAATGTCAGCATGGTATTTCTGTGGGGCTTGTCCCATGTGGTTTTAATGATGCCCCTTCTCCACCCCCCTCCCAGATTGTGGGCGGCACGTGCCCGAGGACGAGTGCCCGCATACACACTTCACCCAATCACGGCTTGCCACACGTCGGCACGTCAGTGCCACTTTGCAGATAAATAATAGGCACTCGACTGCTTTTAAGATTTCATCTTGATTGCAGCCAGCACTGCCGGAGCCAGCAGGCAATGGGATTAGTGTGGCCCTCAGTTTGCCACCGCTGGGCATCATGCCTTCCTCTCCTCTGTGGATAAATTGCATGGGCGTCTTGCCCATTGCCTGACCACAATGGGAAAATCCGGCCTTGCAGATCAAGGCAACTAAATGCTGTTAACATTCCAGACTGGAACAAGGGAACTGATTTACTTTGACCCTTAGATATAGACTTAGCAAACCGTGCAGTGTGTGGTCCAATCTACCTGGATTGAATCCTACTGGATTACCTCACCTGCCGGTTATTATAAGAACCTTATCCTTATATGTCCTTGAAGGCTACAGGCACAACCAGGTTTCTATGGTGAATGAATGGGACGTGGCTAGCTCTATCAGAACATGGTGACTTCAGGAGATAGATGTTATTCCATCTTAATATTGTACGAAGTGTTGTATATAATAGGTATGCGTTGTCTCCTAGTGTGCACGCAACTCTGAATTGAGTTCATTGAGTTATCTGCCACAACATGTTGTCATCCTTGTCCCCTTTTTGGGGAGAGGAAATTAAAATGTGCTATCTGTGGTTCCTGATAAAAAACTAGAATTAAACTTCAATGAGAGCCATTAGGCAGTGAATAGGACACTGCCTGCTTTTTTATTAGAAGACAAGCAATGTGTCTGCAGATTTGATTACAGATGTAGTGCCCAGCTGCGCTTCTCAGGCAGCCAAGTAATCTTTCTTTTTTCATATGTTAGACATCCAAGGAAGAATGCATTATGGCACATACTCATCCATCTAAAGAATGGAGACGAAAACAACAAGGACACTGTTGGACCCCAGTCCAGTGCACTAAAATGATTCATTCAGATGATTCATTTAAACAGAGCTGGCCAGAGATGTGCCTGTGAATGTTTAATTTTCAGCATGAATTGGGGGGTACTAGCTGTTCATTCAACTTACCACTGACAGACTTTGTTGTTAAATGAAGATATAGCTATGAGAGAGAAATGGAGAAACATCAAAAACTGTAATCTCTCCCTAAGGAATTAAAAAAAAAAAAAACAGAAAAAGCAGATCATTACTGCACCAAAAGCGAATACATGTAAAACAAGAGTATCAAAAGTAATCGAGCCAAAGCTGCATAGATGAATGACAATCCCCTGTGACAAGCAACAATTAACAGTTGCCCCTGATTTATTACGTGCTATTTACCAGAACATTAAACTGAACCCAGCGATCCATGCCTGAGTCAAACATGCCAAGGGAGTGTATTGCTAAAGCCTTCCATCATACTAATAATATCTGGAGAAAATCCTCTTGCATTTCTGAAGACTACAATTAAATCTTGAACAGAATTAAGCTGTTGTGAAATTAGAGAGTGAGCCTGAAGCCAAAATTCAAAGAAGATTTTGCTAAGACTAGTGTACCTTAACCCAAACTAAGGGAAATAACGGAAGGCTAGCTGCTGTTAAGGCTGGCATGTTCTGATGGTCTTCTCAAAGCCACGATTGAGGCGTCCTCATCATTCACTGTTTTCTGATTACAATAAGGGAGGATCTCCACTCTGTTATACTTGTGAAAGTCTGATGGCTGGATTTTCAGCCACCACTGCCATTATTTGTGATGTGATTAAATGACTGCTCTTCACAAGGAAGGAGAACATAGGAAGGTAGCATTGACACAGCATCAAGGAAGGATCAGGTGTCTGGTCAGTAGCTGGTCGGTTGATTACGCCGATTCTCCCTTCCTTGCCTGCCCACCCAATCTGTTTTTTTTCCATCAAGTCTTCCTAGTAAAAACTGCAGATCCCATCCCATTCCGCAGTGGATCGCCATGCTGGCAGCACCACGGTAGCAGAGCCACCTGCTGCCAGGCCTGACCCAATCAGACCAGCCTTGCCACTTGGCTCCAACTTCATCCCACACCTCATCTCAGAGGGGAACTGCTGTCTGGCCCACATCAGCCCTGCTGTCCAGAGAATCAGGAAAGTGCCATCTGCAAACATTGTGAAGGATTGCTTTCGGGCTTAAGACAAATATCTTGTGGGAGATTCCTTAACCGATCCATCATGTCATGGAGGCAGTGGACATAATGCATCACTGTTTACAAGCTCAGTAGTCTACCTCAAGTGTGGCCAAATGGGTACACTTATAAAATCTGAAAACTCCTCCTGATCATCCTAATTCCATACAGTGTTTTATTCTAGGCATTTTCTGATACAGTTCAGGTCATGGGGTGCTGTCACGCTGCTCTTTTGAGACTGACTACCCACAATACCTCTCTTCATGCTCTAGTTCATTAGCCACGTCTAGAAGTCAGCAAGAGGGCCATAATAGGTCTCTAGCTGCATAAGTGCCCTTCCATAGTATACAGAGCTTCTTGTATGATTATGTAATTAAACAAATATACTACTTAACAGGCTGCCATAGACCTATGTAATGCTGAGAGCATTAAATGAATTTAAGATGATGCACACAAAACTGCAGCAGAAGAAAATTAAGAAGGGACATCTTTTATTCACAAGTAAAAGTCAACGCAGGCTTGCATACTATACATCTATACACAGTATCCGGAATCCCTGTACAAAACCAGAGACATTAGAAAATAGGTTCTAATATGAAATGTAACCATACATACATTGTCATTACCTTTCATAAAAATGTTTCTGTTTGGCAATAGTCAGTTCTTGTAACTAACTGCATTCTTGTCAGGGGTTTATTACAAAATAACAGTAAAGACAAAATAAGGATAATACAAAATGAATAAAAATATCATGCAGCATCTTCAGAAAACGGCCTGAGAATATATTTTTAAAAAAGAACAACGGAGGTCTCAGAGTCGTGAAAAACGAAACAATTAAATGAGCCGGTTTGTTTCTGCCTCTGGAAACCCAAAAAGGGCTTCGACAGCTGAACTAGAGGACTGAACAGAGACTCACACTGGCAGCTACATTGTGCTGAAGTGCAGTTTGTTCTCCCAGTTCATGGCACCAGCATCATAGGGCATTTTTGTGGCCGAAACCATTGACAGAACCATTCTGGAACCGGTCTACCTACTTCAGCAGTGTCTACAACAACCCAGCATTTGTGACAAGTAGAACAGAAAAGGAAATAAATGAGTGTAGTGCTCAAACACTTGGCTTGGAGCAAGACTCCAAGGCTGCAGCAGACATTAGGACTGTGGGCACCTTTAAGCTCCATACGCAAGGTGTGGAGTTCCTGTGGCAAGAGTGGTGGAATGCATAGAACACCTCCATACCATAACCCGCCTGTTCAGCATGAGCACCGCGAGAAGTCCTGGCCTGTTGCCTTGCCAGTGTGCGCTTAACCGCTGCAGACAAACTTGCACGCTGGGTAAATTTCTCAGGGTAACTTCAGACCTGAGCGGCTCCTTCTGGCAGATGACTGGGCTGCCACAGCCAAGTCGCCATTTCACCGGATCTTCACTAACTCACTGACCTAGCCACTGGTGGTCTGCAGGCCTGCAGGGGTTCTCGTGATCAAGGCAACTGGAGGGAGGTGGAACAGTTCAGTTAATCAGCCAGGTTCACCACCGGGCCGAAGGAGGTGCATCGTAACAGTGAGTCCTCGGCAACAAAATAACGTAAAACAAAAAAAAAAACTGAAATAATCCCTAAGGTCCATAGGCTACATGACCAGGGCACAGGCTGATTGAGGTTTTAACATAAGAAAGGCAAAGTCTAGGATGCAATAACATTACCTTATTGCTCTTCTTTTTTCTCATTTCATTTTTTTTTTTTTTTTTTTTACCTAAAATGATTTTTCACATACTGTATGATGATATAAATACACTGTACAATGCAATATAAAATATGTTTCTTTTTCTTAAAAGGAATATGCTTAGGATTTTGCTTAGGTATGCTGGCTTTTTTTCTTTTTAACAAGCACCATACAAAAAAAAAGTCTGTAAAAAGGCACTTTTTGGCTTGGGTCTAACACGGCGGTCCCATCTTCTACATCGCAGTTGAGTGGAAGCCTTTCTGCCAGAGCTAAAGTCCTGCTTTCCTCCTATTTGTCCGATGCTATGAGATTCACAGAGGATTTGTTCTGTGCCGCCGTTCCTCTCCGAACTCCCACGTGTCCCGTTCTGTGGGTCATGCACTTGCTGCCTCATTCTCAGCGTCTCGCCGAACCTACCACTACTCTTCACCGTCCTTCCATGTCGACTTCCCAGGCTCTGTCATCCCCCATGCGCCCCTCCCTTCACACCTCCACTTCCCGTAACCCTTCTTGCGTGTCGGTCGCCACCCCAATGTCGAAGCAGGTCACCATCATGATGCGTGACTTGCATAGGTTGACACAGTACTCCAGCTCATCAGTGGCCTGCTCCAGGGCCTCCAGGTACTCCTGCGACTCCTTGTCTAAATCCTGGTCCACCTCAACTGCAGAAGGGTAAAGAGATAGCAAAATATGCAACGTATCAGCTGAAAGAACAGAATAACATTATCTGCTAGCTTTAGGCCAGGACAGTCCACCTCCACTTAAACAGCCAGGATTGAGGACCCTTTAAAAGCGCAGGCCTTCCTTTCATACGTGACAGAATTAGATTTTTTTTAAATGTAAGTGTGTTCTTTCTGTACAAGAGGCACTGATGACTGGTAAATATCTCTGGCTCGACAGGGACAGGGGGAACCTTTTAAAAACCCCACCCGCAGAAAGTCGGGGGGGGTCTAAAAAAGGCAGTACAGCACTGGAAAAGCAGCAGGCCGATTGCACTTTATTGATTGCAAGACACAGTGAAAGCTGCAGCTTTCAGCCGCATGAAATGCTGTCATGTTCATTCTCAGGCGGCGCTTAAAGACAGCACTGCATGAATTTGGCAAAAAAAATTAATAGCCTTGCTTTGTGACCTTTACAGACCTTTATACATTTCCTTCCTCTGTGTTGCAGAGAAAGGTGTTGCTTATGCAAGAGAAATCTTTAAAAGGTCTTTCAGTTTGAAAGGGAGAGGCTGATTTTCCTCTAATTGTATTGACTGCAAAAACATTAATATCTAATTTTTACTTTAAAAGTACATCTTTGCCTGAAGCGAGACCAAGAAACCACTTTAAAAATGAGCAGATATTAAATGGACATATTTCCAGCATCGGAGAATCAAAGATCAAGATAAATTACCCCGGAGCAACTTTTTCGCACTGCTGTAAATAACAGCCTCTTTGTTCAACCATTTCCTCCATTCAGCAGCACACAACTATATGCACTTGTGTTTTTTGTCACTCAAGACTGGACTGGAGTTCTCTGTTACACCAGAGACTTTCAAACGGTGCAGATAGCACAAGCTTCTTTGGACAGTGTCTCATCTTTATCAGACACAGGGTAACAGCTACCTATGCTTCACAAACAGAGGGAAAACGAAATGGGAACAAACAAGTCTGATAGGCAGGCTGATGCTCACTATCTTTAATTAGCATTGAAGATGACCTAACACCGGAAATTGAATCCATATGGAAAATGTGTAGTATTTCTCTAGAGGGACAACCATAGTGTGGAATCTGTGTGTGACGGCTGCTCTGTCAGTACTCACACTCTCCTATCCACTTGTTGGGGTCCATCATCAGCCTGTGCTTGGTGTCCTCCAGCTCCACCTTCAGCATCTCATGCTTGGCCTTCAGCTCCCGGATTTGCTGCTGGCGCCTCTCCAGCAGCTTCAGCCTGGTGTTGAAATAGAGCAGGCCCTGCCGGGGGATCGGGGGGGACAGTGAGCCACCACATACAGGGGAGCCATAATCCTGATACTACTGATGGCTTCTTTTATACTAAGTCAGTGTTTCCCAATCCAGTCCTCGGGGACCCACAAGCAGTCTATGTTTTTGGTCCCTCCCAGTTCCCTACCAAAAGCTGGGAGGGAGCAAAAATGTGGACTGTCTGGCAGGGAGCAAAACCATGGACCGAGTGTGGGTCCCTGAGGATCAGATTGGGAAACACTGCACTAGGTGAATTCCAGGGGATACTGGATCTGGACAGGAAATGAAAATAGCATCCCCAGTCCCCTGGGGATATATATATACACACACACATACATACACTCCCCGAGTTACGATGGTTCGTGTTCCGATATTTCAACATTAGGATGGGCAAAAGTTTTTCAATTTCAGTACATTATTCAATACATTACATGAGATATTCTACTTTCCGTTTTTTTTTAATTAGGCTTTGTATTAATGATTTTGCCCAACTGTAAAAATGTTTAAGGTAGGCTATAGGCTAGGCTACGATGTTTGTTATGTTAGGTGTATTGTATTAAAATGCATTTTCACCTTACGATATTTTCAGCCTTATGATAGGTTTGTAGGAATGTAACCCCATCGTAACCGAGGGAGAGGCTGTATATACACATGTGAGACAGCATCCTATGAAGTGCAATAACGGCAGATGATTTTTTTTATTCCTGTCCTTGACAGTAGCATGTGTTACCACAGAAGAATTACAGGATATACAATTACACCCTATAATTTCAGTTGTGGTGTTTTCCAGGTATTGTCGTATAAGAGGACTGGTTTCCGCTTGTAACATGCATTGTAATAATTCTGGGTCCTCTGGCCTTGCGCAATGAATGAACGATACCCCCTTTTGATTAAACCCTCCCTGGCCAAAGTCCTGAATTCAATGCACAATTTAAACACACCCATCCTCTCCCATCAACGTACCTTTTCGACATCCTGGAACGGTTGCTAGAGAAAGGAAAAAGAACAGAGAGGGCAGTGTGACTAAATGGACGAAAGGCCATGTACACAACAAGCACACATACCTGCACACACACCGGTATGGTAGCGTTGAGTTAGCAGCAGTGCTAGCAGCCTAGGGACAGGCTTTCCATTATACACGATTCAGCCATCATTACTTTCAAAGACGAATTGAAGATCATCTTTTCCTAATTGAAACTAAATCAAACGACCATACGGCTGATTTAATATCTCCCTTCAACAACTCTCCACTGGGCCGACTCCAGCTTGTAGGGATGG
Organism: Mormyrus iriodes; assembly: GCA_011763525.2. Lineage (NCBI taxonomy): Eukaryota > Metazoa > Chordata > Actinopteri > Osteoglossiformes > Mormyridae > Mormyrus > Mormyrus iriodes. The sequence goes on from JAAGVU020000025.1 coordinate 15,934,595, forward strand.
TTAATGACCCGTGGAAGCGGGGACCGCTATAAAGAGTGATCAAGCATCCGCGGATGGAGACCTTCATACATCACATGCTCCTCAGCTACACCAGGGCTTTTCCTCATACCCCCTTCTAAGGGCCATCCCACGGATCACTCATACCTAAACCAATTAACCCCAGGCAATAATTGCTTGTGTGATATTCCCCCATGTTTCTACAGAGACCCGCATGACCAAAAAAAACACCCAGCGAGCCGTCACAAGCACTTAAACACAGTCATTTGCTGCCAAGTGGATGGAAGAAGGTCAGGCACTCAAAACAGACATTCAGTCTTGTTCATTAATAAAGAACCAACCTATTTGGACTATCAAGAAAATAGCCAGGAACAAAACACATTTTCCTGAACCTTAAACAGGGTTAGCTTCCTTGTTAACTGACAAAATAATTGACTCCGCCCAAAACGGTCAAATTCAGTTAAAGACAAATTTGATCACGTAGCCACGTTCCCTCTTAGCAACCAGCAGCTCACCTCGCCCGCATCCTCCATCCGCCGCCTCTGTAACCGCTCCACATCGTCGATCTCATACACCTTGATCTCGAAGGGCTCCTTCAGAGTGCCGGGCAGCAGCGGGGGCAGGTCCACCCACTGCCCAGTGGCGTTGGGCTTCCACCCAAGGGAAGCGCTGTCCGGGAGGGGGGCAGGGATCAAACGTCTCCTCTGGAGGCCTGGAGGCACAACAAATAAAAAAAATAAATAAAACAGTCAGCAATCGAAGTCAGATCTGAGAAATATGCATCAGGCTTATCCAGCAGTACGCAGCAATATTAATAAATATGTATGAGGCCAAAGATCTGAAGTGATACCAGGCTTGAACCTGCGGGTGGTATTGATTGCAAGCATATAGTGTACGGTGCTATCTATTGCACCTACAACAGATATGAATTGCACAGGTTGACAACATAAATCTGAGAGTGAATAGGACCGCCTGATGAGATTCAACAGGAGGGGAATTCAATATAGTTCTGTTCTGTGCATCGAATACATCTTAAATTGCAAATCACATGGGTATCTGAATGCAAGATAATGTTCTCAGGCTAGAAGGACTGGGACTCAATTGTTGTTTCATGTTCATGGCACTACAGATTTATATATTAAAGTATACACCTTGCTCTCATTTCTAGCAGTTATTACCTATCATGACAAAGAGCTGGATCCTCAAACCATTCAACTTCCCAACAATACGACTGTGCCACAGCACAATTCTCAAGCTTAGAGATACACACATGACTAATGGGATATAAAAATTGCAAGCAAACCAATAAGACCATGACGGGAGATTCACGCACAGGCATTCTGCCCACATAGCAGCCAGTGGACATCTATAGAGATTATTCAGTGGTGAAAACAGGGACTCTTTTACCAATTAAACATGTCTAAACAGGCAATGTCTGGGTGTCATTGAAGAGTTTATATGAAAGCATGAAATGTTATTTCTGCTGCTAAAGTGAGATATATCCTTTGCGTTACCATTTACCCAAGAATTCTCTTATTTATAGCCTTTTGGCAAAACATGGATTTATTCAGGGGACCTGAATTCTAAATGGAATGCTCTGACACTAAATAGGATAGCACAGTGCTTGAGAAAGAGCTATAGATTGACATCTCACCATTCGACCTCTTCTTAGGGGATTTGGATGCCCTGGTACGGCCAGAAGAAGACATCCCGCTCTCGCTCATGGAATCATGGGCTGAGGAGGCGCTGCCCGTGGCCTCGCTGTCCCGGATCATGCTCTCATACCCGCTGCTACCCCCGCTGTGGTAGAAGAGGGCAGTGCGACCCATAGCAGGGGGCAGCTCCCCACTGAGAACACTACTGTTATCGCTGCCGTGTCCGCTGCTGTACCGCTGTGGCCGCCGCGGAGCAGTGATCTTGCTGTACGGGGAGGGCAGTGCGAGGGCGGTGGGCTTGTCATCACTGAGGTTTACCCCGCTGTCATTGCCACTGTCTGAGTCTGCCGAGCCCCTGAAGTGCTTCCCAGAGCCGCTTGAAGCCAGTTCGCTGACCCGGCTATTGGCAGCTCGGATGGCTTGCTTTGTTCCCATGATGGTGCCCCTCCCAGGCTTGCTGCTGACCCCAGTGACAGGACGAGGCCCCATCTTCCCTGTGGGAGGCAGACCAGTGTTGCGTGCAGCTGGAGCAGCCAGAGATTTGGTAGAAGAACTCAAGGCCTTAGAACTGCTTGCAGATATTGAGCGGGTCTTACTCCCATTGACACCCATAGTCTTGGGGTTGACACTGCCTTTCAACAACCCTGCTTTTCCTGGGGTCCCTGGCACGACACAGGGAGGTGGAGAAGTAGCAGTGGGAGTGGAGGCAGCAGTTGGGGCCCCAAGCCTTGGCACTGACCTACTGGATTTTCCATTACTGCCCAGACTTGCACCACTATTTTCTCTATATAATCCTGGCTTGGATCCAACAGAAGTCAAGCTATCACATCTTTCTAAGGACGTCTGACTCCCGTACCACTGTCCAGTGTCACCTTTGCCTCCTCTGGTCTTAAGACTGGATGTTGCTTTGCCTGAGCCGCAGTCTCCTTTTAGACTGGATGTTTTGTGGCTGCCAGAATCACTTCTGAGTCGCATCTCAAGCTCGTCTTCTGATGATGCTGCCCTCAGTGCTGGGGACTTTCTTCCATCGATACCTGCTGACTTTAAGGCACTTGGGGGCAACAAGATCCGATTTTTCTGATCTAGGCTGGATTTACGGACTGGTGGAGCAGGAGGTGAGGTGCTACCAGGCTTTGAAAGCATACTCCCTTTCTGTCCATTTATTTTCTTCCCCAAGGAAGAAAACTTCAGGCTAACAGTTCCAGCCATGACATCTTGGGTCCCCCTGGAGTCAGAGGAGCTATGGATGACAGGGACAGTGCCCAGAGTGGTTGCCCCACGTCGGAGCTGTGGCATTTTACTTGGAGTCTCCGTTTTCTTGCTACTAGATTTCTCACAGCCATCCACCACCCTTTGGGATGAGGTAGACACAAGTGTCTTAGGCGGTCGAGGTACACTGTTGCTGTTCATAGCTGGCTTCCTGGAAGGTATGCTGCTTGTGGCATTCCTAGAGAACTTCCCCGTAGAACTGGAGTCACTGGCTCGAGAGTCTGTCGGATTATCGATGCGTAGCCAGGGGTCTTCTTGTTTGCCTTCCTGCCTCTGCAGTTCACGACAACTGCTGCTAGTCTGGGGAACAGATGAGGTAGGTTTAATTTTTTTGGGAAGACTGGAGTGAACTCCTTGAGGAATCTGTGATGGCTGAGAACTGTTAAGAGTATTCGCTTTTGTCTCTTTAAAGATCCTTGTGGCCACTTTTATGGACTCCGGCGATGAAGGACACCTTGTTACACTCAGCGAGAGTTTGCTGGATGTGACACTGTCACTGTCCAGCTCAGAGAAGCAAAAACCACTGTCATTCAAGGAGCTCTTGACATCCTGAGGGGTAAATGGCTCCTTGTGGAACATGCCAAGGGAATCCAAATAGAAAGTACCCTCTGGACCAATGTGCTTAGACTGCTGCACAAACCTATCTGCAGAGGGGATGCCTTCACTCTCAAGTGCACCCACACTCACTTCAGTGAGCCAGGAACTGATGGAAGAACACCTGCTTCCAGGGCAGTCAAATGCTTCTTCTGGCACAGGAGTCACTATGTCAGTGTTTATACCTGATGCACCTTCCTGTGACATATAAGCATCAAACTCATCATTGATGCTGCTGATGATGCTAACTGGCCGAGAGCCAGAAGCCAACGCTTGTAGGGAGCAGTCACTGTTGAAGCTAATGATGCTTGAGGGCCTCCCATTGTCTATTATACTGCCTATGGATAGCTCCTCCACCACAGTGAACACCAACTCATCCTCTCCATTGAGTTCCACGGGCTGCTGCAGGGTGACTGTAGTCCTCAAGATATCCCTGTCGAAACACCTTCCCCTAAAGGTTGAGCGTAGGTGGCTCACCTCCATGGGGGACCTACTCATGGGGATGGCCCTGCCAAGGACTGGGGAGCTCCCAGGCTCCCCTCGCTTCAGTGCTTGATGACTCATCCCTACTGGTGGCATCCTCATTGCAGAGCTTCCCTCTGACTCAGGGTAAATTGTCTTCGGCTCTCCTTGTTGGGGAGGAGGAAGTGCGGGTTTGGGGAGGGGCCTCTTGTTGACGTAGATCTTCTCCCGCACCACGGGTTCCGAGTCCTGAGACATGGTGCTGCCATACTGGGATGTGACTTCTCGTCCATCCGATGTGAGAAACTTTTCCCCATCTGCACTTGTTCGACTCAGACTTTCCACAACACCCCCATCAGAAACAGAGGTTGACCACTTGGAATGTTCCGGTGTGGACTTGAACAGAGTGCCGCAAGCAGGACTGGCCGATGTACACTGAGGAGGCTGCCTAGCTGAGATGTTCTCCTGGTACGAGGCCATAGCAGGAGACCTTGGGGGCACTGCAACATTGTCTTTAGCTTTAGCAGCTCCATTGTCCAACTTAGGCCCAGTCTGGGAGCCCTTGCCTTCCCCTGGAAAAGTGGTTGGCTCTTCGCTGCCATCGATACACTCCAGACGCTCCTGAAGCTCTGCAAATGTGTTGCATTTGAAGTGGTCCCGGTCCACGGGACCATCCTTGGTACGCTTCCTATTGAGGGAGGGGATTATAGGCACAAAGGCAGGTGGGCCCTCATTGTCACTGAGTTCGCGGTCCGACAGAGCGGCTCCCCCAGGTCCCACATAGATGACGGTATCACAGGACTGCTCGCTGCTAGAGGAGTAATCCGGGTCACTGACTAGGACTGGTAGGTCTGGGTCCAGTGCAACGGTTCTGGGATGAAAGGGTCTCAGGTGGGGTGGCCGGCGGATTCTGCCTTCCTCACAGGAGCTCTCCCCACCAGAGGAGCTTGATGCATACTGAAAATGTTATAGAGATAGTAGAGTTAAACATTTTTTCAAAGCAGACATCTGCTTTTAACTACTAGATCTCGCTACGTCCAAAATCGCTTTAATTCACAACCCTGAGCCCTGTCACTGATCACTGAATTATTTAATGACAAATCTGCACTCAAGACACAGTTAACCTGAGGGTAAATATCAATGGCATCTTAACATGTCGATACGCTAAAGGTGAAAAGTGCACGCCAATGGGAAACCACAAAGCATTGGTCAATATTACAACACCCACCACCAAGCTGTTCCTTAAAACTATGTCCCAGCATTATAAATATGTGCTGTCTTTCTGGCTCGTTATTCTGAAAGTAAATTCCCCTAATCTGAGTACATTCATTACCCACCTCCCAAGGCACACATATTGATTACATGGTGTAGATAAACAAGAAAAACGAACTCTGAATCATTGCTATAACTGCCTTTCGTTAACAGAGATGCTGATTAATTTTATAGATCTTAAAGGTTCCTGTGCTGGGGATATTTCACCACCCCCACCACGTCCAGTCTATTTATGGAGTCAAAAAAGGCTGTGAGAGTGATCAAGAAGCAGGCATGCATCTGCAGCAGCGTGAAGTGAGCGCTGGATGCAGCTAACCTTGGCCTTCTTCTTCCGCATGCGGTGGATGCGCGAGGCCAGCTGCAGGGTGGTGAGCGACTCGGCGTACTGCGCCGGCGAGTCGGAGATGTGCGCGATCATGGTGGTGCGGCAGTTGATGTTGCCCAGCGACTCCCTCAGCAACATCGTCAGCTTGCTGTCCCTGCGCACCAAAGCCAGACAGCTCATGCCAGTCCCAACATCTAGCTCCCCCAGGAAACAGTCACACTTCCCATGATATGCTAGTCATGGAATAATGGTAGTCTGTGCTCATATTAATTTTCACACAGCTGTTTACCTCTGGCAGAATGGATAGTCTTAACTCTACACTCTAAGCCAAAGTTTCCCAATCTGGTCCTCAGGAACCCGCAGACAGTCCATGTTACTGCTCCCTCCCAGCTCCCGGTAGTCTGTCTGGCCCGGAGCTAGGAGGGAGCAAAATCGTGGGTCGTCTGCGAGTTCCTAAGGACCGGATTGGGAAATAGTACTCTAAACACGGTGATTTACTCACAGCTTTACTGAGCGACGTAACGAGTAAGATCTCCCAGTTCCATTCCCACTCCACTCCTTCTCTGCTGATCCTATATTCCACACAACTCTCACTCCTACCCCCCTTATCGCTCCCTCTTTTGCCACATCTCCCTTTTTCCAGTACCACCGTCCTGTTCTCCTCTCCATTATCGATAGCTTCTCCCACATTTCCCAGATTTCAAAGCTCCTGTTGCAACTGTTACTGGCTAAAATGAACCACAGTGATTTATCCGCGAGCGAGCCGTAAGAGTTACTCACAGGCAGCAGAGCCGGCAAAGCCGTCAAGCTGTCAGAGTGCACACATCTGCACAAGCCTCACCCCTCATCCCTCATTCGTTTATTTCCAGACTCTAGAAAGATGGTAGCTTGGCACCTCACCTGTAAGGGACGTGCTTGGCCCCATTGGCCAGGGCCAGAATGACATTGCCAAGGGCATTAAGTGACAGGCACAGTCCACCACCTCCATCCCTGCTCTTGCTCAAGACCTTCTCGCAGCTGCCCAGGTCGATGAGATGCAGGCGACTCCGGCCTCCAGACACTGGCGGGGGAGCAAAGAGAGGTGGTGAGCTTTCTTCTACTCTTCTTCCTCTCAGTGCCTGTCGTTTTCTGGCCAGAAGAAGTCAGACCGGTAGCTAACATCACTATCTGGTTTATTCCTGACTAATATTTGGTGTGATTTAAACCCTGGGTTTATAGATAAATCTAGGCAGGTCCAGATACCAGACGTTTTATGCAAATCCATGTCAGAGCTGGTTGTCAAACACTCCAACACTACGATGATGTCAGACTGGACACTGGGCTCTGATACTGACATCATGCTATATGTGGAGCTGGCACCTTTGCTTGGGAGGATCAGCGATGGATCACTGCAGCGTGAATCTCTGCATGTGACAGACGCTCTGCGCCCATGGCAGTGACCTCCGGACGTCAGCAAAAATGGTAGTCAGTGCTCAGAATCCAGACTCAGCACTGCAATAAAAACTAGCCTCATACCTTTGACGGCAGCACTGGGACATAAACATTCCTGAGAAGGAACGTCACACCTCATTACCTGCACGGATTTATTCACACGTTAGCAAGCAGCCGCTCTGCACAGCTGCTGCCATAGTGAAACATTAACAACGGGCCTCACGTAAGAAAACCATCAACGTCACTTGTGCTGATCAAACGAATATTTCCCTGATCATTAATATTCCTGTTAAGGTGTTAGAAATCGGTTCAGGCAATGCTCATTAATGCAGCTTTTATCTCTTGGCGTGGAAAGCTCGACCCGAGCCGGATTAATCCCTTCACTCACTTGACGACGACGTCCGAGTAAATAAATGAAAAGGAGGCTATCACGCCATCGCGAGATATGGCCAGGATCTGAGCTGGCAGAGGCCGAGAGGACGGCCGTGTGCAAACCGGCACATTCTACAAGGACTTTCCTTCCCACGGGGGGGGGGTCCTTTCACAGGCGGCAAAGAGGCAACGGATAAAAAAAAAATCCCAGGAAGTGAAGCCATTTGTTAAAGGGCAGAAAGGGCAGAGGAAGTCAGCTCAAAATGGGACGGCATCCAGCGGCGTTTGGGTTCATCTGAAATCGGTCTGCCGGCGTACTTGGCATTCAAGTGTAATAGGAAGGGGGGGGACACCAGCTCAGGTCACAACTGACAAAAGTGACCGCAGGCTATGGCGAGCGACAGACGGGAGGGCTGCTCACTTCCTCCTTTGCCGCTCTTCTCCATGCGGTACTGGTAGATGTGCAGCGTGAAGAGCATGTGCGAGTTGCGGCGGTCCTCCTCATCGCAGTCGGGCCGGCTGGTGCTGCGTGCGGCGATGGCCGCATCCAGGAAGAGGGCGGCCTTCTCGGCGGTGGGGGCGCGGAGCTCACTCTGGTTCTGGAGCTGAGTGGAGTGAGGGGAGGAAGGGGTTACATTTCAGGGAGGAGGGAGAAGGAAACGTGGCAGCGAGAAGCCAGCTAATTGGACCCAGGCACACATTTCTTGCCCATTAGACTGAATCTCCTGGGCAATCATAGGAGCAGATATGCACACTAAGGGAGGGGATTAGGAGAGGTAATGGGGGGGTGCCGGGAAGGGCTGTGTCCCCGGAATGCTAAAGCTCCAGTCTAGAGCAATGTGGGGGTGGGGGGTCCTTCAGCAGGGCTCTCTGCAGAAGAGAGGAAGAAGGGAGCTTCATAAGACTCAAGGCTCCCTTTGAAGTGCCGGTCCTTGGCGGAAAAAAACAACATCTGACGAAAGCACCTGTCAAGGCCGTCAAAGCAGAACCCGCCCAAGCCCAGGGCGATTCTCAGTGTGGCTGGATCCGGTGTGACACAGAAACTTCGGGTAATGCACGTGGACATATACAGGAGCTGACATGCAGGGGGGGTGAGCGGGCAAGCGATTTGGGTGCAGGAATGACAGTCCTGACAACAGGGGAAGATCAAAGGCCTGGGACAGGACAACAGGTCAGACAGACGGGACCATAGACACTTGGCTGTTGGCTCACCTGGGTGCCGCAGATGGGGTCCTCGCGCAGGTAGATCCCCGGCGACTGGCCGTCCTGCAGGCTGCCGCTGGCAACCTCGGACAGCAGGTCACTGAGTGTCTCATCCTTGCCAGAAATCTCCACAGCAGAGACGCGGACGGAGAAGCGTGTGCCCGTCTTCTCCTTGCGCTCGTTGATCAGCTTGAAGAGCCAGGAGATGGCACAAGGGACAATGCCCAGGCTCTGGGTGGAGGAGTCCTTGCCAATCATGGTGTACGTCTTGCCTGGAGAAGACCAGAACAGGTGTTGGAGGGGGCGGCGCACATCTATTCAAGGTGACGTCATTCATGTCACCCCAGTACCGTTCATTATTTCCCCTTCGCATTAACTCATTTTTTCTAGATGCACAATTACTCATTAACATGGAGAGTTACTCTGACAGCCACAGCTGGAGGCTGGAGACCTCACAGCTGCCAAGAACAGTGAGAGGAACAATGAGACACTCAACTGCCAGAGACCTGGAAAATGGAAGCCCTTCAGATTCGGAGTGCTGGGGGGTTAATTACACGGCCTTTTCAGATGCTCTGGCCCCGCTTCCCCCCTACTGTTGCCCAGCTAGGCGCACTAAGCCACTGCCACGGACTCCAAGTGAAGTCAATGAAAAAGCGGAGGCACAATATGGTCCCCAACAGCAAGGGCCCTGTCCGTCTTTGTGTGGAACCTCGGGAAGCGAACGCAGGGCTGAGGCTCACATGGCACACAGTGCCCCCCAAGTCAATTAACAGCAGGGCTCTGAGCATGCTCCAAAGTGGCAGGCCGACCGAGGGGACACGTCCTGGGTTACCTAGTCTGACGTGGCCGAAGCAGAAGATGCAGCCATCTGCTCCATTCACCACCGACTGGATGACCTCCGCCACCGTCCCCGAACACACCTCCGCCTGGGGGGGAGAGACTCGTCACACTCGCTAACCGACAGGACACTACAAAAAGAAGAAGGTATTCAACAACAGTCTGATATGTATGCAGAAGGTGCTTGTGTATGGTGAAGACCCTCCTCCCGCCTCTATACTGCACACCTCTGCAGACCACCTTGCATGTTCCACCTCACGTAGTGGGGGGGCTTCCCTTCAACACTTCAGCGACCTCATCACAGTAGGATAAAGCGTTCACACACTCCTATCGGCCCATCCTGCAAATTGCCAGTGGATCCCCATAGTGCAGGGACCGAGGAGGCGGAGCTAAAGGAAGCCCCCCCCCGCTCTGCGGTGGGGTTTGTGACACTGAAGCTGTCACAACAACAGCTCTGTCACCAGCTGGGTGCCAGACAGCTGCTTGTCACTGGCCAGTCCCCTTCAGCGAAGCCTGCATGTCAGCACTGGCAATTAGCAGAGAGGCGTAATACGTCTCTGAAAGCCCGAGGAACGTGAAGCAGCGGGGATGCAGCTGTCAGCCACACCCCCGCCGCCAAGACGCCTCTGTCGTGTCAGCTGCAAGTTCCGGCCTCAGACAGAAATCAGATTGTTCTGTTTGTTTAAATGGACCGGCTGCCCAACCAGAGACCATGAGGAACAGGCACCTCACACCCTGTCCCTGAGGCCAGAGTGGGATGTTAACTGAGAACAAGGGGTAGTTCATACCTGGGAGGCGTCCTGGGTGAAGACTGCATCGAAGGCAAACATCTTGGGGGCGGCCACCACAGCACGCCGAGGCCCTGAGTTGGAGTGTGCATTGAGGAATGGGTCATTAAGGGTCAGCTGCTTCTTGCGGGGGTCCACCTTCAGGAAGGACATGGACTCCGAGGAGTCCAGGGGGCCCGTTGAGGGGCAGATGCGCACCATCACTTTCACCTGTGGGGACGTGAGCGGTGGATGAAAGCTGTCAAAATCCTTCTTCCGAATCCTCTTATGGCGCCGGAAAATCAAGGAAAAGACACTGTCTGTGGGTCAAACTTAAAGGTGTGACACGTCATGCCCTGACCTGATGCCCCTCATGAATAAGCGAATTAAAATCACAAACTCTGGAAGCTTCCCCTTCCACATGCTGTGATGCAGATCAGATCAGCCTGGAGCACGTTTACGGAGGTAAGACCTTGCATTGCAGCCAGATTAATGTCATCGCAGGGACCCGTAGGCGTGATATACTGCCAAGCCGAGCACTGCAGCTGCCTGAAGTAGCACTCCCAATCTCCCCACCTCTGGTCGGGATCCGCAAAGATGCCCCCCCCCCCGCAGTCTTTGAAATGAATTCACAGCAATGCTTCAATTAAGCTGGATGCATGAGAGATTGCACTGCACGGGACACTTCCTATTTGCTTTAACAAACCAGCTACTCTGAAGGTCAGGGAGTCTTGTTCCCATCATTCACCACCCCTCCCCTTATTAAAGCACAGTACAGATCAGCTGCATTAACCTATGAGGCTCCTGGACTGAAATGCCTTGGTGGGCAGAACAGGACCTGGAGCCCAGTACACGGAAAGCAGCAGGAGATTGCAGTTGCTCTGCTCCTCTTGCCGTGCCCCTAAGCACCGCTCCGCTCTCTCAGGCAGCCTGAGCGCCTCTTCATGTTTGTAATGTTCACATGCTTGTCCAACAGCATTATCTATTTTTATAGCAGGATTATTTCCTGATGTAATTTCAGTTAAGTGCTTTGGATGCAACTAAAATTCCTCTCAAAATGAAGATTTAAAATATGAAATGTTAACATTAGTCCCTTCCTCTTTTTTAAAAAAACATAAACCGAAGAGGGCTTGTGAAGAGGATAATAGTGGTCATCATATTCCGCAGCGTGATATTAAATTCCGGGCCATGTGACTATGTTTCACATTCAGGGGAATGACAGGCTAACCTTGGACAGCCCTGCCCACTAAGCCTCGGTAACCATGACAAGAGGGCAGCCTTTGCTCCCTGGATTGCCCACACAGATGCAAACCCTAACCCTCACCCACCCAGTCACTTCCCAAGATCCCCCCTCACCCACTCTCAAGTGTTACAATTATGCCCACAGCTGAGAAGACCGCTGGATCCAGTTCCAGCTGCCCACAGGCGAGTTCTGGCTTTCCCTCAAGACCTCAGAAAGGCTGCCGCAGTTGGTCCGCAGGAGAGGATGACGGATTCAGCACGTACACTGCACACGTTAGCCAGATTCCCATACCAGTGGGAAAATCTCACACATTTGCAGCCAGGCTTCCTGATCCTCCGGCCCACATTCAAAGACGAGAAGCCACTTGACCACCACCAAGGAGACGTGACGTGAGGGCACTCACATCCGCGGCCGCGTTTCTCCGCAGCGCCCTTCTCGGCTACGCGGCACGGGGTGCACGGGGCTCTGATTCCCTGCCTCCACGTGTTAGCGCCTGAGTGCTCCGTGGCTATTAAGTGATAAGGAATTCAATCTGGGACAATAAAGTGGGCTGTGATGGAAAGGGAATGAGCGCCTCTCGCCAGGAAGGAATAACAGGCGTCACACTATTCCTTTCCGCACGGGCAGTGAAACAGACCCCTGTTTTTTTCTTTCCTTCGCTTTTCCACTTTGTTTGAGCACAAACAAAAGGGTATACACACACACATACACGTAACTTCTGTATGGATACTGTTACAATCCTGGCCCAGTGATTGGAGCTGTGTCTCTAACTGACTGCGTTCCGGCCAGATTCCGGCGTTCCCCAGGCCCAAAATGAGTGGCGCCCTCCCCTCTATGGGGATATCATTTTGATGGACGCGTACATGTGTTGAACAAATGACTGTTACTGTGACATTTAAGCTAGCCCTGTATGGGATGGCTCCAGTTTCCCGGCGACACGGCAGACGGTATATTTACATTCAGCAGCAAGTGCATGGCATGCTCCTCACATTGCCCACCCCCCCCGATTAAATGGGATATCTTTCCCATCTCCCCCAGGCGCTGCATCCTTCTTCTCCTCTCTGCATTGCCAGAGCCGGCTTTGGAAAACGTGAGAGCGGATTAAAGAACAAACCACTGCGATGAACTAATGCAAACTGATGCCATCTTCACTCAGGGGAAGGATGGGGACATTGGTCACAATCCTCTGTGAATAACCTGGGGGATGTCCTTAGAGCAGGGACTGGCCCCATTTGCAGGGAGCCCATGTTTTCATTGTGACTCTAACAGAGGTATTTAGTGACTTGTACTCTGAGATGTATTTGGATGCCTAACAAGCTTAATTCTGCCATATTTACCCTGCAGGTTATCAAGGCCAGATCTGTAAGGACATACATTCGCAACAAGCTACTTAAATTTAAAATCTCAGAAAGAGCAAAAGGCATCATGGAGAAGGCAGCAGGTCTTGGGGCTTCACGGTGGCACGGCACGCAACTGCTACCAAGACAAATCAGCTCAGTGATCAGGGGTCAGACCGGTCCTGAGGAGAGGCTGCCGTTTAACGAGGCCTCCGCCCTGAAGTCGGCCCTCAGAAAATGAAAAGGCGATCGACGTGCAGGGCCTGGGGGTTCTTATGGTGCGACGTGAGCCAGGTGTGCTGCATTTTCTGAAGGAAACTTAGTGAACTCTATTAAAAGAATATTTAATGGGCAGTTTCCATAGCGGTGTAAACAATAGCCGACAAACACAGAGGAAGGGCGGGCGTCCTGCGGTTGAAAGTGGCCGTGTGAGGGAAGCACAAGCAGGAAGCTGTTCTCTCTGCTCTTCCTTCCCAAAACACTTGTTCCAGTACCTGGGCCAGCAGGTGGCATAGCAGCAAAGAGGCCAACGCAAGCCTATGGGGGGCAGGAAGCTGACCAGGGCATTTGAGGTGAATTGTTAGCAGATTTCCAGCTGTATGACCGGTTATGAGCTAGACACCTTCTGTATAAACTGTCGGTGATGTGCGTTGAGCAGGCTGGACGTGGGATGTCCAAGTGAAGAAACCTTCACTGGCCACAGTGTGTTCTACCCCAGGGCCAGCCATCTAAGGTGAGACGCAGCCCTGACCGTTCTCAGAAGCCTCTAATATAATTTGAGGACGTGTGTACATAAAGAAGCAGAGCAGGTTGGCCACAAGAGAGGCACATTGGGTCACCCTTTCAGAGCACAGATCAGGACCCCCTCCTTTTCACTGTTTGCCCACAGCACTGAAAATATGTCTAAATCAGCTTTACCGATTAACACAGACTTTGCTCTAATCTCCAAACAGGCACGCTCGGTGGTCCGTGTTCTCCCGTTACACGGAAGAATTCTCCCTAAGCCAATCTGAGACAGATGGTCAACAACCAACGATCATGAGCGCACAATGCCAATCTTATCGGACTGGGTGGGGTACGGCTGGAGGGAGGGGCCGCGTTGCTAGTCAGATGGAACCAATGTTGGGTTTCACATGGCCCCTGCGCACTGCCACGGGCAACACCTCGGCCCCCACCCACTGAGTGCCCAACTTGCTGCCCAGTGCTTCCTGTGTGATGGTTCAAAAGATTCTAGCTAAAAGAGCAGGCCTGCCCTGAATATGATACCACACAGAGCCTGGACCCTCTACGGGTCTCACCAGGCAGACCGGCTGATTCTGTTTCTGCTTCTCCTGTAAATCCCACCTATGTTTGGAGGCCTGAACTGTGGCCTTTACTGTTGAGACCCGCAGTCCCCAAAAACTGCCACCAGTCACAGGGGCTGTCCTGTCTAACAGAAACCCCCAAATCCCAGCTCTGAGGTTATCTGCAGCGCTCCCGGTACCTACCTGCCATGTGTCCTTATGTCATAATCACTGAGCACAGGAGAGACCCAAAAGTGTCTCCTTGGGATTCCATTTGTAAATTTCCCACTCTGGTGCCTTCAAGGCACTGAGACATTGGGATGCAACAAGCCAAGGTGCAAAATCAGCCTCCTTAAAAGGGACGGCTAAGGTGCAAAAGCAGCTCTCTTAAAGGGAAGGCCAAGCTGTAAAAGCAGCCTCCATAATGGGGTGGCAAAAAGACATGAGATGAACACTACAGGCTGAAAGATCACCTTGTGAATTGGATCTATCTAATTAGCCATGACTCCCCCCCCCATGCCTTCAGTAGCTCTGTGGAAACCACACTCCTCCCCTCAACATAGAGCTGGAGTTTCACAAACACAAGATCACAGAGCTGCTTCACGCTCTTAGCTTTTAATTATTTCATCTGTCACCATTCGTTTGTCACGCAAACGAGGGGGAGCAGGGCTGATAAGGGGCAAGGTCGCAGGTCCCTGGTGAAGGGTGATTCTGTGTGTGTGTGTGTGTGTGTGTGTGTGTGTGTGTGTGTGTGT
>JAAGVU020000025.1:15952287-15967691 GCA_011763525.2 Mormyrus iriodes
ACATACACACACACACACACACACACACACACACATACATACACACACACACACACACACACACACACACATACATACATTCAGACTGACAGAGCCTGTCACACAATCGCAGTGCCCAGCTCCCCACGTAACCTTGGGGATGCTGTCCTCGCACACAGCCACACAGGCGTGAAAGCGTCTCACCACAGAGTGTGTAACCTTGAGGTTAACCGCCCTGCCTCCCCCACACATGCACGCGCACACACTCGCAATGCGGACAGGCAGGGTAATGTGCGCTCACGCTGGGCTCCCCTAAAGTGGCACAGCCCCCACCTGGCCGGCCCGTCTGGGCCCCCACGGTTACCGCTATGTGGAATGCATCCACACTGAGACGCGCCCACCTGTTCACCCCCGCCTCATTTTACGATCCCCGAACTGTGATGCTAAATCAAAGAAACAAATATCACCCCCCCCCACTGATGGAGTGAGCCCCCCCCAGAGAAAGGCCAATTAAATGATGATGAACGATAACACTGATGAAGGTTAGCATGGCAACCAACGTGAAGTCGATGACCGGCACCTGAGCAAGCGTGAGACAGCAAGAAACGGAGCAGGACAAGCGTGGGGGGGTCTACTTACAGCTCTCTCCAATCCATCATCTACTGAGTGCTCAGAACTGCGCCGTCACACTGAGAAAGCTCAACTTCTTCCATCCGCTTTGACCACCCTTTCGTGCCGTATCCCATAATTTCTGCACATGTGAGGCAGGGCAGGGGGGAAAGCGTGCGGTGGAGGGGGGGGTCCGTCTATGGGATCAGGGGGCCTCCCTCTCGATCACACACCAGCCAGAGAGGACCCCCAGGAACATCAGCGACGGGGAGCCCAGCCACATCGTCCCGGAGATGCACGTGGGAAAAGGGAGGGGGGGTAGTCGTCAGCAGGCACAGGGCGCAGGGGCCCGGCGTGGCCCCGGGGCAGCAGGCTTGCCGAAGCAGGGCAGGGGGCCGCCCCTGTGGTGCATGTTCCCTCCTGCTCCCACTGCCTGTCTCGTCCCTTGGTGCCAAAGCTGCCTGCTTCCCGTAATCCCAGTTTCCACGCCTCCTCTCACCTCCTCCGTGTTCCTCTCCGTCTGGCTCCTCGCTCCCGCTCAGTCCCTGTGGCTCTCTCCAGCGCACAGACAGATCTGCTCACCTCTCCTCCCCGTTCTCACTCTTCCTCTCTCTCTCTCTCTCTCTCTCTCTCTCCCCGTTAATCCTTCCCTCTTCACCTCCCCTGAAAGGCTGTAGCTTAGACTCCCTGCCCTCTCTGCCACAGACTGTAAAAAACGGGAAACCCCAGAACAGGGGGATGAGGCACAAGAGATGTTTAAAAAAAATGCACAATAAAATCCCTGCTGAGGCAAAGCCGTCCTCCCGGAGCCCAGGCGGCCCCTCCTACTCTCGCCGGCTGTCCTGAGCGCCTCGCCCGCGTCTCCCTCTCTGTCCCTCTCTACCCCTCTCCCTCTCTCTCCTCGGCACAGCCCCTTCTCCTCGCACCAAAGAGCCACACGCGCACACTCTCACACACGCACTGCCACTGCGCAAATACGGCGCACACAGAGAAACCCCCTCTTCTTATGCTTTCGGACTTCAAAGAGATTTGGTTAGTGTGGCTGCCCGTCTGTCTGCCTGCATGCACACGCGTGCGTGTGTGTGTGTGTCTGTGTGCGAACGCGCCTTTGTGTGTCTAAGGCCTGATCAATCGGATGACTGAGACAAAGTTGTTAATCATCAAGCACGAGACAAACGGGCAGCAGCTATGTCTGACAGTCATACTGGTGGGGGTGGGGGTGCAAAGAAAGGGTCAGGTGACAGACAGACGGACAGATAGATAGACAGACCAGCAGGTGGAACACAGACTGACCAGTTAATGATACAGGTGGGGGGGCGGACTGAGCACCACACTGCTGCCAATTTAAGGGCAGGTCATGCTTTGCCCCTGTCTGTGGTTGTGGCTGAGCCCCTTCTATCCCGGTAGAGCCAATTCCAGCCCCCAGCTGGTGGAGATGCATTTTCTGCCCAGCCCATCTCACAGACCGGCTGCCGACAAGCGCAGACGCGGGCAGTGTTCCTCCATGTCTCTCCTCCAAAACCCACCCGGGAAATTTATTTTCATCTTGGCTCCAAAACGCAAGAGCCCAGCCCCCCCCCACCCCACACAGGCTCCATCTCATCTTCCCCATTTTTTATTTGTATGAATGTTCCCCGGAAAATCATAGCAAATCGCTATGGGAACCCTGCTGTCTATTCAGTGAGCGTATTCCCGATTCGTGTGGTTTCGGGCTTCGGCAGCTCCAGCCCACAGAACGGTTTTCGGATTTGGAGGAGTGCTCCTCCACCCTGCACAGCACATCCTTCAGCTGGCCAGAAGGGGGGGGGGGGTCACCTCACTAGTCAGCAATTATTAGTTTGTCTAGGGACAAAACAGCAGAACAGCTGCAGGGCACAGTGCTAGTTGGCAGTCATTTGTGAGGTGACCGATCACATGACTAATTGCCACCGCAGCTCACATGCTGATTGGCTAGACAGACTAAAAAAAAGGCGTAGCAGTAAGCACCCCTTGTGGTTCTGAGCAGGGTGGATCCAGAAGGCAAGAGGCGGGCGGTTCCTTTTCACATCCAACCCAGTAAGGATTCTAAAACCTGCAAATGAATGCAGGTAAGATTCTTGCAAGGAGCGACTGTCAGGGAAATGAATCCTGGAGCCTTTTGTGAGGGGGAGAATGGACGTCTCCATCTGCAGCAGGAACACTGGGGCGAGGGAGCTTTCAGGGTAGGGGTGGAGTGCTCACACTTTTTAAAAGCCTCACAATTGCTTTGCTGTCAATAATATGTCCAGGCCCTTTTCAACCTTTGTCAAATTAACGGGAGGAATTCCTCAGTGCAGCCAAGTCATTAGCCTGGCCCCTCCATTAGCCTGCTGGCCAGAATCCGTCCCCATCCTGCTCCCAGCCTCCTCAGCCCTCAGGCTCCACCGCGTGATTTGGGGATAATTAGCCCGTTAGCCTCGTTTAGCACCCTGACGCAGTCTTTTGTTTTCCCTTCGTCCTCCTGTCTGGCCACTCAGTGTTGCTACCAGAGTGCATGATGAGCCCAAAGCTCTTTTCTTTTTTAAAAAGCCTCTTTGCACCTGAAAAGTGGGTCTTTATAAAATCGTGGATCTTTTTTTTTTTTACATGGGCATCCAATGGGCAGCTTTTTTTACAAGTATACGACAGGCAGCTGAACAAGTGTGTTAATGTCAAGCAGCCAGCTGGTGGCGATGTGGAGCACAAACATGCTGAGGGATGAAGTTAAAGGGAGAGTTCTACTGTGATTCCCTTGGGTAACAGAGTATTGTTGATCGATGAAGATATTCAGCTTCACTAGTAATAATGATGAGTAATAATGAGTAATAAGTTTACATCATTATTGCATCTTCTAACTAACTAATGTTGTTATTAGAAAGACCAATCAGGAGGGTCACCCTCCACGGCCGTCCCAACTACAGACATCAGATCACTGATCCATGGGATGATGTCACCATCTTCAGCACAGTCACTGGGATGTGATTCAGCTCCTCGTCAGAGACGTTGATACACAGTTACAAGATAAACAGTTCCTCAAACCGTTCCTTTGCCCAGACAGATGCTTTTTAAGCCCATGACTGAAGATGATCAAACATACCAGATAAACTGGCCTCTCTCATCATGGTACACACGCAATCGGACACTGGGCACCGCTAGTGTTATCTAGAAATCCCCCCCTCCGCTTAAAAACCGGCTGGCTGTTTTGTTTGGTATAGTCAGTGAAAAATCTTCACTTTCTCAACTCCTGATCTTTGGAGGAAAACCAGCCTGCTCCTCATCAATCCAACACCAACCGCTTGACACTTTTCCAAAATATGCCTATTTATAGCTGCCTGTGAGCAGCACTGTTATGGAAGCATGAGACGGATAGGGGCCTCAAAAGGAGCTTCAGGAAAGCAGCAGTATTTAAGGGAGGCTCTGGCCACCTGCATTACCCCGAGAGGATTCAAACGCTGGGCTACTCATCTCTGTCCTTCGTACCTCCTAGCCAGCGATTCCAATCTCCCGATGAACCTCTTCATCGAATTTCGAACCTCTTATTAATCTTTACAGTGTGTCATCCATCTATCTTCCCTCTCAAATACCAGGGATAAAGCTCATTAAAATGTTAGAGGAACCAAGTACCTGCTACGGTCTGCTAGGTAGGAACTCCTGGTAACCCTAACCCCTCATAGTCCTTATACATAAGAACATCTGTGTTGGCTCAGTGATTCACTGAAAACCAGTGGCTTCCTTAATGCAAGCAATGCTTGGATGTCTCACCCCTCCTTGTCTGGGTGATACCCAGACTCCTTGCTTTCGGAATGACAAATGGGAGTGTCCCGACCCGGCCAGATGTTCAGCTGCAGGGTGCCGGAGGTTTTAGCAAATCTTCAATGGTAAGACCGCCACAGGTTACAGAAGGAAAGCACCGCTACTATCTGGCCCATCTTATTTCCCCTGCCTGCTCCTAAAATCCCACCGGGGGAAGCCCTGGCTGCTGGCTAATGCAGAATGACCTGGAATAGCGAGAGCAGCTCTGCCGGTCGTGCACTCGCCACAAGATCATTAGCATGCGCATGGGACAACTCCCCCAGAGACACCTGGAAGGAACATCTATGTGGGCTGCATTATGCAGGAATAAATCAGCAGGGAATGTGTGGGGTGTGGAGATGAGATCTCACCCAACAAATTACACACAGTATCACAGTGCATGTTGTCAGGCAGCCAAGCCCAAACATCCCAGTAACTGTGGGCTTAGGGGCTTAGCTATACAAAACAGAGCTGGGGACAGTGGGTGCCCCCCCCCCACGTCCTGCCCTAGTGTCACCAGATGGGGACGATCTGGAGTCTTGACAGACAGCGACTCCAAACACATGAATAACGGGAGCTCAAGTTCAATCAAATACAGGAACTAAAACAATGAATCTCTTGTGATGTTCTGAGAGTGCACCAGGTGCAAAATGAGAGTGGGGGGCTGTTGTGGAAGGAGCCGGAAGGAGGGCGGGGAACAGTCAGAACCCAGAAGCGCAGACGGGAAGAGGCAGGAGGGGGCACCTCTCCAGAAAGTGTCTCTACCACCACTCTGCTGGCTGGCAGCCTGAAATGCGGCAGACTGTTTTCTGCCTAAAAGGAGAGAGTCGTAATAGGATCACCAAAGCCACATTAGAGCCAAAATTGAAAGTCTTTATTCCCAGGATGCACCTGGGCACGAGTCCCATGTTGACCTAAAATAAATTAAATCATTTAAGTTTAAATGGGGAAAAAAATCTAATTAAAATATGGATTAAAGAAATTTAATGTGCTTTATACAGAATGCAAGCAAAGCTGATCGGCCCCCACCATCGCAGGCAGGTGAAATCGCTCACACATGGATGGCCACTGAGCTCACAGGGCCAGGATCATGTGCATTAGCCGTACCTGCAGAGGCCCAGAACCAGGCTAGGGGGAAGAACCAAGTCACGCAGGCTTTCTGGAGGAGGCTGGTCCACTCTTCGCTACCCATTCGGCCTAAGTGCGACAACCCAACCGATCATTTCCCAGCTTCGGGTGAGATTCAGTTGAATGCGGCAATTATAAAAGAGCCATGGAAGAGCTTGATCCTGTGGAAGTACAGACGACCCTTCTGCATCGCGACTTTCCACATCGCGGTTTCCATATATCGCCGGGGCGGCGTAAGACCAACGCCAGGCGTGTTTACAACAGCCTCTCATATGATATCTCGCTGTGATCTTTGTATCTTGCATTTCTTTGCTCTGCCCGCCAAGGGGGCCAAAAAATTTTACGTGGTTTTTGCACATTGCGGGGGCCTGCCTCCTTAACCCCCACAATGTGGCATTTAACCCCAAACTGCTTCAGTATACAATTCTGCTCACTAGAAGTGTAGAAGATGGTGAAATTTTTACTAAGTAATGGAAACCTTGATCTAAGTAATTATTGCATGTCCTCTCCCTCCAAGGGGCCTGATAAAGCCTTAATATTCAATAGGGATGGAGGGCTCTGGAAATCAAAGGGCTCATTTAGAGGCTTGAGATGAAGTCATAATACTTCAGCAAACTACACGACAAGGCCGATGCCACGAATGAAAACTCTTCAGCAGTCTGACGCCGCTCAGTAGACAAGTTCCAACTACAACAGGCGCGCAGCACATTGGCGCTTTCTGACGCGCTGGCATGAGACGGGCTGGTACGACGGAAGTCTCGCCGCTCATCACGCCGGCTTTGTTGAGTCAACAGAGCGCGAGAGAGCGAGGACTGTTTTCGGTGACTCCTGACAGCCGGCAATGAAGACGTCTGCGCGCATCGCTGCGAGGTCTTCCCGTCGTCGCCGCTGACGGAGATTAGCGGCAGCTTTTATCTCGGCCCCGATACTTCCTCTCTCCGCCTGCGAGAAAGCTCCTAACGCTCGTGAACTGTGTCAAACGTGCCACACAGGTGAGCGAGGATTCGGTGTGTAATTACAACCCCTGTCTGCCGCTTCCAAGTTCCACTACATACGGAACACAAGCTCCCCCCACCCACCGCACCCCGATCAGATGAGAGACGACACACGCTGCCACGGGAATGCCTTAGGCACTGTGACGTAGACCAGAAAGGGTGGGGCCTCGTTATGTAAACCCATCCGCACCGGGGCCATCTCCAGGTCATATTCGTCACACAGTCATGTGAATTCGTATGGCACCAGCCCAGGAGAGAAGGCTCCGGGGGTATGGGCAGATTGGCACCCCGTCTCTGGACCCCTGGACACCCAGAGTCCCATTGAAACCAGACATGTTAACCCCATCCTATGGTGGGCAGCATCTTAATTAATCACTCACAAACAAAAAACAAAAAAGAGCACATGGGAGGGATGCTGCGACAGGAAGTGAGAAGCAGGAGGAGACAGAGTGCTGGTGCAGTCAGCCCCTCCCTCATTAATCACTCACACCAGGCACCTACAGATTATTTATTTGCCCGGCCCATCCTGGCTGCGGCAGCAGACAGCCCAGAGGCTGCTGGGAACATTTGTGACGGATTAATCAACGCCTGTCCGAGAGAAGGTGACTGAGGGGGAGAGGGGTCAACACGTGTTCCTCAGTCTGCTATCTATATTCTGGTGAATCAGCACAATGTGAGAGCACAGCGGCAGCTTGGGTGGGGCAGGCAGAAGTCTGGCCGAAACGTTTAGTCGTGAAGGCTGGGGCCACCAGAGAAAGAAGAAGACAGCAGTCTGGGAATTCGAGGGGAGAACTGAGACGTTAGCATGCGCGAGGCGAGCTCCTTTATTGTGGTCCCTGTAAGAACGGTCTGCTTTCATCCATCACTGGCCACTGAGGCCCTGATCAATAGTCTCGATCACAGAGGGGAAAAAGACGGAATCACCTATCGGCTGCGACCAAGATGGATGAGCGGCCAACACAGCTGACGGGCGATGGGAATTAATTGGAAGGGGGCCGGCCAGACGACAGGCCCGCGAGAGGTCACAGGACACAATGCAGGGCAAAATTGGACTCCCAGACGAAATGCCCCGAAGCTGCTTTCAGGCTCTGGCCCATTTTCAGGAAAATGCTGCGCATCGGTTGTGTTTCTGATTAACAGCTCACCTGGTAACATGGAAACGCACGGGCTAACCCTGCGATGCCGTGGCATACTCTCTGGCGCATTTCAGCATGCAGACACGCAACACGCGCAGTAAAACAAACGCCTGCCCTGCCGGAAGCCTGAAAATGGGCTTCCCGAGCGCGCCCTTACGAGCCGGAGCACAAACCGATTAGAGGGTCTAATCCTCCCTTACACTGGGCAATCTGCAGGCATCCAGAACAAACAAAACCTCGCTGTCAAAGCTCACCGACTATCACAGGCCGGTAAAAACCAGATGGCTGTTCCTGAGGAGGGCTCTTGAATTTTTCTGACTCAACCGCTCCCTCTAAGAGGCCACGGTTTAGAACTGATTGTATTTCTAGCAAGTTAGAGGGCCGAATCCATGCAACTCTGGAAGGATGCTAAGGCAAAGTGAGGAAAAGGTAGAGGAGTGAATTCTGGAGGATTAATTTGCTTAGTGATTGCTTAACTAGCTGCTAAGACAACAGTGCTTATCCTCTGTGGTAATCTGAGCAGAACCCAGCAGATAAATGCTGTCAGCCGCAGGGCAGGAATCACCCCGGGACCTTCCGCAGATCTAGAGCACGGGTGAGGGGTTGAGGTGCAACTTACGAAAATGAGCTATTGGCTGGGAAAATCAACTTGCACGTTCCACACTAAATTACAACGGTACGACAATTACTGTCCGTTCCTGCTGAAAGCACCCCAACAGCAGTCTTTCTCTGGGAAGCTGAGGACCCACTAGAGTGGTCTGATTCGTTGATTTACGACTTCATCTTTGTAGTCGCCCCCCTAAGCTCATATCCAAACTACCCTGCCTCCCCCCCCCCACCAGCTAAAGCTACTGACAGCCACAGCCATGCAGTTGTCCGAATCTGCCTCCTGGCTTCCGCGTTCAGTCTAATCCCATCTCACCAGGGCAGCCCACGGCATGGGGCTTAAGCAAACAGACCCGGAACCAAAGAGCTGCCAGTTCCAGATGCTGCCCAGTTACCTCCAGCATGTGGTTTGGCTTTAACAGCAGCAGCTGTGAAAGCTTCCAGGGGGGAAAAAGAAAGTTTACTTTGGACTTAAGGGTTACTGAATCAACAAAACAATGAGGTGCAGATGAAGGAAGTGAGAATGAAAGTTAGTTAAGGGGTGTGTGCTGCACCTTTTCTTCTTGGCGATGCGTAAATAGGGCCCAAGGATGGCCAGTCTG
Organism: Mormyrus iriodes; assembly: GCA_011763525.2. Taxonomy (NCBI): domain Eukaryota; kingdom Metazoa; phylum Chordata; class Actinopteri; order Osteoglossiformes; family Mormyridae; genus Mormyrus; species Mormyrus iriodes. Next base: position 15,961,132 of record JAAGVU020000025.1, read on the forward strand.
AGCTGTCTTTCTGGGACTACCTGCAAATTCACTGGTCAGCAACACCCGGCATTTACCCACAAGTCTTTGCAGCATATGTCTTTATCTGTCCGAGGAATGACAATTCAGGGGAGTGGCTGCGCACCCCCCCCCCACTCCAGGCACAAAGGTGCTCCTTCATCAGGTGACAGGAAGCACAGGATGTTCCACTTCCCCTCACTTGATTGACACTGAGCCCTTTTGTGTCCCAAATGAAAGGACCTGCTTGGGACACCACTACTACTTACCAGTCAGCGCTTTTCTTTCAGGTCTCGTAAATAACACCCCCCCCCCCAGCATCTCTCCACCCAAGCAAATTGCTCGTCAGAAGCTCTGACTGATGGGGCGGATTATGAAGTCAGCAACAAGACCGTGGGGGTCTCCCCCCGCCCCAAGAGAAAGCCCAACAGTCCCAGTCCCCCTGTGTGGTGGCTCTACGGCCCAACCTCAGAGACGGGCTCCTTCCTCTCGTTGCAGCATGGGCTCATGTTTACGCCTCTGTTAAGTCTGTTAACAATTACCTTTCCTTTAAAGAGACCTAGAGCGAACAACCCAGGCCACCGCAGAGCTGTCCACATAGGAAATTCTGCAGACTCGTAACACTGATGGTTCAGTTTAGAAATAGTTCCCAACACAAAGCAAAGCACTCAAATATACATCCTGCTTCCCCTATTAACAGCCCGCACCTAAATAGATCTTCAGAAAGTGTTTTCCCAAAGATGGGAGAAGTTCTCCTTCAGAGCTCAGCTGTGTTTTCTGCACACCTCGCCAGCAAGGCTGGCAGGTACAGTGTGGGGGTGGGTCAAGCTGGATCAGGAACCAGCAGGACCATTAACACCCATTAACGGGGAGAGGCAGGAGGTAGCTGGCTAGCTGTGAGGGGACCCATCTGGCTGAGAAGCTCAAACAATAGTCCCCCAGGACAGGAAGAAGCCTAGCGCCTCTTCAGAGTTGGGAGGGGGAGTTCACTCAACACCTATATACATTCTCATTCTGCTAGACAGGCCAGTGATAGCTCTTAACACCTGGGCTTATCGCACCCGTCTAAGGCACAGCCCAAATCACATCTGCCATTACGCACGGAGAGGCTGATAGCCTTATTACCGTGTGATAAGAGCAGCTGGTGTCAAACCGCAAAGTAAACAGGGGGACAGATCAGGAGCAGTGGGCTTGAACAACTACAGCTACTGGTGTGTCCTATTTTATCAGGACGCACGCCTGTGGGATGGGAAACCTGGGGGCCAGATAAAGCTGGGAAAATGACTTCCCAAAAAAAGATCAGGAAAACACACCAAAAAGCAGTGGCCTCTTGTCAGCTATTTCCCTTTCAAAGCATTCTCAAATTAGCAGCAGGACAAATTCTTTGCACTTAAAATCATCAAGCTTTATTTAACAGGCTCATTTTGACAACTCTGTTAAGTGCTGTATACTATTTTCCAGAACAACGAAAACAACAAAACACTATTTGCCAGCACAACGAAAGCTGACAATTATTCTCTGACCCATTTCTTTTTCTGCAACACGCAGGCATTAAATCGGACACCTAAAACAAGCTACTATCATCATCAGTTTATGCCCTAACTTAGAGTCTGACTCGCAGAAACAGTGCGCAGGCAGCGGCACAGACAGCCGTATCAAGCTGCAAAACATTTAAAGGAGAAGCCCATGCGGGGAGCAGAACCGCGCCACGGCCTCTGATGCCACTTACCGGAGCCCCATGATCTTCTCCTGTCCTGATGCTGTGAAGCTCGAGTCCAAACCTGTCCACCATGCGTCTCCTCCGCAGGCGGCCAGTGTACTGAGCTCAGAGCACGCCGCTGGCCTGTTTACTGCCCGCCCCCACCTTTCCACCTCCCCCCAGCAGCATGGCCCAGCGGCCACCTCATAGCAACCCCCTCAGCCCAGCCTGAGTCCCTCCACTGTGAATCAATGTTAGTGATGAGGATTATGGCCGTCATTCAGGATCTGCTGCCCAAATGGGTGATTAATGTGGATTTCCCCATTCTCTCCGGCTCGCTCTCCTTCCCTCGTTCCTCTCCTTCTATGTCCCCATCCTGCAGGGGGTGTCACACAGTGCAGAGTGACCCCCCCCCACCCTACCTCACACAGGAAGGAAAGGAAACACCACTGACCTGCACTCCCCCCACCCCACCAAACACACCAAGGGGTGTCAAACAGGGTATTAATAGGTAAAGACCGCTACTATTGGCATTCATGAGAACTTTGAAGATGCACTTTGAAGATCACACAGGAGAACGAGGCAGCAGTGAGGTGCAGGACGGCCCATTGGCTCCTGCACTTTGTTCTGAAGTGAGCTCAGTCATTCACGAGCATCTTCAGTCACTCGCATGAGTGTAGTGAGGCCTGTGTCCTGCGCATCTTAAATAAAACATATAAGCCCAGTCGGGAGAGAGGAGGCTTTGTTAATCTCTGCTGGGGGGGTGGGGAGGGGATGCAGGACCGCTCTGTAATGAGTCGGCCTGGATGGTGTGCATTTCATCTCTCAGGAGGGGAAGCTTTTGTTTCTGTGGTTACTTTGTGGGAGCCTGTGCGTCTGCCACAAAGGAGGGGCCTTGTCTGGTGAGTCCGGGACAATCTCCTAACCAGGTAGCTCACCTGGAGGTGGGGGGGTCACCAATCTCTACAAACCAGCCATCCCACCCCCCGCCCCCTCTGGTGCCGCTGCTGATGCCACAGACTCTTTCTACTCCCCCCCCCCGACGGTTTATGCTTCCTGTCTAAAAAGGCAGTCTTTGACTAATAAGAACAGCCGCCTGTGCTTTTCCCCGCCCCCCCCCCCCCGCCGCCCATTAACCAGTGAGTGCACAGAAGCAACAACTGGGTAAGAAACACCCCCCCCGCTTCTAGTCAGGAACCCCCTACTGCCTCCATTCACCCTGTATATACCTGCCTCCCCACAACGCCCCCACTAACCGGCCTGTGGGATGCACACGGCTGGGTTGTATTTGCCGTTTAGCATCTGTGCCGCCATTTTCCCTTCAATCTCTCATTAAGTCGCCTGCAACGATGCACTAAACATATGCTTAGTCATACACTTAGTGGCCATCAGTAGTCCCCCCATCAGCCGGCGAAAGAGTAAACGGGGCTTAACTGGCTGAGGTAGCCTCTGGTCTCTGCTCACCTTATCCTGCAGGCAGGTCTGCATGTTAAGGGGGGGGCTGGAGGTGTGACCTCACAGAGAAGCTGCACGCTAAGCACATGTACATGGCCAGGACTGACATGAAGGCCCCAGCTGGGGGTGGGGACCTCATAAATTTCCCTGGAACTGGGGGACAGATATAAACATGGGGAGGTTTAATGAACACATCAATCTGCACCTGAATACTCTTTTCTGAATCTCCCCCATTTTTATTTCATTTATTTAATTAAAAGCGATGTACAATTGAGAAGGCAGAGTCAGCCAGTCTCTGGATCAACTAGGGGTTAAGGGCCTTGCTCAGGACGCAAAAGTGATATTGCTCTGCTGATCCTGGGATTTCAACCAGCAACCTTCTGATCACAGATACCGTGAACAAACTTGCTGAGCCATACACTGTCCCCCCGCAGTCCTACACTCTGCTCCTGGTGTCTCACAATGGAGTTTGCCTGTAATTTTGGTCACAAGAGCGTTTCTACAAGCGCGTTCCGCAAACACAGCGTTCCTCAGTCTATCTGCTGACATGCATGTCCGTCACCGGGCAGAAGGGGGGCATTCTGCGTCTGCAAACAAAGGCTGTCTGTGTCCCACATGTGACCCCCCACGGCGCACCGCATACAGCACACCAGTGACCTGAATGCTCCTTTGTGAGCTTAAACGGGGCAGAAAGTCACAAGTCTATCAAGAAACAACAACAGTCAGTGTATCTGACCACAAAATATTCTCCTGCATCACCTTCACCTGGAGGCAAAGTGAGGAATTCCAGGGCATCAGGATTTGGCATAGCCACTGTTTTGTTTTGCAAAACTCAGCTGAAAAAAAAAAATCTTGGCTAAGAAACATGTCGGGATGAAACCAAAGGCCTCACCTCGCTTCCCACATCGCTCTCCCACATCCCCGCTGCGAGAGTGAAGCCAAAGCCAACAGTGAAGCAGATAAAGCAGGAGACGAAATTAACCCTGGCATTAGCAGGGTCAGTCTTGCTCTCCTCTCCAGCCAGGCCCGCCTGCTTTCTTGCAGGTCACGCTTCATGCATGGATTCTGGACCCACTAGGGCACCCACCCTTCTGCTCTGGTTTGGCACTGTTCCTGGTCCTGGTAGTACTGACCAGGATATGGTCCTGGGCCAGTCATGCAACAGAGGCTCACCTTGCGATTGTCATGGTCATGAACCCCCACGGAGGGCTGTGCCTCTCAAGATCAGCCCACTTCATAAGGCCTGGTCTGCTGTTGTCCAGCGGAATTGCCTTACCCTCTACCCACTCCACACAGCCCCTATCCACCCAGAGGAGACTCTTGGGAGCAATGCTTTTCCCAAGTAACCAGTCCAGGAATTAATCACTTACATTGTATGCCATTACAGTGGGTAGTCTTTAACAGTCTACCAGTCAGGTGGTGCTGGTGGAGAAAATTCAGATCGATCGTCAAGGGCAGCCATTCTCAACCCAGTTCTCGGGGATCTACAGATGGTCCATGTTTTTGCTCCCACCCAGCTCCCTGCCAGATGGTCCACATTTTTGCTCTCCTGGGAGGGAGCAAAAATGTGGACTGTCTGCGGGTCCCCGAGGACCAGATTAGGAAACATTGGTCTAGGGTAACCAAGTATTCAGAAGGCCTTACAAGCGCCCATAGACACACTATGAAGGCTTGAAATACAGCCGGGTAAAGTGCTGATCGAAACCCATTTGTAGTCCTAGGCAAGCTTGCCAGGTGGTGGCATTGAGAGTTTGCTGAGATGGTGCGCTAGGTGGCCACCTATGTCGCATAATGGATTGATGAGTTGCAGGACAAAAATAAATGATGATTGGTTGATTGACCCCTTCCAGGACTAGCATCAAGCTCATGTTCGCAAGGTGTGGGGGGGGGGGTGGTTTCTGAGTGAATGCAAACCCTCACTTACCTGATGAAGAAGGAGGCAGCGGCAGAGGTGCTCTGTGTAGAGGCTGGGGGTGTAGGCGTGGTCTGCTCTCGCTGGGCAGGGCTACGAAGCAGGGCGGGTGTCACTGGGCCACTGATGCTGATGACTGGGACCTCAGGGCCCATGTTCTCCCTTGCCACCTCCACAGTCAGGCCTTGACTCTGCGGGAAAAGAAAGTAAAAGCTTCCTATTGAGACCTGCAGATAAACACTAAGGAAGTATCATCACCATCTGCATGGTTTACACTGTGATTAAATCTGGGTCTCTAGAGGAAATGTATAAGCTTTGAGCTGATCCACAATTTAGTGATGCCAGGTAGTGCTGGGCACCAGAGGTCCAGGAAGCACCTCCTGGCTCCCAGACCTCCCTGTTCATCCACCAGAGACTACGGACTTAAGACCAGGATGTCGAAACACCCAGCTGTGCATCACCTCATTCTTCAATACTGTAAACATCAAATGGGCTTCCATGGAGTTAGATAATGTCACGCACTAACCAAGGGTAACCATGTTGCGGGCCCCCTGCTGCCATGGCAACATGTCCCTCTTAGGTGTAGGTTAACGTACATCCATGCCACCACCCATCGCCACATCTGTGTCAGGAGGAAACCCCAGAGACCTTGGTATCTCATGGGCCTCTACAGATTGGTCTACTACACAACAGCAAGCCGCCCTTAAGAACAAATCGCACGCTGGCCCGAAATGATCTCCTGCATCATCGTTCCAGGCAAATTAACCGCCTCATTAGAATCATCTCAGAGTCAGGCTCAGCAAGCAGAATGAGAGAGCATGTGACTGAGCTTTGTGGAGTACCTGCTGGGCTGCCACTCACTACCCACAATCCCTTTGTATTTTCTTTAAAGCTGTGACCTTTTTATCCCCCTTTTCAAATCCACTTCCTCTCCAACAAAGGCCTCGCCGAACCAAAGCCTGTGATCAATATTAGCCAGCAAGAGTCTTCCAGTACACACAGGTTATTAATAACAAATGACAAAGTCGCCCTGGATGGACTATCCTCTACGTCGCTACGCTGGTGCTCTCCGATTACTCTACACACGTTGGCGTGTAATGGGATATATTTAAGCATTGTTACCAAAATAAAATAACCCACCGTCAGAAAGATGAGGTCACAGGCCTTTTAACTGTTGGAGGAGAATCTGCTGGCATCTCTGAAAGCATCTGGCACGTTTTCGTATTTCACAGGAGACGCTCCTGAGACGGCAAGCTGAGTCCTTACACGGGCACGCGCACAATTTCTTAAGTGTATAGCGCGGAGCGGGGGCGCAAGGCAGACTAAGATTCTTCTCATGCATTCAGCGGGCGGCAAACCCAAGTCATGCGGGTCAACGTGGGAGGTTGAAGCCCAGAAACAGCACTGGGGGGGGGGGGGGGGGGCTTGGGGGTGGGGGTTTCCAAAGAAACCAAAAAATGTAGGAAAGGAAGGGGGCCAGGGCAAAGAACATATTGC
>JAAGVU020000025.1:15976833-15992609 GCA_011763525.2 Mormyrus iriodes
CTGATGCTCCAGACACTTAACTAATCTAAAGAAGGGCAGTTTTATTGCTTCATTAATCAGCACACCAGTTTTCAGCTGTGCTAACAATTTCAAAAGGGATTTCTAATTATCAAATTTGCCTTATAAAACGATAAACTTGGATTAACAAACACAACATGCCATCGAAACACAGGACTGATGGTTGCTGATAATGAGCCTCTGTACACTATCCTAGATATTATATTGAAAACTAGCCATTCCCAGTTAAAATAGTCCTTTACAACATTAACAATTTGTACACCAAATTTCTGATTAATTCGATGTTATTTTAAATGGACAAAAAATGTTTTCTTTTGGAAACAATGACCTAAGTGACCCCAAACTTCTGAACAATAGTGTAAATAGTTATGGGCATTCTGTTACAATCTTAGGTGAGTTACGGCGGCCTTGTTCAAGAAGTTGGCAAACAGACTTAGTCAGAAAATTATAAAACACGCCGGGAAGCTGGATAAAATCCGCTGTATACTGAACTACCCAACACAAGAATCGATTAAATGCGCTAAGCACTTTGTTTGAAAGTATAGCATATAAAGAGTTTTAAAATGTCTAGCCCTAAACAGAAACACTCGCCGAAGTTAAAATGTAATAAATTCTCAGTGAAAACTAATTTAGACAAAAACGTTAGATATAAAAAAAATCGCTAGCTGCCTATTTACCTTGGTCGGTGATGATTAAAACGTGCTCTTATTCTCGACTGAATATGATCTCAGACGGAGAGTCGTGCCCTACCACTCCGATTTGGAAAAGAGCCCGACTGACTGAGCCTGTGGAGCCGATCGAACCCCCTATCGTCCCCGCACGTCCCCGCAGAGACCCGCCGCCTCTCCGCGGAAAGCGCCGGTCAAACCGTGTCGCCTCGCTCCTGGTGAATTGGGTTACATACGGCTTATTAACCTGATATGATGTACTCCCAAATCCTTTTAGCTGTATCGACGAGTCACGTTTAATGGATGTTTAATTAAATTAAGCCCTTCCTCTGGTGTTGCCAAGTCTCCAGGCAAACTTATCGCTTCATCAGAAATCACATTTTGACAGTGCTGCTGAACAAGTGCAGCGTTGTATTTTCAAAAAGCTGTTAAATGCTACTTAGCCTATTATGCATACGAACACAAATATAATTGCATATATAACTACCTGTTATGAGACACGAAAAGGTGAGCTACGATGGATGGATAGGAACTGTACTGCAAATGCTTTTTTGTTAACTTGGAAGATGATCATGCTCGCATTAATTAAATAAATACATAGAGAGTTGTGCATTAATGAGTTTAGATGCGCTGCGCACAGTTACGCTTGGTGTACACGTTTAATTTAAAACAGGCTTTCAGAGTACCGGTGTACAGAGGAAATGTTTTTTACAAGCTGGTCCGAAGCCCAGAGTCCTGTAATTGAATCTGGAGCTAAAGAGAAACGAACTGTCAGGAAAGCGAGTGGCCTGGGTGTCCAGGGCGGTTCGAGCGTGCAGTCGTAAACTTTTATTCCTTTTTCATCCTCCAGAAATTAAATTAACGGCCCAAGAGAGCTTCGTGCGTCCAAAGCACGATAAATCAACGTCTGCCGCGGTTCTCAGCTGAGGTTGCCTATTTCTGGTGGTTACAGACGTGACACTGCAAATAAAGTGATAGAGCTGATTTATGCAAGACCCAGCTAATTGTTAAGTCAATAAACAGGACCACAGTGCCTGCTGAAGCTCTGTGAAGGTCCCAGACAACCTCATTTGACATTTAAAACAAACTTTTTCAGTGGGGAGGTTGTCAAACATCAGGAAATGGTCCAGAAAGAGTCCACTGACATGCTAAGAAAATAAACCGGTGACCCCCATTAATTGGATGATTAGATCCAGCTTTATTTTTTTCCTCTTGTGAAGCACATTGTTGTTGGGGGTGCAGTGTGTCCCCCCCCCATCTTTAAGGGGGTGTGTGGGATCGTAAACAGCTGCCGACCTCCTCCCTGCCCCAACAGAAATACCTCGACACACTTTGCTGGCCTGCAGAGTTCATGGCTGGTTCATCATCAGAGTCACGTTTAAAAGCACAGGATTAATGTCATAGAACCAATCAACAAATGGTTAATGGTCTTCATAATATAGAAATGGGTGACAAAATGACTCAGTGGTTAGCAATATCACTTCACACCTCCAGGGTTGGGGGCTGAATCCTGCATCTGCTCTGTGTGGTGTTTGCATCTTCCTCTGATGTCACCGGAGTGTGTGTATGCATGTGCCATGTGATGGACTCGTATGCCATCCAGGGTACACCCCAGCTTTGTGCCCTATGCTGCGTGGGATGGACTCCAGGCTCCATTTGACCCTGACCGGGATAAGAGGCTGGGTGGATGGATGGATGAGGCTACATACTGATGGTGCTTAGAGTTGGGAATTTCTTCATTTCCCCAATGAAAGCATCAATGCACAAATCAAGTTCCATTTTTTCCGTACACATGCTTAAAAAATAACCACATGAAACATAAATATCTAGTGTAAAATATATTATAAACAATTAACTGTGAACCCTCAGGCATTGCAAAGATCATAAATTATGAAATACTTGCTTTAATCTTTGTTTATCCTATTCCTCTGAGTAAGTCACAACAAAGCAGGCTTGACTGGGCAGTAGTGGTGTGCTCCCCACAATCTCCACACTCTGCTTCATCTCAAAGAAAAGTTTTAGCGCTTCTGCCACGCTGCGATAACTTTCAGCAAAGACAAAGATAACACATCCGAACCGAGGCTCAGAGAGGAAAGCAGAGATATGTGTGGGACAGCAGGCTGAAGATGCAAGTGCAAAGGGACAAAAACAGTACAGATAAGAGAAGTATTATACTCGTCCTCTACACACACGCATCCTTCAAAGGGCAACTGAGTGAAATGTGACCCTCATGTATAGACAGGAGACAGAGTCATGGCAGGCCTTGGTCAGAGTCTAATGGTTGATGGACAGTGTCTCTCCGACATCTACTGGGGATTCCTCCAGTGAGCGTAATATGGCAAAAACTGAACACAAACGCCCCTCTATCCCCCGGCATGACAGAAGGAGGAAGCAGTCTAGTCATGTGACCATTTGGAGAATAAGGGCATTCAGATATAAGGGGGTAGCAGTAAGCTTTAGCATGGTAGGAATGCAGGGGGGTCATGTGACTGTCTGAGAGTAATCTAATTTGCCTCTGCTATATAAACAGGTAAAATGTGAACTATGACAGTCACGTGGAAATCAGTAAGTAAATAATGCCATAGAAAGTAAGGGACTCAATGTCCGTTTCGAAGATCAGCATAATGAGTTCCATGTCTCATTTGCACTGAGAGGCCATTTGTAGGCGCTAAGTGTTGAATTTGTGATCATTTTCAACAACAAATTGTACCCAGTTGTTACCAGGTGCTCAAGTTGTTACAGACTAAATCCAACCACTCGCAGAACTCCAAGGAGAAATGAGCTGATCTCAGTGGCCTCTTAGTACAGCCAATAGCAACCTTAGAGACGAAGAATGGAAATGTGTCACCTTGGCAAGAAGCTTATCTACAAGAGCAGCACGTTTTTACAATAACCACTAAGGTCAAAGCAAAGCGCCGCTTCCCCAGCTGTGTGGATCTGAAGACTGTTTTACGAATACCTCAGCGCCTTCTGATAACGCGGCACAGAGCTGCCCTGCAATCGTGCGACACACCCTTCCACGGCAACACCTGTTTCGGTCCAAGCACCTGTTTACTTCCTGTCCATCCATCACACCTGCTTTTCCTGCCCAATAGCATGTGCAGGGAAAACTGTTTCGAAGCCCCTTATTGGTTGTGGCCGCACAGGCTTTATTCTGGACCACTCAAGCCATCAACCTGCACCTTCCCACAAAGAGGCAGGGCTGGTTGCTGCCACCACCACTGCACTCTTAGCTCTGTGGTCTTTATAGGACAGTGGGCAAGCATTTTAGGTGCCTGAGGCCAATTCTCTTGCCCAACGGTCCAGGTCAGTCAGCTTCAGAGAGGGACGCATGAGATAAGCTGCCACATGCCCTGTGCGAGCAGACGAGAGGGCAGCGGTGATTGGGGAAGCCTCACAGATTCTAGCTGCATCATGGGGGTTCACATACCTCCTGCATAGATAGCAAAGAGAGCCCTCTACAGGGGGTTGGCATCCCCCAAGTGCCTACACTCACATGGGTTTAGGGGTCTACGGAGACCCCACTGTGGTCTCTAAGCACACCCCTCCCCGTGCATGGGACCCCCTATAAAGGTTGCTGCTGTTTCTGCCTTGCCTCAGTGTGGTGAGGACAGCTAGCAGGAGGGCAGAGGGTGGCATGGTCTCCCGGGAGATGCCTGCACACGCACATGTCTGAATGCGTGCCAACCTCATCTCCCATGTAATTAAAATACCCAGACGTGTCCACGGAAGCTGGCATCCTTCCAGACACCTCGCCGGATTCTGCTGAAAGCAGGGAGGGAAAAAAAGTCAAGCGGGCATTCGGTAGGATGATATGCCGGGATCAGAAGGCAGGCGGCTGACATGGGGGGGGGGGCTTGCGGGAGTCGTGCTTGAGAGGGCCCAGGCTGGAGACGGTACGTCTGTCGCATGCAGCAGCACAGGAGCATGCGGGTCCACAGACCCAGCTGGCCTGGTCACCTCACTCATATCAGTGTCACGCAGAAGCAGACGATTTGACGGTATAAATACCGCACAAAATGAAAAGCCTCCGAGATTTTCTGAGTGAATCCCCCCGCCCCAGCAAGCAGTGTCTTCCTCCCCCCAGAAGATTCCCTCCCTCCCCGTGTCTTTGAAGCCTGCAGCCGGCCGACCTGCTTCTAAAGCCAGCCCCCTATGTTAAGACAAAGAGGACATGCATCTCAGTAAATATCCTCAGCTCTCAAAAAAAAATAAGCTGTGCTCCATTTAAAATCCCATTTTGAGGCACTTGGGATTGTTTTGACTGGTGGATGTTGGGGGGGAGGTTTAGAAAAATTCTTCAGCCTCGTAGTGAGAAGGTCATATCTGCTTAAGACTGGGGTGTGTGTGTGTGTATGGTGGGGGGGGGGTAATGACGAGGTTTCCAACAAATCCCCCTGATTGCTTTTTAAGCCTCACCATTTCGGAGCTCTGCTTGACAAAATGGTGGGCACAGTTTTCACCGTGAGTCCCGGTTTCTCGCTGTGGGGCTTTACGCACTGGGGTCCCCTGGGGTCCTGTTGTGGATGCACATTGACTTTTCAATTCACTAATGACCCCCTCATAACCGAGCCGTGCCTTTACACACTCAGGCCTGACGGGCGGGGCATCCTGGCTCTATTTGAATGTGAAAGCCGCTTAGCAGACTTTCCGATCTGAGAGAGCAGAGATTATGCCCATTCCCTACCTCTGCTGATAATCCCCAAGCCACTCCGAGCTCGAGTGCAGCGGCTGCGAAAACAGGATTCAGATGGTTCCCTGGGCTAGCCAGCAACACGCTAACAGCAGACCTGTGGCTCACCGAGGTCACGCCTCATGGGTCGTCCCACTAGTCTCATGCCCATCATCCTTCAGCTGGGACACAAGTGATCAAGTTCTCAAATAACCCGTCTCTGGCACATGGCCATTTATTGAACAGATAAACCCTCACGTGCATATGAAGCTAATGTGGCCATTTAACAGAGTGGAAAACGAACACGGAAAATAATCAGGGGAAACGGCCCGATTGGGGATATTGGGAATGAGAGACATCAGTCTCCGTCTCTGCAAGACAGATTTGCAGAAGACGGGGAGATTTATCAAAAAGGAAGGGCGGTTAATCTCTCGGCAGGAGAAGTTAATTAATAGCCAGGAATGTAAATAAACAGAAGTAAAAAAATTGGCGGGGGGGGGGGGCAGTGATAATGGGCTTCCCCTTCTCTAAAGTCCTGAGCTACACCCTTAGAGAATCCTGGCCCATTTGGTTCTGAAAATGGTCTAGTTTTAGAAGCCCAAAGCCTTGTGTTAAGGTATGGCCCAGACTCTGGAAGCTTTCCTGTGCTTGGTAAGACCCCCCCCTCAGTCTGCGATGCCTTAGTAAGAAAACACATTTTACATTTTTATTCACTTAGCGAATGTTTTTATCCAAGGCGATGTACAATTGAGAAGGCAGGGTCAGCCAGTCCGTGGAGCAATTGGGGGGGAGGGGGGTTAAGGGTCTTGCTCTGGAGCCCAACGATGAAATCACTCTGGTGACTATGGAATTTGAATCAGTGACCTTCCAATCACAGGCACACCATCCCAACTCATTGAGCCCCACACTGCCCCAAAACACCCCCGTGCCAGGCGTGCGGCTTGCCTCTCAATCCTCAATGATGACATCACTCCCCCTCACCCCCCACAGGCCCCCACATCCCTCCCAACCCCACCCCCTCAAGCGGTAGGTGGCCAAATATCCTCTCTTCTGCTCCTGTGACCGGCCTCGTGTTAAACTGGACTCTATCAGGGACACAGTTTCCAAAGGAAGTTGTGCGCATTAGGGTGCGTTTACAGGGGGTGTGTTTTAGGAGGGGTGTACGTTAATCGTGCCAAGGAAAGCAAACTCAGGCAAAAGCAGGTCTTTGAAACCTGTTTGCTACAGAAGCCAGGGTCAAAAGTCCAAAAGACATATGGGATGTGTCTATCTAAGGTAGTGTTACTCTGCTGAACAATTAGATATAAATAGATATAAGTGTGCTTGCATTAGCTACAAATCTTCACACCAGGCACTAGGCTTGTGTGCTGCACTGGAATGTAGAGATGAGGTTAGCTTAGCATCCAAACCTCAGTGAGCTCCACATGGGATGCCCACTCTAATTAGGACCCCACCACTGACAATCACAGCCGGAAAAATCGGGGTCTGTCTGTGCAGGCATCCTCTAAGAACTTAATCAGGCAATGCAGTGGATTCCTAAACCCTGGAGAAGCAGAATCGACAGCCGGGTCACGATGGTGATGACAATGAAGGCGACACTAACCCACCCGCGGCACACTGACAGCCCTAGAGGAAGCGGCAAAGTGTTCAGCTTCAGTTTGTTGCAGCTTCAGTCCTCGACTGTTAATAATAATAATAATAATGACAATATTAATAATAATAATATTCCCCATTTAGATGACTGAGAGCTCTCTGCCATCCCTTCCCTCGCTCTATGCACGCAGGCACTGAGCACTAACTGGCTAACTCCCCAATTAAAGCCCTTACCATCTAGCCTGTGCTGTCACCGTGGAAACAAGCCCAGGGTGCGGATGACAACAGCACAGGTCACACGGTGGCGTACAGGCAAATCCAGGGACGCCCCGGAGGAACATGATGCTGTGGGCAAGTCTGTCAACGGCTGCAACTGCTGATGAGGAGACTGCTGAGAAAAAACTATATTTATCAATAAAATGGCCCTTTTGACATAACCAGTTGCCTATAAGGGATGTTTCCCTTTCCAGACAGAGGAATGCTGATACAGCCATGGCTGTTTATACCTCCATAGATGCCCAGACACATTTTATTGAGACTGGAAGGATGAGAGCTGATGCGAAACCCCCAGGATCCTAAAAACTGGGGGCTGGGAAAGCTAATCCACTCAGACATTGTGAAGCCTCTCCCCCCCTTTCCCCTGCCGAACGCGGTACTTATCAAGCAGCGACAATAGTCATTTAACCACTCTGTCTACTGGGAACAATGGGATAATGTGGTCAGCCTTGTACCCCACAGAGAAAGCAAAGTGGTGGGGGGGGGCTTTCAACAATGTACTTTGCATTCAAATGAAACAAGTTCCTTGACTATTCTGTCAGGATCCAGTGGAGTCCATCTGAATTGGTCTGTTGGGGTGGGGGGGGGGGCAGACATAAGGGGAACCAATCAGAAGACAGCCCCGCTCCCCGCGTTCACTACACTCTTTTTCTGAGCCCTTTGGATTAAGACGACAGAGTTCCAGTGGCTTCCATCGCACTGGTGTGTCCCGAGGAGGCATACCTGAGGGGGTTAGCCAGAGGCGTCCTTCTGAGCCCCCTGAGAAAATGTAAAATTAGGTGAGGGACCATGGTGATGTTCACAATATATTATTATATATTGTATATATAATGTATAGATCCCGCTTAATCTTCTCACAGGTTTCAATCTTCAGCGTAGCACAGATAGGTGGTGATGGGGCCTCCACAAGGACGACTCAAACCCCCACCGGCCCCATGAAGCAGCTAAGTGAACGAGACTAATGCCACATTCCATTTCAACTCAGAAGTCAGAAATTCTGAGTTTCCTAGTCATTCTGACTCGGAATGTCGAAAGAACCTCTGCAACCCAGGGCTTAGAATTCCAGACGGCTGCGTCCTTCACCAACAGAAGTGAAAACTTTAGTTATATTCTATTTATTAGCACTTATGTTTAATTTGTGTCTCAATAAATCAGTCATACACACAGTACTGTCCAACTGCTATGTGTGGACATGTTGCTATGGTGTTTTATGTGTAAAGTACCACGTAATCTGTTATTATCGACTGATATTGCTAACAATGGCTAACCATGAAACTGGTGTGAAGTGGGTCCTGTTTCAGAAAGCAAGGTTTCTTGCTTAGCTGGATAACTTGTCAGATTTATGATAATCTGAGCTAAATGTAAGTGAACGAAGGTAAAGTCCATTTAAACTGGGGTACCTTAAATCCGACAAGGTCCCTGGTATTGCTAAATGGCATTAGGACTTGTTGTACTGGAATGTGCTTAACTCGGGTGTGATGTCATTCAGAGCTCCGAATTCCAACCTCCGAGGTAAATGGAAGGCAGCGAAAGCACTTCCCTGAGGCATTTGTGTAGCTGGCCCATGCGCAGGAGCTGTCACAACGTGCGTCAGGGGTCAGAGTGCCGGCTAGCTGTTCAATGAGGGTCCTGTCCTGCCAGGGTGACTGGGCACCATCCAGTCAGCAAGCAAAAATGAGCTGCGACCTCTCTGTGGAACTCGATCCTGCGTCGGGAACAAGCAGGACAGGCGACCTTCTGACTCCAGGCAGAGAGGCTTAGGCCACTGAGCCACACGCACCGCTCCTCAGTACAAAAAAAAAAAAACAGGTTCTACCGGGGCTCAAACCCAGGGCCTTCTGGGTAGGAAGCAGATGTGATAACCGCTACACTATAGAACCACAGCTAGCGCCCTGCATTTTTCACTTTCAAAACCCATTCCCCAGAAACTTTTAAAGTCTTGTGCCATGTTGTGGAACCATTTCTGCATCTAAGCCCCTGTTTTCCTTTCATTCAAATTCTCACCCCTCCCCCAGGTCTGTAAGAAGTGCCCACCAATAGCAGAGGCCACACACCTCCTGTTTCAGTCTTGGTGGACATATTTCAAGGCCTTCCTGGTCTCAGGACTGAAGATGACATCATCCCCATGTCTCTTCTTTTAAACCATCCGTTTTTGTTCAGTACCACCCCTCCCCCCAGTCACAACCAGTATCTTGGCTGTAAGGGAGGGGAACAGGTGTCCCTGCCTATCTGTGACAATACAAGAGCTTTGCCGCAAATCTACCTCATTCCTTCAAAACACAAGGCCAGACAACTACGAACGGCTCATTAAAATTCTGCAGGAACACATCCCAGCCATGCCGACTGCGTCCCTACCATGAGCTCATGCCTTCCGTTTATGTTTTCCCCGGCTAGCTAATAAATAGCCGGCTCTGTAATTAGCCGCTTCAGCGGGGAGGCTGTTTACGCCTTTTTTTCATTTATACACATTAATAGAAACGCTATCGTCCATTGCCCCACCACCCCCCAATCTCCTGATTCCACAGAGGTTCGGTGATGGCTTCATGCAAATCCACCCCCCCCCAACCCATCTTCCCACTGAAATCCTCGCAAGCAGTGATGGTGCATGAGATGTGGTAAAATAACAGAACACCAATAACTTTAGAAAAAACACATTGTGTTGGGGGTTAAGGGGTCACGCTGCAAAGGAGCGTCACACCGAAAAAGAGCGATTATCATGATCCCAGCAGGGCCAGTCCCCTTCCTAAAGAGGGTATGGTGATGGGAGGGGTTTCATTAAGGGTGGGGTGTGTTCCACTGCCCCGCACTTTTTTGGAATGCAGGAGGGAGAGTCCCAGAAAAAAAACTGATCATCAGCTGGGGAAAATATTTCACCGTGGAATAAAAATAACACGGCACTCAGGTGTGCCGCTGGCGGGCAGTGCCGCCACGCTCTGTTTTCCTGGCCACTGAGAGGGCGCGCCTCCGGCCGGCACACACCGATGCCCCACTTTCCAATCCTCCTGTTCGCTGCTGCGGTTTCCTGTTTTGACGGGAAGTGGAGAATGATAACACCACCTCATAAACAAAGGAGGGGGATTACCACTGTACCGACCACTCTTCTCTGTCCTTTTTTTTGACACCCAACATAACCCCTCCCACCCCTAGAGGGGCCCCTATCCCATCACGCCTCCCCTCCCACCCCCGTTCACCAGCACTAGTCATCAGTGCAGCTCTTTGCTCAGTCCAACAGTGCTGAGGCCTGTCACGCTCAAGCGGCAGTGAGGACAAAACAAAAGAAGAAAACAAAAAAATAAGAAACACCTCAGGCAGATGAAAGGGCCGACAGCAGCTTCAGTGATACAGGGTGGGAGCAGGGGGGGGGGGGCAGCAGTGTCAATATCAGGGAGGGGGGGCGCTTTGAAGGCCGGAAGCCTACCCAGGACCCCATCCAAGCCGCCCCAGAACGTGCACCTTTGATGTCCTCAGGAAGCCCATCGCAGGGAGACATAACATGCATGATAACGGGGAGCAAGAGGGCCTTTAATGGCCCCCACTGCCCCCCCCGGCTTTGTTTACGAGCTAATTAGGCATTGTTCAGAGGGCGGGAATTTCCTCCAGCGACAGCAATCCATGGAGCTCGAGGTTTAAAGCTCCATACCTGTGTCATGCCCCCTGCTCCCGCAGCAGCCCATCAGGCCCTCACTCAGGCACCCCCAGCCTGCCCTCCATCTTCCCTGGGTTGGTGCATTCCAGCCGGGACATTCCTGCCCCAGGTCGCTATTTAGGTGGCCTGAAATGGGGCCCATGGTGACCTCCAGCACAGCTGTGTGGCCACCCTTGTGGGATTGCGCCCTGCCGGCACACAGACATGTGCGGCGACAGTCCTGAGGGGCCGCCTCACAGCACACTGCCATGATTACTGCGCCGCTCCCAGCCGGCTCCGACCCACACCCTGACCCCCACGGCCCGCTGCATCCAGAATAGCATTGTTTGTGTCTGTGTGTGTGTGGGTCATGTATATATCACACTGTGGGGACATTTGTGATTGAAAACCTGCAATTTTGGTTTTGTGAGGTAGCTGGGTTATTTTGGGTTGCTGGGTAGGGGTTAATGTTGTCATTGTTGGGATTAGGGTTTTTTCTATAGAAATGAAAGGAGAGTCCCCACAAAGATATAGATACCTAGTGTGTGTGTATGTGTGTGTGTGTGTGTGTATGTGTGTGTGTGTGTGTGTGTGTGCGCATGTGCTACAGAGCCAGCAGCAAGCGAGAGATGAGTGACAGTAAGCATTACGGGCGGTGGTGGGGCAGGGGTTCACGCTCTGTGGCCACTTGATCTCCCCATCGACCCGGTGAGGGAGGGGCAGATCGAGCGGGAACAGGCAGCAGTGATTGCGGGACCACAAAGCGAGGAGGTGGTTTATGGACCTGGCATACATGGGGGTGCAGAGCCCCCCATTCGGAGGATGACTACTGCCTTGGACTCCAACGACTCTGTCGTAAACATGGCGCCGCTGTGAAGCGCCCAGCCCTTGTAAACCAGTTTGGAGTACACCATAAACGGGGAGGTGGGGGGCATTGCTAGTGTGCGCGTATGTGTGTGTGTGTGTGTGTGTGTGTGTATGTATTGACTGACTCCTAGCCCAGTACTATCCCTGCTCGCCCCATCCCGTCCTGCTTCTATACTGTCCTAACAGAAATGCCCTGACGGTCTCCGCTGATTGGCTAATGAGCCAGCAGCACAGGTGGTATCTGCTTGGTCCCTCATCTCTCCATGCAGCCAGTTACGCTCGGGTCCAAAGCTTCTGTGCACAGCATTGTTTAAGGTGAACACAGTCACCCTCCGCGAGCGTGCCGCTAACACAGGAACACGTCGGTACTTTAAACAGCATTCTACCCCTGTCTGATACCAGAGAAACTTAAAACCGCTCTGCGTCTTTGTGTTGCTGATAATGAGGAACCTTATCCGCCAGTATGATAAAATCACAGTAAAGAACACAAACACCACTTTTTCCATCCAGCCATCTGTGAGACATGGGCTGTCACCCGGAGTCCACCCCCCCCCCCATTTCCAAACAACACACCAGCTTAATATTTAAATTTTCCAGGGAAGAAGAGCCGTGCTCCCCAGAAACAATAAAGTACCATAAAAAAGCAAACATTTTATCTGTAACAATATGCATGTGGATTTATCACCTGCGAAAACCATGAAAGTCCATCGACATCAAGCCCCTAGCAGTCACAGGTTTTCTCCTTGGATGCCGTATGGCAATAAGGGTACAAAGTTCCGGGTTTGAGCTCTCAGTTACCCACATGGTCCTCTGGGCCACGGTTGACCGGGTCTGATCTTCCAGCATGGAGAGGACAGTAGTTGTAGCGCTCCCTGTGTTCAGAATGTGGGGATCAGCTGCAACCACTGGTTTAACCGCAGTTTCGTCTGGAGGTCTTTGTCTTGTCAAGCAGCACCAGGACCTTGATCTCGCAGAGCAATGGGCCACGTCTTGCCAGAAATTAAGCCCAACTCTCCTCCACGATTACAGTCATTCAATCAGTGCTAGAAACGCAGGGGGAGGGGGATTGCTAGCGCCCCCTAGTGACTGAACTATCACCTGATTCTTTGATTTTTTTTTTTGATGACGCTAATGATTTGCCCTGAAACACACGCGCACCCTGGAATTACGCTAACTGAATAAAGACGCGATTGGCCTCAGAGATGCAGAGAAAGAAAAGCCGTTGCCATGGAGATGGAGGCGACACCCAGCCTCAGCAGCTCGCGCATTGATTTCCAATGGACCAGCACTGACCCCTCTGGCTGGTTGTTAGGGGAATATGAGCAGGGTTGGTAGGCACGCTGGAGGGAGGGGCACAACCCAGCACCCAGCTCTTCTGATTGACTGCTAATTATAGATGGCACGAGCCAAGGTGGGCACCTCCAGCCAGGAGAATTTTCTATAAAATTTTACCATGCAGTCTTATATAATGGTGGGTCAGTGTTCCCTTTCCCCAGGGCCTCCACAAAGCATTATGGGTAATAAAGCAGGCCAGGCCATCAGCTGTAGCTCTCGTCAGAGCGTTTAACTCTCTGAGCGAGAGGAGCAGCTCTTTGGGGAAAACGCTTAAGAGCCAAGTCAGCGACATGTCACAAGCCACACTAAATCAATGCCCCACCCCCGCCCCTTGGGGTCCCTGACATACACAAAGGGCCAAAGCGCAAGGCGAACAATCCGTGTCCCCGTCCCGTAGCTTATGGGCGTGGGTGGAACATTAAGGGGAGGAGAGAGGCATGATGCATCGAGCGAGAGAACACTGTCAGAACGTAACAGGAATGTAGGTGGGGATTCCCTTCAGACAGAGTCCAGTTCCTGGAGCAGAGTGCTCTCTGCATAGGCAAAATCATAGAATCAGGGGCTACTCTTCAACTGGCCAACTCGCCCCTGCTTTCTCCTCACCCAAGTCGACCTGGACGCTCAACCGCAACAAGGCCTAGCAGGAAGGCTGGCACTTAGCAAGGCTGCAAGGTCCATGGCTGCTTCACGTTATCCTGGGAAGCACAAAGTAAAAAATGAATGGACACATGCCTGCAAGGTACCACACGGCAATCAGACACCTGACACTGGGCTGGCCGTGCAAACGGTCAAGCGGGCTGCAACTAAACCAAGCACACAAAGATCCTCCTAGCCGGGGGTCTCAGCAGGCGCAGGGAAAATCAGCACAGCTTGAGAAATACCCACAATGCCACACTCCACTGACAAAAGCGCCCGGGGTCCGAGTCCCCGCGGTGGTTCAGGCAGGCGCCATTGGTGAATATGAAGCGCCAAAGAGGCTCCTGCAGCTTGCTTCACTTTCAGCAGTTTGTCAACAGCCACAAGGCGTGTTGTCAGACGCGAAAGCTTTCCGAAGGCAGGGAGGGATTAAAGCAGCCTGTGCACATATGCTGCATGTTATATGGGGATTTACATCCGCGTGCGCTGCCAGAATGTGCCGAAAGCGACTATCGCTGGCAGTCCAGCTTCTCTGTGCGCTGGAGCCGATTATGCTATACGTTATCCTGTGAGGAACACACACAGACAAGTAAACACACTCCTGCTTAAGCACCAATATCCACACAGACGTAAGCACGGTCTCACTTAAGCACAAATACCCACAAAGATATAAACACACTCTTGGTTATACACAAATATCCACAACAAACATAAACACACACACATACACATACACACACACACACACACACACACACACACACAAACACAAATATCCACACAAACCTAAATGCACTTAAACACAAATACCCACACATATAAACACACTCCTGTGTGTGTTTATGCATTGAAGAATGTCTCCACAAGGTCTAATTATTTTTCTCAAGACAGCACAACTAATACACACACTAGCTGTCTGCCAGCCCAAGGCCTTCTGGGTAACCAGCCTGTCACTAAGTGTATTCCCATTCCCAATTCTGTATCTGTTCATACTTTTTGTTGTGACTTTACTGGCCCTAGAAACCAGGTCTGTGAAATGCTTGCCAACACCATCACCTGGCTTGGGCTGTCCCTAGCATTATCCATCAACAAACAGAAGCCATACCACATAGGTGTGCACTATTATGGCGACAGTTTAAACAAACACGCACGTTCCAGGCGAGGGTACTATATTTCAGTTCCCCTGACAGCGTAAACTCCGTCATTCATTTCACATGTCAGTGTTTGTTCTCTCACAATGGCCTGAGACTCCAACAAAATTGCCATGTGGAAGGACAGACACAGATCCCCACTCCTGCAGGGGGCCTAGTTCTCCTTCGCCCAGTGGCCATTCATGAACCAGACCTTGCTATCACCACGGCGATCACCACCACCCAATGGTGACCCACAGGACCCGTCAGCTCCTTTGTGACGGCCAACAGAGCAGGTGTCAGGACGTGAACTTCAAACACATGGGTCCAGTCAAACCGTCCCCCTCCCCCATCCAGCGTCCATGTCCTTAGCCACTACGCCCCCTGCTGCCCCAGACATAGCACCGTGTTATTCAGCCTGTCTTTCACTTCCGCTCCTTCATTTTACCACCTTCTCTTATCGCTGCCCTGTTTGTATTCAGCAGACATGACCTCATCGCTTACTCCAGGCTGCAATGAGAGGAAATGCCGCAGCAAGGGACCTGACAATGCCGTGTTTACGTAAAAAAAAAAAACGCTACAGCTCTGCTGGGCCTTTGCTACTCCGCGATACTGCAGGTTATTGGCTCCAGTTTTCAGATGTGTCGCTGAGAATGGTCTTTGTATTCCTCGAAACCCTATTGTGAGGAAGTGTTCTCTAAACAGAACTGAACTGATTGGCTGACAGCTTGCGCCGCAGTATGAGGAAGCTGCAGAGGGGCTCATGATGCAGGGGGGAGATGCTCCATAGGCGAGGGGGGAGCACCTGGCAGGCCATGCGGAGGCCTAGTGAAGAAGCAGTAACACTGAGTAGGGGAACGTGGGCTTTCAGGGAGAACATTCCAGAAGTTCAGTAGCCTGTGCGCTGAACCCAAACCCCCGACTCCACATGAAAGGAGCCTGTTTCCTCTTGTTGT
>JAAGVU020000025.1:15992709-16007923 GCA_011763525.2 Mormyrus iriodes
GCGGAGAAGCGTGCGAGAGGGAGAATCGCAGGTTACAATCCCCCTTTTGACCCCTTTGATTTAGTTCATTGGTGGAATCCCAGAAGGGATGCAGAGGTGACAGAACAGGGACACTTTCAAAGCTGGTGGGGGGGGCGTGCAGGCTACAGGCCCAGAGGGGTCTTCCACACTGATCTGAGTTCCAGACAGACTAGAAGCAGCTAATGAACGGAACACAGGTTACAGCAACCGCCCCCAAAAAAAAAACAGAATTGTGACAGGTGCCGCAGTGGCTTTGTAGGCACAACGGTGCCAAATCCAGAGTGCATGCTAGGGGGCACACCAGCCACGGGGGGGCTAAGCATAGTTCCACAGCAACCAGACCCCCAGAGATACATAGGAGGAACCAGAGCTGTGAGGACAAAAGCAGGGCCACAGACTGGGCCGGACCTCCAACCCTCAATCAGCACGGTCAAGCGGGCTGTTACCATTGCCATTATTACCCTTTTCCCAAAACAAGCCTCACGACTCGTAAATGAAGAAGTTCAGTGGCCTCATCTGCACCAGGGTCTTCTCTCGCTTTATGACAGTCCCCCGGATAGGAGTGAGACAGGCTGCTGTAGAGCCCCCCCAGGTACACACCAGACAGCAAGGTGGGAACTGCGGCAATTAGAGGGAGACTGCGCTCCCCCCCCGCCGCTGGCTCCCGGCCCCCAGCCGCCCAGCTGCCAATTAGCCGTGAGCCTAAGGGACCGACCTGCATCTACTGTATATGGTTTCACTGCCACTCAAGTGATTTACTCTGCGACTAGAGACACAGTCATAACAGGATATGGCATAAGGCTTAACGTCCTCGCTTCCTAACTCGCTGACACGGTAAACACTGCTGTGTCAGCCCGAATGCCGGGTAAGGGTCTCCGCTTTGTACCCACAGAACATGAGAGGGCCCCTTCTTCCCTACATTCTCGCCCTCGGTCCCGCCCACACACTTACCTTTAAAAAAAAAGGGGGGGGGGGAGTGTATAGCCAGTATGAGGTAAGGTGCCTCCCCCACAGCTGGGATTTCACGGCTATAGTATGTCAGCTCCCGCACACCCACCCCAGCACCACATCCGTCCACAAACAAACTCCAGCAGTTCAGTCAGCATCCACCTGTTCAGTGAAACCCAACACTCAAAGACACGGGGGTCAAAGGTCATTTGACAAAGGCAGGAGAGGAACTAAGCGGCTGGGAAATGGCGAAGACGCACGAGCACTGCGGAGCCTGGGAAACACAGCCTTTCCCCAGGCCGACGCACGGCCCACAAACAGCCATCTGCTATGACAGTGAGTTTACCAGAGCTGAATGAGAGACCTCCAGCCAATGACCCCTCACAAAGTGGAGCCTCCATTACCAGCAGGTCCTGCTGACTCTCCTCACAGACTCAGTCCTGTCTAGACCTACTTCCTGCTTCACAGCACTGATTGTGTACAGACGACTTTTTTGGGAGATGTCCTTTCTGAGCGCTGCAGTCTTATACGGTCTGGCTCACTCCCTTTGGCCTCAAACTAGCCTGTGTGTTCTGGGAGTGTTGGGGGGTGCTGATGGCAGGATCCAGGCTGTTGTATAACCCGTAACAGGGAGACCGTGACCATTTCGACACGGCAGCCCACGGTGCACCTTTGCCGCGAGCATCGCACTGCATTGTGGGAAGCAAGACCGTCCCTAGTGTGCTCAAAGAGCATTGGGGCTCGGCAGAAAAAGTCTTCTTGAATGCCGCCGCATGTAACAATTACCTTTTACTTTTTTGCGTTACCTGAGGAAATCGAAAAAGCAGAATCACATTTAAATAAGAAGTGGATAGTAACCCTTCAGCACTGATCTCCATTAACACGCCGCGCACAACTGGGGTTCCTGAGCACGGACCTCCAGCAGAAACAAGCAGGGAGGAACGGAAGAACCGCAACTCAGCACTGCAGAAGAACAGCACATCATACACGGGACGTGGCTTTCACCCAGGTGACAATAATGCATGGCACCCCTAGTGGATGCAATTGTCATTGCGCCACAGAAAAGGAATACAATGAGAACTCTCTAACAACAGGGTGGATTGTGATGAGCTATGAGGTGCCAAGATTGAATTTAGGGCTACTGAGTACCAGCTGTCGACTCCCCAAAAGTTCAGGTCCAACTGATATAGACCTTATTGATTTTTCACCCTTTTATACGGTTGGCCAAACCTTTAGTAGAAACTGCCTGCTGGGACATCAGGTAACTGGCCCACATCCTGTCCCATTACGCTGCTGCAGTAATACCTGAACATCTCCCTGCCCCCACTTTGCTTTTACTGTAAAACCCCTGCAGCAAATTCCCCTTTTTGGAAAATGGCACTTGAAACAAAAATGTACCCGGAGGCTAATCAGCTTTGTCACGGCTGTTCTTGTAAAAACACTGTCTTTCTCAGCACAGATTCCCGGTGCATTGTGAGTAGGAGGTATGGCCCCACAAGCTTTTTCACGTTTATCTCCTGCGGCATCACCATCCCTGTAGCCACGCTGTTACCTGTTCAGTCTGTGGGTAAACGCCAGGAAAACAGCCGAACCACGCTTAAGAGTTACTGTGACTTCTGGTCCCTCTAAAAGCCCAAAGGCCCCCAATCCTTTTCTGGTGATCTGCCAGAATGAGCTAATGATCCTATGACCCAGGGGGCAAAGGGCAAAGGTCGACAGAGAACTAGAGTCTGCCTGCCAGTGACCCCCCCCACTTCCCATACTACCGAGTTCATTAACCGTTTAACTCAGACCCCCAGGTCCAAATGTCTCTCCTGTGCTTTGACACCAGAACCGTACTTCTTCCAAAGCACTTAACGGGCCGCCCCCCCCCCCATCATAAATTCTGCGTTGATCGATATCAGGGGCCCCGTTGATATGTTTGCATTATGTGGAGATCAGGACATGGCCGTCTATCATGGCTCCCAGATCACCTCCCGTCCCTGGTGTGCAATCCTCCACCGCATCGCATTCCCCTGGGCCGGAGGACAAAGGCAACCCGACGAGTCAGACGAGCCGTTTACGCTATTGATCTATTTAACTGCCACTCCGCAGCCACTAGGACCGGTTATGAAACCTCAGGACATTTCCCTGAAACACTTAGGCTGGAGCTTCGAGTTACCCAGTCACTGTAACAGCGAGAGAGGCCCTTGGCATTTCTGTGAAAACCAGCGCCCACACAGACACACACAAACAGATACACAAACACACACACAGACACAAACACACACACAAACAGATACACAGACACACACACAAATAGACACAAACAGACTCACACATACACAGACACAAACACACACACACAAACATACACAAACACACACACAAACAGATACACAGACAAACACACAAATAGACACAAACAGACTCACATACACACAGACACAAACACACACATACACAAACACAAACACACAGACACACAAACATAGACACACACAGACGCACACACAGACAGACACACCCACAGACAGACACAGAGTCACACACACACACACACACACACACACACAGTGAGGCAGCAGAGATCCCTGGAGACTAACTCAGCCACAGGGGAAGGCTGGCAGCATACATCTATTTGGACAGGGGAGCTGCACCCTTACTACCCTCATGCAGAAAAATCGCCCGCATGAACAGCCTCCATCACAACTGACACACATGAAAGGAATGCGCTTGAACCCAGACTGGTGCCTGGGAGAGCTGATGGGAAGCGAACCACAGGCCCGAGACCCTTGCAGCACCCCCACAGCTCTGACCTCCAGAACCTCTGTGCGTAATCCCCCCTCCCCCCCAACCAAGCTTTATCTCCAGCTGTCATCAGACAAGGTCCCGATAAGCTCACTGGGCAACCACCAGATAAGCACCCCTGGCCCCGCCCCCTCACTACATAGGGAGCCAATCGCACGTGACGTGGTCAGCAGCCGGACCCACAGCACAAAGCTCAGCAGGGTGGGGGTCCATCAGAGCGTTTCGGTGAGTTCGAAGACCGGCATCCGAGCGGGACGGGAAAAGGGCAAACCAGTAAACATGGCAGTCACAGAAAAGTCTGGAAACATCTTGAGTGACAGGCAGCGACACCCAGAGACACACGCATATTGCATTTATTAGCAAAACCATTCCTCACTCCACAGCAACACACCTCAAAAAGTTATTAAACAAACAGCTCTGTCCATTTATGAAAGACACTGTCTGTCACAGGGTCTGTTTTTTAGGATTAACTACCCTTGTGGGGATATTTTTTTTCCTAACCTCGTTTTTGTGATCTTACGGAGACATACTGGGGGACCCATCCCCATGAGGTTAGAAAAACACACCCTCACAGACACCCTCAGTTGCCTGCACACCCTCACAGACACCCTCAGTTGCCTGCACACCCTCACAGATACCCTCAGTTGCCTGCACACCCACACAGACACCCTCAACTGCCCGCACACCCCCATAGATACCCTCACAGATACCCTCACAGACAATCTCAGCTGCCCACACACTCTCACAGATACCCTCACAGACACCCTCAACTGCCTACACACACTCACAGACACCCTCAGCTGCCTGCACACCCTCACAGACACCCTCAACTGCCCGCACACCCTCACAGGTACCCTCACAGACACCCTCAACTGCCCGCATACCCTCACAAGCACCCTCACAGACACCCTCACACTCATGCATTGGGCCAGGAGGGACCAGACAGGCCAATGGCCTTTCAGAGTGTTTCCAGAATCTTCTCTATTGGAGCCACAGGCACCAAAATAAACGTGCCATGCTTATCCGAGCCGCTCTTATCCAAACCACTCAGGGTGGGTGGGGAGGATGAGGGACACCTTTATCGCTTTGGAACTCTCTCCCAGAACCTTTTATAGTCTGGACCAGCTCAGAACCTCCAGCAGGATTCACACAAAACCAGCATTCATGCAGCATCACCTCCACGAGGCTGGTGAATCAACACACTGACACAAAAAGGACAAATTTTGCCCATAAAAGTGTTTGTGCACCCAGTGTAAATTACCCAGTTGATTTAGGGGTAAAATCTCAGGGCGGCTTCCTCTGCAAAACAAGGGGAAGACACCTGAGCAATCAGACCGTCGTTTCCAGCACAAAGGCCTGCTTTGTTTTCACCACTACAAGCTTTTTCTTCTTTTCTTCTTCCAGGCTTTAGGATGACAAGTTGCGATAGGGCGGACAGGGCGGACGGTCTCGGCGGCGGCGTATCGGGTGACAGCAGGCCCCGCCACAGGCAGTGTTGGGCTGGCTTGCTGGCCGCCTGGAGGCCTCAGGTTTATGGCTCTCTTTTAAGGGCACTTTCCAGACAGAGATACAAACCCCATAGCCGATTGTTCCCAGCTGACAGGCACTTTAGGCCACTTCATGGGATACCTGACAGAGTGCACAAAAAAACAGCCCTCCCCCCAATCCAGCAAACACAGGAACCACAAAACAGCCCTTTTATTGAGCAGCCCTTTGAGGAAAGTGTTTGGGGGGGCTTCATTAATTAAAGGTAGCTGGAGGCAGGTGGGTAGGCTTTCTGTTTTTGTTGAAAGATCCTACGATTATTACAGAAATTAGATGACAAGGCCTGAACCTGGGATCACCCCAGGAGGCGATCGTCTTTCAGCCGGGGGGCTTGGCCAGCGATCGACCACAGCACCCCCCCGGCCCATAATCCAGGATGCAACAGAGGCACACTTTTTGTTTACTGTTTCATGTTAATTGCATGACAGGATCTTGGGGGGGATGGGGGGGATTTGTCAGACACCACGCCCATGTCTCTCCTTGGTGGCTCAGCCCGCTGTCAGGCTGAGGCATCGATGACAAAGCCATCGCGTGGGCCAAGAGATCCAAGGGGCCACTCACACCCTCCACAGCCGGGTGGTCTGGTGCTGATAATGTCAACCCGAAAAAAGATAAAATAAAGGATAGCATGGGGAGGAAGGATCCGGGAGATGGACTGTCAAAGCCAGGCTGTGTGCAGACAGGGTAGCTGTCACCTTTGAAGGTTCCTGCTGGGCCAGACCACACGGAAGGCTTTAGTCTGTTCCAGTGAGGACCCGTGCCTTTACAGAGCCAGCAGGTCTCATGGCACGTCTCAGCTGGTTCCTCTCAGGTGCCAGGCTTAGTACACCAGTGCTCAGGCAAATGACTGACAAGGAGCAGGGCATCTTCACAGACAAGCTCCTCTTAGCTTCTGCACACCAAAGCTGGGTCCAGCACAGATGTGGAGGTGAAAAACACAAGGGAGCCTTTCTGGTACAGTGATGTTCTGGAGATAATGTCCTATCAGAGTGAAAGCAGCAGCACAGGACACAGACCCTCTAGGACAGTGTTTCCCAACCAGGTCTTTGGAGACCCACAGATGGTCCATGTTTTTGCTCCCTCTCAGCTAACGAGCAAAAACCTGGACTGCCTGCAGGTCCCAAGGACCGGATCGGGAAAGACTGCTCTAGGACTATCAGTACCATACTCAGAACATCAGGAGAACCAGTCCCAGAAAGTTGTCCCTCGTAAATAGACCAGCACTTTCTTCCTTCCCAGCCGTCAGGGCATCTTCTCTCACACTGACCCAGAGAGCATCCAGGTGTGCGGTGAACATCCCCACATGTTCAGGAAGACAAATCGCAACACATTAATCCAGCAGACCAGTGGGTCTCACAATCCAGCCCCTGCAGGTGGAGGCTTACCAGGCCCCTGGCATGACACAGGCTCAGCGCTGACAGGTGTGTGGGAGAGCCTCACGGGGACAGTGTCTCCTTTCTGCTGGAGAAACCAATACCCCCAGCAGAGCACAAAGCCATCCAATGGCTGGTCACCCACCACAGCCCCCAAAATTAGGCCCAATTTACTCGTCAGCGAGCACCTAATAAAGGAAAGCAGAACCCCCATCCCTAGAAGGACCACACATTCTGAGTGGGTGGTTGTGTGTCTGGGGGGGGGGACGGGGTGGCAGAAGCGGGGCCCACAGCGGAACACCTGGGGACAGCTGAAAGCTTAGCCTCCGTTACCATGACGCGTGTCTGTGGACAGGTGCTGCCCCCCACCCCATCCTAATGAGGAGTAGGCCATTGTGTGAGCCGATCCATCTGGGAGCTAGCCGGGGCGACGGCAGACCGTGCGGCAAGGGCTCATGAAACTGACCCGCTGGTAACCATGGGATTTTCCCCTTCAAAGTGATAATAAAAGGAGGACAGAAAGAAATGAAAAGAAAAAAGAAAAACTTAAATTGGTGTAGGCAGCGACAACAATTAAAAGGCCAAGGACTATATTTAACAGCTCTGGGAATGGGGGGAGCACGGCGGACAGGAACACTTTCAATGGCCACGAAGGTCAACCGGGTTCGACTTCCCGCCGCCGGCCACAGGTCAGCCGCGTCGGACAACAGCCACAAAAAACATTGTTTTCCCAAACAATGGGCCGCGTCCAAAGCCCGTTCGGGCTCCCAGGCGCAAGCTTTCATGTTGTTTGTAAGTGGCGAACCGTATGCTGAGAGAAAACAAACTTCACAGGGCTCGGGTGGGGGGGGAGAGATAGCATACAATGAGGTGATGTCACCCTATGGCAAGGGGATGGGCCACATAGGTGGATGTTTTTCTCTCTGCACCCCCATCCGACACCGTCTGTCGAGGAAATTTTGCTTTTTTAAGCTTACCGCTAATTCAGTAGGACCTTGGATATCCTGGTTTCCGGAGGATGCTGACCCCCCTCCTCACCAGAGCAGCTGGCAGGCCTCGAGCCCCCCACCCCCTACACTGGCACCATGGTAACAGAGGCTGACATGGAATTGAACTAAAGCATTTGATGGCTTTTCAGTCTCCTTTAAACTCTTGGGAATGTTAGGGCTACCCTTGCTGAGTGCTACGTCCCACAGCCAAGTACAAATGGCCTGTGGCAAAGCCGACCCTATGAAGCCCCCCCCCACCACATAGTCTCCAAACTTTAACTTGATCTGACACCCTCCCACTTCCAAAGCAAAGACCAGCATGAGGAAACAGGCTGCCCAGTCAGAACCCACAATCCATAATGAGTGGGCGTGTCATTCAAAGTTTGAGACAAAACAACGCCTCCCCTGTCTGTGTTGTGGGAAAAACCCACAGATGCTGTTTTATAACAGCCTTTGATCTCAACCACTAAATTTTACTCTAAAGTTTCATTTTGGAATTGGAATGTTTTTTTTTCAGCTGCTTGTATAGTTTTATAATCGTATTTCACACAAATACAGTGCATTGATGGCATGCAATGAGAATTCAGGGGTAAAGACTCTAACAATGCATTGTATCCCTGAGTCCTTGCCCTTTCCACAGCATCAAACTCAATCCCCCCAAGCACAAGGGGGTAAGCCAGGGGATCAATCCCACTACAGAAGCAAGGTGACCACCTAATCCATGTCAGGAGGGACACTGTGAGCTAGGACAGGGCTTGTAAATTACCATTTCATTTAAAAAGACCTGGATTTCACTTAAGCGCTGAGTTCTTGCTGTGTGCTGATTGGTCAGTCTCCTATAATCATGCACTAATGTTAATGTGAAACAGGTGGAAGAATCTTTCAATCAAGAAAACAAACCAGTAAAAGTACAAGAAGAATTGAACTAATTTGCAGAGCCCAGGAGCCTTTTAATTTTAAAGTAGTTTGTAAACCCTGAAGTAGCTCGTAGTGTCAGCCTTAACAGAACTAAATATAAGGCATCTAACAGCATAATACAGATTTATGAAGCATTCAGCAGTTTCACCATAATGCTCATGTACAAGTCACATGACCTTAAAATGGTCTTTCAGCTGAAATGTAACAGAAGATCTAGCATGCCACAGTGCCAGTAAAAGTACAGGGCCAGTACAGTTGTTCATTGCCTTGGGTAATTTTTAGCCTTCCTACCATTAAATCATCTGCTGATTCCTCTTGAACGAATTACAGAACAGTTGACTGCCAAAGTAAGACGATACCCCAATCACTGTCACACCAGCACAGCCGACCTCCTGCTACGCTTATCTCCCAGAGAAGCCTGTCAGACTGCCTCAGCCAGGTATGGTCGACAGCCCCATTCCTCACTAGCTTTTGAAATCCCTTTTGTTGGGGAACCGTTGGACTACAATTTTTAAAAATTCACACTCCCACCTTCCCACCCCCCTACCGTGAGTGATCACAAACAACCCCAACCTGGTGTTCAATGTTGACGCAGGAGCTGCACTAAATCACATATGTGAAATTGGGTAAGTAATGCGCAATACATCAATGTCACCACTATCGATCAAAATGCGTTGGTCTAATGTGCACGGGAAACTTTATAATTGCTTAACTAATTGAGATTTACAAACCTTTAGTGACCCGGGGTCGGCTAAGGAGAGAGCTTGTCTTTTCAGTTCCGCGACTTTCAGCTGACATTGCTTGCACAAGTTGCCCTTGCCGTCTCTTCTTTCGAACTGGCCAGACTCCGAGACGGTGACAGCGCCGGCGCCCTCCGGGGGTGGTCGGCTGCTGCACTGAGCCCCCTCCGCCGAAGGCAGCCTCTTCCTGGGACTGAGCTCCAGGGCGAGCGGGGACTCCCTGCTAGGACAGCCTTCAACCTTTGCAAGAGAAGGAGAAAAGGGAATCGTTAGCGCTGGAAGGGGACGCTTTAGTGTTTAATTAAAAGTACAGCTGATAGATGAAGTGACGTATTTGCGGGGTTAAAGCACGCAACGCTACTAACAGAAGGACAGACAGATGTTTAGCCCTGTTGGGACGCTCATCCTCACCTATGTGCACGTACAGTTTAGGATTCGTGCGTTTCGCGGTGAGAACTGAACTGTCACACCAACTTTTGCAGTCTGCCTTAAACGTGCCGTGTACTGAAATCATGCCCAATCAAGCACTTACAGTGAACCTGAGATGGTCGAGGTCCCGTCCTCGAGAAACATTGCCCGAGCTTGCACTCGTCTTCTCTGCTCTGGACATCACAGCGGGCAGGTTGGTCACACGTTGATTGTCCGCGTTTATTTGGGGACCGATGTTGATTTTTACCTTGAAGCCGCTTAGAAGACGAGCACTGATTAATGCATAACTGTGTAAACGAGTGTTATTTCGCTTTCGCGGTCTGGCGAGGCGAAGCCGTCCGCAATCAGTGGAAACGAAACACGAGATCCCCCTCGGCAGTCCTTGCGCTGGCTCAGACCCATGTCGTCGCCGGCGCAGAGGAGAGTAAAGTTTGAACTTGGAATTTGTGTGGGGTGCACTATTCTAGTCAAAGGAATGGGTGGAGCTTTCCAGTCGCGCGTTACAGGACAGGACTGTTCAGATCATGTGTTGGACTCTCATAATATAGGTAAACTACATTTAATCCCCTGGACTACTCTGATTTGGATTCTGATGATATTCTATATTTGCGAGATTAGTGCCGGATTACTTAACCACGGATTAGTCATTGGTGTCGTTTGAATCAGGCGTTCACGGCGTGTGTAGGAAAAAAAACACAGGTGACAAATTACACACGCGTATAATTGCATACATTTTAATGCAATATGTTGGGCGCTTTCACCTCAAGCATGCTTCGGAAACTTATCAACCTGGAATCCTTTACGATTGGCGTTAAGCGCAGTGCGCGGTGCCAAAAAAGGCTTCGCCACCTGTTAAACTGTTAATACTGGCTGTGATTTTCTGTGGGGATGTTGAGGCGGATACCCCGCAGTGAAAGCCAGGAGTGCGCAAAGCACAATGCAGGATCGGCAGCCGCGGGTGAGGCTGGCACAAACCAAGTCAGTTCTGTGTTATAGTGAAGGTGTGTGAAAAAGCCTGGGGGGGGGGGTTAAAGCTGCCCAAATAAAATGCATCTAACTTAATGTTATTAACTTAATTAGGCTTGCACGCTTAAAATTACACTAAAACATTAAGGGTAATATAGAAAGCCGACAACAGTATTTGTTTCCCTAGCTCCTTTCAATCAGTTTGCTCAGTTTCTATTGTCTGCGAAGTGATACACTGTAACTCCGAGACACCCGCAGTTTTGGGTTCATAAACGCCTCAGATTATCGACAGCTTTCGCATAATTGTCGGAAACCTCAGGAGCTCAATAAAGATTCAGAGTCAAAAAACCATTCGGCAAACAACTAAATACGATCGCTACAAAAAAAGCAAGAACAACAGTTTTCCGTCCCCCTGTTAAACATCGTGCTAAGAATTCCTCTGATAACTTCCGTCGAACCTGTAAACGCTGTAATATACGGTCGCGGCGCC
Source organism: Mormyrus iriodes (assembly GCA_011763525.2). Taxonomy (NCBI): domain Eukaryota; kingdom Metazoa; phylum Chordata; class Actinopteri; order Osteoglossiformes; family Mormyridae; genus Mormyrus; species Mormyrus iriodes. The sequence continues at coordinate 16,003,919 of JAAGVU020000025.1, forward strand.
TCGGCCAAACGTAAAAACGAGGTTAGCGACCGAAATGCTTCGTTCTTGTTACTCTGGTGCCACCTTCTGGTAAATTATCAGAACGCACAGCGTTTGCCCGGGATGAAAAATGTCGGCTAAGTTTAAATATTTAATTACACCAATTCTAAATATTTAATGCAGATGATGTAAGAAATGACAGGCATAAGCTTTGGTATTATAATATAAATTGGATTTAATTTTTTCCTTCGACTAACCCAATTTTGTCTGCGCAGCCGGTTAAAGACTACCCGTCATGGTGTAACTGGTAACAAATTACACTTAAGGAGTTGGAATAAAACCAGCTGAAAGAAGCAGGTCCCTTATCTTAGTTTTTATTGATTAAACCACGAAGAATGTACGCGCACGCAATGTTTTAATTTTTATGATCGCAATGTTTTAATTTTTATGATGTATAACTAATCAAGCCAATATTTGTTGTGTCTGGCATTGTGAACTGGGTCCTGAGTATCTGAACCTCATTAAGAGGGTCACCCGAAGAACTTGGAAAATATTACACACTAAACTTATTAAAATTAAAATACTCAACACAGCCTTATAGGGGACATCCGCACGTTTGATCCGCACACATCTACATCTGGGGATACCAAAAGCTGAAAACCCGTAAACTGCGCCGAAATTTGGATGACGAGCATCACGTCATTTATTTTGCTCGCCTGTCCTCGCCCGAAACATCTAAGCTGAAGCGCACTTGTGCTCGGTTGTGTAGGTCGTGTCTTGATCAAGTTTTAGAGCGTATGTAATGATTTTCTAGACTCATGCTTTCGCCTCCTGTGCTTACACTAATCACCGTATTTCATATCACTTCTGTGTGAAGCACTGTGTAACGTAACACAAGCCGAAACTGTACACATGACCACCATTGAGCCGAAATCACAATGTGCACTTTCCCCACATTTCATAGCAATTCCCCATCGTAATAATTAATTTCACTTTGGTGTTCATTTTACATATATATATATATATATATAGATACATTATCTATCTATCTATCTATCTATCTATGTATTTAGCACAACGTCCGTCGTTATACGGTGATTTTCACAGTTTTTTATGATCCGATCCGCAAAGATTGCAGCTGACGTGGACATTTTCATGGTCCCCAAAATCTTTCTCTCAGAAATTTAACATTGCGACTACGGATTAAGGGCTTCCCTTACCTTACTTTAATGATAGGTCGCTTGGGGTGGGGTGCTCTCATAGTCCGGTACATTGTTTCTCATTCTTAACCGAAGGATTCTATTACAGGTGTTTGTCATGCTATACAAAGGGCCGAATATTCCCCAAAATTCATATTCCTGTTCCCCCAAATCGCATCTTGTCGAAAACACAAGGCGCTGTACGTCGCGTGCTGTGAGTAATGAACTGGATCAGCCAAAGAGCTCACAGACTCGGCAGCATGTGCGCTGTTCGTGGTCCTGAAAGTTCGTTTTTTTATGTGTATCACCAAGATATAAGTGCGATGTTGGCACGTCCAGCGTATGGCTCATTAATGATTTTGGTATCATACATGACTTTCTTCTCATTGGTGGTACCGCAAAATATTCCTGAAGTGTGTAAATTCTTTAACATTTGGGTTATGTTTCTCGTGATTGTGGCATTAAAAGTTATTTTTTAATCTCTGGTTATACTTGGTAACTTACCTTTGCTTTCCTTCTAAGAAGATGGCTTGTAAATCCAAAAATGATATCGGAGTCCACAAAAAACGTCCCCAGGTCTATCAATGTGGGCTTCGATTTACCAGCTCCAGAAGTCCCAGCAGAGTTCTGTAAAGCCATCGTGGAAATGCGCACAAAATCCCACGCCTTTGTGAAGTTTTATATATTCCTTCTCATCTTACGAAATGTCTTGTATGTCCACCACATATCGCTCGAGACGCAATCCCAATGGACTCCTTTCACCGAACTCAGAATGGGCTGACTCTCCCTCTAGACCATTCGAAGACCCGCCAAGGCAATCTATTTTTGGAAGCTGCTTTCCCGTACCCAACTGTCCAGCCAGCCATGGAACCCATACAATCCATGAGTAAATCTTGTCGTATTAAACCGTGCCACTTATACTACCTTTCCTCTGACTTATGGTCACGCTTCCTCCTCCTTCGCCGCAGGTCTCACAATAAAACCACACGAACCTAGCGTGAACCACCTTTAGCAGCTGTCCCTCCCCCGCCTGTCCACTTGCTCGCTTGCTCTGTCATGCAGGCTCACACCCACAGCCTGTCAATCGCAACCATTTACTCCATGATAGAAGCTCCATACGTTTCCTGCCTCGTGTCCTGGCCGGTCCCAACTGCTGGGGCTTATTCTTGCTTGAATGAAAAACTGATTTTGCGAATGGCGTCTGTGGTCATGCACAATACCCTCAATACCCTCCAAAATCATAACCGCTTTTAGCGCGGCACAGAAAGCACAATGTTGTGCTACGGACAAAATGATCGTTAACCCCAGTTAATCCGAAATGGCCAACAACCATTTTGCAAGCACATGAAATGTTATTTTCATAAAGCAAACTATGAGTATGGCGTTGGCTACGCTCTCAGTCTCAGAGTTGACGAGTTTATCCTTGCTGCACGGGTCTATCTCCAGCGGAGCTCCGTAAGCGCGGTCTGACAGTGGAGATGCTGTGGCGGACCTGGCGACCGAGGCACCGGGAGAGATGCGCAGATACACCGCCCGTTCTGGACAGAAACAAGGTGATTTAAGAAGAATAAACCAATCTGAAGTACTGCGACCGTCAAATGCCCCGCTGTGCCAGTAAAATAAAATATCTTATAGACCACGTGTTTCTTCAAACCCTTTAATATGATTACCAAAATTCAAGTTCTGAAAACGGGAATATTATGTACAAAGCACGGTACGCGTCAAAAGTTGGGTGTGTTTGTGTCTTGTTATATTGAGGCAGGGAACAGTGAACAAGTGTCGTGCACTACAGTCGCTGTAAGCGTCTCAGAAAATTGCAAATAGAGTACTGCCTAGTTTTTGTATAGGTTATAGAGGAGTCTTATATGTCGGCTACTCCAATATAAGGTTTGCCTTTTACACAAGCCAGAAAGTCCTGTGCTAACTGTGGAAGGAAAATACGCGGTGTTTCACGGATGTGCACAGGTCAACTCGTAAATGTCACGGCGTAGCATCCAACTGCTTTGAGTTTCGGGTGGCTTCGCATATTGATTTAACAGTTCGGTCTTGTTCACGCTATGTTGGTTTGGTCAACTGATGTCTCTATGACTTGCTGACGCGATTATTTTATCGCACAGCTATGATTTTGAAAAATGACCACACCACTGGTGGCCACACACGAATTCCCAATACTATTATACACTATTGCACTATTATATTACATACTAGCCTATTATCTTTTATTGTTGTTAGATATAATAAATCGATCAGTATAACCGAATACACACTTACAGGTTGGGGAGACCGGGGATGGTTGTAACGTTTTTTTTACATTTTTGCCTGTACCTTGGAGCTCTTTTAAGGAATCGCATTAAGATTTTGATACAAACTACCTGCACGTGTCTCCTATTAAACGGCACAGGTTTGATCTCTGTATCACAAACAGCCAATGAATGGTTTAGCCTCAAACACATGGAGTGAAATGTCACAATTTACCCCATAGCCAATCATAGTTGTAACACAGCACTGAGTTAAATGTAACATTATAAATGATGTCAAAAATTTTCAATATATTCAAAGTTTTTTTTTGTTCAACAGAATTTGTGACTATGTATTTATATCTGTACAATGTATGTCAATCACAAGTAAAATCAAAGACCATAATGAAACCAAACAAAATGTGCAACTGTGCACCAGTTTTAATAACTGAATAATACTGTGTCTGTGTGTGTGTCTGTGTGTGTGTGTCTGTGTGTGTGCGTGTGTGTGCACGTGTGCGTGTGCGTGAGATCATCAGAATCACAGTGGTGACAGGTGTATTGAACTCCTCCTGGTATACAGGCTTGAC
>JAAGVU020000025.1:16008023-16032454 GCA_011763525.2 Mormyrus iriodes
GCCAATAATAAAACAGTGGTTAGAAACTCCAGTCCTGGGGACCCACTGTTACTGGCTGATTGAGAGGTCATCCCAAAACTCACACTGACTCTCCATGGATCATGTTCACCACCCCTGGTCTATGCATTTCACCCAATTTTCTGTTGACTTTGAAATCTTCCATACACGCAATGCAGAAGTTTCCTGGGCTTGAATAGTGAGAACACCATTACAACAATCCCAGACTGTGGCAGCCATGAACAAGTTTACCTGGCAGCTAAGAGCAACAATATTAGCACTCAGAACTTGTATATAAGATATTTACATGCATGTAATAAACATGATTTAAATTTGAATAATGTAAGTGCAAAGCTTGCAGTGCTGTCACAAAAATAAATGCAGTCAAAAAAAATACTTTCTTACCTCAAATGTGTTTTTTCCTTACAAATCTGAGTGTGTTTGTTACAGGCTGCTACTTCTTCACGTGAAATAGAGACTAAACTGAGCATGTGCAGAGTGAGTTATGTGATTTGCACCTCATTCCTGATTTGATAATATATATTTTGCTAGAATTAACTCATGTTATAAGCATCCCCGGTCTCCCCTATACTTGGTGTGGGCCTTTATAGGACATCCTTTTACATAAAAAAAAAAAGATTTTTAAAAAATCAAACAACTCTGGAATAAAAGGGCATATAATAACGAGAACGGCGCAATAGGTTGATCCATGTGATGCATTCAACTTGCTGACGTCTTAATCTCTCATTTGAAGCTTGAAGCCACGGGGTTACATCTATGCTAAGGCGTCTATTTCGAAGACAAATGTTAACTGCATAGATTTATACTGCATGTTTAAAGCCTCATGAATCAAGTATCGCTGAGAATTTTGCAGTGTGGTGTGTATGTGGGTGAACGTAGTTTGCGGCCGTTAATATATCATTTGGCGCTCCTGGCCGAGACATCCATCTACTTTGTAAAAAAGCAACACGCACTGCCTGCGGGGAACGCTTACTGGCACAATACACAGTAATCATATCGCACGTCATTTGTAGCAGGGAACCGCCTGGAAATCGAGGGGTCGTTTTGTAGTAGCCTACATATGGATAAATCGTAACGTTTATGGATTAGGCTGTAACAGAGTAATGGACGGACTCGGGAGGACTGCTAAACTTTTTTATATAGCCTACCTACATGGGTTAATACACGTAAACACCTTACTGCCAGATTCAAACAGGTGTAATGCTTAAAGAATATTTCCTATCCTTCAAGGTAACCTTATATTTATGTTTATATTGGAAATATCGAGAGGTTCAAACAGGATCGGTGCAGTTCATTATTACTGATTTATCCTCCGCGGGTGGATTTTTCGTTTTAAGGTTGGGCGCTGGTTTATAGTTATAAAAACCACAGCTGTTCTGTCGATAAACCCAGAATGTAAGAAAACGTTTTACGGTTGCACGGCAATTTTTTGTCTTGCAGAGAGTAAAACACCCACGAGTCCCCTTGAACACAAAGCTTAATAGAGTAGATAAAGTCAGTTATTCTTGAGCGCATTGAAAGCGAAACTCACACATTAAGCGCTTGTCTCTTAATAAAAATCTTATCTTCTGGACACAGAGGACCTCATTCAAGATAAGCAGGCAGTCATTATCCCCGTAATAAACTAATTTCTGTCAAGCGAGCCGTAAAGATATCGTTTTCTTAACAGGTTTTTCAGGTTCGGTCCTTTTGATTGTTTACACTTGGGTTTTAAAATGCGTATTATCTTTCGGTAATGTCTGAGCAGAACGCATTTTGATTCACCCAGAATCCACAAGAGGCGCCCGTACACAAGGTGGAGATTTCTAATATTTCTCTTTGCTAAGATGAGCTGGTCCACAAGCGTTGACAAATAAGGCAAATCCCAATGATGGTTTACTGTCAAGCCGCATGTTGTTTTCCATCAGCCTCCATCAGGCACTGACGTCCATAAATAGTATACACTATGCCTCGAACAGGAAAATTGAATGTGGTGGTTAAATTTAACTGCAATCTTTTGTAATTCAGATTTATTTGATTAAATGAACATCAAAATGACAAGAAGGGCAGAATTCATTTTCTTTGTTTCGACGACAGAGCTCAGTGAAATCCTATCTACAAAAATACTTACTGTCGACTGTTCGTTTCTTCGAAGAAAGGACGTCTTGGTATTTTTATTGTGCAGGCATATGCGTGAAATTAAAACGTCAATTTAAAACGATCCAGAAGCCACTGATTCTGAGAATTCTCAAACAAAAGTATTCATTCTGGAACTTATAGGCCTATTTCTCATAATTGGCGTGGATGCACTCACTTGCACACACACAGACGGAAACAATCCACGCACTAACAAGCATTCCACCAGTCGATGAGCCACATTACAGTTTTGATTTGCAGGATTGACAGGGGCTGCAGGGCTGATAATTACAATCCGTTGTAAAGATGATTTACCACGTGCACTACCCAGCCGGAGAAGGCCGGGTCACCCCTGAACGCTGATGAAATTCCCAGGATTCGGTCCCGAGGGGCCCCGTGCATCTGCTGCCTCTTGTGCATACACGGAAAATACTCTGGGCTTATCATTAACCGCGCAGAGATTCTTCGCTCAACTTCGTAACCTTCACCAGTGGGGCAATATAAGAAGTGTTTAGCAAATGTGACGGGTCTGAAACAGCGTCAGAGATCAAGCTGAAAGAATGCGGCGCCCGGTCCATCTTACCTAGGCCTACATGACGGATGAAGAAAAAGATTGCCTTGTCGTACTTAATGAATAATTTATTCAAACAACAAAGCTGTTTCTATTAACAGTGAGTGATGAGGTCTTTGATGTCTGAAAAAACAAATGCATGGCGGTGTTCAGACTTAAAAGTGCAAATATATGCTATAGATTAATCTGTTATAAAACATGAACGATTTATTTCGTGAACTGCCTGAAAAAAAGCTATGTAGCCCACGTCATTCTTGGCAATTTATTTTCAAATCATTTACACGTTTAAACAACGGCTAAAATAAATGATTTTTTTGCAATTTGCGTTCATTAATTTCTCTTGTTCCAGGGAAAAAGAGCAAAAGAGTTTGTTTTTTAATGTTGCCTCTCTAAGTTATTTTCACAAGTGACTTTTAGTGCTAGAAAAAAAAATATGTATAAAAGGCCTACTGACGAAGAGCATTTAGATGGAGCTGTTCATGGCCGCCAACGTCTAGATGTGTTTGTGGAAGCCTTTCGATTTCCACCCCGTTTTGCAATTCATGAAGAACCAGGCGACCCGCCACCTACACCTCACCCCCTCGTTTCTCAGCTCATGTCGTACTAATCTGGTAGGTTTAACCCCACTCGCATCATCTTAGCGCTTCATTTAAACACATTGATCACTCTATCCACCACGAGGTTCTTGCGGCTGTCCCCTGCCGTTGTTGTCCAAGCCCAACTGCAATTGCATTGGTCAGATACACATATCGAAGTAGTACCGCCATTTTTTATGTACTTTTAGTTCAATTTTGATGCTTTTGTAGTGCTTACGTACTAATTAATCACATTTAAGAAGATACATACGTTAGTATGACCGCATGTCATTGCAATTGTTCTCTAATAGTACAGCTGGGTGCCCACAGATTTAGTCACCTAGGATCCGTCATTAGAAAGCTGCGACAGCACGAGTGACGCCAAATACAACACTGGGCAGAAAGGGGCAAATTATTCAAACAGATCAGACTAATCAGCACCACGGACAGCATAGTCACCTTACTTTCCTTCGCTATGTCTTACTTGCACACACGCAGCCTGCAATTTAACACTGTATTAAAGTCTGTCGCCCGGTAGGAAACTTGGACTTCCCGTAAGGGGACGTTTAGAGCTGAGTAATTGTCTCGCTGTGCGTAAGGGTTTTGTGAGTTAAAAGCATTTGATAAATTGAGCAGAAATTGTTTTAAGACTTTATTAGCGACCAAAGAGTCATTGTATTGCCTTTTGAAAAATATATCAGTATTTAAAAACAGCTAATATTAATATAACTGATGATTCCTGCTGCAACATGGTATAATTTACATACATTTACATATTTTGTGTTTGATTTTCTTGATAAGTACCGCTGAAGCTAATTTTTCGCAGTTCGTGATAAATAATCCCATTGACTAATTATATAATATTACATTTTTAAAGGATTTTAGGCATTGCTCAAAAAATGTAAAAACTGAGTAATTTGTTAAATAAAAATTGGTAATAAAAGCCTACGTGGCGCACGTATGCAACAGATAACACAATCGAACCGAAGAGGGCACTATAAACTACAAGCTAGTCTTACCCAGGCGGCAGTCGTACTGCAATTAACATTCAAATAACACAGCTGTACGAAAAAGTGAGACTCTATATCGATAGCACAATATATATATTTTTTAAAGAAATACAATTTAAAACAGGTTTAATTGCAACATTCTTACACAGTATTAAAAATTCTACTGAAATCCACAAGTTTTCTAAGTCAAAAAAAAACGAGGAAATTTTTTTACCACATTTGACCGTAATGATGAGGGTTGGCTGTGACTACCGATTTACCTCTACTGTATCCGACTCGTTAGTCCTGTAAGCAATCCCACCAGTATCATTTAGCCTTTTCCGGAGTAGTTTGGATTTCTTCTCTCTTCGTACTCAAACGTTTCAATCACCCTGATCAAGTGGTCCTAAACATTTCACAATTTTGGTAAAGAACTGTTGAACTGTTTAGAACCACTCCACCCGAGAGACCAGTTTAAAGAGGATTCCCCCCAGTGTCGAACATTGTTAAAGTTAGGATCTGCAAAAAAAAGTTTTACATAAGTAGGAAAAATAGCAAATCGTCCTATATTTTGACGACAAAGTAATTCACACGACAGTCCTAATTACGATCAGGATTCCACAGCCTTATTTTAAGAGTTATATCCTGGAGACGAGGCCCGCTGTTGAAAACGAAGTATTTTTAAAACGTGTTAAAATATTACCTTGCACGAGGAAAGAGTTCCACCAGCAGAGCCAAAAGGTTGATTGCTCAGTTTGCCTCTAGTTTCTTCCTTATATACAGCAGTAATGTTGGTAGGCTGTACGCACAGGCCTCATGATTGATAGGAATGAAGCCCATGCCGGTTTAACCAGCTCCATGAGGTCATGGCAGCAGAATATAAAACTGAAATAGACTCATAGACTTGCTGTGCACCTGTCTGGCCAGTTTGCTGCAAGAGCTAACCTAAGACAAGTGGTTGCCGTTAAGGTTGAGCCATCAACAGGAAAGACCAGGGTACACAACCAGGGCACCTGCCCTCCAGGTGACGAAGGGGCATTCCTGAAATGTCCCACTGAGTTTCAGAGGGCTGTGGCGGGTTTGTCTGCCTTACCTAGACTTCATGTTCTGATTTGCTCCCCCAATTCCCCAGTTTTGTCACCATGTCATTATATTTTTCTTCACATATTAGGGATACAAGAACATTTCTTGTCCCATTCTGTCTTTTTGGTAGCAGCATTGAATCAGATCCTGGGCGTTTTCTGCTGCACTTTCAGTAAACTGGACTTTTGCCAGTGAAATTAGTCACTGTATTAATTGGTTTTTATGATCCCGGCAGTTTTGTTGTGTGTTATTTTTTTACCCAAGGTCTGTAATAAGTGCTGTGAGTTAGTACATATCAATGCAGAAAACTTAATGACCCACCAATCACATGTTCTTCAATGCAACCATTCCACAAGTACTAACTTTAAAGTAGCTCAGCCGGTGTGATTACTCCAGGGGAAGGCCATGAAACGACTCGAAACCAAAGCCCCAATCACCAAGGCAACAAGAGCTGAATTACAGCAGCACTGTAACAAGGGCACTGGTCCACTAAAGTATGAGGATTTATGGGCGATGCAGCCAATGTCAGCTAAATGATTCTGATTCTGCAGGTTTTCTCGCAGGATTTGCAACTGGATCATTGTGGTGCCATGAACCCCTTGTGTGGTCCGAGCCAAGGGATGGCCCTCTCTGCCTAATTGTCAGTATAATTGTTGGTCCTTGGTAGTTATCTGAAGTGCAGAAAGACACTTGGCCTTATGTTCGAAGTGGATTTCCTAAAGTGTACACTTGGGGAGTTCAACAAGCTAATGAAAATGACCTTCCCAAATGGAACTGGCATTAAAATTCATACGGATGCAAATTATCACGCTGGGTAAATTTGCAAACAACTTCACTCTGAAAGGGAACTTCTAAAAATGGACACCCCCTACTGCCCTATTACTTATTTTTTATTGAAATATCACAGGTTCATAAGTGGCATTCTCTTCCCATTCGGAACAGCAGCTGACCACTTTCTGAAATCTGTTTGCTCTGTTCAAAAGCTGCCGATCTGCTTGTTCATACAACAGAGCAGAGAGTTAATCAACTTACCAGAGGGCTTAGAATGGGCTTTTACCCATTGCAAAGAAAAATTTGGGAGTACGGCAGTAAGATAAACAAATGAAATAAAACCAGAGTCTCCATGCTTGCTATCTCGAGATGTTTCATCCAGCCTTCAAAGAGGGGGTCATCGATGAGAGTCTCTCTATTACAAGTGACATTTACAGCACTCGTTTCAGGGCCACAGGTAATTGATTTGACTTTGCGACATAGCCTGATGAAATGGCAGAATGCACACAAAAATATTCAAATTCCGTAAGTGGTACCCTCTGCACTGAGATCCCATCTATCCCAGCAACTACCTGTCTCCACGTCGTGGCTGGGGAGGGGTCAAAGAACATGGGCAATGCAACTCCTTTTCATCAATCTCCCTACAAGAAGTCCCCTGTCTAAACACTTCACCCATCATTTGTTTAAATGGAAGTAATGATAACAGAATGAATTGCATGCGGCATAATGTGAAACCCATCAAGGTGGTCAGGCAGGCTGACTCAAAAAGACTTTATGCAGAGATCAGTTGCAGACAGTTGCATTTATTGGTAGGTTTGTGCTTGTTTACATACAGGTGCTCATGGAAGCAATTTCACTCACTGACACCGAATACAGATCCTCCAATCACTGAAGTGTTCATAATATAAAAATGCATTTTTGACAGCTGCCTTCATCAGTGGGCCTTTATCTCTTGATAAGAGGTAGATGTAGCTGGGTGAGGTTCCACACTGATCACTCACACATTCCAGCAGGGATTTTCAGTTAGTACAACTTTTTCCCGTAACCGGCACTAGAGCAAGTTCTGATAAGACGGCAAGAAGTACGTGGGTTGTGCAAGCAAACTGTGCAATCACTGAAGACATCCAATCCCACTTGAGCCTAATGTGTCCAGCCTTGCTGGCTCGGTTTCCCTTCTGTGCTAAACAATCATCAAATGAGTCATACGGCATGGACGGAACGTCACAGCTACTGCTGCAAAATAAAGACCCTCAGGTCTAAAACGATAAAAGTCACGATAATCACCTGAATAGATCCCCCAATAAACCATGTCAGAACTAGTGCAACAGGTCTGGGTAGAAAACGTATTGAACTACCATGATGGTGTTATTCTGCCTCCCAGTTTTGATAGTGTTAAAAAGGGAGCTGGCATCAACTAGTTCTGACCAATTACAGTGAGGCTGGATCTAACGGCAGTGAAGGGAAAACCAATGGGGAATCAGAACATGTGCATGACCAAAGCCCCATGCTCTGCCCATAAATAAAACACATTCAAAATCATACTACAATTGCTTATATTATAAATGAAATATAATCACAGAACTACTGAATTAGGTGTGTGTGTGTGTGCCCCGCGATGGGTTGGCGCCCCATCCTGGATTATTCTACAAAATACAATAACACCATAGGGTGAATTTTGCATGGCTAGGCAGGGTGAGTTAAAATCCGCAGGAATCTGCACAATTCGGATGAAGAGAGAGAAGCTAGACAGAAAGACAATGTGGCGGGGTGCTGGTTGATCTTGTCCTCAAACTTCTCCGGGGCACTCTGGAAAGCCTCCATTCTGAAACATGAAGGAAAGATGAGATGTTACTGAAGCATACGTAGAAGTGCAGGCCAGAGTGTATGATTGGATAGCCAGGTCCAGGCAGAGCACATCAAAGGAGTGAGGACCCAGAAAACAGACCGAAAGACAGATGAGGGGAAATTAAGGTGCAAACGGTGGCAACATCCAACATCGAATAGTGCAATCACAAGACTAGCTGTGTAATTATAATATGATAAGTAAGCAACAAGGGGTCAGAAAGGAAAACATGAGTAAGACATAGCGAAGGAAAGTAAGGTGACTATGCTGTCCGTGGTGCTGATTAGTCTGATCTGTTTGAATAATTTGCCCCTTTCTGCCCAGTGTTGTATTTGGCGTCACTCGTGCTGTCGCAGCTTTCTAATGACGGATCCTAGGTGACTAAATCTGTGGGCACCCAGCTGTACACATGAGACTGCAGCACTTGGTAATGCTACAGAGTGTATCAGAGCACAGAGTGAATAAACACGACCAGAACAGGCCAGTAAGGAGCCAATACAATAACTAGAAACGCCACTGAATTCTTGCCGGACCAGGCAAAATAGGTTAGGGCATCAGCTGATCAGTGGGGAGACAAAATTACAAACGACAGCTCTGTGGGGATGGAAGGGGCCAGTGAAGGAAGCCCCAAGATCTTACCATAGTCCTGCATTGCATGAAGAAGTCAGCCACCTCTGAGTTACCAGTCTCCAGGGCCTGTAAGAGGAACAGGTGGAGGGTAGAGAGAGGTGCAGTAAGCCACCTTGTAGAATGCCACTTTCTGAAAAGGTAACTTCCTCTGTTGGTGACATTCTGGGTGATCCTGAAGATGCACGCCTCAACATGCCGTAAGCTTTAATGCCAACTAGCACGCTGACCCTCGCAGAAGTACGAAGCACAAAAGGGCACATCAATGTCACTCACCACCTCTGTGGGGGTCTTCCCATCGTACCTGGGCATATTCATGTCTGCCCCAGCCAGATGCCACATTGCCAGACCCTCCAGGTCGCTGCAAGCTGCCAGCCTGCAATGCAGCACCCAGCATCATCCAGCATTACAAACAGACCAAAACCCTCTAACAGCTAAAAAGTTGGTACAAGATGAATACTGTAGTTCTGCTACGAAGACTCATATTCATATTTAAAGAATCTGAGGTAACAGCTTCACATACAAAAGGCATCATCAATATTCCTAAACTCTGTGTACTTCTGGTGTCCTACATGTTAAGTCAGAATGAAGTCTTGCAGTTGCAGCTAAAAGCTAAAACCAGCTATACAGACACTGAATAATTCATCAAATTGGCATTTTAGCATCAACATAGTCTTTCAGCGGGTGCTGCTTTGGCATGAGACGCACCGTCAGACTACAGTGGTCTTCAAAGGCTATGGGCGAGGCAGCCATACGAAGGGTGGGCGTGAGCCCGAAGAGGTAACTCATAGCAGTTTCCCTACTGCCGAGAGGAATTCAAGGAATGTAAGTGTGGTGCAGCGATGTAGCCTGGGCACATTCTGAGGCTTTCATAACACCGGAACATCTGGTTGGACTAGAACTCACACTTTGTGTATGTGTGTGTGTGTGTGTGTTTCTTTGGAAGAAAGGTGTAAAAAGCAGAGCTATAGCCATGCTGTGGTTCAGCATGACTAATGGCTGGGTGATACCACCTGCAGAGTTCTGTGCCCGCCTTCTCAAGCTCGTCCCGGGAAAAGTGGGCTCCCGTCTTCCTCAGTAGCTTCACCACATCACCATGTCTGATGGGCCATCACATGGGCATAAGTCATCCACAGTAACCCAGCAGGCACGAGGGGGGACACACAAAAAGGTGAGATGTTGAATGATGTATCCCAGATAGACTGGTGTAATGGACATCAGGTACACGGACCTACAAAATGGGCACTCTTAAAGATACAGAGGTCAGGGTGACAGGCAGAGACACAAGGATCATTAAGAATGAGGGAGACAGGCACAAACACACAAGGTATTATGAGAAAATAAGACAGGGAGAGTCACACAAGTAATTAAGAATCAGTGAGACAGGGAGTGGGCCAAACACAGACACATGGGGCACTGAGTGTCAGTGACAGGCACACACAAACAGTTAGTAGGACAGGCACAAATAAGGCCTCCATAAATTCCTTACTATTCCTTGAGATTTCAGTTTTTTGACCAAACACTCTCCATTCTATGGTTTTAAAGCATTTGGAAAATCTCATTCTATCTGTGGCAAGGGCAGGTTTTGGGGTAAAGAGCTGTGGATAAGAGTTCAGGGGTTGTACAAGCTAGGTTTGGACTGGTAGATAATTGGAAAGATAGACAGTTAATCCAAGTGTGAGCCCTAGTTAAGAGGTGAAGGTTGCATCAATGACTTCAGAAATGTTCATTCACTAATGAAAAGCTACAATCTTTTCCAAGATGCCCTCAGGTGCACAGCAGAGATCCCAAACATAAGACGCAGTTCACAGCATAGTATGTATGAATAGCTGACAAGTACTGGGCCAATCATATGCGCTTCCGGCTTTGTGTCATCCAATCAGAGCAGTCATCAGGGTCGACACGACAAGTTGCTAAGACAGGAGGACAGAAATCGACCTAATAAATGATGTTCCATGTCCAGATACAAATTGGGAAAAAAATGACAGAAATATCTGTTACAGAAAAGCACACAGAGATATTAGTCATCAACATGGAAAGAGTGAGAGTAGCCAATCACAGGCCTTGTTTTGAATAAAAATATGTTTGAGATTTTGAGGCATGGGGAAAATATGAGATAAACATTCTGGTCTGGAGCAAAATAGAGTTTGTCCTGGCAAACAGGATAGAACTTTATCAAAGAAGACACCGCAACAGCCCTTCTCAATTTCACCAGACTGTTTCCCTCATTTAAGGGTAAGTTTGTAACGTTTGATCAGTCTTCAGCAGGAACATGTTCGGGGCCACCTCTGGCCACGACAAGCCGCTGCACTGTCGCCGTCGGGCAAGCACAGGCAGGCCCAGACACCCCCACACTGAAACTCCTGTGTCAGAGTGCGTGGTACCGTCTGTGTCGGTACTTTCTGTTGAACGCCCCTGGCGACATCCTCAGGAATGGGAACCCGACCCAGAATGGCTCTCACCCTGCGTCTTGTTGAGCGGGCAAAGCCCTGAAATGTGGCCCCAGGTGTCACACTCGATGTGACAATGTGTTTCACTTAGAATGAAAGTGCAGCGACATTACTGCGCTTGGCAACATATGCTGACGCTTCCTTCCAATGCATCCGTGATATTGGAAAATAAACAAAAATGCTATTTTCACCCTAATATCTAACGAACGTAATTACTAGAGAATTTTTTTACTGTGGTAACAGAATGGACTTAGACTTAAGACTAAAGAAGTTAATAATAATTATAATAGTAATAATAATAATAATAAAATAAAAGAGTTGTCAAAAGACATGGCTCCGGTATACCTTCACATAACCGGCGTAAGAAGTTTTTTAAAAATGTGTAAAGGTTTCAAGGAGCTTAACATCAAAGCAGCCGGATGATCACGTTTATGAATCGAGAGGAATCTATGCTAATGTCAGTGTAGGCATCACAGCAAAATGTCGGCAGTTTCGCCTTGCCGCCCCCTCAAGTCGCCTCCCTCACCAGCTTCGCCCGCCCTGCCCTGGCCCGAGTGTGTCCGCTGCCAGCACCATGCTGCTAGTGACACCGTGGTACCCGCCTGCCATGACTGCTGTAGCAGGTCAGTCTGGTTTGAGGTGACATGTCCCTCGCTGTCGGAGTGACGCGTTCCTTGCGTGTACACAAAGAAGGAAACGGATTCACCTTTGTCACAATAACAGGCCTAATCTTCTCGCATGACAGAGACTAGTCTGTTTTTACATCAATGTCTGTCATCTACTGCTACGGCATGAAATGCAGGTTTTACAGGGAGTGGGGGGTGGGGCTCGAGAAACAGCGATTAGATTCAGGGGTAGGCCAGGAATTCCACCTGCTCATCAGCAGGGTTCGGCAGAGGACCGAGAAAAGCCTTTCTGAGGGGAGGTAAGCGATGGCCATATGCTGGAGATGGCACTCCAATGCAGGGCACCAGGGGACAAGAGTCAGCCCCGGGTCAGAGTGAAGGCTTGAAGCAGAGAGCGAAGCCTTCCTTTTCTCAGTCACCTGACATGCCATGCCCCACCTTTCCACACAAATGACAGTGGCCTGTCAGTACTTGTCATACAGGGCGAGCCACCAAGAATAGCATTAGTCAGACCATCAAACATCTTACTCATTTTCACAACTGGGTATTATAGTGCGCCACTTGGCATCTCTACATGGACTTGAACTTGAAATTCATTCAACCTCAGCCTTTGTCCTAATTTCAACCCTAATCACAACATTAATGCCAATCAAAAATATAACTGTAACCCTAATCCCAACCCTAACTCTAATGCTAACCCTAACCCTAACTATAGCATTAATGCCAACATTAAACCAAACTCCAACTATAATATTAAACACCTAACTATAGCCCTACCTGGGCTTTCAGTGAAGTTAACAAAGAAAGCCTAGGACTTCCTAACCAGTGTGAAGATAATTTAAGTGGAGGATACCCACTTCTCCAGGATTTTCAATGAGGGTCTTGTTAGTTTTATGCTATATCTTTCAAACACCTCCAGATTATTCACAGAAGTCCTCCAGACTGTGAGTGGCCAGGAGGGAGACAGACAGACAATAAACATACAGGGCCCACACTCCTCAGCATGGGATGGGCCCCACCTGAACTGCACAGCGTTGTGCAGTGGCGTGTTGCCGTAGCGATCCTTGGCATAGACAGTTGCTCCATGGCCCAGAAGGTACTCCACTACATTGTAGTGGCCCTCACAGGCAGCGATGTGTAGCGGGGTGCGACCATCATAATCCTCCATGCTCAGAGTGCTGCCCTGGACAGGGGAAGACAATCCATATTACCCACAATGCACCCCTGCTTAGAGATTATCATTCAAAAAGATTTGCCAACTATCCCCCAGTTAGATTATATTTAATCCTAGAACGGCTGCCCTACGAGTATATAACTACCAGCAAAAAACAAGGGCAAGGGCAGTACATTATGCATAGATAATAGAATCAAAGTTACCATTCTGTTCATACAGTCACCATTCAGTGACAATCTTCACAATTTAAAAAAATAATCTGGAGGGCTGTCTGTGTTGTTCCAGATTAACAGCACACGACAATATGGAAACACAAGAACCAATTCACTGCTTGGCTCAGGCTAAAACTCATTACAAAAAACATACTTCGAAACATCTATTAAACATTACTTGCCTGCTGCTTTTTTATGGCGGCAATGATCGAACTGAGCAGTCCGTCACCATAATGGAACAAATAAATCCTCATTCACTTTATCAGTCCACAAATATTACCCTAGATCTACGACGTGGCCCTGATGAGCTTCAATGCTGGGTTCAGAGAGGAATAATGAGAATAGTTCATGTTCACATTAATTCATTGGTGTGTTATGAAGATAATTTACTATGTTTTATGAAGCTTTTCCCATTTCTGAAAATGCTCATTAGCACTAAACGCAAAGATGTGCCCATAAATGTATAATAATTACCTTAAATGACTTGCACATTAGCGCAGTGCAACACTTCACTTTAATGCCAAATACAAAACAAATGGAAGACATATTTGGTCTAATTCATCTTCAGCCGTGAAGCAACAAAATACAGGGGCCTACAAAATGCCCTATTTATAGCCCCCCTTACCCGATGAGGGTCATTATTGGCGATCCTGTTTTAAAGCTTGCAGACATTCAGAATTTCTGAGCATAACACAGCAGCGCCTCTTGTCGAGTGGAGCAGATACATGTTCAGGGTGGGATATTGATAAGATTAAGCTGAGGTATGCCAGGTGTCTGTGGCATGACAGACAGAAAAATGTCTAGCATCCATATTCTGGCTCAACTAGCTAATGCGGCCCAACTGGTGTGAAAGGCCCCGGACCTGGCACTGCATGGCACGCATCCATCTCCCGCTGGTGGGGGACGACCCACCGTCACAGTAACCTCACAGACCTGTCTGCACCTCATCTGATACTGTGCTCCTTGGGGGGAGTTACCATTCTCTGGATGGCTTCCAGAGCTTCAATGTCCCCAGTCTTGGATGCGGCACAGGCCAGGGTCGGGTTGAGGGCATCACGAATGGCCTCGAGCTCCTAGGAAATGATGCGGGGCCATCAGCTCACGCGGGACCAGCAGACACGGCCAGGCAAACGGGATGAGGGCCCACCTCCTTGCAGCTGATGCTCAGGCACTCGGCGATGATCCGGATGAAGCGGTTATTCCGCAGACAGTACCGGCTCTCATCCAGGTGGGTGATCTCCCCCCGCAGGTTCTCGCTCAGCATCTGAGGTCAGAGGTGAGAGGAGCAAAAGTGCCGATGGCTACCAGGGCGGGTACGATCCAGAAAACCCAGGGGGTGAGGCGGAAGATAACAATAACAGGCTTCTAAAATAAGGTGAGGTAACACAAAACATGTCACGCAAACAGGTAAACAAGTGAGCTTGCGTAAATAGGTAAGGTAAAGACGATGTGATTTGATATGGTAAATAGCTAACCAGGTAAGATAAGTAGGCAAAGTGCTGGCCGGCTCAGTGATTAGCCTCAGACCTTCAAGGTAGTAGGTTTGGTTCCTGACCCTAGTTCTGGGTATGTGGAGTTGGCATGTTCTCCCCATGTTTTGTGTGTTTCCTCCAGCTCCTGTGGTCTCCTTCCGTACCCCAGACACATTGCAGGCAGTGTGTGATCATGTGTACGTGCAAGTGCTCAAGGATGCACTGAAATCCCACGCAGAGAGGCCCCTGTACTGCACTTTGGGGTATCTCAAGGAAGGTTGCTGGTACCGTAAACAGGTGTGCTGTTAGGCTCTGTCTGCATGTGGAGGCTTGTCCCATGCTTTCCACACAGCACACGCTAAGAATACACCTGCATGCACATGGTTGTCACATAACCTGCAACGTGGCAAACTGAGAAACCGGTTCTGCCGCAGTGATGGTGACCGGTGATGCTCCCCCCACCCTGCCAAAAGCCAGCCAGAGGCCTTTATGAGTGAGGCAATAATCGTGGGGGGGGTGAGGTACCTTCCTCTTCTCCTGCATGTTGAGCTCCTCCTTGGCTAGCACATAGGACAGCTTGGACAGGGCCGCCTCGGGGGTCATGTCACAGCCTGGTACCAGCCCCGCATCGCTCAGAGCCTGGACACAAGCACACACCCTATTTGCGATCGTTCTCCTGACCAACCGACATGAGGCACATGAAATGACTGTGCACAATAACTGCAGCCAGGCCGTGAACGAATATGAAGCCTTTCTAAAAAGCGGCGCGCAGAAACCGCCAAGGGCACTCGGCCGTCCTGGTTCCCCGGGAACCCGAGCCACTTCCATGGTGAGTTGGGGCAGCCTCGCAGAGAGAGACACAGAGGCAGCTTCCACTCACACTACCTGTTGTGACTCGTTCTCTTGCTTTCTCTCCATTTGCAGCCAAACACGCTCACCCACATGTGTCGAGTCAGACCTGGGGTGTGCGTGTGTGCATGCGTGTGCGAGTATGTGTGCTAATCTCATCAGTTCATGGGGAGAAGAGGACCCCTCTACACACAAGAAGTTATGGGCATTAGAATGCTCCTGTGTCACACAAGGCTCTTCAGAGACCACTGCTGGACACCAGGTCCCCTCCCTAGACGTGTGACAGGGCTTCCCTGCAAATGGGACAGGATGCGCTGTGTGTCAGGTGAGCTTCCAAATAATGTTACAAAGAAAGCATTGCCAAGGCAAGAACGTTGGGGGGGGTGTCATTAACCCAAAAATTCCCCATGCAGCACTGCCTGGCGAAATACGCCCATCGCTTAAAACAGACACTTAAATCCAAGCACTGCTGTGAAACCATGCAATAAAAATGCAGCTTTCAGAGTCGAGGAGCGCAAGTGAATATTAATGAAGGAGCAATTTACAGCCGTAATTAAATGCTACTGTTGCTTCTGTAAAAATACCAAGGCTGCAGAGACATACGTGGGTGGAACAGGGTAGAGGGTAACATTGACTGACATCGCTTCCGTGCCTGCTATCACCCATGAGTCCCGATTTTCACTTGTGTCACATGACAGGGGTGGCACATAGTCATGCAAGTGTGTGTGTGGTAGTGGGATAGTAGCCAATGGGACTGCAGGGAAATGGGGTGGGGGTACCTTGCCCGTGGCGTATCTAGTGGTCACGCTGCCCCGGAGGCACTGGGTACAGTTGACCATGATGACACCCCTTTCAGTGGCCTTGCTGAACTCCTCCAGGAGGTCGGCAAGATTGCTGGGGGCATTGCCGCTGCCATAGGTCTCCAGAACGATGCCTTCCATGGGTGGCTGCAGGAAGGCCCGTACCTACAGGACAGAAAGGGCAGCAAATGATGCCACATAATGCTGTCCAGGTGCACCCCTGGAACTTTGAGTAGAGGTCCATCTCCACCGATCCCAGCTCTAGGTATTAGAGTTCAGGTGATCCTCCCAAGGTCATAGAGGACTCCTATCTGTTACACAGTAACAACCCCCCAAACCCCCCACACTGCAGCAGGCAGAAATGTCTCCTTTGATAACAAAGAAAATTCTAATGAATTAATCGTAACTGAAAAAGCTACCTGAATCTGTTGCCTTCTCAAAACCAGCCTGGATGTGCAAAGGGAGAGGGAGGAAGCCACACCTGGCAGGGGGGCATTGTACCCGTTCACACACCAATGAGCTTTACTCGGCTTGGCTGATGGGCCCAAGGAGGGAGATTACACAGTCTTTAATAGTAAAAAAAAGCCCCCTCCCCACTGTCCCCAGCCCATCTGCTTTCCCCCTTCCCTGTGAAGTTAAGCCCGTCCTACCCCCACCCCTATCCCCTGGGTCCCTGCCTGGCATCTGGAAATAAGGGGGATGGGTGTTTTTATAAGGGGAGGGGTGACTGTAAACACCAAGGTGTGAGCCCGTTCGCCTGGGTGAGGGGGGGACTTGTATGAAACTGTGTAGGAAATGCCTGTGGCATGTGAGGGGGCCAAACACAGGATGTCACACATCCTTTTCAAGCCCCCCTCACACAATACAAAATGGCTCCAAGCCTTATCCAAGAGCCTATGGGCATACTCACGCTTGGCCTGGGTGCCTTGCACTGTGCCCAAGCACGACTGTCCCCCTCTCCACTCCTGCGCTGGTCTCCACTTACATTGTGCTTAATGATCCACATCCAAGCATGCTTTCATCACCGTGCGACTTTTATGTTGAAGAAAACATATGAAGAATAGCACTACCGCACAGTACAATGGCGTTCATGATTAATGTCCTTATTTTGTGGCTTATTTGTAGTCATTTTGGGTGCGATGACACATGGCTCTCTTATAGATTTGTTGAGTATGCAACACAACAGTTTTCATTTAATTGTGCTGCATGTATAAGAAGATAGTCCCGTATTTTACAAAATACGGCTGAGTTTTTGTGTGTCGCATCCAGCGGTTCCTGGATACTCGTCAGCCCAAATTTCCAGCAAACACTGCACCTCTGCCGTAGACTAAAGTGATCCCTTTGCCGCCATGTTTGTTAAATGTTTGTCGCTACCTGATCTGTACTGCGTACCCGATCTGTACTGCCTACCCGATCTGTTCCTTCTGGGTCCAGTTCATGTATAGTGTACATAGGCGCATACATGTGCCAGTCACATCACTGACATCATGTCTGTGCTCTGTACCCAGGCACAATTAGGCATCACACTAGATCATAGGGTACAGTTCCCGAGTCCAACTGAACCTTGCTTGGGCCTGCTTGAAGAGGTGGGCCTGAACACAGGTCACCGTACCATGCCCGGGCATGGTATGGAGAAGCCACACTAGTCAAACAAACTAGTCTTCGGGGGTGAAACGTGCTTGGGCACTGTACAGATAACCAAATGTGACTGCAGCTTTATGTCTTATCAGTAGCTTGTGCAAAACATTCAAGTAGATTCATCACACACATCAACATACAGACATATACAGGTCAGAACTTGGGGTCAGAGGTACAGGACGTTGGGGTCAGCCATTTGTCCATCACCCCTGGTGCTTTTTTGGGGTTAAGTGCCTTACTCTCATCAAGCACAGGATTTGAACCAGTAACCTTCCGATCACAGGCACTGAGTTCTAAGCCACAGAGAGACACACACCACCCCAGGAGAACTAGCACCAGGCGACTGACCGCAGAGTAAAGGTTGGTGTGTAAAAAAGGCCACCTCTTCAACAGAACTACCAAGGACACACCTAGCAACTGATCAAGGTACCTAGCATCAAAAAATATAGCTGTAACAAACACAGTAAAAAAAAATTCCAGGCAGGCATATTGACACCACTGTGCCAGTGTCAGAGCAGCAAAGCCAACACCCCCACCACCCTGTTTTAATGAATGGCAGACTAAGCACTCCAATTCCTGTACCAACTCCCTTTTTATTGTGAATCAGATGTGCCACACAACTCAGTCTTGTAATTCAGTGACAAAATGCCACCCGCAGGATTGATTTCAGCCCAGTCTGAGGATGATGATGAGCGAGGAGAACAGAAATCTAAACCCAGTGGGGGAACCACACGCAGGTCAGCACCAATGCTGATCTCACAGTTACACAATCACAGCTGCAGATACAGGTAGAGTCTACAGATGAGTCACTGATGGGCAAACTGAGAATGAAGATGAATTTAAGAAACAAAATGTAGACATAAGGCAGATACAAGTCAAATGGATGAGGGAATGCTCATGGAAGTTTTACTTACACAAAAATGTTTTGAGGACAGAACGAAAAATCACTGGTTCAGAGAGATAACCAATCAAATTGTAGAGAAGGTAGGTCCAAGCAACTATAGGAGGTGGGACAAAACATCTGATTGGTTGGTCCTGCCTCTTCTACAATCTGATTTTTAATCTTTCTGAACCAATCATTTTTCATTTTGCCCTCAGAACATTTTTGTTCAAGTAAAACACCCGTGAGCTGGGTGAACGTGGCCTGGAGATAGCGTTAGGCAGGGTCTTGCAGCTCCCAGCCATCATGCACTGTGACGTGGGCCGTGAGGCGATGCCAATGCTTACAGTCTGCGTAGTGATGCCAGGGAAGAGCCGCAGGAGCCCCACATTCCGGTTCATGTGTGTTTGGACCTGGAACTTGGATGTGGTGTTGGCCCACCACACCATGTCCCAGTTTACTGTACAGGATGGAAAGGGGAATAGAAAGAGTTAAGGTTTCGTTCGCCCACTCTTTAGTTCAGTGGTCACCAAGGGGCCAATAATTGGATTAGTTCTTTAATGTGCTTAAATACGGTACTTTCAGCTGGAACTTAAAGTGAACTGATGTGAGACAAAAAGGAAGATGGAGAAGAAACAAAAGACAAGAGAGGAAGACAATGAAAGGTAGAGAAGGAGAAAGAGAGGAAAGTCAGAGGGGAGCAAGTACATTAAAGCCCAGATCAACAGCAGTGGCCACAACCTGGCCTGCAGGCTGTATTTCACCACTTGCCCACAAAAGGAAAATACATCTGATCCCATTACAGTGACAGATCTCAGACAATAAATGGACACAGATTTATCAAAGCCTGGCAGGAAGCATATGGACGTGCGACCAGAACATTCCGGCTGGCTGCTCACTCAGAGCTAGCACAGCTAAATCACAAGCGCTGCCGCACCTGTCCTACATGCCATCTGCATCTGCTTCCACATCCTGGGCAAAAAACCCACCAGCACTACTGACAAGCACCACTGACAGTGGCTTCTGATGCAGTGGTGTATCGCTCTGGGTTTATAGCCAGCCAATCTATGATATACATTGTCCTCATGCAGGCCCCCCATTGCCAATAAATTGCACAGTAAACCTTTAGGAATTATAGAGGGACATTTTAACAAACCTTTGAGGTCCAGCTATGGCTTAGCTCAGTCCGTTTTCCCGGTAATCGCTGCAATACAGAGGGACTGACCACGTATTGGCAATGGGCAGGACCTGCTGTTGCCAAGCTTGCAAGGGACCGTGGCAACCCACAGGTGACTGCATGCGAGGTATGCGACGGAACCTGTCAGTCTCCCATTACTGAACCACCCCAGCAGAACTGGAAGGAAATTCCCCCGTGACTCAGACTGCGGTTTGCTCCAACAACATCCCGCAGCACGGGTGGAACAATTTTTGACCGAAACAGTATTACGCAGGGCCACCTGGCTGTGTGAGAGAATAACACGCCGGTGTTCAGCTAATTATGAGGAAAATTGCCATAAAGTAATGGAGAAAAAAAAAGTATATTGCTCCCAGGACTTAGAAAGGAACAGAACAGAAGCCTAGTCTCCAAAGGAATGAAGAGCCACAGCTACAGCACAGCTCCATAAGATACAGGGGCCAAAGAGCGCTGACAGTCACTCACTTTTGACATCCACCTCGGCATTCGCAAGCGGTGGCAGGTTGGGGGAGGAGAAAGCGTTGAAGCTGCCAGAATCCACCTTTGTGACTCGGTTACCCCTGTACAGCTTGTGGTGGAAATATAGGCAGACCTGAAGGCGAGAGATAGGGAGTCAGGTTGGGGCGAGTTGGGCTTTTCCGTTGGGTCCAGTCAATATCAGTGTCAGCCTGACTGCTGTGTAATTGCATAATGCACTGGGGGGAGCATATGGCTGCTGTACTGCCTGAAAGGATGAAACTATGTCGTCCTGTTTTGGTCATGCTGATGTGTCTGTGTGTGTGTCTCCATATCAAAGTGCGCAGCTGAGTCGCAGATGTCGCGGGTTCGCCGGTCCGCGTTTGCATGTGCTCGCGGCATTCACCCACGGAGGCCCTGTCAGATAGGTGTTTTAGGGCGGCTTCTGCCTCCGATTCGCTGGGTGCAAGCAGCGCCGCCATTTTCAGGAAGAGTCAGCCGTTTGGCAAACAATACGTGGGAGGGGCTAGTCGGGAGCTCAAAAGAAACTTTCACACGCAACGCTGCGCCTGATGCCTTACAAAATACTGCTGGACACAGCCTGCATATCTGGAGAATACCTCAGAAAAAAGACCATAATGGAGGATATTTCTCCTCACTTAAGTGTGTTTTTTGGGGATCATGTGACAGAAAGTTGATGTATTCTGGCTAAGAAAGTTCCACACGTACCTCAGGAATCACAAACTGCCCAGCGATCAACAGCGCCCCCAGGAGGTTGTCCCGCCCATCGCTCCGCATCTCATAGATTGGCACCTATGTGGAAATAGTCATATCAAAATAACTGCCAGGGTACCAGATTTCAGTTATGATTCTCTATAAGTATGATTAAAAATAACAGCCCCCAATGTGGGGGATGAAAGGCAGCGGGGAACATACCTGCGAGCCTGTGAGGATGACCGGCTTGCCCAGGTTCTCAAACATAAAAGAGAGGGCAGACGCTGTGTACGCCATGGTATCAGTGCCATGCAGGACCACAAAGCCATCATACTTCTCGTAATGTTTCTGGGGACAGTCGACAGAAAGGAGCAACAGCCTGAGTACTGCACTAATGCGGCTCCTTTTAATGCTGTAGGCAGGCACACAGTTGTGTTACCTGACTGCCATCTACTGGACTAACAGACCAACTACAAATAAAATCTACTTGAGACCAAGTACCTCAATGTCCTTTCCAATTGTAGCCCAGTCATCCATGGTCATATTGCAGGAGTCCAGCAATGGAGAATACTCCAGGACAGTGTATACTACCCTCTTCTCCTTCTTGGAGAGCCTAGAGGATTGTAGGTAGGGAGAGGAATGGGACACCAGGCACAGAGAAATGGTCCATTTGAGAAGTGGGATTTAAACCAATCTGGCCACTATGCACAATGCCCAGGAGGATTCAGATAAGACAACAAGCAACTCAATAACGAAAATCGAGCATCAAACAAATGGTTACAAAAGAGTTCTGCCACTTTCACAGGGGTGGGGAGAGTTTGGCCAGAGCAGAGTGGGCTGAATAAATAAAGATTTTCAGCAGCGCCTCCCTGCTGCTTTCAGACGGGTGGGGGGGGCAGGATGACAGAGAGAAAAAATCAATTCTGTATATTTTTCTTCTTTTTGAAGACAGGGGGTTCAAATTGTAAGTGGCAGATGAAAATCCTGCCTGGATGTAAATGAGCTGCTCTCAGCCCAGAACAGAATCACAGTTTGGTGAGCAGGGGGTTATGGGTGCTTAGGGAAATGCCCCGAATCCCGATCAAAGCGAGGGAGTCAGCTCACCTCTTACTGAGAAATTTGTGTTCCAATTAAAAGGAAGAACACTCCCTCCCCCCAAACGACCCAACATGCAAATGCATAGGTCCCAAAGTGGCTGTCTTCAGCCCCCATCCCTCGGCATTAGCTAATCCCAGGGACGGCTCCTAAGCAGCTGTGCAATGATTGTCTTTTTAATCTGTCTTTCAGAGAACAAGACGCTGGTAGCTCCCATTAGCATACGACAGCTTACCAACAAGGAACGTAATGGGGCGCGGGGGGGGTTTATGAGGGTTCAGTCAAACAGTGGGGGTAGGACCCCTATCTCTTACCAACCCCACCCTGACTTCCATTATATCCTGCCAACAGAGGCCACTGATAGTGTTAATTAACCCGCGACTCCTGAAACAATGCCATGACATTCTCTGCCTCTAATCACTGAGTGACAGAAGCCACTGAAATCATAAATCATTCCCCTCTTTTCTCACCGCATAGCATGTCAGAGCCCTGATATTTTCACTACGTTGTCACGCCCTAGCAGCTGTGCAACAAGGGGGTCTGAGACCCTCCCCGCTGAGAAGCCAGCTCCTTACACTGCTGACCACGGGGGCATGACGCCTCTGTCTCTCAGCATCAAGAGTAAATCGAGAGTCACACATCAGGTGTGCCAGCCAACCAGTTTTTTTAGGGGGTGCCACTGCACGTAACATGCTAAAATAACATGCAGTCATGTGCCAAATACCTGCATGCAATGAAACAGGCCTAGAAGGTGGGCCTAAAACCAGGTGGGGCCAGCGCCTCTTTACTCAGAGCTAACTGAATTGGGTTGTTCTAATTATAAAATAAGAACTGGGATTTTTTTTACATAGGGATACATAGGGATATTAGTGATACATGTTAGTAGCAGGACTTGTGAGGGTTGACCTGGAGCAGAGCCGTATGCTGAGAGTACAGAGGTGCTAAGTTTCACAAATGCAACCCCCCATGGGCGTTTTAATTATAGCAGCTGTTACGTCTTTGTATGCCCCCCACGGATGCTACAGATCCCAGCTGCTGAGATGTGTGTTCGGGACTGAGGCTGTGCCCCAGGCCTAGCGGGGGAGAGGCAGCCAGGCTCCAGCCACACAGCAGGCCCCGGAGAAGCTCTACCTACTTGGCCGGGGCTCCATCTGCTAAGAGACGGCAGGCGCCTAACCGGTACCACTCAAGCCCACTTGCCATGCACGCATGCATGCACACATAGTGCACACAGGTTCTAATCCACACATGCACAAAGATACTAATACACAAAGGCATGTCCTGCCATGCATTTAACAACACAAAGACTGACACAAAGATAGGTACACTCACCCAGATCTTACACAATCTTAAACAATAAAGGTTATCACTCCATCTTGGAGCGCCATGCCATGCGGATAGCACTTGAAGCCAATTTCATCCTACAACAGGGCAATGATCCAAAGCACTTAGCCAAATTAGGCAAGACCTATTTAGGCTGAGAAGGAGTCAGCTGGTATTCTGTCTGTTATGGGCTGCCCAGAGCACTTACTGACTTTTAGACCTGCTGAGCTGTTGTAGGAGTTGCTTGACTGTATGATATGAAAAACGTGATCATGAAGCCAATCAGAATTGTGGGAGGTGCCTCAGGAAGCAGGGGGTGAAATTTCTGCGAATTACCTCAACAAACTGACAGCTAGAATGCCACAGGTCTGCAAGTCTGTGACAGAGGATTCTTTGACGAAGGTAAAGTTTGAAGCACAAAATCGTAATTTCAACCACAAATCGTTATTTCCAATCTTGTGACATTCTTGACTACATTTTCTATTCATTTAGCAACTTATCTGATGAATAAAAGTAAAAAAAAAAAATTTCATGGAAAACATGAGATTGTCTCAGTGTTTCCAAACTTATGAACGGCACTGTATTTATAGACATAAAGAGATTACAGCTGCATTCTTTTCTTAATCAATTAATCATATAATCATGCGATCAACTAAACAATTACTTGGGGCAAAATATGCCGTTTAAATAATGCTTTATTAAAAACAAGATCAAGAAGCGTTTTTTTTTTATGTATCTGTTGTAATAAAAACTTTACTCAGTGTAGAAAATCTATATTTACAAAGTGGCATAGAAAAAAAGATTCGCTGCCTCTAGTGCATGGGGAGGTGGGGGGGGGGGGGGGGATCCCAGCTAATTTTTTTGCCAAGGTTTCAAAATTTTGGGGTATACGTTTTTACCGTAATCCCCCCCAGCCCTATTAATACCTTTAACTTGGTTTACAATTCCCCTTTAT
>JAAGVU020000025.1:16032554-16082567 GCA_011763525.2 Mormyrus iriodes
TGTATTTGTTTAAATAAAAACTTTACCAAATTAAGAAAATCTAAATTAACAAAGTGACAAAAAAAAAAAAATTCCCTGCCCCTAGTGAATGGGGGGGGGGGGGGGGGGGGGTATCCCAGCTAATTTTGTTGCCAAGATTTCAAAATATTGTGGTATACTGTATTACCGTAATACCACCCAGGCCTAGTAATAACTTTACAATAGTTTACCATTCCACTATATTGCTGGAATGTGTACTTTGCTATACGTCAGTCCTCTCCTGGCCTAGTGGAATATCATTGCTGTACACATGCCCTGACCATGACCGCCTGTGTCTACAGAAGGCAAATGTGCTATGCCAACAAGAGTCCACATGCTAAACACACAAATGTTAATGTTGCAAGGTCATGATGTCATTATGCACAATTTACGCAGCAAACCACAAAAATGCAACACGTCAAAATTCATTGTCAATTAGTTTTTTAAACGTTTTTTTTATTAACAATTATTATTGACGTTATCGATTAGTTCAGACACATTACAGACTAGTTCACCCTCCACCATCTGCTGCCGGTGCTGCTTGCACCCTGCTGTCTGTATTGGCAATGCTGGAAGAACGTCAGGCATTGTCAGTGCGAGTCCCACTCCATTCTGCTCAAACGTTGCATGTCAAAGTAACGTCAAAGCCATGGCTTCATTGAGCACTCAGCCCGCACAAGCTCACGCTAACGCTAACACTTCCAACTTAGAAGAGTCTGAGGGTGTGAACATTCTCTGAAGTGTATACTGAGATGCCATAACATATAGCAGTGCAGTCCTGCTTGGCGGAATGTCTCTATGAAGCAGAAAAAAAACCCTTTCTGGCACATTCAGGTAGATGGTACATCACACGGGGTTGGGGGAACACCTACAAGCCTCACTTCTGTAGAGAGAAGGCAGACAGTCTGGCAGTAAGCCGGACCACACTGGATTACAAGAAGGCCTGAGAGCAGCAACAGTACAGCTGCACCCACGGCAGCATTCGCATGTGTCAGATCTTTATTTTCATATTTACAAGGTGCAGTTTTCAAAAAAACAATCCAATGGTTATCTCTGACAGTGAGGTGTTCAGGACCAGTAAAAATAGTCTTACCAGTAAACATATTGCAGGAGAAGATAAGAAATAATATGTTAGGGATGAAAAACTAGCTAGTTAACCTTGGCAGCTGTTAATTTTTAAACCTTCGTCGAACTGGAAAAGTGGAAACAATCAATGCACTCGCTTAGTTATGTAAGCTGTTTAAGGGCAAAATGCTACCAGAACAACTGCTGATAATTCTACAGTAGGAAGGATGGGAAGGTGTAGCTGCATCTAAGATGACAGGTGCAATCTAAAGGCAGCTCCACAACATGCAACGCTGTGGCTCACATGTTTAGACTCTGCAAAGGCACCATTACAAACATGCCCACTGAGCCCTGCCAGCACTTCAAAGGCAGATGGATGGCATCTCCAGCCTTTTGCTCATACATGATCTTCAGACTCCTCACAAGCTGGTCATGCCCAAGACAGTGGCCTTCATCCTAGGACTGTCTAAGATGTGCTCCACCATCACGACACAAAGGCCATTATCAGCAGCCATACCACCTGCAGTTCAGAGTAGGTAATCCATCTGAAGCTAAGCAGGTTTGGGCCTAGCCAGTACTGGGATGGGAGACCAACTAGGAAAGCTGGGTTGCTGATTGAAGAGGTGCTGGTGTGGCCAGTAGGTTAGCCCATCCTGTGGTCTGTGTGGATCCCAGTGCAGTGACGGGGATGCTGTGCTGAAAAAATGGTGCCGCCTTTCGGATGAGACATAAAACCTGACTATGAGGTCATAAAAGATCCCTGGGCATCTTTCGAAAGAGTAGGGTTGATGTTCTGGCTAAAACTGCCCACTGTGACCCT
This sequence comes from Mormyrus iriodes, assembly GCA_011763525.2. Classification (NCBI taxonomy): domain Eukaryota; kingdom Metazoa; phylum Chordata; class Actinopteri; order Osteoglossiformes; family Mormyridae; genus Mormyrus; species Mormyrus iriodes. The sequence continues at coordinate 16,034,458 of JAAGVU020000025.1, forward strand.
ATCAAATCTGGCTTCCTGATCATCCCCTGCATCTAATTGGTGAATTCTCTCCTGCCCCTTCACCATGTTAGCTACTGTGTGGTGAGAGTACTGGTGCAGAATGGATTCCGTCAGATCAACCAGGTGGGGGCTACAGAGTGGTGGTGGTTGAAGTGGCTCCCCAATAGTTCTGTAAAGCACTTTGGGTGTCTTAAAAAAAGCACTATATAAATATAACATAGTCATTCATTGCCAGTAGACTTGGTTTGCAGGTGCATAGACTTTGCCATGCCTCCTCTGCAGATGAGCTTAAAATGCCCATTAAGTGGGTTGATTTACAGACCACAGGGGAACCTTAAGCATCTCCCTCCATAAAGCACCATTCTACACCACATCACAGAAATGTACTGAGAAAACTATCCACAAGGATGGTGGCATTGACTGGAATTTTCAGTCTTTCTCCGGAAGCGTTCAACATCAGGGATGCTGCTGGGGGATGGAGGGCCTGAATTTAGTGGCCTTCTGATTAAACGGCTGGTGGAGACGTAATGAAAATGGATTCGGATCAGCCTAACTTTCCTGTGAAGTTTCTTAGCAGCTGAATGCATGATGGCACTGCAGTGTGTTGGATTCCACAGAAAAGGGTCATTTATTCACATCAGATCAGCAATAATCAATATGTACTCCTCCAACAGGTCTCACAGTACTTTAAGCCAGTAGGACACAAGAAATTAATATTCTGAATGTTAAACCCCTTAAGTCAAAGAATACCTAGATATTTTTATACATATAGTATCATTTGATGTTTGTGATCAGAAGACCATTAGTTGGTACACCTATAATGATCACAAACACGAATCAAACAGGCCACTGTTCTTAGAACAATGTGTACTTACGGGAGGACCAGCGTATTGTCAGGGGGGCTGCAGCAGTCATACAGGCAGGTCTGCTGGGCATACTGCTCATCATGCAGTATGTGGAACCTGCGCAGCGCCTTGACCAGAGCGTTGGGCTCTGGAGAGAGCACTGAAGATTGGAAGGGACATACACAACACAATAAATCAAAAACTGGGAAATTAACTATTTTGACCCACCTCATGAATCGGTAGATTATAAAAAGTTGGTCAAGCTGTATTTGACAAAAGACAGACCCTGACAGACAGTAGCCAGGATGTACTAGAACTGGACATAGGTGGGAGGTCAGCCAATGGATATTTAAGTGAGTCAAAAGCACAGGCTGTAAGGGCAGACTCTAAATACAGGACCTGGGAGGTTTGCCCAGTAAAAATACACCCACTTTATCCAAGGGTACCCTGGAGGCAAAGCAGCAGGTGTGTTTATGCACAACTAAAGCTTGGACATTAAACAGCAATGAATCAACAAACAGCAAGAGGTTAAAGTTAAATAAGTTATGTTTCCCTGCCCAGTTTTCTTTGGGATATATATGCACGCAGCTCTTTGCAAACCCTACAGAAAGGACCACTCTATATTTTTTTAAAAACTGCATTCTTAAATCCTGGTTTAATCCTGGTTCTGCTGGCAGAAGGCTACACTGCGAGGCAGGCTGCTTCCAAGCCCAAAGTTTCTAAGACAGCCATACACAAGAACAAGGTGAATAAGAGGCACTGTGAACAACCAAAAACCAGCCAGGTAGAGGGCAGGGGACACTTCATACTGCCAGAGACGGCCGTCAACTTATCCGGCAGTGCCTCGTAAAACCAGAGGATGACCTCAAGTGAACTTCAAATTGAATGGGAAACATTAAGTGGTGTGAAGCGCACTGCTAGGACAGTTAGGACTGCTAGGACTCCAAGGAACCCTTAAAGACCATAAAATAAGGAAGAAGCCCTTTATCAATGAGAAGCAGGGAAAAGCCAGGCTTGAGTTAGCAAAAAAATGTATATTTCAGACGGACACATTCCCATAAACTGACAAATAACCGAAACAAAAAATGTATCATATATACCTGCTTGTTCAAATACTGCATTTTACATGATATGCGCCTAGAAGAACCCACAAAGATGTGAAAGTTGGGGTTATAACCAAGAAACTACTTCACTGCTACAAAGTATTCTGGGTAGGCATACAGCATACACTTCATTTGTGGGAGAAAGGAAACAATAGACTTATTTCCCTATTGAAAGTCACCACAAATGAACAGGTGTAATCCATGGGGGTCCTTCCACAAATCTGAAGTAGATTGGGTGAGCTACTCATAGCTGATAAGGCATATTAAGATAGACACAGAACCACACCAGCTCAGAGCTGGCATGCTCCTCATTACAGGTACCAGATGAAGTCAGCCATCCCCAGTAGTCCACTGCTAGCAGTGATTCTGGTATTTGGCACCCTGCATATGTGAATAACATGGCTAGCCTCAACAAACACAACTGAAAGCTGTGACATTTACCACCACCACCACCACCACACACACACATCTTCCTGTACACGTGGATGTCAGAGGTGGACAGTTCACGTTCAGAAAGTAAAAATCCAGACCAAGATTTTGTTTCAACCAACCAATTCAGCATAGAGTCGCATTCACACAGTACTCAACTGGCTGGTTGAAACAAAACCTGGGTCTGGATTTGTATCTTCTGAACCTGAACTTTCTACCTCTGACATGTTCCATTCAGTGCCTTCATATAGAGAATACCTTCTCAGATAGTAATCACAGGGAACTATCAGGACAAGCTGGTTTCAGTAGACAACGCAACTAAAAACCATGCTATATTTGGTGTCTAAATATGACCATTACTGGGGGTATTAAAGAAAGAAAAGGTCTAAGACCACTCTAGAAATATAAGTCTGTGTGAGGGCGTGCATCCGTGCTCTTCTCTGTCTGAATGAGATCTGAACCTGTCTGCACAAATGTACAATGCTGCAGTTTGTGAGGCACAGTTCTGCAGTTACCATTATATACACACACAACAGTGCATCAATTGAAACATTTTGGTTGGACAGCAATCCTACACGGGATTATATGAACCTGAAAATATTCCGTCATTATGTCAAACTCCTTAATCACTAAACTATTTAAACTGCCCCTTGTTCAACCAGGAATTTTTTTATTATAAGGTGTGTGAAAGAGCTGTGTGAAATACATCAGGACACACCCTATCCGGTTTCCAAAGAAACAAAATCAAGACAGATTGCCTCATCTAATTATTAGGTCACCTAAATTCTCGACATCGAATGAATGACGTAACGGGTTCGCGCGAGGCATTGTGGGAACACGTATTACATATAGGCGATGATATTCTGCATCGTAATTGTTGTATTGTTAGAGCTAGTTTTCACATGAATGTTGTGTAATAAAAGTAATAGAGTCTAATCGTGTCAAAATTAAACAGTATATCTCAATGTGAAATAATGCCGCGCAGATTCCCTACGTTATCATCGTCAGGCAATAGCGATAATGCAACATAACGCAATTATAATTAACTACAGCTTTTCCTAGACAGGAAATTATCTTTCTCTAAGCAAAATCCTTTTAACCATTTTAGCTGTAGAGATCTCACCCTATACTCAGTACAAGGTCGCGCCCTTCGTAGTTGAAACAGCATTGTTAAGAGATGAACAACTATTCAATCTGTGAGAGGGGAAAGGTGAAGATTGTACAAATTTATGTAAAAAGTTATCATAAGGAGTCCGATCTTAACGCATTTTCTATCATGTATCTAAGAAGCTAGACATATGTAAGACTCAGACGAAATGCTGGAAATGTGCGGACTGAGTTCCCGTTACCGTTATTCTGGTATGTCATGCCGATGGTCCCGCCGGTATTGATAACCAAGACTCGCACTTCAGCATCAGGACACCGCTCCAGATACACCACACTGCCACTGCTGGACAGCCTCCTCCGGCGGCACTGCTGCGGGCCATTGCTCCGATGGGTACACGCTTGCGGGTGAACAACGTCGACGGGCTCCAGCTGATTCAAGCAGACCTGAGAAAGCGCCCGTCCGAGAGAGGTCATCGCTGTCCCGCCAGAGGTAATCCCGCGACACTGACTCCCATCCGCCATGATAGCGTGTAAAGAGAGACCTTCTCTTAAAGGGCCAGTCTACGAAGTCGCGTCTCCGGCGCTGTCCGCCCCACTCCTATCGTGAAGGTATAAACCCGCAGAGCTATATAACAGCCAGCCGGACACTGACCCATGTTGTGGTTACGCACATGAGGCTAAATATTGTCATGTAGTATGTAAAAGTTACAGAGCTGATGCCGACAAATGCGGAATGTGAAACGCGGAAGGTTAACTTTAGGAAAGGGCGACACATTCCAATTCACTGTTCTGATTCACTCACGTTATGTTTTTCATGACAGACATTTAGGTCTCTGGGAAGTTCGTTTACTAGAGTATTTTATTGTCCTGATGATGGTTTTCTATACTATGCTAGAAAACACTGTTAGGACGGATTGTGGAGACGTAGGATGCTTACCCATCAAATTTACATGTGTGATATGTTGATGAAACGAAAGGAAGAAATGAAGGATTAAGGATATGGAGATTGTAATGTGAGTCAAAACACAGTATTTTTTTTTTTTTTTAAAAACAACAAACAAGAATTACAACGCTGAATTGGTAGGGGGTACTTTCAGTCTACGGATTTTTCTTCGACAGTTAGGGGAGCAACATTTTTAGTTTCACTTATTTGTCAGTTTATGGGAACGCGGCTGTGTGAAATAGGCATTTTTTTGCAAACTCCAGCCTGGCTCTTCCCTGCTTTTCATTGATGAACGGCTTCTTCTTTGCTTTATGGGTCATTAAGGGCTTGTTCTGGCAGTCATAACTGTCCTAGCAGTGCCCCTCACACCATCAAAATTAGCTACATCAAAAATGTTTCCCATTCTTTTTGAATGTCACTTGAGGTTATCCTCCGATTTATGAGGCACTGCCGGACAAGTTGACTGTCATCTCTGGCATTATAATGTGTCCCCTGCCCTCTACCTGGCTGGTTTCTGGTCGTTCCCAGTGCCTCTTATTCACCTTGTTCTTATGTACTGCTGTCTTAGAAATTTGGAACCTGGAAGCAGCCTACCTTGCAGTGTAGCCTTCTGCCAGCAGAACCAGGCTTAAACCTGGATTTAAGAATGCAGATTTTTTTTAATAGAGTGGTCTCTTAATTTTTTTCAGAGCTGTATGTAAGCAGTTTTATTATTTTGCAAATAGTTTGTAGGGTTTGCAAAGTACCTCAATGCCTTTGATGTTACTAATTTTAGGTTTATAATGGAATAGTATAGATTCGCCGTAAGATTGAGTGACTGATAGTGTGAGTGTCACGCCAGATGCGTAAGAGTTGGCAGCCCTATAAACCTTGACTGGCTGACACCGAGCTGCAGTTGAATCCGCTGGTTTGCTAGATAGTCATGTACTGAAACTTAATTCTGTCAACATCAATAAATATTTACAACCACATTTAGTATTTGTCAAGTGATTACTAAGCTAAATGAATGACCTTTTCCTGCGCAATTTTCTTTGGGGAATTCATGCAAATCTATTGTTTTTTTTAGAATCTAAACCATGAGCACATTTTTATTTATCAGTTATGATATATAAATGTATAATATTCTATGTAATGTAATTTTATGTTGCATATAAATTGTATATAAACAGATTACAAACGTATGAAATATGACTGGGCATTTAGGAAATTACACAGAAGTTAGTTGTCTAACAAGTGTAGTTCAATTCACCTTTATTGTCATTATAGTATACAGAGGTACACATGCAACGAGAAGTGTCTTGTGACTCCTAGAGTTGGTGAAACAAGTTCAAAATTGAATAGTACAAAATGAAAGAATAACAAATAATAGAATAATAGAATAACAAATAGAATAAAGAGGATATGTATGTAAAGGATTGGTCCCCATCTTGACTCATTCAGTTTGTAATCTCCCCGTTGGGCCAGCAGGTGCCACTGGATGTTCCGTCTCCTGTTGTTTGCCAGGTTTGATCTGTTCCTAGTGTGTTTTCCTGCTCCCTGGCCCACCGTGTGGCTGAATGGGCTATGTTGGCTGTTGCTACTGAGCATTTCTCCCATTAACTTTTTGGGTATTTTTATCGTCTTTGTACCCTAGATCCTGTTTTATATACCTTGTTAATTTTCTTGTTTATGTATGGTTACATGTTTTGTACTGTTGTTTATTCCTGCTTTTCCCCCAGTTTTGTAAGTCTTGCATGAATGAATGACTGAATGAATGAATGAATGAATACCTTTATTGTCATTGCACAAGTTACAATGAAATTGGAAGATTATCCTTGCCAGTACAAGAAAGAAAAAAGATGAACTGAACTCAAAATGAACAGAACATAAACAGAATAAACAGTAAACAATATAGAGTAAATAGAATATAAAATTGAATATAAAAGGAGTGTAAAGAATAAAAATATACACTGTTAAATAGATAAAAATGACAAAAAGTATGTGTTTAAATAAATGTTATGTTACAGGTATTCCTCTCCTCGTGATTTAGTTTAACAATAAATATGAAAATATTGCACATTTCAACAGTGTAATCAGGAGTGTAATCTACTAGTGTTTGAACCCTTAGTATTTGTTAATAACCCTCACCTGTGTCTTGTTGTTCCCAGCCTCAGGGTTTTGTTATGTTTGTTATAGTTATATTTTGCACCTGCCCCTCACGTAGCCCTCATTATCTGTTTAAGGGCCTGTCTTCATTCTGTTTTCAAGTCTATCATTGTGTTTGTTCCTGTGTTGCTGAGTTGCCTCCTGCTTGGTTCCTGTGTGTCTTTCTTTCCCATTTTTCCCGAACAAGTTCAGTGTTAGTATTCCCTTGTGTTAGTTACAGTCTGTTTAATAGGCAGATGAAGTGTTGCTGATTCGATTAAACAGCGACATCTGGTGGATTGAAGACGTTTTAGCAGGCAGCCTGGATGAAGGGCACCAACATCTTATTGCATTACTGTAAGATTTTGTGGACCATGTTACAAATGTACGTTAGTATGAATTTCAGTGTTAACCAAAACTAAGGTAACCAATGTCTATAGTAAATTGATGCTTTAGAAATACAGTGTCACATAAATTAAAATGTATGTGTAAAGTATAGGAAATACGTTTATAAGCTCATTTATCTGATTTTTTTAACAACTTACTGTAAAGCGAATGGTTATAATGGGTTGGCGGTATAAGTTATTGCCGTCCCTTACAATCCACCACCATTATGACTGACGCTTAAATACACCAATAAGTGTACCATAGTTTGAGGATCGCTGAAATGAAATGTTATATATATGGAATGAGGATACTAAATTTATCATAAAAGAATACGTAATAATAAAGCAATGCTAAAAATCTGGGTTATGGTATGTTACTGGCAAATAATATTTACCTTATCGTATGATACGGTTTCAATATGTTCCCACCAAGGACAGCTTTGCCTTTTTCTGATAACTTCCATTACTCAACACTGAAATGCAACAAGCAGCGAAACTCACTGGACGCAATACTGACGCGCTTGGGCACCCGGAAGTTTCGCTTCAGACCGACACCGCAATTATATCGGTCACGTGATTCTCTTTTGACTCTATACGAAAAGCGCAGTAAGATACGTTTCGATGCGTCGGTAATGAGAGAGTCGTGACTAATTTTTAGTTCTAATTTTATCTCCTACCTTTGCTAGACTGATAGTGGTTCCTTTTTGTTTGTTTTAGTTCAGCTTCCAATAAAGACCCTTGTTTTGTAAGGCCTCCGTGCCCCGCCACAACAATAAAACAGACAGTGCTTATATATCTTAAAGTATTAAGAGTACAAGAGCGCAACATCTTAACATTTTAACGGGTGTGTAGATATGATATGATATTATAACAGGTAATATTTATTAAGTAGTCACTACGGGCAGCAAGGCGGTGATGCGTTTATTTAAAACTTATTTAGTGGGTGAGTTATTAAATGTCTATATGTATATTCCAGTAAATATGTAGTACAAGATAAGATACACTGGATGGCACTGCCGTCAGGGAAGCAAGCTAAAAAGCTGACTGCAAAAGCGTTCTCTACAAAACCTCGAAAGATCATAACAGGCGAGCTATTCAGAGCAAAACACCGTGATAACCTATCTTGGGTCGATAGTATCATACTCCCATTTGGTGTAAATTGTGAATTACACTTTGCAAACTTATGTACCACCCATACGTCACTGAAAGCGGCTGAATTGTGCGCGAGTATAGGGGTGCGGTGGCTGGGTTTCGCAAACCTACGGTGACATGATTTAATTGCATTATAACGTATGTATTACATGGTCTGTTATAAATTTCATGTGTCTGAAAGATAATATGTACAGTAGCACATGAACGAATTGTTTTAATACCCCGACTTAATTGCACTTCAAAGCTAATATCGCACGTTCCCTGTATTTATACTTCATGGCCAGCAGATGTCATAACGGCACACAAAACAAGAAGACTGGGTAACAGATTAATGCCATCAGTCTGGAGAAAGAAATACTAAAACTATATTATAGAGGTCAACAGTGAATGTAAAACTTGCTTAACTCTTGTTATTCATAGGTGCGCATAATATCAACCGCATATGGGTACGTATATGTTTAATAGGTGGGATCAGCTACTTCTTACTAAGGATGACGGTCTTAGACTCGGTTCCGGGTTTACACTGCCCATAGAAGCAATGCAGGTTATGCGTTTTTAGCACTGCGAACAATTGGAATTGATACTGTACACGTCTGTAGGAACCGGTGCGGATCGCTGATTTTATTCTTGATTAGCAAAGCTGCAAGTATTAAGTTAGGTGTCTGGAATACTTTAAGCTGCTTCTGAACAGGATGAAACGTATGAAATAAATCTGCCTTTCAAAACTGGACTTTAACGGGGTAGATCCTCCAAAAGGTGGAAACAAATGGGAAAAACGTCTAAGTACGGATTTCACTGGGAGCGAGTCTGTTGTCCTTGGAGAAAGTTGTCGAACCATTGCTGTATTTCTGTATAAACTCACTGACGCCAGAAAATGATCCACCAAAGTGAACGAGGCATATTCGTTTAAAAAATAAATTTAATTGTGGTCAGTTGTTATGTTAAGCTGTGAGAGTTTCTGCATGCACATCTGAAATATTTAATTTAAACAAAGTTTCTATTAAAATTACAGCCATGCGTGTGCCGAGCAAGGTAAGTGTGAACTGATTTCTCAGGTATACAACCTATTTGCATGAAATAAATTTAGTATTCTCCTCTACATGCAACTGTGCTCACGATATTTTAGTCCTTGTGTCGGTGACACTAAATGGATTTTACAGTGCCAATCAGTGCTAGATTTTTGTCTCGGCGCATTTTCATCTGCATTAGGATTGGTCGCTTTAGGCTGGCCCCCTTAAGGACGCTTATCAAACTGGCGTGACGCCGGACAAATGCTCCGCGAGCTTGCAGGCCAGGCCCGCCTTTCGTAAGATACGTAAGGCAAAACGCGAATTGCCATTCCTGAACGCAGTCACACTTTTATCTGTCGTAGAGAGCGTGTGCTAGGAGGCGCAACAATTTGCATTGAACTGAATTCCTAACCGGGTTAAGGGTAGAAGTTCAGAGAAAGAGCGAGATCCACTGAGGCAAGTCGGCCACCCCGAAACTTAACGATGTCTGCGCAGATTATCAACGGGAAAGACATATCATTGTAAGTTTTATGTAAAAATAATATGCATGTTATACATTTGCAATAATTTGTCGCTGTCTTAGTCCGTGGTCTGACGCGATTACGGACGTGTGTCTGACAAAAAGATACACACGTGCTGTCTGCTGGTTTTCTGCAGGCTGTAACAGTTTATAAAGGTCGTCGGTCATGTGTGAATCAGTATTTTATAACCTAAAAATGTGGGAGTGAAATCGTATCATTGAACTTTAACCTCTCGGCACTCATGACTGAGACCTGTAACTTACATGAACAAAAAGATATGTGTAACGGGATATGATTGTATTTTATGACCCGCTGAAGTGCTTCATAACCGCCCGGAGATTGTAAGCGCCAGTAATAAGTGATTCCCTAATCACTCAGTTGCTTGAATATAATATTAATTTTTAATATGCGCCAGCGTGAGCTAGTTCATTTTGGTAGATTAAAGCTAAAGGTGACTTGGCACGTAACTGTGGGGTGTCGAGTTGTGTTTTTAATTATTTGACAGACATGTATGAATTTTAATTTGTCCATTTAGTTTTACATCTCCACGGCCTTAACTTGAATTGCAGGTTAGTGAATGAGAGGGAAAAGGTTAAAGAGCAGTCGAATCACATTTAAGACCCAGTGGTGACTGATTTTGCCATATTAAATCCCTAAAACTGATATAGGAAGGGTAAAGGGCAAGTCCTCCCAAGAGATCACACTGGGGGAGCATTTTGTTTGTTTCACTGTTAGACTGATGTGACTTACCCCTCTTTCAGAGTCATCAGTAAACTTAATTGATTTTCAATAGCTTGCACAGACACATATGGATACTTTGAAAATCCAACCTAATTGGGGTTTAAAAGCTGCTTTACCATGACTTCCTACAACGTGGTTCCCAGTAATTAGACTAACGGCTAGACTAAAGGTGGTTTGGATGGAGCTCAGAGAAAGTACACCCAGTCACCAGTTCATCGTCCTCACTGAAGGCCTGCAGAATGGGACCATCACCTGCAGGGTTGCCGGCTGTCACGCATCTGGCACGACCCTCACGCTTTCACACTCATGCAAGAAATCTTACGGCAAATCTATATTATTCCATTATACACCTAAAATTAGCTACATCAAAAGCGTTGGGGGTAATTTGGAAACCCTACAGACTATTTACAAGGTATTAAAACTGTTACATACATGTAAATGTGCAGATTTGTCTCAAACTGAAAATCTCTTGCCAGCCAGCTGACCAGTTGGTGACACTGCATGTGCCTGCAGGGAGCAGGGAAAATATATATATATATATATATATGTTTAAGTACTCCTGGTTATGAAGGGGAGTGGTCATTGTTTTCTCATGCTTTTATTCATTAATATGGTTTAACACACTAAACCCCGTTGGAATCTTGCCTATATTGTTACCACTGTAGATACTGCACACATGTACATAGTATTTTTTCATGCATTAGTTTGTTTCAATGTAAACTGCTTATTTCTCCAACTACAAAATCCTGGCATTCCTTCTAATCCATGAACCTGCTTTGGCTCCTGTCCTGCCTTAAACTCGTGCCCATCACAAGGCTTGCTCTTGTTCAGTTAATTCAGCCCTTGATGTCTCTCATTAGCTGATTTTCCCCCAGGCTTTGCCCCAAGTTTCACCCGTGGCTAGTTCTTTTGACAAATGAAAGTAAATGAATATAACAGACCGAGAAGATGAGGGCACACAAATGTGTGCATTCGCCTGTTTAATGCTGGGTAGTAACATACATGTGTGTGCTTGTTTTAAGTATGTATATTTTAACACATGTTGCTGCAAATGCCCTTATGTGCCTGACTTTAGCCCTTTTGACCTCACGCATGCAGTAAGGACAGCTGATACAGAGGTAATAGGTAAACTGATTTGTCACAGAAGAGATGTTGCCCTTTCAGTCAGGTTACCTCAGTCAGAATGCAAAGGCCGTTGGTACATTAATCTAACAGACAAGGTCTTTGTTCTCCCGATTGAGGAGGTGCCAAAGGTCCTTTCATTTCGTATGTTTCTGGTACAGTCAGAAAGGTATATTTCCTTCACCAGAAAGCATACCATGGTTTTATCTTTTGTCTTGAAATATAACATAATTGATACAAATTTTAAGTTTAGAGGGTTTCAGGAACTTCCCTGAGATTAATTGCACTAGCATACTAAGTAGGTTTGCAAGCAGCACATGGAAACCTGTTTCTTCACCTCATAGATGTGCCAGCCTCCTGACTTAAAAAATAGAGGGCTGATTCTGTGAAAGTGTAGGGGAGGCGCTGTGGTAGTGCAGGGAGAACTGTAAAAGTTTTTGGATTATAATTTTTTTATTATTTGTTTTTTTGCTTTTTGGAATGCAGCCATTTTTTTTAAATCAGTTGTGGGGCTGCATGTTCAAGTTCCAAGTTTCTTTCACCCTTATTGGTCTTGGCTTTCGATTGGTTGAGAGGGCCATGCCTCTTAGACCAGCCCCTTTATTGGTTACTGTTTAACAGCTCTTCTGTTGTTTCTGTGCGCGTCTCGAATCTGGCAGCTTCTCCTGCTTCTACAGCCAGATGGAAGCTAGCTGAAGCTTACTGGCACCCTCCCCCTACCTTTGGATCACCTACCACGACACAGGCCTTGGACCTTAAAATTGAGGAACTTCTAGTTTGTTTAGCTGGGCACAGCATTGCTTACTAACATTAACTGTGCTGTTCCAGGGTGTTAAAAAAAGAGTTGTGCTTAGTGGAAGGAAAAAGAGGCCCCCTTGGGGCCTTCCCTTTCCATTTTCCCTTCCCCTTTTCCCTCATCCCTCCCTCTAAAGGCCATGTTCTCCTTGGCTGCTGTGAAGCTCTGTGAACTGTGCCGATTCATGGGGGAAAGGAGAGCTGTATTCACGGAGCTGTCGGGGAAGAGGAACTCTGCGTAAGAGTCACCTCCAGCTCTTGCTTGGTGGGCAGGCCCACTTAGGAGTGCTGTTGCTAACATGACTGGCTGCTTCTTCTGTCTCCAGGCAGGTGAGAGAGAGGCTGAAGAACGATGTGGAGGAGATGAAGAAGCAGTTTCCAGGTTTTCGTCCTGGCCTTGTGGTGCTACAGGTATATCTAGAAGGGCTCATTTTGTCCTTCATGTGTATACTGTGTTTCTCATCTTTTCTCCTGACAATCTTAACTCTTCATTTGTTATTTTCCTTCTTGTTTGCTTCTTCAGGCTGATGCCAGGTAAGACTTTACGTAATTCTCATTTCCGATGGATTTCAGCATTCAATGCTGGAGAGGTTCTGGTTGTACACGTGTCACTGCTCCAAGGTGTGACCTTCCTGCAGCTTGTCCTCAGAAAGAACATGCCATTGCAATTGCCAACAAAGCAGTTGGACAGCTTTGCTCTGTCCTCACCTTGACATGGAGATCAGTGCTACTTCTGTCACCTTAGGAGTTGCGCAGTTAACTTGCTAATTTGTGTAAAACTGGCAGAAAGACCAGACTCATCTCTGCTTGTCTTAATATTTCAAGAGATGCATTTTGTGGGGGGAAAGATGACCTTGTTTTATTCATAATGGAGAAGCACTCGATGCTGGTACCTTTCTCAACATTAAGGCTCTATATATTCAATCAAGAGAGTGTTCTATTGGAAGCATAACCTTAACTTTACAGTTTACTAGGTAAACTTTGTGGGCTAATGGCAGTTAGCATTTTGACAGCAATATGACTGGTCTTGAATTTTTTAATTTAATTAAATGGCAGCCAGTATCGACTTACCTTTTTCATGGCTGTATATTTATTTGACAACGAACTCAAGAACAAGAACATTTTTAGGGAATTACTAATCACTGTAGTTATTTTTATGAAACTCTAATAATTGATGTCGAATACTATTTTTAAAATTGCGTCTTCATTTAGTTGATGCCGTTTCAAATACGGTTACGTGATGATGCATGATACGGTTTAAAAACTACATGGACTTGCATTTCAAACAGAGCTGCAGCGGATGAACATCTCTGGGGCCTGGAACTGGAGGCCCCCCACGTTGTTCCCTGATGAGGATACTAACCTGTGCCATTTTTCAGGTGGGAGACAGGGAGGACTCTAACCTGTATATCAGCATGAAATTGAAGGCTGCTGCAGAGGTAAAAATGATTAGCAAAACCGTAGTGCCATTGACGTACAAGTGACATCTCCATAGCAGTATGAGTGTTACAGACACTATAGAATGCATCTCCCGAGCTGTCTTCTGATCAGGTCTTTGTCTGTTTATTTGAAGATTGGAATCAACGCCAACCACTTGAGGCTGCCAAAGACTACTACTGAGGATGAGGTTAGTTCTGAATGAGATCCAAACTGGAGGCTTTGTGTTTAGCAGGCCAAGGCCACATCAGTTGCCCTTTGTACTAAAACTTCGTAGGTCCTGCGAAGCATTACAGAGGTGAACAAGAACCCGGACGTGCATGGTCTCATCGTCCAGTTGCCTCTGGACTCCATCAACTGTATTGACACTGAAAAGGTCACCAACGCTGTGGCACCACAGAAAGATGTGGATGGGTGAGTTCCTCTGGTGACTGACAACCACCAAATGTGCTTTACAGATGCCCATTGTCGGCAGGGTGCCAAGCCAAGCTTTGTGAACAGATGCTTTTGAGTGCACCCTCCTTTGGGAGGAGTGATTTCGAGGACCGCGCTAGGCTCCCTTCTGTCATCCTTGCCTCTATCTCAGCCTGCCAGTATCTCCATTCGGTTTGGACCTTTCTGTACCTGGGGATCCTGAGCAGATGGCGATAGCCTGGCTCTTTGGATAATGGGCATGGTGGTATTAAGCGGACCTGCTGAAGAGTCCTGCAGCGCAGCGTCTGTTTTGTCCGGATGGGTGGTGTTTTGCTTTTTTAGGAAAGTTCTTGCTTGAAATGAAATGGAAAAATATTAAATGTGCAAATGGCAAATAAAAGATCAACTATGAGTGTGGGTACACCGGAATGCCTCTTTACCATTTTTCTCTCCATGAGATGGAGCAATTATTTGGAGTAATTGGAATGGAATGTTTGCTTATAAAACGAGAAGGTATCCGAACGATTGTCAGTGCATCTAAGAAACCTTAAACGTGAACATAGTGCTTATGAGATTGAGGAGCAACATCTTGTGTACATTTGCTGCTCAGTTTTAGTGGATTGTCAAGGACTGAAATGGATTCTTTGTCATAGTGACAAACCACCAATTAGAGGGTCCAGCAGGCAGTCATTGGATTGATTAATCCAAATTAATAGTCAGAATGATGGATGACTGAAATTGTGTAACAAGATGTCGGAGTGGATTCCTCTGAATCTCTGTGGCTCAATAGTATAGACAAGATTTGTATCTCACTCTAGCCATGTCTGTTTTCCTATGTTCCAGTTTGACAAGTATAAATGCAGGGAAGCTGGCCCGTGGGGATCTGGGTGACTGTTTCATCCCCTGCACTCCCAAGGGCTGCATGGAACTCATCAGGCAGACAGGTGGGTGAGAGGCAAGTGGGGCCCAGGTTTGCTGAGAGCAAGCATGCAGACCTGACCCATGGGCCATTGCTGATATTAATGATAATCATCCTGTCTCCTAAGCAGTGTACTGTTCAGATGTCTTTAGTCATTTGTGTGAAAATGCATCAGTAGTATAGACATGCCACAGAATAAAATGTAGAGGTGTGATTACAATTAAAACGTTTTCAAAATGTGTAAAGCAGAACATTTCTTGTGCCCAGGTGTGCCAGTGGTGGGGAAGAATGCGGTGGTGATTGGTCGCAGCAAGATTGTGGGGGCGCCCATGTATGACCTGCTGCTATGGAACCATGCCACCGTCACCACCTGCCACTCCAAAACCGCTGACCTGGCAGCCGAGGTAAAGCATCACTACTGACTTCTGGACTGTGGGGTATGTGAATGATGGTTGGTAAGTTCAGAAATCCACTGTTCTTCCTAGGTGAGCAAGGCAGATATCCTGGTCGTGGGAGCTGGCAAGGCAGAGATGGTGAAGGGGGAGTGGGTGAAAAAGGGTGCAGTGGTGATTGACTGTGGCATCAACTACGTGCCAGGTAGGTATGGTTAAGCACCAGAGGTTTTATTTATTTATTTTTGCTGAGGACACCCATACTGAGACCTACTTTACTGCCCTGTGTCTTTGATTTCCCCCCTCTAGACAGTAGCAAGTCTAGTGGAAAACGGATGGTGGGAGATGTCCACTATGCTTCTGCCAAAGATAGAGCGGGGTTCATCACCCCGGTACCCGGAGGTGTGGGCCCCATGACTGTTGCAATGCTTATGCAGGTATCCCAGAACTCACTTCGATGACTAGCCTGCAGTGGTCTCCTGTGTTGTCCTGGTAACAGAAAAGGCCATTCTCCTTGTCAGTGCTTGAATGCTGCTCCCGGCAGCAGTTGATGAAGCTGGTCACAGTCCTATCTGTTGCAAGCAAGTTCATGTTTTGGCATAGAGTAATATTGCTTTGCAGTAGGTACAGTTTTAATCTACTGTAGTTGATTTTTCTGCTCTACTTAATGTTTTGCTCCCAAAATGTTGGTGTAGTCTGTGAGAATTTTTTGCCACAGTTTTGTCTATTTAAAGCTTGTTTATGGCGATTCATTCGTACCACTGCTATTTTGCTATCTTGTTTTGGCATCAGAACACAGTGGAGAGTGCTAAGCGCTTCCTACAGACATACCGGGCAGGAAAGTGGAACATCTCTTACACCAAGCTCAACCTGCAGAATCCAGTGCCAAGGTACACACTGCACCTCTTCTCTGATTCGTCTAGCTTTCTGTTTTCCTCAATGAAAATGGACCATTTAGCTGCTCTCAATATAGAAGTACAGTCTGTCTGACTTTGAGTAATGTCACTGTTTGTGTCCTGTCCATGCAGCGACATTGCTATCTCTCGCTCTTGTCCACCTAAACCCATCGATCGACTTGCTCAGGAAATTGGTCTTCTGTCAGATGAGCTCGAGATGTATGGCAAAACCAAAGCCAAAGTGCAGCTGTCCACCATCAAGCGCTTGCAAGCCCAGGCTGATGGGAAATATGTCGTGGTCACTGGGTAATCTTCCTTTGCTAGCCTTCTTTGGCTGGGTGTGGCAGTAATGCTGATATTTGGCCCTTTGACTTCCAACTAATTGCTGTGCTTGGGTTTCCCTCCAGGATCACACCCACCCCTTTGGGTGAGGGGAAGAGCACCACCACTGTGGGGCTGGTTCAGGCGCTGGGGGCCCACCTTAACCTGAACGTCTTTGCTTGTGTCCGCCAGCCCTCACAAGGCCCCACTTTTGGAATCAAAGGTAAGCCATGACCATCCGGCTTGACAAGTTTGTTTGGTAACACATGTAACAACAGGGGATGATACAATGTCCACTTGTGTTTGCTTTTTGGACTGTTCAGTGTGGTTCATGATGAAATTCTGTCCACAGGGGGTGCTGCAGGTGGTGGTTATTCCCAGGTCATCCCTATGGAAGAGGTATGGAATGTTTTGACGGCAAGCAGGTAATAAAGGGTTGATGTAGTATGGTACTGATTTGCGGCTATCTTTTTTGCCCCCCACACAGTTCAACCTCCACCTCACTGGTGACATCCACGCCATCACAGCTGCCAATAACCTGGTGGCCGCCGCTATTGACGCCCGCATATTCCATGAGGCCACACAGTCTGACAAGGTGAGGACCATCTAGGGCTGATCATCGTTTAAAATTTTTTGATACCAGTACTAGAAAGCTACATTTATTTCGATACTTGTTCCTGAACAATACTTTTTTCCATACCGATATGTTTTAAAATCTTGATTTCGCACTGGTGCGCCTAATTATAAAATCTCCAGTCTCAAAAAATGGTTGCAAATTGCGACTGAATGGTTGGAGTCTGGAACCCTGTGGAGCCATACTTTTGATTTCTTAGGCATTTTTTACACTATGCAACAAACAAAAACAACACGCACATGCAAGCCAGTTTACAAGTTTGTCTGTGCATACGTTCTTCCTCCCGGCCTCTATGACGTATTTGTGTTATGTTACGATAGACAGCCAATCACAGGCGACTTTAGATCTTTACACAAGTATGCTGCATGCTTGTTAGCTCACAGACACTGAGATTTACTGTTTGGGTATTGGAATTTGGCTCTGAAAGAGAATTAATTTTTCGATCCTCGATTAGGTTCGGAACATTTCAGTTGGTACCACAAAAGTACCAAAGTTCGGTACCCAGCCATAGGGCCAGCGCTGGATAATCTAGAACTAGAACTGTGTATATGTTGTTTGGTAATGCTTATAGATCATTCTGATCACTTATTTGCAACAGTCTTACTACTTGTTTGTTTCCCATGTATTTTTCTCTTTCTCCGTGTCCTGTAGGCCCTGTTCAATCGGCTGGTTCCCCTGAGCAGTGGCCAAAGGAAGTTCTCCCCCATCCAAGTGAACCGGCTGAAGGTGAAGTATGTTCAACCCTGGGTTGATGCAGAACCCCCAGTGGTGTGAGAATGGCATTTCGGAAGTTGACACTAGAGTCCCAGGATTCGCTATTTATGCCTTATATTTTTCTTCTAGAGGCTGGGAATTGACAAGACTGACCCCAGCACCCTGACAGAGGAAGAGGTGACCCGTTTTGTGCGACTGGACATCAATCCAGACACAGTTACCTGGCAAAGAGGTACCAATTCAACCTTTGCCTAAGAGAAAGAAGAGCTTTTGAAATATTCTTGGTTTGTTTTTAACTGATTTGATATTTCTAGCATGTTTGATGGCTGTAAATTCATTTTTGATTGGTTGGATCTTTGACAAACATATTTCATTGACTGCTTGTCTTTCAGTGATGGACACCAATGATCGCTTCCTGAGAAAGATCACTGTTGGCCAGTCTCCCACAGAGAAAGGCTTCACTAGGACGGTAAGCAGTCCACCTGGATGGTGGGATGTGGTCTAGATTATTAACTGGTAGTAATTTAGGGATGCATTTGGTGAGGGGCCACATTTTACAGACCCCTAGCTTCACACCCATTTGTGTTGAGCCGCACCTGTTATGCACTTTCACTGGTCAACACCTTTTTCTCTGGATGCTGTTAACCTGAGGCCTAAACTATCAGTTTTACATCCTGATGACCAGCTGATGGACCTACCCAGTTTAAAGATCGTACTTCCATTTCCCCAGGCCCAGTTTGACATCTCTGTGGCCAGTGAGATCATGGCTGTCCTAGCATTGACCAGCAACATGGTAGACATGCGGCAGCGCCTGGCCAAGATGGTGGTGGCCACCAGTCGAAGTGGCGAGCCTGTCACAACTGAGGACCTGGTGGGTGTGGTGGAGAGGCATTTCAGTATGTGATGAGTATAGGAAAACCTGTATTCCCTGATGCACTCTTTAATGGTGTCGTTTCAACCTGCAGGGTGTGAGCGGGGCTCTGACTGTATTGATGCGTGACGCTATCAAGCCTAATCTGATGCAGACGTTGGAGGTAGGAAGCAGTGGTCAGAAAATGAACTGGGAGAGGCTCCCTTGCTTTTCTGTCTCCTGGCCCAGCTCTCTTGCTCAACAACCAATCATGGGCCTGTTGATGGAGATAGTTGTGGTATGGGAGCGGGTTAATTGTTCCTCGAGCTGGCAAGAGGCCGTATGGGCTAATTAGGTTTAATCATGCGCGCCATGCCTAGGCAGCCTTTAAGTAACTGAAAACACCCACCCACGTGCAGCACAAGAGAGACATGCATGCAAATGTGTTCCCCCCTGTATTACTGCTCCTACAAAATCCTGCCTTTTATCCCATGTATGCTGCATGTTTACCTTCTTCTAAGATAAGGAAGGTTTGGTGTTAAGTGAAACTTTTAAATTTTATTTTTGTGTTTTCAAGGTCATTTGTCACTGGCTGGGTTGCTGATGGATGTCATGGTTTTGCTTGCCAAATTCCTGCCATGCTTTTCTTTTTAAACGGTGACTTTCATCCTTGTCTAAACACTAAATTGCAATCCCCTGCCCAACTGTCTAGGGGACCCCGGTGTTTGTACATGCTGGCCCTTTTGCCAACATTGCCCACGGCAACTCCTCCATCCTGGCTGATAAAATAGCATTGAAACTGGTGGGCCCAGAAGGATTTGTAGGTGAGCAAATTGCAGTAGGTTGTTTAGTGTGTTTTTTTAATATCTATAACGCCCGCTCACACAGACACACGTAAGTGCGTACACGCACGCATATATGTCTCAGTATGTATGTCTGTTGCATTTTAAAGAATTTTACCTGTATTGTCTCCTTTTTACTGACACATAAATGTTAATGAGTGCAAGCATGCTGCCTTATTGTTTTACCTGCAGAGTTTCCTGGGGCAGTTATGGTTGGTCGATGTTAAGGACATTCCACTTGCTGGGACTCAGTCTGTTTCTTTGGCTGCCACTGTATCCCATTCTTCCTTTTAGTGACTGAGGCAGGGTTTGGTGCTGACATTGGTATGGAGAAGTTCTTTGACATCAAGTGCCGGTATTCGGGCCTGCGACCTCACGTTGTAGTCCTGGTTGCCACAGTGCGGGCACTCAAAATGCATGGAGGTGGACCCACAGTGAGTGTTCTGTCTGGGATGGGCTGAGGGTCAGACATTTGGACAGACAATTCTTACCGGTATTATGTACAGCTGACCATTGTTTTGAAAGGACCATACCAGCTCTGTAGTTAAGGATACTCCAGGTATTCACTCATAACTTAGTAAGTAATTCTCCAAATGTTCCCTTCATACATTCCTTCTGATGTGTTCTGCTTTCACAGGTCACTGCTGGTGTTCCCTTGCCAAAACAATACACTGAAGAGGTAATTTTGCTTATTTCTTCTTTGTTTGTGGACCTGATTAACATCTAGATGTTGCTGTCAGTGCTGTTATTATTACTGTGCTGTTATAACATACTGTTATGTTTGTATGTGAGTTTTTTTTTTTGTGATGGAACGTAGCTGGATATAGATCAGCTGCTATTGTATTTGGCTACCTGTATATATACATTTGGAAAACATTATCTCATTAATTCTAAATTTCCCTAAAGTTGGTGTAAGGATACACTGGTGCCCAGTTAGGCAGTTTTCCATATTCAGAAACCATTTTTTGGAATTAGTTATGTTTATAACTGTAATTGCCCAATTGTAACAAAAGCTTCTTGAGATGTAGGAAACTACATTGATGAAATTAGGTCATATGATTGACTGCCTTGCCGTGTAGAACCTGGAGTTGCTGGAAAAGGGCTGCAGCAACCTGAGGAAGCAGATAGAGAATGCCAAAACCTTTGGGGTACCTGTGGTGGTGGCCGTCAACACCTTCAAGTGAGTGAACTATTTAAAACCTGGGTTTGTGTGAAAATATTTGGTTCTGCTGTTGCACCCTTGAGGAATGTGCTAAAGCTAAGTAGCTACAGTACTTACCCTACTTTAGAAATGGTTTATACTGCAGGGTTGCATGAGTATACCAATAAATGATTAAATGATCGGGGACCTATTTTAGGATATGTTTAGGATGAATTTTTAATGTTCTGTCACATTAAATTAGATCAAGCCAACTTGCTATTCCCATGGAGTGCCTCAGATGACTTTACAGTGGGTCCAGGAGTGTTGAGAACATAGTAGTTAATTCTCATTAATCTTTCTCTATCTTACGGTATTAGGACAGACACAGACTCTGAGCTGGATCTGGTCTGCAGCCTAGCCAAGGCAGCAGGAGCGTTTGATGCAGTGCGTTGCACACATTGGGCTGAAGGGGGCGTTGGTGCAGTGGCCCTGGGCAGGGCTGTGCAGAGGGCAGCAGAAGCACCTAGTGACTTCAAGTTTCTCTACGACGTTGAGGTAAAGCACATGAGTCTAAACCCCGGCTCTGCTCCCTGGGCAGGTTTGAGCAGTTTCTTAGTGAGTCGTATGTGTCATTTTTCCCTATTACATCAAGCAGAATCAGTTTCTTTTGCATTTCTCATAAGCTGTATTCTCATGATAAGAATGAAGGGGTATCTTTCATCCCCATCTCTGGCTTAAACAGGAAATATTACCTCATTGATTGAACGACTCTAAATGTACATCTCGGGCATTTGAATGCTTGTCAGGATTTCTCAGAGAGGATTTGGGGAGGGTGGGTGGGGGGAGGAGCAAGAGCACTTAGTTGATGAAAAGTCCAGCATTTTTTTTTTTCTTCTCTGTATATTTCAATCCATTTTCAGAAACTGATCTGTGAGATGTAGTGCTTGACAAGCAGTGTCCCTGAAAAATGAGATTCATATTTTGTATGCTGTGTATGTTTTGCAGCTGCCTATCATTGACAAGATCAGGATCATTGCACAGAAAATCTATGGTGCAGATGATGTTGAGCTACTTCCGGAAGCCCAGCACAAAGTGGAGCTGTACACCAAGCAGGTGAGGACCCAACCATTATGGATGTCATTCGTCTCCCAGGCTCTCGCTGAGAAGGCTTAATGCATCTCAGCCTGGCCTCTGTATGATCTCTGGTTTTGGGTTAATTAGTGTGTTCCTACCCTGATAGAAGGCTTATCCCCTGTGACATTCTTCAGAGCTTGAGATGTTTGGCCAGTATATTTGGCCAATAAATGATGTAAATGAAAAATACTGTGTAATTCACCTCCATGTTTTTGTTAATTTCTGAAGGGATTTGGAAATTTGCCCATATGCATGGCAAAGACCCACTTGTCACTGACCCATGACCCAGAGAAGAAGGGGGTCCCCACTGGATTTGTGCTACCCATCCGAGACATCCGAGCCAGTGTTGGAGCCGGGTTTCTTTACCCATTAGTGGGCACGGTAAGAACTGCAGGTGGCAGTGATGATCAACCAGTCAGGGAGTTGGTAGATATTTATTTATATCTAAAACATGCTCAGATGTGTGAAATTAAACCATTCATTAAGTTGCAGAACAGCTTACTAAACGAGACTTGGCAGAATTTTAAGAGTGGGCAGTGCTCTCTGAGTATTGTGGGATGTCATTGTTCGGCATAATAAACTTGCCTCACGATCTTGATGATACAGTTCAGTTGACATGTGAGCAAACAGTAGGCGTTTTTATTTGCAAATGTTCATCTTGCTTTGTTTGAAACATGAAGCAGTCCTGTTGAGGGGAATGTGTCATCTTCATGTCTGATTAGACCAGTTGGTGGTGCATATTAGATAGGGCTGCATGATATCACATCACGATTATATTGCACATGCTCAGTAATGACCAGGGCTTAAGAACATGGGTGTAAAAATGTTTTCCCGGACACCGGTTTTCGGTTCTATAGGCATGTTTACTTACGACCACAATTTGATAAGCAGATTAGTATTACACGTAAAATATTAATGAGGTGTATTGTGACATCTAAAAGTTAGTAATCCGTGTAAATTTAGCATATCATTATGTTTAATAAACGTGTTGGATTTTAAACTGCAAAATACCGCCACACCACCAATGTCTTTTTACCTTGTACATCCACAATATCTCCTTTTTTAAAATATGTTGTGGCTGCTAAGCTGTCCCTTTCTTCACCTGCTTATCGCTTACGTGATTTACCAAAACAGTAACAATGTGGTGTGTGCTGCTAACCTAATTTAATAAACCTAAGGATTTGCAGAATTTACACAGATTATGAACTTGTGGGTGTCACAGTACGCATCTCATTAAGTTTTAGACATACTACTAATCTGCTTATCAAATTGTGGGCATAAGTAAGCATCCAAATAGTACCAAAAAGCAGGCATCCAGCAAAATGTTTGGGCCCGTTACCTTTTGCCCTAATGATTGCGCTTATCATAGTTATATCACGATGTGATATTGTGCAGCCCTAATATTAGACCACTGAGTGGTGCAGATGTTCTATTTGTGGCATGTAAGGTATACCGACCCTGAAGAAACCTTACTGTTGGAAAATCTTTCCCTAAGTTAATTGAAGATATTGAGAAAAGAAGGAATAAAAGAAAAAGAACATTCCAGTCATTAACAGAAGTGCCCTGATATACACTACAATTGGTAATCTAAGACATGAGATGTGAGAAGCATAATGGATGGGATAACTGAGTGCTGTCCAGTCACCGACTGGTTTAACCAAACTGAAACCAGTGAAGTAAACAGTAGGTAGTGGATTAAACTCACTGTTGATGGGATGAATATGTGCTGTCACACCTTCTATAGGTTTTTAAAAATCTGTTACTGCCATCTAGGGCTGGGCGATATCACATCGAGAGATTGCGCTTGTGCAATAATCAACAGGGCTTCAAGTGACAGGCAAAGTATTTGGCCGGATGCCAGCTTTTCGGTACTATATGGACATTCATTTAGGCGGTATAATATCGACGTGATATCGCCCAGCCCTACTGCCATCTGTGTTTGACAGTGATTAATGGCAGCTACCCAGGTGAGAGTGAGAGAAAATATCTGTGCTTTATCAATTCATCATTTTATATTAAAATTTTTCTAAACAGTGCCACAAAAGTAAATACACTGGTGTGATAGTCAGGGCTTTCTTCACCATTCATTCCATCTGTCATACTGATCTGCTCTTCTGGCACAGAAACCAGAGGATCGAGTTAGTCCGCCAGGCTCAGAACACAGGCAGAACATGTCTTTTTACTCTCACTCCAGATGAGCACTATGCCTGGCCTGCCCACCAGACCTTGTTTCTACGACATTGACCTGGATCCAGAGACTGAGCAAGTTGACGGCCTCTTCTGAGAGGAGCTCACCTGGAGACAAGTAAGGGCCCAAGCCAACCCTCTGCACTATGGTTTGAGGCCAGGTTAGGGCAGTAAAGTGGAACCCCTGGTGTGGCAAGAGAGCTGTCATTACATCACTTACTGCCCAGTCTCAGATCCAACAGCAAAGTCAAGCTCTGGAGGGGAAAAAAGAAACCAGTCATTTCCTCCACTTTGGCTAAAATGTCATTTTAATTGTTTTTTTTTTAAACAGAAAATCTCAATAATAGTATGAATTCTTTATCTGTACACTGCAGTCATCTCGACTTATTGCCTTCAGCATTTTGGAAAAAAACAGCTGTATTTCGTATGTATCAGGGTGAAGTTACAGCTCTTACATTGTTTGATCCCCCTTCCAGCTGGTTCAGCCCAGCCTCTCCTAGAGGAAGACTGTTGGTAAATGTTGTGTTGCGTCGTCATTATCTTTGAGATTTCAGTGGCAATTCTAATTCTCTTCCTCTCCCAGTTGCCACATGGCCAGACCACTGTGCTGTACAACTGTACCAAGATGTGATAGGCCATGCCCCATCTTACAGCTGGAACAACTGGGGGGACAAGTAGGAACATGGTTTCTCCAGTGGACCACCTCTCCTTTTGAAGCAGTTATGTTTTTGAGTTAAACCCACACTGCCAGGCTATCAGATCTTTCTCATTGTTATTCGGCAGCAGAATTTACTCATTCCTTTCATTTACTGCTTCTTTATTCTCTCTTCCTCCCAACTTGCCCAGTCTATATTGAATGAATAAACTGACCGTAAACTGTACTGAAACAGAAAATTCTGATGTGAATGTGGGTTTGGTCTTTTATACCAAAATGCTAATAAATTGTGGGTCCTTTGGGACTGGAAAAATGTTTTGTCCCTTTTTTCCCTGGCTTTTCATAGAATGTGCTAGTACAAGCAAAGATACCTCTTGGTGTTGAGGAACACCAATGGAATTTCAACACCCATATACTTCTCAAGTATTGCCTTTGGTACCCCTCCCCCCCAGTACAATCCCTGTCCTCCCATGCTGACTTCCCTCAAACACAGAAGAACAACCTGCCTTCATCTGTTATTCCTATCCTTTGTTCACATTGTAGAGGAAAAAAAAAATCTGTCCTCGCCATGACCTTAACCCACAAATTACATTCCCCGTCTGAAAGGCAGACTGTCATTTTAGATCTCTGTCGTTCAGCACAAGACTGACTGAGGATTTATCTCTGCTATTGTTGAGATGCATTTGGAATAGTGGGAAATGTACAAGATGCGTAATCAAACAGATGGGGGTATGAAGAGAAGGCGATTTGGAGGCAAGGTGGTGAGTAGATGTTTTGCGTCACCATAGCGATTTGATGTGTCATTCTGCCAGCATCCCGCTTGCTTGTTTGTCATAACTCCAGAAATCTGGGGTAAACAGAAAGGTTGACTTTTTTTCAGGCAATCTAACATGTTAGACTAAAAAGACGCGGTAAAGTAGTGCCACTCAGGGAATTGGACCTGTCAGCAGCCATGAAAGTGATTGGGGTCTTTCCATATTCTGTTGGATAATATTTATGATGAGGCTGTCTAAGTGAGGAACAGTAAAACTGCACAATTTATGACTGGTCATTCTCCTTCAGAGCTGGATATGGTCACACTAACAGAGTGAACCATCACTGACCGTTTACTTGGGTCATGTACCCTGCTTCAGTTTGAGTTTATGTTGAATGCCAAACGTGTGAGCCTGATGGTACGTAGCATTTAGCTTTCATGGCAGATTCTTGAAACGCAACCACCATAATTGACTCTTCTGTTCTTATGATCCTCCTCCTATGCCTATGTTGTCTGGGAAGATTGAATGTTCCTAAAAATGTGTTATCCTTGCATGTGCAAATTAAAATGTGTGATAGTAGCTAAACTAAAACATGATAAAACACTATCTGCGCAATGCTCTAATGTGAAGGTTATTAAAATAGCAAACTGTTAAACCAAGCCTCTCACTTTCTTATTCCAAAACGGTCTGCGTCGTCTCTGCTTTGCCCCCTACTTCTCACTGTTAACAAGCTTGTGAAACACAGGGTGTAGGTGCCTGCCAAGCTTCCCATTCTGTGTATCCAATGCCTCAGTGAGATCTGCTAAACCCCCATACTAAATCGTTTACAACTACCTAATATTGATCCCCCCCCCAGCCTGATTTCCTTTATCCTTGGCTTGGTCCCCTCACTAGCATAGGGGCCATAGTGTCATGGCCGTTTAAAACACGCTGATTTACACAAATTGAAAAAAGCAGGCTTATTGTTTGCAAGCTTATTAATTTAAAGTAGACATGCATGTCAGAGAATTTTATATGTTAATCCCTGTTATGTAGTCTGTGTATTTTGCAGGGTTTTCAAATTGGCAAAAACTGACAAGCAGCCATTCCACATCTAAATAACCATGATGCAGTGCATGGGGGGGTTTCTGACTCGGGGTCACACTTCTAACCTGGTGTCAGTCAGATATGCACTGTTTATTTACTTTTAGATGTGGCACAAAGCTGTAGTGGATAGGAGTAAATAGCTTCTCAGCATCAAACGGTGTCTGCTATGTACAGAAATTACCTTCACACCAGATCACCGTGCTAGAAAGGCTCCTGGCCCTCAATGGTACCTTTAAGGTGTCCCCTAGACTCCACCCATTCCTGATTAAGTCCAAAACTACTTGTTTGCCAAGGACAGGTGGACAGTAAACACAGCAACCCAAAGTTTAAATATTAATTTTATAAATACTTTTAGAATCTACTACAGTGAATCAGTGTAACTATGAATAGTATTGTATGTTCTCAGCATCTGATACCCACCCACCCATCCATTGACTTTCCAAATCACTTATGCAGGTGAGGGTTCATTTTAATAAATGAAGTGAGAAAACACTGCAAGAATAAAAAACCTGGTGCTACAACCCTCACAAATGAAGTTAACTCACTCAGTCTTAAAACTGAGTTCAGTTTCAAATTTGCCATGGTCCTTGACAAGCAAGCTAAACTAAATGCTACCACTCTCCCGACCCCCTAGAGATTCTGGAAGCCCTTGAGTGACTTCTAATCATGGGTCAGCCAGTGGCAAAGTTATAAAGAATTTGACTTAAGTGAATCAATATTATCAGACCAGAAATTAGGTCGAAAACCCTCAAGGGGGACATAGTCTAATTTCTAACTTAATGGGGAGCAAATTCAATTTTCAAATGCAGTAAAATTCAAATAAAAGCCAGAACAAATGCTTTGGCCTACTTAGATTTATTTAGGTGCCATGGCAGAACCACAGATGTGCAGTCTTGGCTCATCATATGCCCGAGATATCGAGTACTGAAATTGAAAATAAGAACAATTTGACTTGTTGCTGATATAAAATAAGTGGGCTTCCGAAACAGTTTCCAATGTAGATTTGTCAGCTGCTTGCCTTCTGGTAACAGTCAATTGTTTCCTGGTGAGATGTGTGTACAGGTTCTGTTCTTCTCAAATACAGAGGACAGACAACTTCTTGGAACTGGTGGGAGTAAGTATAGAAGAGAGTATGGTATCAGAAGGGTGTCCGGTTCGTGACACAGATTTAATATAGAATTACCTGTGTCCTCGATAGATCACCCATCTTTAGCAACACATAATGCCATAAGAAATATACAAGTCTGTCAGAATCCATCATCTATTTCCTCTATATTAGTACATTTTCCAGTGGTATTAAGTCATTATGCCATTTCTACAAAATTATCAAACTATCCGTATTGCCACATAGAAAAGGATGTACATCTCCCACAAATCTTAAATTTAATCAGGTTAGCTGTGAAAGCTGCTGTCAGATTAGATGTGGAAGATGGGAGGTCTTGGCATAGAAATGAAATGTCTTTAATTAGGCCTGTGAGAACCTGGGGAGTAGCTCGTTATATTTTCGTCCTCCCCAGAAAACCGCTTTCTGTGTTTTGCCGGAGGCAAATCTGAACCGCAGCTGTACCCCAGGACATAAAGGAGCCTACAGCATCGCACCAGCCATTTGTAAGCAGCCTGCACGTAAGATATGTCTCCAAAATTAAATAGCTCCTTTTTTACTAGAGACATAACATTCAACAGTGCTGAAAAATAAGATAAGTTTATTATCTGTGTTGTGTAAAGCGTGTGATACTTACATGCGTAATGGACGTTTTAGTATGGTAAGACAGATAGCCTTCGTTAATTTAGCCTATAATCATGTCATTAAGTCAGCTACGGCTCAATTTTTCCTCAGCGGATAGAACCCACCGACTATAATTCACATTAATTAACGTAATTCTGGTTTAGATACAGGCATCTCCTTCACTAGTGAACGACACATTTCCACATAATACCCGATAATCCGCTGAGTTTCCATGGAAACTGAGCGTGACACCTCCCTTCCAGTTCACCTCTCCCGCGCGATGTGTTAAAGGCTCGCGGACAGTCGCTCGGCTGCAGAAGCGGTACAGCTCGCGGTCGCTTCGGTATCAGTAGCTTCGTATATAAACTTTGAAAGCAGCGGCTTTGCAGCAACCTGACCCTGGGAACTACGTAGGATCGTAAGTACAGCGCATTTCTGATTTTCACGACAAATGTTAAATATTGCTAATTTTTAATATTCATATTTTTGATTAAGTATTTAAATTGAGCAGTTTTTTAAGACCGATAAAAATCACACATTGCAAAGGATGTGCAATCAGTTCTTGTTACAGAACCGAGAAGTTTTAAAAGGTAAGAATAGGTGTAAATATGTTTAGTTATGTGAAAGTTGTATGACATTATCTAAATATTGAATATTTTTAATTACGTTGCCCGCAATAACAAGTGATTCATGAAATCATAATTTACGGATCAGTTTAAGGTAAACTCAAGCTAGAAGTGAAGATATCATTCAATATACTCTTGGGCTACGGGATTTGGAAGAAACACAGGATTCCGTTTATGTGACAAGCATTAGTTTGAGCATTTAATACCATGTCCAAATTTGTATGATCTACTGCATTTTCTGTGTAATAATAAAAATATACAAAGAAATATTATGTTTCGTTGTTGAATATTAAATAACTATTTGTTTTACAAAGCAAACAGTATCTATCGTGCATAAACATTATCTTCAGTATTGGAAACTCCATAACAAAACACATAAACATCATTGCTGTAATAAAATCAGTGAAGACTGTCGGATACCATCCATATAAATTATAAGTGCAATTTATGTCTCATAAAATTAATTAGAGTATGAGTCAGTGCGCATAAAAATACAGTTAGAGTTATGGATCAAAAATGTATAATTGCCAGTTGATTTAAGAAATGTGCTTTATTCCTACCTAGATGGACTAACTGATTACATATCTTACAATTGTATGCAGAGCAAACAAGCACAAATGATGCTACAGTCCAGTCATTTTGACTGATTTTGATATTCCGGTGTTGATTCTTTCTTGTTTCCAACTATATTATTAAATCAATCAAAGCATATATCATTTAATCGTATACAAGAGAGACATTAAAATGGTGCTACATTCTTCAGAAAGTAGTGTTAATAATGTTTTGTTTTTTGCTTTTTCAGATTTGCCAGTGCTTTTTCTGTGGTACTGTAAGTAATTACAAATGAAAACTGACTTCATAAATGAATGTCTAAACAGTGCTTTGGTTTTGTGTCATGGCAACTACACAATGAGATTTTAAAGCTTTTGTATAGATTGATATATTTATATAGTTTCGATACATATATATAGTCTTACTTTGGTGCTGAACACCAAATCTACCATGTCTGTCCTCGAGTCTCCAGATGGAGATAATCAGGGAAAAGTGGGCCTGAAGAGGAAGCCAACTGGTCCTCCAAGGCTCCTGCTGGGCAAATCCAAGTCCAAAGGTCATCGTGAAGGGAGGAACACCAGAGGACACAAAGACGCTAGTGACAGCAACAGGACCCAGAGGCACTCCAGGTCTCCAGACTGTCAAAGCAAAATTCAAGGAGCTAAGCAGGGAGAGGCTACTTTTGTAGGTCCTCATACACCAGAGATGGGGAGCAAAAAAGATACTCACAAAACATCAGATGGTGTATACGGAAGCCCTGCTGCATTCCGGAGCGGAACTAGAACAGAGAGCTTAAATGCTGGAAAGGACAAGAAAAGATGGGGGTTGAAACGATGTTTCTTCCCATCTCTGTTTTGCCTCAAAGGAAAAGGGGAACAACTGGAAAAAATGCCAGACAAGAAGGAGGAACAGTGTGATGTTATCTCCTGCAATGCACAGCCAAGGGGCATTGTAGGTCATGGTGATGCCACAGGTGACCCTGAAACTCAAAGGAGTACCTCTGACTTCCCTGCTAATTCTGCAGGAAGATTCTCAGCTTGGGGGACATTAAAGAGGCTTTTGCGTACATCCAGCTATCAGTCTAGGTCAAACAAAGGACAGGCAGAACAAAAACAGCATACTGCATCCGTGGACACAACACACCCTCATTTTTCCTTCAAGGACAAACTGAGCAGTGTCTTAAGGCGTAGAGCCAAGAAGCCTTCTCCTTTCTTCCAGGAGAGGCTTGTAGGTACTCATGAATACATAGAGGAAGAAAATATAGTGCTTTCTAACAGATGTACAGATGGAGTGTCTCTGAATGCATCTCCAGTCAGCCAAGAAGGAGACCTTACAGAAGAGGATACAGAGATCAAGGGGTCATGCTCTGAAACGCTGACCATAAGTGCAGAAGTGACTGCCGTGATACCAACGGTTGAAGAAGATCAAGACATCTCAGGAGGAAGTACAAGCTATAGCCACCCTGAAGACCTAACATCTGTAGAAGGACAGGAGCAAGACGAGGATGTCTCTCCAAAATGTGCAGAGGAAGAACCAGAGTCATGCAAAGGTATACCTTTAGAGTATAGTCCTGTGCGGGAGCCTAAGGATGGTTTTCTTGGTGATGAATCCCAGGAGGAAATGCCAGTGGTTATGGATACTCTAACCAGCAGCGCATGTGCTGATGTAGGTGTTGAGTTGCAGGAAGAGCCATTGCAGACTGAGGAACTCAGCTCACCTATGACTGGTATATTCACAGATGCAAGGTTTGAACATGGTGCGGAACACGACAAAGTGCTGGAAGGAACAGCACCACTTGGCAATGCAGGATCACCCATGCAGGATTACTCTCTATTGAAGAACAATGTAGGCAATCATGTGATAATCTCTCTTGAAACCAGTGACACTTTGCAAAATGGCACTGACAAGTTTCCTCTGGAGAGTCTTCAAGCTATTAACAATGGCTGCCAGTTGTACCCCACTATTGATGGCCTGGTTGTCCAGCACAATGACATCCTGCTGAGGCAGACTGCATGTGCTTTGGTCCAGGCAGCCATGACGGCTGCCCTCAATCAGCTCAAGGAGGAGATGAAGGACAGTGCAGCAAGTATCCATAGGGAGGCGCAAGAACTCCAAAGTCAGGCTTAAGTCTTAGAGTTCATCCCATCATGACTTTTCCTGCATATAAAAATACCTCAAAAGATCACCTACTACTGCTGTAACCTACAGAGAACAGTCTGACTTGTGCAGTGTTATGAGGGATCAAAATATATCCTTTATAATTCATTAAAATCCACGGGTTACTGAAGACAGTTCCTGAATGAGGACTGAAATTAATGCAAGGCATTGAAATATCCCCCTTGCGGCCTTTGTCAAGTTCTAGTGACAGTGTTGTGCACATTTATATGCCGTTCATGAATATGGCTTCTGTCAAACAAGATTAAATAGGTTTCAATTTCAAGCTAATGAATTGCTGTAAAGGATTCACCTCTATCCATCGCTCCATGTTCCGGGAGAGATGAACCTAAATTTAATGTGGGCTGAGTGAAGCCGATGGTGAATCAAAGGCTGATGGGTCATTCCCCACACATAGACCTATTTTTAGCACCTGCTGTTTTTCAGCCTGAGCTTTTAGTGACGTGAAGAAACACAAGAGAAATGTTTCAGTATGACAAGTGGCATTGTTTACATGGATGGTGTTCAGAATTCGCCATTCCTTACTAGCTTACTGAAGTGTCAATGTTGATGAAAGGTAGCGCTTGCAGCTAAGTGGGACTGTCAGATGGTGATTTCAGTGGTAAGTATGGAGCACTGTGCTTCCTGAGGTGTTTCTATGGTTATGTCATGTATTGAGGTGTCCAGGGTGTAGGTGATTTACTAACGCTTTGAAAGGAATGTGCTGGAAGGTTGTAGCGGTAGGTGTAGTTGCTGTAGCAGTTGCAGTGTAACTCAACATTGGGGCAAGATTACTGTTGTTAGGTGGCCCACAAGCACTGAATATGAAGAGTGTCAAAAATGCCAAAAATGTCCTTTCTTACTAAGTTTCACTATGACTATATACTCAGTTCATTAGGTACACCTGCTTGTTAGCAAAAGCATCCTGGTCCTCCAAATCATGTGGCTACAGCTGTATACATACAACACAATGCAAGGGACAAGCATTTCCCTTACTGTTTGGCTAAGCATAAGAACAGCTAAGATGTAGGCTCTAAGTGATTTTGAATGTGATTTGATTGATGGTGTTGGACATGGTGGTTCCAGCTTCTCATAAACGACCACTTTCCTGGGATTTTCACATACTACAGTGTCTAGAGTTTACAGAGAATTGTGCAATAAAAATATCCATTCAGCAGCAGTTCTGTGGACAAAAACACCTTGTAAATTAAAGTGCTCAGAGGAGAATTTCTCGACTTGTTTAAGCTACCCAGAAGGCCAAAAGTGAGCAAGAAAAGCTCAACACAACAGTGGTGTGCAAATGGTTTCTCTAAATATACAACCCATCTCCTCTTGAAGAGATCTTAGAAGCAGACGTAGTTGCCCCTGGTACTAGCTAGTTGTACCTAATAAAATTATCTCTGAGTACTTCCTGACAGTGATGTGTTTGTAATTTGGTCTGTATATTCTTGTAAGGTTTTTTACATATGAATGACTATATGTTAATAACAGAGAAATGTAATGTAAAAGGATGAATGCATAACCTATTTGTTATTAAAATGGATAACTGAGGAACACTGGGTGAAATAAAACTCTACATGTTACATGTAAACTGGCTTCTGGAGAAGGTATTCTCTATATGAAAGCACTGAATGTCAGAGGTGGAAAGTTCAGGACCCAAAACGTTTTGTTTCAACCAACCAGTTGAGTACTCTGTGACTGTGACTCCTTAATCTGAACTGCTTTGTTGGAATAAAATCTTGGTCTGGATTTGTACTTTCTGGACCTGAACTTTCCACCTCTGGAAAATGTGGTGAAGTAAACCCTGTGGATATGGGAGATTCAGTATGGAATCTGGGAAATAAGTGGCAGTGTTTCTATAACTCAGTCTAACTGAAAAGCTATAAAGGAGGATTATGGGCTATTTTCAGCATTCAGCGACTGGAATGACCTACGTCAGCACCCCCCCTCCCACACACACACACGCACCTCATATCATTTAAAGGTATCTACAATAGATGTAATCTCTATGGATGGATATATTCATAGCCACAAACATGTCACAAAGCAGGAGCAAAGGCTCCTTTGGGGTTAACAGTCCTAGATTTCAATGGAATGCATCCAACTAACTCTAAATCCAGACATCAACTATTTCATCTTTCATGTGGAGAAGAACCTCTGGTAATGTCATTAAATGGCATCCGTACTGGCCATGAGGACTATGGGCTTCCAAATAGCGTTGGTTGTGTCTGGATAATCTTGCCATCTTCAGTCCATGTGCATCACTACCTATAACACCGAAGAACGCGTTACTGTCTGCCCGAGATTATAATAACATCCCTTTGGCTTCATAAAAAAAGGGGGTAGAGCTCACATCTGTCATTCCTTTTGATGAACTATTGTAGTAGTGTATACTTTTAAATAAACAGGAACCTTTTATTTCGTCGGGTGATCACGCGACTCCTTTAAGAATATCTAACAACATGCTTGTGCTGTGATTTCACGTCATCGCTGCCACCAAATGTAATAGACGGGAATAGCAGTCCATGCGGGCAGTCCGCTGAGTAGCATATTGATCTTACTGTACTTTTTCACACAACGTTAACCCCAACACTGGTGGCAAGCTTAAGATATCCTTTTTACGTTTACCCTCGTTTTATTATTTGCATCTTTATTTCAAAAGCAATTAATCAGTGGTAATCAAGAAGACTTACCCTTACCAAGAACCGTAAGTTCCTGAAACTAAAATAGGTGAATTACTTCAGAAATGAAAAAAAAAAATCTGACGGTTTCAGAAAGAAAAATTTACCGTGTGTCTCATTAAGACTCCGAGACCTTCACTATATATAACTGAAAAATACGTCCTAAACACCCCCTCTAGTGGTTGACATGAATTACTACACAGACCGATCCGGCCTCTCCAACTGAAGCAAATAACACAATTTTACATAGTGGTCAATTTATAAGAATATCCATTATCATAAAAAATTGATTTTCTTTATAGATTTTTCCCTTGCTTCTTAACAAAATATAGGAATATAGGTTTTACACTAAAATTGTAGTTATACAGCTTCGGTTTTCTTTTTCTTGCTTATGTGATAAAAATGTCAGGCGGCAGTCTGTAAAAAACTTTTTATTTGCAAATTTGTTTCTTCTTCAAATCCTCTTATGAAGGTGAATTAATGCAATTTCGAAAGAGGAATGAATTTCTACTACACTCAGTCCCATTAAGAACACAACGCACATGGCAAAATTAAAGGCTCTGCGCAGCCAAATATATAATTTACGTTTAAAATGTTAATTACTCAGTTGAGTCGTACATAAATACAACCATGTGTTTTCACTTTTTTCTTGTTAACACAAGCAAACTTAAAACACATACGACGTTGGGTTCAAAGAAATCAGAAAAACAAAAAGGAAACTTCAGTTTTTACTCAATTCGTGCAAACTTCTTCAATATCCAACTTGACTGTAAAACTTTGTACTACTGTACTGAACGATACTATCGTCGGCTAAGTGTCATTTGCCATTCTGGTTGAATGTAAGATTTCTCATAATCGAAAATGGAGTACTGAATGTTATTCGCATCAAAAATATACCGGTATGCACACTAACCGCTACATTGACTACAGTACTTTCGTTGGAGGAACACATTTCAAGGACCTCTGATCCAGTAAATACAATGATCAGTTCAACTCGAACACCGTGCAAAAAATGGAAAAATATCAACGAGGCCTACAACTTGTAACAAAAATAACAAATTATTGAAGGACGATGAGGAAACTATTATGCCCGATTGGCGTTCATATTTCTCCAAATCTGTATTTAATTACCATCATTAATTTGCCTCACACTATTTTGGGCACGCATAATTTGCATACAGTGGATGTAGAATGTGAAAAGATTGAGCACTAAGTGGTTTTTAAATTACACCAAATTAAAAATGAAAATGCGTGAGATTGAAAACTGTGCATTTATGCACTTTAACAACGTGAATGTGCGTACCATCTGCCGCCATAAGCTAATTTTTATGGTGCGTTTTGAGAATTCAGCAGTGGTTAGCAAACGCAGCTTTTTTGCCTGTGTTTAGCTCTCATATCAGATTGTACTATTTTCGCGATGCTATTCCATTCCAGTGTTGATTTTGCATATATGTAAAGCTGGTTAGTGTGCTTCTAAATGAGCTTCAGAGAAACGTAGCGGTGTGACGTCAGCGTACTTAATGCTTTACAGCTGCGAGTCGTCGTCTGAATATGCTGCTGGCTTTCAGCACTCAGAAGGAAACTTGGTACACTCCAGAAACTGTAACAGCGTGGTGTGATGTTACGTACGTATAATTAACTGCGCCCCAAATTATTTCGCGATAAAATCTAGAATGCTTAACGGCTGAATCTTTTGGAGAATTGTGTTCAAAACAAATAGTATAATTATACTACATATAATTTAAATATGATCGTTTGCTGTAAATGCATTTGCATGCGATGTCTCGGTCCCTTAAAACTGGCTGTCAGAAATGGAAAAAGACAAATATGTCCACAAGCTCTTTTACAGCAATATTTTACAGTGTAATGACTGTCACTTGTATAATGACCAGACTCACAAATACTAAAAAGTACAACACCTTATTGCAGGAAAGCAAACCGTGGGTGTGGCCATCACATCACAGAAGGTTCTGAAAAGAAGGCAAGTCTGTTGCTTTCACTCAACCACAACAGTATCTATGCTCTCCTGGGAGACCTCAGAGTCCAGCGAGTAGCAAGAGCTGACGTTGTCCTGAGTGTCCCTGGCGGCCTCCTCACTTATGAACTCAGCCGGGCTCTCGCAGAAATGCTGGGAGGCCTGGATGAGCTGGCTGCAGAGGCGGCTGTACCGATGGAACCGGGCTTGCTTGCCAGTGTGGCTGTACATGTGTTCCTGTAGCTGGCTTTTCTGGGTGAAGCGGAGGCTGCAGATGGCACATGCGATCTTCCGCTTCCGTGAATTCCCACCACCTTTCCGCTCAGCCGTGAGTTCCTCCGAAAGGGCCTCGCTCCGTTGCAGCGCCTCTTCCAGGCTGGCCACCTCCGGTGGCTCAGGCCCACTGGCGCTCTTCCCCGCCGTGAAGGAACCCTGGTGGGGGCGCCGCTCATCGGTGCCCTCCAGTTCCTCTCCCCCAGTCCCGGCAACCTCACCCAGGTGGCTGTTCTCCTGTATAGCAGGCATGCTGAAGGACAGACTGGAGGAGCTGTGGGTGAGGAGGTGCTCCCGTAATCCCTGGCGTGAGCTGCAGCGATCCCCACAGAAGTGACAGCACAGCACCCGTGGATTTTCCTTGAACAGCCCCAGGCCAGGGCTGTCCTGGCCTAGGGATGGGGAGCCAGCCTGAGGCTTGGCAGTCACCTCCATTTCCGTCTTCTCCTGCTTTACCCTCACAGGGAGCTCGCAGGCCTCGCCGTCCTCCCTGGAGCCCATGGAGGATGCACAGTGGAGATCCGCAGGCTGCTGGTCACAGGAGTCCCCTTCTG
Source organism: Mormyrus iriodes (assembly GCA_011763525.2). Taxonomy (NCBI): domain Eukaryota; kingdom Metazoa; phylum Chordata; class Actinopteri; order Osteoglossiformes; family Mormyridae; genus Mormyrus; species Mormyrus iriodes. The sequence goes on from JAAGVU020000025.1 coordinate 16,071,654, forward strand.
GGCCTGATGTCAAAGAGGTCTGAGTCTGGGCCCTCTCCATCTGGCTGCTGGGACGTGACCCCTCCAGGCTGCGCACCTGGCAGTCCTTCAGGGTCAGGCGCTCCTTGGCGGCCGACTGGGAGGAGATCTGGATGCCATAGAGGTTAGACATCTTGGCGGCGTCTGCGTCCTGGCCACCCTCACCAGCGCTGCGGCACAGCTGGTGGGCATGCAGGAATTTGATGCCCTCCTGCAGCCGGCTTTGGTCCACCTGTTGTTTGGGGCCCATTCCTGTGTACATGATGTGCAGCAAGTAGCTGAAGATGTCCGGCTGGATGTCAGTGGGCTGAATCTTAATGCACTCGCTAGGGTGAAACACATGCAAGGGGGCTCATTTCATGGTCCACCAGTGTTAATATAAAAAAAATTAAATGCAGTCTTCAGTCGTAAATTACAATTCTAATTTTTGTCGAATAGGAGCTTTAATGAAAGTTGTTACCAGTTTATAAATTAATATCTAAATACCTGCTTTGAAATAATGTTTTGAAGCATATTTAATCCATTTAAATTGTCAAACATTATTTGGTGTGAGGCTGTCTTTTGTATCAAGTTACTGTGTAACACTGTTTTGGCTTTCTTGATTTATTTTTTATTAATGTGATTTCTATAACACACATGCTGGGGATTCAGCATTCTGCTAGGAATCTGACCTGGACTGGTGGATGAATATCATTTTGAAGTAGTTTGAGAAGGAAGCCAGAACCGCTCGGTGGGCTTTGAAGTAGACATTTCCAATGGCAACAGTGCAGTCACACAGGAAGCCAAACTCCCTCTGAATATTCAGTTGCTGGAGGAGAAACAGGCTGTGACTGGATACCTCCATCGTGCCCCCTCGACCTGTCGCCCAACACACGTTACGTTTTTCTATAACTTGTTGTAGAGGGTGACCCCTGCTGGCCAGTCCTGTGATGAACACATGAAGATGGACAAAGCTGCAATTCCGTTATTTATCCATATTTATTTAAAAGTAGCGATTATATTGGTCCTATCTTGCTTTTAAACGTTTAGTACAGAAACGGCACACGTGCTAAATTTGTGCACTCATATAATGATTGAGCGCACTGCCAATTTTCAAACACTTGAACACATTTGCACTATTTTAAATTACACTAAGAAGCCCTTAATATATATGGGATAATTATAATGTAAATATATGACAATTCAATAATCACAATGTCCAAGTACAATTATTTTTTCCTGTCAGTCGAATGAAACAAAACAGGGCAAGGCTGACATCTTTCACAATTCGTTATCTATTTATTTAAAGCTTATTTAAAGGTTTATGTAAAGGCGTGTCACGTATGTCTTTTTATAAAATACGTAGTTATGCAGTATTTAAAATCTCTTCAACTGAAAAATGACTCCTGGATGTTAAAACCAGCCGTCATTCTGCCTTTTCATTTTGGAGCGCACCGGTACCTGGTAGATGGCACACATCAATGCAAAACTTGTCACTGGCATGCATCAATAACATGGCCTTAGATGTTTTTCCTACTTAAAAAAAGCACAACACAATGCATTTTTGCATACAGTGCCTCGGAAAATTGAAGTATGCATCATCCGTAAGGGAATACGTTACTAAGATCTACCATGCATTACAACTAGATTGCAAGATACCCTAACTAATTTCAAGGCAGCACATCCATTTTCAAAGGTCTGCATTCGGATCGAGTGTATTTGCTGAAATCGTAAACCCTGACAGACCCCGCCAAAGCTTTCTGGATCTATGCAGGCAAATGGCGCACGTACCTATGAAGCACGACGATTTATTACCTGCAATGGAAAACTATTTCTTGCCACCTATGCGCGAGAGATGGGTTTTGATTTCGTATTTGTTGCTGCAGGGAAGTTCTCGTGCAGTCTCGCGCTTCTTCCAGGGTGAACGCAGATCGGTTTTTACGTCACGTGACCGCACTGTAGTCGTGTATTGATACTGTACGCAGGAACGTAAATTTTAGTTGTGCTGAAATAAATAGACTGCTGTCAGATATAAAAATATCAGTGCAATACGGTATTAATTTATTTCCATCTGGATTTTATCAGAGGGAATCGAGCTTGGCAAAGTAGTTAAAAATCCTTGTCAAGAGTTATTACTTTGACCGGGAGATATTATTGACAGATTGTCATCTAGCGAAAAACTGGCATGTGTTGTTGTCTGATTTCCTAAATTGCCTTTGACTTGTAAGACTGAAAATCTACCGAACGTGATTTTTGATATGAATATTGTTCTTGACTTGAATAACTAGCTCAAACGATATAAGAATTTTATAAAAATGAGTGATTGACCTCAAATCAGATATTAGATGTTTGCTCAAGCATTTATTTGAAGTAATGGCTTACAGCTAAGGTTAATTTAGCATTTTTGGGAATTCTTTTTCTGAGCATGCAACCCTGTATGAACTGATTCCGTGGGACTGGTTCAGGATCTTTCACCAAACTTTAGTTTTTGATCATGAAAATAGACAAATAGAGTCAGTTGGCTCGATCAAGTTGCAACTGCATTTTAAATGAATACATAAACGACATTGATGTAAATTTAGAAATTCTTATGCATTATGTAACCATGTACATTTTCAGTGCTTCGTTTATTGAATACGATTGATGTTCTTAACAAAATAAGTGAAAATGTAATAATTCGCTTAACATGAAAACTCATTTGACTTAGTAATGAATGCACCGATGTTTTATTAGTGCTAGTTCCACCGGCTTGGGATGCTTGGAAATTCAGCACTGTAGGCTACTGTATAAGCAGGCAGCTATAAACAGCAGCGGGAGGGCTGGATTTGCGTGAGTGGGGCTGGATCTGGTTTAGACAGACTCAGTGCGGTGATACAGCTCACAGAGCGGCTGTGCGGAAGTTCTTTCATCCGTGCTGCAGGAGGGGTTCGCCGCTCTGCGATTATTCTCGCCACAACTTTACTGGGATAAAGGAGGGGGGGAAAGCGCAAGTCCCGGACAAGATACACCCCGTTTGGAGTTGGCGGTGTTTTACATACACTCACCTTCCTGCCGGTAAGAATTGTGTGCGTAATAGTTGTCCAGTTTTTGAGGATCATTCCTGTGTACAGTATAATGTGTGTGTGTTTTTTTCTCAGCGTGAATGCGGGAAGTAGCGCGGGGGCGGTAGTGCGTGAGACCTCGGTCGCCCGGACAGCAATGCGATGGCGCCCCCCCCTCTTTCTGCTCTCACTTCGCCCGGTCGGATACACGTATCGAAGCGTGTTTCACGGTGATGCTCACGACGGCTAAGGCCCGATCGGGCGTTATTTTACAGCATAGTTTTAATGACTTTTTTTTTGGTGCGGTATGATTGACAGTCGTGATACCCGCATGAGCGACCTCCGGAAGTAGCCAATGAGCGCGTACGTGGGCGGGACGAAGACGAATCCCCACCCTCCATAACGCCGTCACGGGCATCGCACAACCGTCAAAGGCTGCTATTATTCAAAGTTTGTTAGTGTAAATGCCTCTTAAAACACACGCTGCTTTCATATTTAACGTGAAGGCATATGAGGCTCATAGCAGGCTGCGATTCCGCTGGCCATTAGATTGCCCCAGTGCCCTGTTCAGCTTAGCAGTAACGAGCATATTAGCCCATGCTAACGCGTGTTGTATGCATCACGACGCCTGGCCGTCGTCGCATTAAGCTCTTACGCCGTGCTCAGTCGTTATGTCTCCCCATCTAACTAGACTGCTAACTAATTAAGAAAGCCGAATGCGAAATGACAAGGGTGGCGAGTGGTGGCGGAGGTAGCCAACTAGCTGCAGTGCTTGACTTAGCAACCGTTGGGTGGGTCGAGCCCAAAATAGTCGGCTCACGCACTGACATTCGCACTTGTGCTTTGGGAGGCAGAAAAGAGAGGGGTTTACAGTGCAAGCTGCGTGGCGGTATTTTCTTATTTGTAGCTATATCTGCACGCATTTTAATAGTATTTATCTGCACGGAAGGTGCTGGGTTTTGGGCTGGAGTCGTATTAAACGTGTTTGCTGTCCGAGCTGAGTGACAGGCTTGCGGGGGTTGGGGGTTGAGTGTGCAAGCATGCACGCAGATAGTGTGGGGGGAGAAGCGAACCTCTATGGGTTTTTTTTTTTGTTTCATACGTAGAGTTGTCATTTCTCTCATGGTGTTATTTTGCAATTCATCGCTAAAGACACCCCCTCACCCCACCGGAGTATGGGTTTAATTTTAGTCAGAAAAGACGGCAACTCAGACCAAAATAGTTGCCTGTCAAACTAGTCTATAGTCACAGTGTGAAGAGCTACTCTGTAAATAGTTTATTCATTTTTATAAATGTAACTTCTAGGTATAAAGCAATTTGATATTTATTTAGTGTTGCTGTTTTACTTGAATCAAAACTGTTGGATGATCTCTCACTATTTCCAATGCTCTTTCTTTTGGGTTCTGCACATCTTTGGCATGCCACCAAATCCCAGGGCTGTGAGCAAAGCTGACGGTGCCATGACGAGGCTGAGCCACAGTGAGCACGTCCTGCAGCAGCTCAACAACCAGCGGGAGTGGGGCTTCCTGTGCGACTGCTGCATCGCTGTGGGGGACATCTACTTCAGGGCTCACAAGGCCGTGCTGGCAGCCTGCAGCTCCTACTTTAGGATGATGTTCATTAAAGACCAGCAGGCCATGGCACGGGTCAACCTCAGCAACATGCAGATCAGCGCTGAGTGCTTTGACCTCATCCTTCAGCTCATGTACCTTGGCCGCATTGCCGTGGGCTCCTACGAATTTGATGAGCTCAAGGCCGCTATGGTCTACTTGCAGATGTACTACATCCCGGACTCTCTGGATGACCTCAAGGACATCCGCAGTTCAAACCTAGCGCCATCATCCTCGTCGTCATCATCTTCCTCTTCGTCCTCCTCCTCATCATCGTCCTCCACGGCACTAGCTCTGCCTGGAAGGAGGATGATGTTTGGAGTGCGGATGTATGAACAGCAGCCGCAGCGCCAGGGGGCCGCCGACGGAGAGCGCCTCCAACAGGCTGCGACCTCTGTGTCCTCCCTCCAGACCTTGGGCGGCCTTGGTGGGGGTTCGACAAAACCTCCGGAGGACCCGGGGCTGCCCCTCAGCCTTTCCCTTGTGGCTGAGGCCATAGCGGAGCAGCCATGTGACCTACGCAAGAAGCCATCAGGCAGGAGCGCCACCATGAAGGAGCGGCCTCGCTTCGGGCGCACCTACACCTGTGATGATTGTGGCTTTGTCTTCAGCTGCGAGAAGCTTCTCATCGAGCACATCCTCACCTGTACCAACCGCAAGACCTTCCAAGCGCCCAGGGCGGCCACGGGCCTGGAGACAGATGCTAGCAAGGCAGAGAGCTCCTCCTCTGAGGCCTCGGAGGAGAACTTGGACCCCTGCAAGGGGGAGGATGAAGCTCTTGAGAAGTCTGATGTGGAGGCTTTGAGCAAAGGGACCGTGATCAAGTCCGTGGGCACGGGGGCAGACAGCCAGCCCAAATCTGCCCGGAATACCATCATCATCAAAATGGAGCCTGAGGACAGCCCTGAACTGGAAATGGATGGCATACAAGTGGTCCAGGTTGACGAGAACTGTGTGGAGGGCTGCAGCTCGTTGGCCAACCGTTTCAGGAACTCTGTCCCCAACCCAGGTGCCTTCGACCAAGATGAGGAGGTCGGGCCCACCAGCATGGAGGACAGTAATGATGCCTTTGAGGCACACATGTCCACCAGTGAGGATAAGAGTACGGGTACAAGGGCACGACGTATCAAGGAAGAGAGGGACGGCCGGCTGTGCCTGCCCTGTGAGCTGTGTGGGGAGCTGCTGACGGAGGACGACCAGTCAGCTCACTACATCGCCAGCCACATGAGCCATATATGCGCCTGCGGCAAGTGCGGCCAGATCCTTGTCAAGGGCCGGCAGTTGCAGGAGCACGCCGAGCGCTGTGGCGAGCCCCAGGATGCCGAGACAGACTCACTGGGCGATGATTCGCTGTCTGAGGAGCGGCAGACTGTAGAGGAGGGCCTGCTGGAGGCTGATGGCACATTCGAGGGTGAGCTGGGCGCCGCATGCCATGACGATGCTGACGAGAGCTGCCTGGCCTACCGCTGCCCGCACTGCGGCCTACACCTGGGCAGCGAGCGGCAGGCCCTGGAGCATGTGGCCCGCTGCCCAGAGCAGGAGCTGCTACGCTCAGGAATGCTGGAGGATGGGGAGCGAGACCACCGGCGCAAGCACTTCTGCGGCATCTGTGGCAAGGGCTTCTACCAGCGCTGCCACCTGCGTGAGCACTACACCGTCCACACCAAGGAGAAGCAGTTCGCCTGCCAGACCTGCGGGAAGCAGTTCCTGCGTGAGCGGCAACTGCGGCTACACAACGACATGCACAAGGGCATGGCCCGCTACGTCTGCCCCGTCTGCGACCAAGGCACCTTCCTCAAGCATGACCATGTGCGCCACATGATCTCCCACCTGTCAGCCGGGGAGACCATCTGCCAGGTGTGCTTCCAGATCTTTCCGGGCAGTGAGCACCTGGAGCAGCACATGGACGTGCACCTGTACATCTGTGGTGTGTGCGGGGAGAAGTTCCGCCTCCGCAAGGACATGAGGAGCCACTACAACTCCAAGCACACCAAGAGGTTATAGGAGGGGGTGGGGAGACGCATGCGTCTGTCTGGTACACAAGCCATAAATGCGAGAGTGACAGTAGTCACTTCAGCACCGGATAAGTTAAAGTTGAATGAAAATAGCTGCGTCATATTGGCATGTGACCATCTGTAAACAAAGCTAGCAACAGTAACCAGGGCACCTGATATGCGGGTGTGTGCAAAATTGAATGCAGTAGTGTTGCATACACAATATATGATGTATTCTTTTTGTATTTGTCCAACTCCCTGTTGTCCGTATACATTTCACTTGTCTGGGACGTTCATGAAGTCTAATGTGTTATTTCACATGCACTTGACATATATATTCATATATATAGAAGCTTGGCTTTTCCATCTAGTTCCATGTTGTGTTAGATCTATCCGTGTAGATTAGGCAGAATTTTCCAGAAGACGCCTTCACAGGTGTATCATTGAGCCCTGTTTTTTATTTATTTATTTATTCTTGGGGTTGGTGGGACGCACATCTGGATCTGTTTGCTCCCTCAGTGGGACATCAAGAGGGGTTCTGTCAGATTCTCAAGCGACCATGACCGCCCCCCCCCCCCAGCTCTCCATGCTGAACGATAGCAGCTGGGGTGCATGGGAAAACGCTCTGACCTGCGTAAATGCCGAATGGTGAGGTCCGGAGCCATCGCCCAAGCAGGAAGCATGTTAGAAAGACGGGTTCAGATGAAAAGGGTTAAAAATGTGTGTGAATGAAATGCAGCTACAACATGATAAAACACTAGAGTCAGTGGATGAATCTCAATATGCGTACTTGACCGTACTTGTGTTCTCGTGTACCTGTTTTACATCATCTTCCATTGCCAAAAACCAGGTCCGATACGAAGAACACAACAGTATGTTGGTCTTGCTTTACCCCAAATATCAAGGATACGTCAGATGCATCCTTGCCGAACGAGACCAATCCCATGATTCACTGTTCGTTCGTTCTTGGAAACCAAGTTAGCAAGACCAGTCTTGCCGAGACCACAAGTACAGTCTTTGCGTTCTTGGTATTGAGATTCACCCAGTCTGTTTGGCAGTCAGCTCGACTTGTTCCAGCTGCAAGACATTTCTTCCAGTTTTGTCTGGTGACTGTATGGTGTTGCAGGTCCATTTCTCTCATCTTGCTCAGTATTTCTGTTTACAGTTTTTGGTTGGAATCGTGGTTTGGGTCTGTCATGGCTTGATTCATATATTTTGTCATAAGTCTTGCCAGCTTTGTCTGTGATCAGACACCCAATCCTCGAATACCAGTTCCTCTTCCTTCTCAGATATCTTCTGGGTCTTCAGGTCAAATAAATTGCCGCCCCTGCCTTTAAAATGTCTGAAATTTCTTAGGACCAGAATTATTTCAGAAACTTTTCTTTTCAGTTTTCACCCTTGATGGCAGGTTGTGAAATTTGGTCCGAAGTTTCCAAATCCTAACTTTCAAAATTTCCGAAGACCCTGCTTTTTTTTTTATTAAGCACCCTGGTCGGTTTCCACATTGTAGAAAAGGGTGTAAAATAGTGTCTTTGCACCTCTTTGTAAAAGCCTTTATGGTTAAGTGTAACCTATTAATCATTTCAATTCATGAACAGAATATGTGGTTGGATTCATATTGGATATATAGTTATGAGTCGATGATGCTAGGGATAACCGCAAGTGTTTTTCTTTTTGCCTGTTTTAAAAAAGCAAAATCGGGTTTCCTATTAAGAATGTGCATCTGCTCATATTTTATTGTTTCCCGTTACGTGACTTTCCTGTACCAAAAACAGGAGCACTTTTCTGCTGAGGGCTAAATCGTTTTTTAAGGTGCTGAATTTTGCATTTACTGTTTACAAAATACAGTGACCTCTTCAGTGAAACTATGTATTTTTTAATGTGTGTGTGTGTGTGTGTGTGTGTGTGTGCGTATGTAAAGGGATCTTGTGCTCCATTTTAAAATGCTACTTAAGTTTCAGCAGTTGCTGCGCCTTGAATTGGTGCCGGTCCACTTTCAGTGTTGCACCCGTGTTCAGCATAGTGAAAACTGGAAAGAGTGATGCGTCATACGTGTTGTGAAACCGGCTTGCTCTGATTGGCTGGCTTCACACCTGCCCCTCAGAAAATGCAAATACCTGCTTTTTTTCCCTCCCTTGTCATTTTACTCCTGGCATGTAGGAGGTAAAAGCACCACATGGTACTGCAGCTTCAGGGAGCAAGAGCACTCTCCTGAGTTGAGAACTACCTGCCAGCAGAGCAGAGAACGAGATACAACCACGCCGTGTGGACCCCATGGAATGCTCGAACTCCTGGCAGTGCCACACCTAGGCATGCCTGCCTGTGATCTGGGGCCTGTTTCACAAAGCAGGATTTCTTGCATAACCAAATAACTTGTTGGATTTAAGGTAGTCTGGGCTAAGTGGACTTATCTTCTTTCATTCTTTAGCTCAGGCTACCTTAAATCTGACAAGTTATCCAGCTATGCAAGAAATCCTGCTTCGTGAAGCAGACCCCAGCACGAACAGCCGTGATGTAATGAGTCTGACAAGCACTTGCAGAGTAGTGGATCGGCTAACAGGTTTAGCACAGTAATTGTGCCTTCTTTATTTTTTGGCCTTCAGTGTAGATCTCTAGAAAGATTCCTGCAAGGAAAGCCGTCGAATCAATCCAGCTGCTTTTTGCAAGCACAGTGCGGGTTTTCCAGTATGAAAACAAAAGAAATGCAGATATATGTTTTCTACTATTAAACAATCAAAGCTAACAGACTATACTTATCCTTACTTTAATGCAAACATTTATTCTCTTTATTCACCGGTAGGGGGCAGTAATGCAATGGATAGCTATTAGTCTTACAGTTACTGCTAGTAATATGCTGTTTTCAGAAGGGGTCCCAGCTGTTGTGACAGTCAGCCTCTAATGTAGAGAAGCTCTATATTTGCGAGGACATACATTTTTTGTTTAAACTGTGTTTTTTATTCTTCTGCAATAAATGTTCTAGTTAAAAAAAAAAATTTTAATCAGTCTACCAATTTGGCTTTTCTGTCTGTCCGTTGTTGTCTTGCGAGTGTGCGAGGCTGGGTCATGTGGGTTGATCAACATCCTGGGATCAGGTCAGGACAGAAGGATGACATGTAAGAATTGAACTGCAGGTCTGGGCTGCCTCCTCTGTACCAGCTATCCAGCATTCCCCCACCAGACTCCGTTAGGCCCAAAGCTGGAATTTTGCCCCAAGCCAGCAATTTCGCACTGTCGTGTTTGCGGCACAGAATGATGAACAGTTCCCGTCAGTTTGGAAAGAATACAGACTCGCAGCATGTTTGAAAATGACTTTATTGATATAACTTGTAATACATTTCAATCATTGCAGCTGTGCTGTGAATCCGGCTGGCGTATGCAATGTTGCTGCTCTCAGTGGTTCTTTCCTTGACCCTTGTTTGAACTTTGCTAAATGCCCACAAAAAGAGCAGAGGTCAGTCGAAGTGTGTCATGTAAGTGGAGGAGTCTCCTTTTCTAGCAAGAACAATTGCAGCCCCCAATTTCTTTAAAGGGAAATCAGCAATACAGTGCAACATTTACAAAAAAGGAAAAAAAACATTTTCACTGTTGAAAGTGACTTAGATCAGTGATATGATGTCAACAAGAATCTCTTACCTCTTTCGCGTCTTTGTGGGGCTGGAAGAGATATGTAGGATTACTATAGGATTACAGTCTTTACTGCTAAGGTTTTTTGCAAGCACTATAGATAACACCTTTACTATTATTTAGCAGATACTTTTGTCCACAGTGACATACCAGTGGGTCCAATAGCACATTACAAACGTGCATGCTGTGGAGGAGGAGACTTAGGAATAAGTGCAGCTAGGCTGAGCTTCCAAAGAATGCCCAATAGTAGTACCAGAAAGCACCATCAGGGGGCTCTAGTCATTACACAATTCCCAGATGGACAAAGTTTGCCAGCAGAATGAAGAATCAGCGATCATTTAAAGTCTTAAGCAAGCAGTACAGAAGCCTGTGTCAATGCCAGCAATGCAAATAAGGACTCACTTCTTCCAGACAGAATAACTGGTACTATGCTGCTTTTAATGTGAGAAGTCAGCATTCTCCCATGGATGGTGCTATCAAAGTCCCTGCTTAGGTACAAGTTGTAGGTGTAAGGCGCCAGGTAAGTGAGGAGATGAGAAAGAGTGTCTACTTACCCCGCCTTTGTCACAAGGCTTCTGCTGAGGAAGAAAAAGAAAACATTTTCATTTGTTGGGTTGAGTGCATGTATGTCAGCCATCATACAACATA
>JAAGVU020000025.1:16082667-16167845 GCA_011763525.2 Mormyrus iriodes
ACTGCTTACTGTAGGTACAAATTGTAGGTGTAAGGCACCAGGTAAGTGAGGAGATGAGAAAGAGTGTCTGCTTACCACGCCTTTGTCACAATGCTTCTGCTGAGGAAGAAAAAGAAAACATTTTCATTTGTTGGGTTGAGTGCATGTATGTCAGCCATCATACTCACTCTATAACATTTTCCTGGTGAAACATTTTGGTAGACTTACCTCGCTCTTCTCTGTAAAAATGAGAGAGAAAAACCATGGTTAAACACAGTCTGAGTATTTTGGAATACACACTAATATTGCTGAAGCCAAATTATTATGAAGTTTCACGAATGTTAACTGAGTGTTTATTTCACAGGTCTTAAGTGCTTCTGACTGGAGCACTGCAGTTCCCAATTAATATTCGCTGCTTTCTCATAACTCTGCGAGTACTCACTTGGGTCATTCATTTTAAACTCCTTTGTGATCTTCCTGGATCAGAAAAGAAACTGCTGGAAGAAAGGAGAGATCAAAAAGGCTTATAATGGTCATCCCAGGAGCTCAGTGCGGCCAAGCCTCCGATGCATTAGCCACAGTGGAAAAAATCTCACCTGGTTCTGAGGTTCCACTCGCTCTGCTGTCAAAGCTGGAGTCCCGCTACTTTTATAGGCTAAAGGAATGGGCGAGGCGGCATTTTTGGGCCCCACCCTTCTGTTTTGAGACAGGTAAGAGATGTGATGAGACCGGTCGGTCTGGCAGGAAGTCATAGAAAAACAAAAACAAAGCCTCTGATGTGTTGGCCTGCGGTTTGTTTAATTCCTCAGATGGTAGCATGAAACAGCATGGGTGTTCCTTTCAGCCCTATACCTATTCACATGTGTTGTGTTTTCATCACAGTGCAAGGACAATGAGCATAACTGGCTATTTGCTTTTCACAATGTTCTTCATAGCCACAGCAAACACATTTCCACCAAACTAAATGTTAAACGCAGTCTGAAGAATGACTTGGGGATTACAGGAGCTTGTCAGAGTGGTGTTAGCTTGCTTTTTCTAAAATTGATGTTGAAAATCTGTATATGTGAGTATTATCCATCATCCAGCTGTTTATGCTGGTCAAGAGGGGACTATCACAGCCTATCACAGGCAACACAGAGCCCAAGGCTAGGAACACCAGTCCATCACGGAGTGCATTCATATAGACAAACAATCATACACTACAGGCAATTAGCCTAATTGCATTTCTTTTTGCTGCAGGAGAAAACCAGAGTATCTAGGGAGAAGCCACACAATTCTGGGAGAACATGCTAATCCACACACAGCAGGGTTGTATTCAAGTCACCCCATCCCAAGTTTAAGTGACGAGACATCTGTCATCTGTCAAGTCCGAGTCATTATATACAATACCAAATGTGCTTACACATATGTATCTACTGTACAAAATTTGTTTACTGGTTTTATTCAAATGTTTTAATACAATAAACTAGCAAAGAATCACATTCACTTTAATAGGTAAACCGGTTCATCTGCTCGTTGAAGCAAATATCTAATCAGCCAATCATATCTCAGTGGCACAGTGTATAAAATTTTGCAGATACAGGTCAAAAGCTTCAGGTAATGTTCACATCAAACATCAGAATCAGGAAGAAAGGTGACTTAAGTGACTTTGAACGTGGTTTAGTTGTTGGTGCCAGATAGGCTGGTATGAATATTCAGAAACTGCTGATCTACTGTGATTATCATATGCAACCATCTCTAGGGATTTCAGAGAATGGGCTGATAAAGAAAAAACATCCAGAGAGCGGCGGATCTCCGGGTGAAAATGCCTTGTTGATGGCAGAGGTCAGAGAAGAACGGCCAGACTGGTTCAAGCTGATAGAAAGGCAACAGTAACTCAAATAACAACTTTCTGCAGCTACGATATGCAGAAGAGCGTCTCTGAATGCACAACACGTCGAACCTTGAAGCAGATGGGCTACAGCAGCAGGAGACCACACCAGGTGCCAATGCCGTCAGCTATGAACAGGAAACCAGGAAACTGAGGCTACAGTGGGCACGGGCTCACCAAAACTGGACAGTAGAAGACTGGAAAAACATTGCCTAGTCAGATGAGTCTCTATTTCTGCTGCGACATTCAGAACAGAAGCCCGTTCCATGAAGCTCCCATCACACAGCTGTTGTCCTGGGGTTCATGCCAGAGGAAGTTTGGAACTCTGCAGTTATTGAATCAACGGAGTGCTGATGACTTTTACGCACTGTGCGCCTCAGCACTCTGCGACCCCACTATGTTACTTTACGTGTTCTGCACCTTTCTGGCTCAGTTTCTGTTGTTCCTAAATGCTTCCACTTTGCATTAATACCACATATAGTTGAACATGGAATATCTAGCAGGGATGAAATGTCACGAACTGACTTATTGCAAACGTGGCATTCTATTACAGTACCACGCTTGAATTCACTGAGCTCTTCAAAATGAGCCATTCTTTCACAAATATGTATTTGTAAACCTGCCTGCATGGCTAGGTGCTTGATTTTATACACATGTGGCAATGGGTGCGAATGAAACACCTGAATTCAATGAGTGAGAGCTGTGTCCTAATACTTTTGTCCATACAGTGTGCATTTAATGGGCTAGTGGTTTTTCACATATTAAAATGAATTGCTAATGTGTAATGTTGACAATAGGTGTCTTTTTAAGATTATAAATCGCAGTGTCATAAATAACCAAGACTAAGGCCATGTCATGAAAATATCAAGTTTAAATTCGAGTGACACAAAACTGCGACTCGAATCGGACTCGAGCACTTCAACCCTGACACAGCACATGTGGGAATCCAACCATCAATCCTGCAAATGAGGCAACAGTGCCACCCACTGAGTGACTATGATGCCCACCATATGAATATGCTAATTTATTTATTCATTCGTCTACTATACCATTACTAGCTTTCAAAAAATCTTATTGTAGACTCTCTCATAGATAAATGTAGTGGTTTTAAATCAAAATAATTACCGATAAAAATATTGCATGTTTATACTATATTTTGTATTTCTATTATTTTGTTTGTATTATTTGGTTATGTTCGCCATGTGTATTTTTTCCCTTCATTCTGTCTTTTTGTCTTTTACCCCTTGTCCTCGAAAGGTTCTTTTTGCCTTTTGCCAGGCCACCAATGTAAATAAGAAATTGCTCTTAGTGACATGCCTGGAAAAGTCAAAAATAATAGGTCAAATGAAAGGTCAAATAATAAAAATAAAATAAAATACTGCTTGTCGTATACAGGGTGGCAAGGGTCCGGAGCCTATCCTGGAAACAAATGGCTGAGAGCAGGGAATGACCCAGGCTGGGTCACCAACCCATCACATGGCACTATATGAATATATGTCAAGTTAAAAATTCATAATCTGATCTTTAATAGCTTAGGTTAAGCTTGCCCTATAGTAAATGCTGAATACACAGAGCAAAAGCTGATCATGTTTCATAAGTGTTTCTCAAACTCAGGGAAATACTTGCAGGTTTAGGGCCTGATGATGATGAACCAGAGTGCGTGAAAGCCAACACCTCAGACGTAAGCCACTCAACAGGTGCAGTTAGAAACAGTATTCTACCTCTGCTTTGGCTTCTGTTTGTCTTTGTTCACCTCAAACCTGAAAATCCAAGAAAATACAAGTTAGTTCATATGATAGGATCAGGCAACATAAACTCACTACAACCGGCAGCTTGCAAAGATAGCGATGGAGGGAAGCATGTTAATCCACATTTTGTTTTGAGACTCTGTTAGTTTGTAGTTTGATGAGATGCCAAGCTTGGGGCAGTTCCTAAACACCAAATATGAGGATGAGGCTTGGTGGAGGCTTTGACTTGTCTGATTTACTAGCTGCAATTATAAGACAAGCATGTGAGTTATGTAACGCCTTGGGGTGTTTCCATTCGGGGCTTGTCTGCTGAGCTGGGCAATCGGGCTGCTCAGGAAGGTATCTCACATGTCCTGTGCGTTTGTCTGGCTGAATACGTGGCATGAAAAGTTATTTACAAAACATACACTGGTGTGGAGGAAAACACAAGTCATCCCTTTTTTTAGTTCAAGTGCTTCCTCCAGACTGAAGGAAGTTTGCCTGTGAACAATGGGCCTTTTTTGCAGCCCTCACAGTCTGTATATGAATTCCACATTCGGCACAGTTTTAGAAACCTGTCTATCAGGAGAACTTGATAAAATAGGCTTCCAGTCCTTTTCCTGACATTCGACACACAGTGCAGCTGACATGATCACGTTTGTGGAGCAAATAAAAAGAGACAGAGAGGGATTGTGTTATTCTCCTGAAGTATGTTGGAAGATGAATCCTGAGGGCTGCCAAGTACGTAGGCCAGAAAGCGCATAGGGGAAAAGCTAGCATGCAAAATTGCTCCTAGGAAAAGGACAGAGTAAGTTTGACAACAGTATGACTCACTCAAAATGAATGGACTGACAAGGCATGCTTAATACTGAGAGGCTGAAATGAGAACAACCCATGCATGGCAAGAACACCAAGCACTAATGGTCACGTAACACATAATCCAAGGTCTCTAACTGAAGTGTCAAGAATTGATATAATATTTATGGTAAAAAAAACAACATATGTTTTATCCCTCGCTCAGTACATGGCATTTTCAATTCGAGACAAGTCTGCACACACATGCACATGTATGTAACAGTTTTATTATCCTGTAAATTGTCTGTATGGTTTGAAAACTACCCCAACGCTTTTGATGTAGCTAATTTTAGGTTTCCAATGGAATAATATAGATTTGTCATAAGATTTCTTGCCTGAGAGTATGAAAGCGTGAATATCACGCCAGATGCATGTGTTGGCAACCCTGGATTTCATTTTAATGCATTGAGATTAAACACATGACGACCCCGAATTTTCCAAGACAGAGAAGCCAACACTGCTTTCAGGGGTGATTTCATGACATATCACCTTTTAAGTTTTCTTCATCCAGACTAAACGTGGGAAAGGCCATGCAGTTCAATTAGCCCCCAAGGCTGTAAAATCATGAAGTGTACTCTTAGTTGCTTATTTTATACCTCAGGGGAACCAAAAAAAAATGTAAAGGGGGAACTGCCATCGACATCCATTTCAGTGTAAAACCTTTTTTTAATGTTTTGTTTTTCACATACGTTCAGGCCACAGGGTTGCCAACTCTTACGCATCGGGTGTGACACTCACGCTTTCGGACTGACGCCCAGGCAAGAAAGCTTACGGCAAATGTATACGGTATTATTCCATTATAAACCTAAAGTAGCTACATCAAAAGTGCTGGAGTAGTTTACATCTTAGTTTCATCTTAACACATTATTCTGGCTAAATATTAGGGCTGTAACGGTACAATTGCATAGCTCGGTACTGCATTTTTGGTTCGGTACACACAATGAAAAGAATGAGTACATGTATATTAAAAAGCTCATTAGAAATATCATCCAAATGTGTCTGCAACCGGAGCAAAGCAGAAACAACCTGTTCCAGTCACTCCCCCCGTGGCGCTTTTACCAGGAAATTCTGACCGCAATGAAAATTATAGGCTATAGGCGTGTTTATCATTACAGATACGCGGCCCTACTGGGTAATACAGAACATGCGATTTAGTTCCTCCTGCTTGTTATGATGCTATTGTTTTTATGCCAGATACCATTTGCACCCACGATGGATAGCTGGGTGTATATAGCAGGCAGGTCGGATGCTTTGCCAAGAGGGAGGAGGATTCCATTCTAATATCAGAATGGAATCCAATATTAGTTTTTTATTGAACCCCTCCCCCCAAAAAAATCCTTCCCGTGTTCTACACAAAAAAGGGAATGCTCCCCCATTGTGAGAAATGAATTTCAAGCCCGATAGCTAGTGCTAACACTAGTTAACAAGACTACAGTGTGCCTTCTGCCAGCTAACTATTGCTCAACTGTTGCCATAGAAGTGACGTGCGATCAAGACAGTGTTTACGTTTTTTATGGAGCCAGGGGCGGGGACTGAGAAGGCAGGGTGTGAATAGCTGAATAGGTGCCAGGTGACACTCCGTTATTTCACAAAATAATTTATACAATGTGCAAATAAGCGTCTCTTAGGTTTTGTTATTCATACATGTCGACAGACGCATTTCCTCTGGATTGCAACTATTTCTAACTAATTTCTAAATAAGTATTTTTTTTCGAAATTGTTAAAAATTGTTCTAAATTGTTTTACCTGGTGTACCGAACCGTAAACCCAAAACCGAGGTTTGTACGGAGCTAACTAGTCCAGAAAATCCAGAAGGGTCACATGTAGACCGTGTAAACCGTCAGCGATCGGTGAGTTACTGTTATATCGTTATAGTTGCATTTGTTTTAAACGATCAAGGAGTAGCAGGCACAATGACTTCCATTTCTTGGTATATCTTTATGTTTGCCTCAGCTGGGCCTCCGAATAAGTTGGCTCGCCCTGGGCCCCGCCCCGACATACGCAATTCCATTGTATGTGTAACCTAAAATGACAATAAAGATACTCTATTCCATTAAGCTCCCGCGCTTGTTTCCGCCGCCCTCTAGTGTTGATGACGTAAAATGGGCAAGAAGTCCGATCCATTGACCGTGAGCAAACAGCGCCGACAGAGAAAAGCTCCCCCAAGAAGCACGTCGCTGATTTAGCGCTAATCCGTTTCGGACAACAGCGGCGCTAATGCGTTAGTCCGGATTAGGTTTGTTTTGAATTAACATTTCAAAATATGTTTTAATTATGTAACTCCCTGATGAAAGTTTTTAATTGATTTTTAAATATTTATAATAAAATGTTATTGTAAGTAGGCCTACTTTATAGGCCTATAAAAATGGCTTACGACGTTTTAATGAACCCCCTCCTAACCTAATTGAAATATTAGGTTGTGAATTTCGATTATGCTGCAGTGTTGTATCATGGACATTTAATTATGTTTTACGTTATATTCTACATGACTCTACTTATGTTTGTTTAAAATGGTTTATAGTGGATTAACTCTATACGTCATTGCCTGTACGTAAAGATTACAGTTTTTTGTATTATATGTAAACATTTATAATGTGTTGTATTTTTGCAGTGAAACTTTTTGCAGTGTTTATCTTACATATTTTTAAAATGATATTTTTGTTCATTTATGGAATAATTTATGTAATTATTAATTTTTTGAGAAGGTAAAAATGGCGAAAAGCGCGCAATGGACTGGGAACACGTGCATATACTAAGGTCCCAATGAGTCCTCTTGAGTCGGGGCACGACTGCCTTGATCTGTCAGATTTTTTTAACGCATGTGATAGGACTAGGCCTATGTCCCGTGTCCTGCAAGTAAACGTTATGATAATACGAAGGCGATTAAGCAAAGACTTCACTGTCCGCTTCCGCGAAGTGGTCCTATGTGCGTTTTCTTGTTACGTTTGCCTGTTCCGATTGTCTGTGCGCCTATTAGTATGCACGGCCGCCGGTGCCTCTCGCCCGCTCTGCATGCGGAATCGTGGGAAATCCGGCGGATCCCCCTATCGTTCCCCAGAGGAGACTATCCGTAACTCATTCCCTCACTTTCACACATGCATACACACATACGCACCAAAATAACCGAATATATCCCCGAAAACGCGGTTTTACAGTGCTGACCTGCAGTTACTGGAGTTCTTGGAATATTAACGCCCACTGAAAATCTGCGTGGATGCACTGGACTCCATACTAGTTCTTACCTGGTAGTTAGTAGAGTTTAAGGTGTGTTCTGGAATTACATGTACAGATTCCATGATAAAATTAATTTGTTAAAATTACTCTTTTAGTGGTGTTGGCATTCATTTTCGCCGTCAGGCAGTGCTTCTTTGGTCTATGTAGCCAGACAATGTCATGTTATAGTTTAGGTTTATACGTTTTTGTGTGTTCAGCCACTTGGATGTCCCTTTAAATTCAACGGTGGGGGTGGGGGGGAGTGGTGGGTAAAGGAACAGAGGGAGGAGGGGAGCTGAGAGAAAGGGGTGTGCAGGGTAATTTTAACAGAGGGCTGGCTCTGGTGAGAGAGGGAGCGAGCAGGCGGGCGGGCGGTCGCTCGGTCGCTGTGAAGCGCGGTCTCACGGCCGTGCCGCACGTTTTGGGGGCTCTTTGGCCAGCCGCCCCAGTGGGGGGGGGGGCTCTTTTCCCTTTTTTCCACTTTCCTTCTCGCAGCCGAGGCATGATCGCGGACCCTGCGCAGATCACCATGCCTCTGCCGGCCCCTGCGCAGTTGGAAGGAGCCCAGGCAGCGTCGCTGACCTCCGAAACGCACAGACCCGTGAGTGCCACCCCCCCCACCGCTCTCTCTCTTTCACTCTCGCTCTCCCTCCCTCCCTCCCTCTCTAACTCAGTGGTAATAATGCTAGCTGCATGAGTGATTGCCACTGTGGCCAGATGCTGCTTCACCCCCCATCTCTCATCCCTCACCCTCCCATGTAACTCCCCCCCCCAACTCTGCCACTGTGGGGTGGAGTACAGGCCATGCGTTGCTACCAGCTGTCCTGCTGCCTCGAGAGTGTGGCAGCCGTTCCCCTGGGCCCAGACGCTGTCAGCTGAGTGTCAGTGTAGGGGTGTGTCTGTGTCTGTCTGTGTGTCTGTCTGTGTATCTGTCTGTGTGGGATCAGAACTCGGCTGCCGCCTCTGGGGAAATGTATCACACAGTGCAAGTATGTGCGGCTGCTGAGGTACGTTGGCTAGGGTGCGGGGTTCCCACCTGCACCGGGGGGGGGCGCGTGTCGATGTTGCTTGATCTGGACCCTGGACCTGGATAGCAGCTGGGTTTTATCTTACGGTGTCACGCTCGAATCCATGGGTCTGAGCCCTGCGTTTCTGAGGGACCAAACTGTGAAAGCCAACTCGTTTCGAGCTGGGGGTCTATGTTCTGCCATCCGGATCCTGACTGAGCCTTTTGGTAGCACCTCTAGCATGAGTTACAGCATACGCTTTGCATCTCTTAAGGTGAATGTGGTTTTAGTAGACGCTGCTGTTTTCCAGCTACTGGGCCATGACTGATAATATAATGTGCCCAGGATGTCCTTCCTTCCGGAGGCTGTGTCACTCCTGTGCTGTTTCCGAAGGGTTGGCTAATGGCGCCGAAAGATCCAGTGCGAAATCATGTTGACGCCCAAGCCATTGTCCCGCTTTGTGTGTTACCCCTGCCCCCCCCCTTTCCAAGCCCCACCCCAGATGGGATTCCACAGCAGACCCAGGATTCCCTTTTGTTGTCACTGTGGAAGTGGAGGGTGAGCGGCAGCTTGACAGCGTCCCCAGAGACTGTCCGGCACTACTGGCCCGCCCCCATTTAATTTTGTGTCTCTCCCCCCCACTACATGCCCCTGCCCCTTCCCACTCCTGCTGCGGGGTAACGTTTCTTTGGGCAGTGCCAGTAAGCGGTGCCAGTTTCTCCCAGAAATCCAGCGTGTAGACAGTGGGCACTTCCAGGTTTCCTGCCGTGTCCCGTTTCAGAGGAATCGGAAAACGTTGGCATTCCTCTGTTTGTTACCGTGCTTCCTGACGGTTGCCTGTGTAAGTGATTCTGGTTTACTTATTGAAGCGATAGTGTGACCATGTCCCTTTGGTGGATGAGGATATTTCCGTATCGACGCTGCATAACTGGGGGGGGGGGTGCTGCCACGTGCCTGTCTGTTTAGTCATGACTCAGATGTTGGTCAGGTGGATGTGTGACTCACACAATTTCTGATGGTGCTGCTCTGCTTTTCTGGCTCTGGGGGTGGGGGTGGGGGGGTCATTGTGAGGGCTGTTGTGAGGTCCAGGGCTCATTGGTGCTGCTTCTCGGGTTGGTTAATCGGAAACTAAAAGAGGGTGGCCCCCAGTACTGTTTAGGACAGGGGTGGGGAACCAGATCCATGGAGGGCCAGTGCGGGTTTTTGGGATGACCTCTCAATCAGCCAATAACAGTAGTTCCCCAGGACTGGACTTGAGAACCACTGTTTTATTATTGACTGATTGAGAGGTCATCCCAAAAACCCGCACTGGTCCTCCATGGATCCAGATCCCCATCCCTGGTTTAGGACCTTATCCACAATCCCCTATTCAGCCCTCTCCTTGCTCTTGGCCTCTGTAGCCTCTCTGGGAGGGAGGGGGTTGTTTTATTTAGTTGAATTCAACTTGGTTGTCTCAGTGGGCTGTAAACCGGATCACTATGTCCAATTAGGTGAAGGAGGAGTGGCAGGCAGTGAAGGAATGGTACGTCGCTCTTTCAGGGTTTTAATTTGCCTAATGGAGCATTGATTAAGGTAATCAGGGGCGTTTGTGTCATTGTTGGAAGCCCTGGCTGGCCGGTGACCTTCATGCTTGGACGTGCTCCATGTCGTTATTTATTTTAAGCGCCCTGCTGCATCAGGATGTTCATAAGCCCAGAAGTTCTCTGCTGCAGCTACCGGTAGCAGAGAGACGGTTGCTGTCTGTGGAACTTCTGCATACGTCAGCCGTTTCCTGTTCCCTTACACATCTTTCCGGGGACCTTTATAGGAACGTGATAGCTACATCATTGGTTGTCTAACAAGAGTCTGCCAGGAGAGGGGGGGGTGTCCCTGAGGAATGACCCCCCCACCCCCCACTGCAGTGTGGGTGCTGATGACAGCGGTCTTGCATTCCCGTCCTGGTAACCAACCCCAGTAACGACC
This sequence comes from Mormyrus iriodes, assembly GCA_011763525.2. Taxonomy (NCBI): domain Eukaryota; kingdom Metazoa; phylum Chordata; class Actinopteri; order Osteoglossiformes; family Mormyridae; genus Mormyrus; species Mormyrus iriodes. The sequence continues at coordinate 16,093,281 of JAAGVU020000025.1, forward strand.
CGGCCATCTGTGGGAGGGCGGGGACACAGGAGGAATGGGAGACGGGGGGAGAGAGTGCGATACAGCCGGTTGTTATGGAGACGTCTTCCACCTCGGGCTGACTCCAGCGCCTACATTGTGTTTCTACGGCTGAACGAGTGGCTCGGAGCTGGGGACCGTCCATTCTGATGTTGCCCGTCTGCTGTGCAGGTTTAGCACGGCCGGCTAACTGCTCTTTCCAAATGCATTCTTCCTCTTTCTCCCGTCCTCACTCTCCTCTTGTGTTTATTTTCGCCCCGGACGCCATAACGGCAGTCGCTGTAGCACAGAGAAGCGTGTGGGGCGTCTGCCTCCGGCTCTGAAAAGATTCCCGGTGGTCCGAGGTCCTGCTGCCGCTTCCCGTCGCCGCAGGAGCAAGTGCCCGATTTCAGGGGGCCGCCGGATTTGCGGAACGCGGATGTAACCATCCTGGAAGGTGTTTTGATAAAGGAGCTACGAGCTTCTCCTTAAAGTGTTAGTAACTGGGACCAAACTGCACATACCAACACATGTAGCATCGTGGGCTGGCTTTGAATGTTGTCCCTATTGGTCAGGATGAGCTGTTTTTAGTCTTTTTTTATGTGCTGTAATAGTTTTTGTGGTAGGAGTGTTTGCAGCGGGTCTGCCGTAATGTGTCTGTTATATTTGCTTCTGCTGCCTGTCTCTGTGTGTTGGGAGGGAGGGGAGGGGCAGGCTGGGAGAGTCCCGGGTTCATACTCGGCTCCCTAATGCCTGTATCGAACGCTGGTTTGCAGAGCCCGGCGGATGCCATGCTCCGGAAGAAGGAGCAGAAGGATGCCGAGCTGGACAGGAAAATTGAGGCCCTGAGGAAGAAGAACGAGGCACTGATGAAGCGGTATCAGGTGCGTGTCTGTGGCTCCGTGGACCGGACCGGCCCGGTTCGGGTCCAAGTGAAAAGCCACGACTGCTTCTCTTCTGTTACTTTTTATTTAGCGAGAACTTAACTGCAGAGGGTAGGATTATGTGTGAAAATTCTGAGCAGATGCTGCTGTTGTATCCTAACAGAAATACTGTGTAGTTAGAGCCAAAGATCATAATATGAACACAATATGAAATACATACAGTACAGTGTGAATCACAGGTAACGCAACACAGTTCCTGAATGATCATGTTTGTTTTATTTGCGGTGAACCTTGCAGGTTTATGCGTAAGCTGTGTTTTTGTTTTTTAAATCACTTATTGTTGAGTATAAAAAGCATTAGTCTCACCAGAGATTAGCATCGCCGCTGGTCAGCCTCTTAGAGATCAGAGAAGCTTTTGCAGGTCTGTTCAACAAGCCGCCTGGTTGCTTTTGCTAGTGCAAGTAAAGGCGTTGGTAAACCACGAGCTTTGGGGGCTCGGTTGAGTGGAGGACGTGTTTCTTCTCAACAGGAAGTGGAGGAGGACAAGAAGAGGGCGGAGCAGGAAGGCATGGCTCTGCAGGGCCGCAAGGGCAAGGTGGAGGACCTGACCATCACCATCAACAAGTGTGCTAATGTGAGTGAGGTGGTCGAAACACTCGCACAAAAACTGATCTGCACCTGTTCACCTCAAAGGCCCCATGCTAACACTCTTACCACCAAGGTCTGGAAAGCAAATACATAGAAATATATGAGCTTCTAACCACCTGTTTCTGGTACAGGAAGGACGTGTCGTCATGAAGAAGCCTGTGACTGGTAGCCAGCCTGCCCCTTGGGTGACACCTGAACCCGTGGATGGAGATTCGAACCCATTGGGCTCTGGGCGAGGCAAAAGGAGGCAACTGAGGGTCACCACAGGGGGCAACACCAAGGCAAGCAGTGTTTCCGCCATAGAAATGTGCGGGATTTTCTTATATTTGACCTAAGTTGCACTGTGAGAGGCAACAATGTATCCGCACAGAGTGGAGGCCTTTGGATTCTGACATCATCCATGGCTTCGGCCTTTTGATTGGCTTCCTTTGCTGGCTCACCATCTTGTTTGCATACTAGTCAAAGCTGTTAGCACGAGGCTTTCGCTGTTTCTAGGGCAGGCGGATTGTAAGTGAGAGGAGGGGGGCAAGCCAGCACTCAGGCCCCGGGGGCCCCAGGGAGCCTGGAAAAGATGAGGAAGACTCCGAGATGGTCAGTGGAAAGCCGCCCCAGAGCTTGAAGGGGGACACACAGGCACAGGTGGGCTTTTCACATGGCCTTTTTGGCATTCTACAGCAGATGTCAGCTAGCCTAACCTCATTGGAGGGAGGAGCATTATTTTGTGAAGAAGGAAGACTTTTATCAGCCAGATTGTGTGTGAAACTCTGAATTTTATGGCCTGGCCTTTTGATTGTTCTTCTGTAACACTTCTGCTCCCCCCTGCTGCTCAGCGTGTCAGATATGGGAAAACGCACAGCACCCTGACCCAGACAGACAAGAACTTAGGAAACTGGAGGAGAGGTGCGGGGTCATGGACTGGGAGCCCCACCCTGTCCCTCCAACAAAGCCCAGTCCTCTGATGAATATTCATAATTAGCATTGTGGGCCAGAATCAGCAGAGGAGAAAGTAGCCCCTCCCATTCTTCCATTAGCCCCGCCTACCAGCCCATAGTACTTAGTTAGCTGCTGACTTGCATTTTAATGTAATGAACAATCCCTGACCCCAACACAAAAACATGCTGTGGCATTTTCTAAGGCAGATATATGTAAAAAGGAAAAAGGGTTTGCAGTGATGTCCCTGCAAGATTTTTTGGATTTTTTTTTTTGTTGAAAAGTTGGATCAACTCAAAGCTGAGTTGAATCATTTATCTTTAGGAGCTTAACTGGCCTGTCGTGAGTTTTGTTCAAAAACTCAGCAGGATGGTTAAATGATCACAGTCTGCATGTGAAGGGGGGGGGGGCTGACACCACTTCTATTTTAAAGTTCCCCCAGATATGGTCTTTGTCACAAGGCTTCTACGTGGTGCTTTCATTCTGTGATTAAGCTATTTTCAGTAACGTCATTCAGAGCAGCTTTTGCTGAAAACATAAAAAAGTGAAGCTGTTGTACAGATGAGTTATTTGTGCTTTGTTTTTTCATTCTGCTTGCCCTTTGGTGTTTTGGAAGTTCAGCTGGGCTCACTGATCATGTATGTGGGTGTGTGAGGGCGTGGGTGTGTGTGTGTATGTTCCTCCTGGTCCCCTCCCAGAACATTTTAAATGGGCACGGTGGGGGCAGGGCTGGGCGTGGTCCTGCTAGCTGCCATCGTCATGTGCTGCTTGACAACTGCTTGAGTCACTATAAACACGGAGTGCCTCTCACTTCCCGACCTGAAAATTCTTGGGCGTGTGCCTTTTCAGCTCATGCTGGTCACGCTTCAGAACATTCTGGAAGGGTGCGAGTGGCGCCATTCTGGTGGGGGGGGGGGGGGGCTGCTGAAGGCGGTGTCTACATTCGTGTACGTTTTGCCCAAACTTATGAAACCAGTTTTCCACTGGATGTCTTCTGTCTGGATCTGTTACCAGTCGGCTCCAGTGTGGAAACCAGGGGACCAAAGTCTGAGTGTGGGCCTCTAGCCTGGCCTGGCTGCTGTCTGCTCCCAACCACCAGTATTAGCTAACGCGCTCATCTCCCCCCGCCACAGTGAAAAAGAATGGTTTAATCTAATTAGCATTTCCCAGCGTTTTGCATTGAATGGGCTCATTATCGGCTCCGACGGGGATGGGTTTGGCAGGGAGCCGGGGAATGGCAGTAGAAAGGCCGAGTTTATGGTCTGTGTATGATGAGGGGGTGGGCCAGCAGTGCTGTGGAGGCTGCAGGCTGTATCGGCTTGGCTGCCTGCCATTATCTCTGGCGCCTCCTCTTGACCGAGAACTGGAGGGACATGTGAGCCCCTTGTAACGCTCTCTCCACCTCGTCTTCTGCGCTGGCTGTGTCCTCTGCTCTAGCACTTTCTTCTCCTATTCCCTGGAAAACCTGTTTTATCAGGCACAGTTTTACTATGAACAGTTGTATTAGGGGAAAACCTGCATGTTTCATGCATGAGATCTTTGATAGCTGGAAGACATCTGTGTTTGTTCACAACATTTAGGCTGACCACAGCAGCTCCATCCACAGAACTCTGCACGGAGCAGTCTACGGGTGAGCTGGTCGGTTTTTTCCACAAGGGGGCAGTGTTGAACTCCATGTAGACACTTTCTTCCCTGAAGGCAGGGTGGCTTGTCTCCCCATTTGGATCTAAATGCATACTTCACCTCACTTCCATGTTTGGGTAAAGCAGGCTATGATGGGCCATACGCCTTTTCCCGTTAGAGTCTGGACACCAAACCACAAAAACACTCCTGATACCCAGAACGATAATTGGTGTTTTTGCTGTGGTTAGTATGGTTGTTACCAGAGGTGGATATTTCAGGTCCAGAAAGAAAAAATCCAGACCAAGATTTTGTTTCATCCAGCCAGTTCAGTATAAAAAGTCACAGTCAGAGTACTCAACTGGTTGGTTGAAACAAAATCTTGGTCTGGAGTTTTACTTTCTGGACCTGAACTATCCACCTTTGGTTGTTACTCCTCACACTGACCAACATTGTCGGGAAAACTTCTAATTCTATGAGCTTCAAATTCTCACTTGTGAAGTTGTAAACCGAACGCACGCTGGTGACATATTACAAAACTGAATCTTAACTGTTGAGAGTATATTGTTATGTGGCAATGAGTAGATCAGTTTGTAAGGTGTGTGGAGAGTCAGTGATTCCCCAGGCAGGCCACAGTGTTTGCCGTGTGCTTGGAGTGTGTGTGCCGCTCTGTCTCTCTCTGCTTGCCTCTGATTTTTGGAGGGGTCACTACAGGACACTTGTGAGCCACACTGTACACACTGTCATTCTCCGTTTATGCTTGTCTCATTGTTCTCACTTTCTAAATTAAAGCACGACCTTTGGTGAGATCCAGCCACTGCAAAACATGCCCTGTATGTTTAAAGGTGGTCCCTCAATGCAGTGATATTCTGTGTCTGTGTACTGTTTCCTCTCTGCCTGCCTGCTTCTCTTGCTTGTTGGTGTTATACACTCCTTCTGGGGGGGGTGATCATGTGACTGTCTACTCCCTTTACCCGACAGGATGGGGATTTGGCTGGGAACCTGGATGAAATATGGTCTCACACTGGTATTGAGAAACTGAATGTTTCTCAAATGAGTTTGTGCAGGGGGAGGGAACCAGCTCTCAGGGGTCTCACTTACTACAAACCCAGTTCCTGTTTGTGGCCCAGCTTTGCTGTGCTCTGCCAGCCTGAAATTGGTCAGGATCTGTGCCTATTTAGTGAATCTTTTAGCATCCTGAACAAATCGTCCGCCAAGATTAACTCTTTATTTGGGCAGACACGCTGCTCCTGTTGACTCATTTCTGACGTTTGTCAGCTTACATTTTGCCCTATTGGCAGAAAAGAGTCTTTTTAGTGATTAGACTCTGAATGATAGATAAATGTCACTCTCTCTCTCTCAGGAGGATGCTGGGAAGCAGGAGCCACATGGCTCCATGGAGGCTGAACACAACCCCTATTACCAGGTGAAGACGCTCTTTGGCTTACGTAACCCCCCTCCCCCCCCACTCTCTGAGTGAAATGGCCCTGTCAACAGTCCTCCCTCCCCCTAGATACAGTGTGGTCCACTCACAGTTTGTGCATCAAGTCAAATGTGTGTTATATTATAATCTCAGCTCATGAGCACACACACACACACACACAACTCTCAGGTTTATGTGTGTGCGTGTTGGGGAGGCATTGCTGCGCCTTTTAAAGGGAGAGCTGCTGTGCCTGGCTGTTCTTGACATTGCTGACATCATAATCGTGATGGGGCCACTCTCTGGTGTGTGTGTCAGTTGGACTAGGTTGCAGAGCTGCATTCTGGGAATGTTATTTTTTGCCCCACCACCCTGTGTGTGCTGCTTTCCCTTCCAGCTGAGCTCTTAATTATTCAGCTGGGATGAATCACAGAGTGTAGGTACTACTGATCAAATATTACTGTCAGGACAACGTATAACAGTAGTAGGTTAAAAGAGAGCTTTAGATTAACGAGGTTAAGAAGCATAATGGTGTTCAGGCTTAGTTGTTAAAGTTACCTTTGTGATAATAAAATATCAGCTTGATGACGGAGGGAGCAGCTGAATTTAGAATATTGTTTGGTCAATGGCCAAAGCAAACTAAATAAAGATAATTATGTTCGGCTGTAGCAAACAGAGTCAGCAGGCAGGCTGAGGGAGCCATGTTTATGTGCCTGGGTCAGAGAGAGGTCGTCTTATTGCTCAGAACGTTCCGGGTGCTCGTGCCGCCCTGGGAAATGCTGGTGTGGCTTGTTTGTTTGTGCTCCAACTTCACCTGGAGACCAGCGGAAGCTGCTCTCCCTGTCACTGTTATATCCCGGGGAACTCCCGCCGGGGCAGGAAATTGAAAAGGCTAATTGGGGGGGGCGACCCGCAGCTTCCTCTGCGCCGGCAGGAACGCAGGAGGGATGCTTGTTTACTGGCCACTGATTGGCTCTTTGTGCCCAGTACTCTTGGGTTCTTCTTGCCCCCCCTTCTCTCTCTCTTTCTCTCTCGCTCTCTGTCTCCTTCCCTTCCTCCCTCTTCTTTCTGCACCTGCATGCTAGGTTACTATGAGATGGCCAAGTGAGTGAGATAGCGAGAAGCTATCTGAGGTTGTGTTGGCACTACTCAGAGGCTCAGCGAGGTACAGAACGCGGGCTGGGCATTGGCGGCTCTCTCAGCTGGGCCTCAGATGGCTCACACGGCCCCTGACCAATGAGGGCAGGCACTCGAGTGCTGGACACGTATGTGACTGCTTAGTGTCAAACATGCACGGTATAGCCCCTTAGCATGCAACCACCTGCTGGGATGAAACAAACAAAGAGAGGCATTGTTGGTGTTGTTAGGGCTCGCAGCGGTCCGTTCACCTCGGCTGCACAAGATTCCTGTGTTTTGTGCTGAGATCGTGCATGTGTGTGTCAGTGTGTGCTTGGAATGACCAGCTCTGCTTCAGGACATCATGGTGTCCACGGGAGGCACCCTGCGGAGAGTAATTAAGGCTTCCGACGAACAGTCTCAAGCTGTTGATGTGCAAATGAGGAAATAGAGAGGCAAAGAATCCCACCCTGGTCTTAGTTTCGGATCCGAGTGAGATTGACCCCTGCCCCAGACGGCCCTGAGCAGGCCTCTCTTTCATTCACTTGTTTTTTTGTGTGGGACATACATGTGCCTCTGCATTGTTTGGATTCCTGTGTGTAAGTGAAGTGGAGGCTTCTGCAAAGCAGCAGCAGAGTGAGCGAGCGCCATGTGCGTCTTGTCTGCAGGATGGCCAGGGTTCTGGCAGGCAGGCCCACGCGGACCTCACCGTCCCCACCTCCAAAGAGGAGCAGCTGGAGTACCTGCGCTGGAAGAAGGAGCGGGAACGGATAGACCGAGAGCGCGTAGAACGTCACAAAAACGCTAAGGGCCAGTGGAGAAGAGCCTGGGACATGGACAAGCCAGAGACAGGGTAAGGCTCTCTGTTGACAAAGCACGTGTTTGAGAAAGTCTGTTTGCGTGTGGCCTTTAACTTTACTTACAAAACAACTGGGTAGCTCTTTCCCTCCTATTATGCTCTCTCGAACTCCTCATGGAGATCTGTCTGCCTCGTTAGCCATTAACGTTACCCCATGAGTGAGCCTGAAATGACCCACTAAAGTGGAAATTCGCGAGCAAACCCAGATTGTGTTACTACTGTTTCCTGCAAGCGGAGAAGCCGGGCTGCTGAAGTCGGGCTGCTGTGAGAAATTACCCCGTGGGTTGGAAATGACATCTGCTTCTTCTCGTTCTGCTTTCTGGCTGCGTATCTTGTCGTTTCGAGGAAGCAGTGTGTCACCATGGGACGAAAAACTATTTCATACAGCATTTTGCTAATTCATCCTTAGGTTCCTTCAGTTCTGAGGAAAAACATACTGTATTTGTACACGGGCTCGCCCTTTACCAGTTGCCCTGCAGGAGTACAAGGCGTCAGAATGTCATCGAGAATGTTGATTGCATTTTGACAGAGTGAAAGTACTTGATTATGGAAGTACAAACTTAGATGAAAACCTTCTGAAGAACGCAAAACACTTCACCACATTCCATTCACAGCAAGGATGGGCTGTATTCAAAGGGATTCACTCATTTATCGAAGCTGCATGTTTTACTCGAGACATTCGGGTCAAGTGCTCCGATTAGCAGGCGTAGCAGAAAATCCTGGACTTGAAGAAGAAGAACTCGATGTTAGAAGCTTGTGTGCCTTACTGTCTGACCAGCTATTTGCAATAACTTCTTTAACAAAAAACCATTAATTCATTGTGTTATCATCTGCACATGTGAAACACGCGTCTGGTCGTATTTTTGGGATTGAAGAAACATCTGCACTTTGGATGATGGGTAATGAATCCCATATCTGCTCTGTTCACTCTCTGCTTGTTACATTGATTGTCACAAGACTACTGAATCATCTCGTTGGACAGGAACAGGGCTGACACACTAGGACTGAGATGGAACAGTGAATACTAAGGAACAGAGACGTATCAAGAACAGGGGCCCCAAAACACGAGCCATCGTTATAGGTTGTGTGCCTAGTTCCTTGCAGAACAGTTGTAGATAAGCTTACTGAGGTCCATGCCCTTCATAGACCTCAGTAGACATGCTGGGAGCATTAGGTTAGTGTCTTAGCTAGACACTGTTGCTCAGAGGTGGATTCCATATATATTAAAAACACAGCAAACATAAAACCCTCTATGGAGCAGTGTGCAAATAAACCTGGTGCTTTAGGTTACTTCATTAACACCCTGGAAAGTCACTTTCTTCTATCACACTCCGTTTGCTTAATTTGCTCTACTGATGGAAGTATCACGCCACTTCAACCTCCGTGGTTGTGTGTGCGTGTGTGTGGTTTTGTTTCTATTATTGGGTCCCGACAATGTAATAAAAAACTGATACTTTTTACCTGGCCCGACAAGAGAAAACTCAATTTTATAAAAATCCATAACTGCAATATAAAAAGTCAAATGGCCAAAGTTTTTGTATTTTGTTTGGTTACTTATGGTTGAGGTTAGAGCTGGGTAGGGGTTAAGGTTGTCATAGTTGGGATTATGGTTATGCCCATAGAAATGAACGGATGGTCCCCACAAAGATACGAATACATGAACTCTATGTGTGTGTCTGTGTGTCTGTGTGTGGTCAGGACAGAGTGATCCTGTTTAAATACAGAGCAGATCTCAGCCTCCTAACAGGGTTGTGTGATTTTATTGAGATCGTTCTCTACGCTCTTTGGCGATATTTCTATTCGGTTCCTGGGACGCAAGCCTGTGGGAGTCAGACCTTTTACAGTAATGCTGCAGAACCATTGTTCTCCTTTATTTTATGAAGGTGTCTTTCTGCTCAATGTCTGGAAGCTCTCAGGCATGGAGTAGTCCACTGGGACCTCAGCATGGGCAAGCGTTCGAATAAATAGATGCTTAATGTGAATTAGAGCAAAGGGGCTGGGAGTATTTTTAGCATGGCTGGAAATGCCTTACCATATTTGGTAAGGATGATAACGCTCCAGCGACTTCCCAGATGAAGGAAAACTTCATCTGTCCATGTTTCCTTCTTGAACATTAGCTGGAGAAGCAGCCTGGGGGGTTTAATTTGTACCTGTTACCGTTAATTTGCTCTTGCTGGGAGGCGCCCTAGTATCCCTGCTGGTGCATCCACAAATTATAGCACTGTTGCTGGTGATAATTTAGTTTTGATTCTTTTTCTGTCTGCAGGTTTCGGGAGAGAGTTCACGGGGAAGCTGACCGTGGAAGTCGTGGTAGAGGTGAGGGACAATCAGCTACAAAAATCAGCTGAACAGTGTTCACTTACAACTGACTTTGGGGAGGGGGTTAGCTGTGAAATTGAGCATAAGCACTGCCATTTTTACCATTGTCCATGATAGACGGGTAACCTGGGTTCCCTGTGCTCCTGTTCAACCTCCGCCATTTTTGTTGGTGGCACCTTGAAACATATTTCTCCAGCAATGGCCTTTCATTGGCCGAGGGCCTTCAGTTTTGTTGTCCTCTGGGCGCTGGGCTCCCATCGACACTTCAACGGAAGGGAGGTGGCAGCCTATCAGTGAAGTGGCGGCTTCCTGGCACCCAGTGAGTCTGCAGATTGCACCACAAATCCTGTGTCCCAAAAGTGTCAAGCCTGCTGATGTCTGGTGGCACTATGACATCATCATAGGACCCCTCTTAGGGGGCGGCTCGTGGAGGTTCACTACACAGGGAACCAGTTGTAAATCCCGCACGATCTCAGGCGGATAGCATTATAAAGCGCACATAAGTTATCCCTGGACATGTGCTCTTTTATCTCAGGAGGAAGAAATGTACGACGAGGCAACCTGAGACCATATGCAGAGTCACGGGGTGAGTGCAGAATAGAGCCAGAAACAGCTCAGTGATGACAACACGATCTGAAGTGATTATGGTTTAAGAACCAGGTTTTTAATTTTGAGCAGTGCTTCCCTACCCAGTCCTCGGGGACCCAAAGACGGTCCACGTTTTTATTCCTAGTTCATTCTTTTCAAAAACGGGGACTGTCTGCAGTCCTCGAGGACCAGATTGGGAAACACTGATTTAGTGAGTCTATAACCCCAGAATCTACAGTAAATCAAGTCGTTCAGTTTTTTCTGCCTGTTTATGGAAAGGGTGGTTTTCTTACTCCGTTTTTGGCTTGTGTCAGAGGCCCCCAAGCATATCTGTGAGGCTTACATAGTCCTTTACTCTTTTTTTTTATTTGCAAACAATTGCAGTGAAATAACTTCCATAACATTTATCATATTAATGTGGAGGAGCTGCAGAAGCCCCTGATTTTAGGATTATGGTAATTGATTACCTGGAGTCATAGGTCCTCCAGCATTATCTAAATTATGGGTGCTTTTTCAATCACACTGCTTTCCATGTATGAATTATTAAATTGTCCTTATGCCATTAGCCGTTGTGACACCTGGGACGGCACTCTAACGTTATTATGCATTATAAATTAAAAGCATTAATGGTCTGCATATTCTCTTTGCTAAGATGCCCACCTCTCAACATCAAAGGTCTCTAATTTCCAATAAGGGAACCCGCTCTTTGTGTTCTTTAAGCCGCCGAAGCAGGTTTGTCAGGCTGAAGTACACTTAAAAAGAATCAAACCTGTCTGCATTAATCTGATTTTTTTCAGTTAATGTGCTGGAAAAAGCCCCTGTAAAATATAAAGTGGTGCTTACTCATCCTAGCCTAACTGGTTTTCTCTGGGGTGTCCAGGCCACCTGCACCGAACCCAGGACAAGGGGACAAAGAACCTGCAGGCTGTGGGTAGCAAAGCCAAGGGCAAGGATCGCTTGACAGGAAGAGCAAGGAGGTGAGATGCTGTGGATAGAGGACCGTGCCCTGGGACCCTAGTCAATCCTTGGGGGCCAAACTTCTTGAACAGGAAGTCACCAGTAGATGCAGAGGGTGACCAAGAACAGAAGGCCATCTCCTCCATGCTGTGCATGGCACTTTGTTTTATAGACTGTTAGATTTTTCATGGAGAACACTTGTCCCATGTTCACTTTCTGCCTGAAAACTGGTAGCAAGTTAAACGAGGCCTTGTCTGAATATGTTTTTTCAGATGTTTCCCAAGATTTTTATCCTACAGTAGAGAAATGTAACATTTCACAGCTTCTGATTCACCAGTGTGAGTCGAGGGTGTGGAGCACGCGGGCGGTGCTCTAGACTGCGGGCCAAGCACGGCAATGAGACATTAGTGCATGAAGGCGAGACCATTAACACAGAAAGCATGTGTTTGGCTGTGCTGTGACATCACAGAGGGGTGCAGGGGAAATGTTTGGTGACCTTCTCAGAAATGTACTTTGTCAAAGACAAAAACATTTTTTGGGTTGAATGGACGGATTGCGGAATACTTCACCCACTAAACTGGAATATTTGGCTTTTCAGATGGGATGCCAAGGAAGAAGCGAAGAGCACACAGGTCAGGAGATCAGCCGGTCGTCTGCATGTGTGCAGTGTGCTTTGGGATTTGCTTGAAGGGAAAAGGGCAGTGTGCCACCTAGAAGAAACTTTCATGTTCGATTTATACAAGTGCTGGGTCACAAAGCTGCCTTGTACCATAAGATGGTATCTGAAGGACAGTCAGTTTTCTTCCACTGTGAGATCATGTGAAAGTTTGTCAACAGGCTGTCTAATATATTTTGAAAATTTGGACCATATCAGAGTGTCCGCCCCCACACATTTTTGGTATTTATTTCTCTAGACCCCAGAGACAAGTTTTGAGGAGTTCTTAGAGGAGCTGGATGCCTACGGAGATGCTGACGTCGAGGATTCCAATCCAGGGGCAGAGAGCAGCGATGGAACAATGGGAGATAAGATTAGGGATACAGTAAGTGCTGTGGGGACTGTTATGGAAGACGGTTCCAGAGGGTTAACGGAAGGCACTGGTCTAGATCATGACAGTGAGTCAGCTTTGAGAAATGGCCAAGAAGAGCAGGGCCGTAAGCCAGCCAACCTGGAGGCCATACCCCAGCGAGAAAAGAAGGTCCGCTTCTCGGCAGAAGTGTTGAAGGCCAGCGAATGGTCAGACGAGGAAACCCCTGAACCAACCCCCCCAGAGGCCCAGGAGGATGGCCTCGATGGAGCCTTGCAGCGCACAGACAGCCCTCCTGGGGACGCCGACACGCCTGAGTGTCAAGGAGACTGTACCTCAGGTGGACCTGAGCAGAAGAGAGGTGTTTGCCTTCCTGAGACCCCCAATACTGGAACGCCGGATAGCAAACCCGCTAACGTGGTCATGGCCAAAGTGGACGGCGACTCTCCAGCTGCTCAGCTCGCGGGACATTCAAAGGGCAGTGCCAGCAAAAGCCCAGGTAGCTACCATCGCCATTCAGTGTGTCATGCTCTCCTTCCCCCAACAGAGCAGGAGCGGCCGCTGCTCCATGCATCTCGAGGCCCTCATGTGTCTCTCGTCCTCAGGAGAGAGAATTGACGCTGGGTTCTCTGTGATGACCACTGACTGTGAGGCTCCTCACCCTGCTCACAAGAGCAACACTGAGAAGGTGAGGTGCCAGGAGTGGAGGAGCGTTCAGACAGACCCGCATCCACCCCCCCTCCGCAAACCAGCCGGGGAACTCCTGTAACCGGGACGACTGAAGGGGCGGGAACTGAGCTCTGACTTGATGTTTAGCTAACAGTTTAATGGTCTACACACGAAACAATGAGTCCAGGAATGTTTTTAAGAGAATGTGTCCACCTTGGCAGCAATGCGAACCTTCCTGCCTGCTCAGAACTGCTCGGTTACCAATTTTTGTTTTGTTTTTTTCTTCTAGGCAAAGGAAAATGGGAAAATAGTTTGAATGTGAAGAAGGAGTGGTCTAATGCACCACGCTAAGGAACTGGTGCTTTGTTTTGCACAGTTACTTACATGTCATTGCTAGGCTTGTGGAAAAACGTGGGAATTATCGCAAGTGAAGTCAACGCACAGGGCAGTGCCATAGTGGTGAAGAATTAGTTTTGCTTTGCTTTTTGGAAGTATTTTCTTATGTCTAATGTAGGTTAATCATATTACGGTTAATATACTGTATTTCACTGTGGAAGTGTATGAGAAGGCCCTTGGTTTTTTCCTTTTTTTACTTGAAGCATTTACATTTATATATGATTTGGGTTAAGAAAAAGTTATACTACCCAAACTAAACTTAGAGTTGGTGACATCATTATTAATATTATACATAAGCTCCTGCTTTTCTTAGAAAAGTCGCTATAATGCTGGCTCACGGTTTTTATATTTTTTTGTGTTTGTATTTATTTACTACACGCGACACAGAAACGCTTGTTTCTTGTGTTCGTGTAACCAATCAGTGTTTTAAACATTGGTATGTGGTTTTTAAGACTGGATAGATTAGTGAAAGGCTTTGCACACAAGATTTAGTTTATTTATTTGTGTTTAAATATAAAACACTTCTGGCTTTTTTGGGAATTAAGGCTGCTTATGGGCGTAAGTCTATTATCTAAGCCTATAAATACTAATGATATTAATTGGATTCGTCATGTAGAGCCTCACAGTTATATGAGAGAAGGCCGTCTGAATGTAGGTGTGCACTTTCTCTTGCCTTCCTTTAAAACATAGATTTGACCTTTCGTGCATCAGACCTGCTGTCTTGTAACTGATGAGGTTAGAACGGAATGGTGAGGTGCAGAACCATGGGGACGCAGCCTTTCGGGGGGGGGGGGTGGTGCTCGGCCCCTTAGCCTGCCGGTCTGCGCATTACTATACGATGTCACACAGCCATCATCACTTTTAGTTTTCTGTCCTTGTTTGGGCAGTTGAATGTCTTTTGGGTACGGTGACAGTCTGTGTTGTAAATATTCAAAATGATTGACTCCATTGCTCAGAAAGAAAGAAAAAGATCGATATTTAAAAATGCGCGTAGCATACTTATTTAACTCATTATGGTGGCAGGGGTGGTGCAGTGGGGGGTGCTGTTGGCCTCCTGTCCACACCCTTGTGTGGGTGTGGAGTCTGCCACCGTGTTTCTGGAGTATCCTCTGGGTTTCTCCTACAGTCCAAAGACATGCAGTTAGGCTAATTGGCATCGCTAAATTGCACAGACAGTGTGATTGTGTGTGTGCCCTGTGAGGGAATAGTACCCCATTTCCAGCATTGTGCTCTCTGCTGCCTGGGATAGGCTTCAGGCTCCTCTGTGACCCTGGCCAGGAAAAGCAATTGGAAGAAGGATAGATGAATTTAATTCATTATCTTTCTCGTTCACCCCAGATTTAATGGAGCCTTAATGTAAAAAAGCGAGAATGTTTGCCATGCACTTTTGTATGAAAATTCATATGCATCTGACGTATGTCAAAATCCGATCATTTTAAGAAGGGCGACGAAATCACATGTGCATTTCAGCGTACGAACCCTGGAGAAGGTCCACAGCAGACAGCTAGCGGTCAGAACTGGGGTTTCTTTCAGTTGTAGCACGTTATTACAGAATGTGAATTAAATTCAGCGCGGAGCAGCGATGCGTCAAAGAAAATGATTGTAATTTGCTAGCATGATCACATAAACTCCATTAGCGGCGCACCTGCGCATGTGCGGGCGTTTAGGAGGCCTCAAACACACAAAGGTCTAGGTACTGATCAGGGAGTAGAGTGATCCTGGAGATGAGGAGGGCCAGGTCTTTATGATTTCTGTTTTGAGAGTGGAGTTTCCCAGCTTGGTTCTGCTCCAGGTGTGATTCTCGTCATCACCCACATACATTTGTCCCACACGTGTGTTTCATCAGATGGTCAAGATGTCAATTCCTTGGAGGGTTGGCTGCAACGCGGTCGTCATAGCGCTGCAGTAACAGTCTTGGAGCAGAGAGACACTTTGTTGTGAAGCCCCTCCCAAAGGTGACAATGTGCATTTGGTCTCTGCTCTCCTGGGACACAAATGAGACGGCTAACTGATCCTGTAGGACTCTCATGTGCCCAATTTAACCCCAGCACAACCTGAATACAATTAATAAGCATCACTGAGCTGTGTGTTACCTAAAGCTCCTGCTTTTTCCCTGATTGTTTTCTATCACTGGGTCATCGCTAAATGTTTGGCAGGGGAAACCAGAAAGTAAGAGTGTATTTGTTACTTACTGTTTTGCCCGCTAAATGTATCTCCCCAAATCAAACATCCACCATTGTCATTTGCCTGTGTAGTTAAGACTACTCTGGAGTGAAACAAGTTAAGTTTTTTTTTTCAATAATGTATAAATCTGTTCTGCATAAGAAGTAGTGCCTTTGTTGTGGTGTCTTTCCCTTGGAAGTACCTCAGCTTTTGGGAAGAGTCATAGCAACCAGCGACATAAAGAAATATATGTTATAGCACCAGTTCATCTGGACATATAGCAGTGGTGGAAAAAGACTCACCTGTAGGCCATGCTAGAGTCACATGACTGGCTTCAGAGGCCATGTGACCTGATGGCAGTCACAGCCTATTTATTAAGTACTTATTTGACAGTGGTTATAGCATGCTGTTCCCAGGACCTTGTTAAGACGTTCAACTTCCCGTGTTGTTTTTATATACTAAAATGTATTTCTCTTTTTTCATTAGCCATCAGATTTGAAGGAATCCAACTGTAAAAATTCTTAAATTATGTCGCTTCTAAAACACTTTACTGCTGATAACCCTTATTATTGTCCTGCCTTGTGTATGTCCTGTATGTGTTAATATCAGTGTTTGGCTCTTGGTGTTTTCCGTGTAGGTTTGAAAATCCAGCTGATGACTTCTGGCTGATTTTTTCTTCCCCGTGCCCATAATCCTGGTTCACATAGTACCAAAAGTGCCACTAGTTTGAACAGAATCATGGCTTAGAAAGTCCGATGACGTGTGTCTGATATCGTGAAACGTTCATGTGTTCATGTATGTTTATTTACTGTAGAATTGTTTAAAATAAAGTCTCTTGGTTCTTTTTGCTGTGTCATCTGTGAAAATGGCATTGACTTCGACTACATATGGCAATATAATCTATTGCATCTTAATCAAAGTGAATCAGTTATTCAGCTATTTCTTCAGGTCTGGAAAACTATGTAATGATTAGTGAAATAAAAAAGTGACTTTAGTTAAATAGCACCAATATCAAAATCTTAAGTGAAACCGGTTCCTCATAAGTGGGATGGGAGGACTTGACAGTGGTCCCTAAAATGCAGAAACATCCAGTTGCGGTGGGTACAGACTGAAGGGAAGGTGCTTTGTGCGTCTGTGAGCGTACCTGGCAGACCTATCCTGGAGCTTCACAGACGTTCCTCACAGCGGCCTGTCACCTGAGCATGACGTATACTTCACTGCATCACCTGCTGCTCAACACTGTTTGGAAAAAAAATGCTTGCTAATTTTCAGCGATTAAAATGAGACTGTTAAAACCCATCTTGCGGGCTATTTAAAGGCGGAGGGATGAGTAACAGCATGTGATGGAGATGAAGCCGATCTTGGAGGATAGCCAGCCTAGTAGCTAGTTGCCGTGGGAAAATCACTAAATACATCAGTATCATGATAAAATAAACACAAGGTGCCACTGCTGTTCACTTATCTTTGTAAATACGTTGGCGTGTGTCTTAACATTTTGAGGACGGTGTTCTTTAACCATTGAAATACGTCAGTAAAGATAAAAATGGTACCTTCAGCTCTCCCATTAGGTCAGACAAACACTGGGCTGCCAGCACTCCTGTTTATCATGTTCGCATGCACTATGTTTGCAGGCCACAAAGACGTTCTCAGAGGAGACGAACTGAGGATGTTTTAATCAGGCAGGAGAGACGGCAGTGGGGTGTGTGTTAATTAAGCCTGCTCCACGTGGGAGTTGGCCCTGATTAATTTGAAACGGCCTCGCACTGGGATCGATGCGCTGGAAACTCCTCCCCCTGCAGGCTCTGTGGCAGTGTTACGCTTTTAATCACCTTCCCCACAGCGCCTCAGGAGCTGCACCCCTCCCTCCCCCCCTCCATTCTCCTCGGCCCCTGAGCGACTTCAGCCAATCATGAGCTACCGTATGGCAGGGGCAGAGGTAAGACTGCACACATGGCAAAACAGCTTCACTCTTCCAGTGGTCAGAGTGTCTTTATGAGGTCAGATGGTTTGCAACTTATTATGCAACACTGTAAAATATAATATCCTTAACAGCAAAAGGGGCAAATGTTAGTTCTGGCTGGACCGGATCACATGAGATTATGTCCACACGTGACAAACCCAAAGAGAACACGTGTCCCGTGTGGTGTTGGCAAACGGAAACCTGAACACGGTCCATTTGGTGCCAATAGCTCATTTTACTTCTGGCAGGTTAAATCTCATAACGGGCTCAGATGCCAACTTGGGTGGGGGTTGTGCCCCCGCCAGCATTGCTCAGCTGGTGCTTCATGCTCTAGTTAACTGCTTAATTTATCACCTCCAGACCAGTGCTTTCAGGGAATTTTATGATTTTAGTCTTTGAGTTGCATCATAGTGGTGACGCCAGCTGATGGAATTACGACTAGGAGACCGCTGCTCGTGGTTAGATTTAGTTTTGCCAGGTCATCGTAGGGACATTGTCTACATGATGGCAGCCTTCTTGTGGAACTGTGTTTTAGTATTGCATTTGTTATGACCTTTTGGTTGCTATGTAACAATTCTCTGCACTGCAGGGTATTTGAGGCCTGCCCAAGCGAGGTCTTTGGTTCATGTTGATAAGATTCAGAACCTGCTTATACCGTTCCCACAGAGCAATCCAGATTTTTTAAATTGGTTACCAGTGTGAACAGATAGAGGACAGAACTCATATCTTAAAGCTTTCATGACATTTTTCGACTTGATGTCACATTACTTAGTTACATTTTGGTGGAGAAGATTTAAGAAATACTTTGCACGCTGTGAATTTGTACCATTCTGCACACTTTGAACTTCTTTCTATAATCCAATTTTCCTAAGAAAAATACCTGCCAAATAACATCGGATAGTAATGCAATTTATTTAATGGACATGGTTTCCAATATGGTAGCATACAGTAGCTTGGCTCTTTAAATTGTCTCTTGATGTATGGTACATAGAAGAGTAAATTTGTCTTATGACTCTGAGGCTCTGACACATCTGTGTGGCTCTCATTGGTCAGCTGTGAGCTGGTCTCATCAGAAAATTACCTGATTGGCCAACAACAAGCAATAGTTCTCACCATATTGAATATATACAGAACCAGAATATCTACAGAACCATCACATGCGTAGATGCCACCCAGACCCTGGGTGATGTCTGCTATCCTATATGAAACTTGTTTTTTATGGTTCATGCATTAATACTCTGGCTTAGAGGTTGTATTTTGTAGGATTTTTATGCTGTGTTTGTGCACACTTTCCTTTCACCGAGAGTTCTGTGCCCCTGTAGTTTAAACCTAAACATAGCACATTATGCCTGACAAAGAAAAGCAAAGAAGTGTGTGGACAGCTTTTTGACACACAGCTTGGGCAGAACGCTACTTTGGCTTTCGGTGAAGGGCAGCGGGGGGGCTTCTGAATCGGGCTCTAAACATGCAGTTAAAAAGCACTCTTTTGCAGAAATAAGAGAGCTGAGGTGGCGTCTGTCAGAGCAAGAGCAATAATCACCAGTGACACAAGGCACTTTCGGCGTCTTCATATTTAATTAGACAGTGCTGCAGAGCCAGGAGGATCCTGGAACAACCTCTCAGCTTTGTCTGATTCTCCGTATTCTGTTTCTTACAGAGAGAATAGTCTTAGGTGATGCAGTACTGAGGTATGAAATGGTTCAAAACTAGGAGGACAATGTTCAGAATCTCCTCTAAATATCTCCTATCCTAAAGCCACCTTCACACAAATTCAATTTCATCATTCTGATTTCTGCCCAATGATGATTACATATTGGCTGTTAAACGTCTTGTTTTATTCTCACGTACCCAGGAGAAACAGCTTTTCTATGTTGTTCCCTGATTAATAAATGTAGTACCAATAATTATTCTCTTACAAGAACTGAGAAGGCTGTTAAGCATTTGGCTCACCTCCAATCTGTACCACGGTACCGAGGGACTATGCTCAGCACTTCACTGCCATCATTGGATGGCGCAGATTGCTGCAGTTTGATTGGTCATCTTGTGTCTCCATTTGCTGTATAATCTATGAACCAAAACACTTTTCAGCAGACAGAGCTAATAGCTTCCTGCGCCTCGCCTCTGGCTGCTCTTGGCCATAGAGAGCTCATGCAGCCCGTAAAAGTGGTTTGGACTTTGACCACCTGTTAGTGATAGCTGTTCAAAGTAAAGGTTGTCATCATATTCTATTATAGAGCCTGAGATAACATGTCAGTAATTTTCATGTTCTCAGTGGTGAGAAACACTAATTTAGTCTGATGAAGGGGACTTTCCGTTCAGACTATTGTTTGCATTTTGGGCATGTGACAATATCCCAACATGCTGGTATTCATGCAGCTTGAAGGTGCCTCAGTACCAAGGTGCCTGGCGCAGTGCAATACTACAGGGTCACACTACATTCTCACAACACTTTGTTCATGAAAATAAGCAAAAGGTTTGGCGTTCAGAACCAGAGAGACCAGAAACCATTTGTGGAGATGTAAATGGATGTGGCCCAGCCACCAATCCAGTTCTAGAAGTACTTCCCATCACTGAAACTTGTCACAAAGCTAATTAAGCCAAAAAGACAGTTTTCAGTGTGCTATTAAAAGTGTTTAACTTGAAATCATATGCCAGAATAGCCTCTTTTAGCCTTTCCTGCACTCTCTCTCTCTGCCTTGCTTGTTTCCTCACCCACTCACACACACCTATATACATCCATTAAGAGAAAAACTCTGGGCATGATGCTGATGCCGAGGTCAAGTAAAAAGCCAATGGGCTGCTTAGCATTTTAATGATGATTACTGCATGCTGTTGGCCCTCAACAAGACGGAATACCCCTCAAATGAACCACTGGCAAAACGCAAGGGCTGTATCACCAAGTAATGTTGTGTAACATTTTCCTCCTTTGTCTAACTGATTTTTCAATAAATAAGACAGCTTTCATATGCTGTAGGAAAAAGTGGAGCAAAGCTCAGGCTTGGTCTTTCTGTATATTCATTAAAAGGTGATGTGACTCTTGAACAGTTGAACAGTCCTGTTGCTGGCTCTTCAGTAGCATCGCCTATTCTTTTGGTTTTAGGGGCTGAAAAGACGCGGTAGCTGCACAAAACGGTTTTGCGGGTCTTTAGGTGCTGCCAGTGCAAATACGCTGGTCTCTGGGGTAATAAATGGCTGTGAATTAGTTTTCAGAGTATTAAACTTATATAATTTGCCCTGTCTCTCAACAATATCATCACTTTCATTCCGCTGTTATATAACCCATGTCACTTCCACATATTTATCCAAACTGCCCCACGACCATGATCACAATAAGCGTTTGGAGGGATTATGCGCAGTTTTCCACCTTCCGATTGGCCACTTATTCAAACACTGCAAGGGAACGAGGTTTTTCCGTTCTGACCTTGAAGTTTTTTTGTGCGGTAACTACACAGTTTTAACCTCGAACTGCAAGTTCTAAAGAAATTTATAAATTATCATCATAACCCTAAATTATCTAAACAATGTCCGGAAACGAATCAGAAAAATCAATGTTGAAATGTACACGTTTGTATAATGTTTGTAGCGGAAACATGACCGTCCCAAACATAAACCACATGAGTAGAGTTTAAACACGATGACTAACACATCGTCACAGATTGTATAGCCCAAACCTAGTGTTATTTTTTCCGTCGCCCACCCATAATGTTTCCAAAATGTTGTAAACATTTGAGAAATTTTTTGTGTGAAAAATATTAAGTACCGTTCGAAATAAAAAAAAGATCTTAATAATAAATTGTATAATAAAGTTTATAATAAAGCAGCATTTAGTTTTTAACGACGTTTATTTGGTCGATGAGATATATATATATATATATACTGTACCTATTGTACATACTTTTCTTAAAAACTGTCTAGTTTGACTAAAACTTCTATTCAGGCCGCAGCATGTACAGTGTCTGCCCTATATACAATACCAAAAACAGTACATTTACATGTTTCTATGCACATACCTGAGCGGAACTCATACAGGGTAGTCTAGGCCAGGAATCCTGATTAATTAACAAAAGTGGAAAGATTTAAATGAACCGCATTAATAAAGCCGTTCTGATACATATAAATAGCTCATTAGGGTTATGGCTCAGTCGCCACTAAATCGTTTTTTTCTTTTTTCTTTTAATTGCCTGTTATTTACAGGGTGTGCAACCCAAAGCGTTTGCTGTTAATATATATATGTACATAATATATATTATTCGTTTGTTATAAGAATAAGAATGTAGATTAAGACCTTGATGTCGGCTGTTCGTAACAAAAATTACATATAATTTAAGGCAAAACACAAAATGCAGTGGCTTATCAAAGTAACTGTCACCTTTGAGAAGCGTTTATAAGTAATTTTTACTGCCTTACATCATTCGTATAGTTGCTTATGCGTAATCAAACATTTGCGATTGCGATTGAAGCCGGCGCATATCCCAGATGACCGTCCATGTCCTCAGACAGCGGCTGTTTTGAGGAGAAGACCCTTGTATTGTATCCGACCCGCGGTGCGAAGCTGTCAGACACTATGGCACCTTTTTGGGTATATGGTCAATGGTCGTGCCCCTCTGCGCTCTCTTTTTCATTCGTGGTGGCAGCTTCCGAAAAAGCATCCGCAGCATCTTCGTAAGCATCAAGTTGTAGTCCACTGATTGGCCTGGACGCACTTCTCTCTTTGCGTGTGGATGCATGTGCCCCAAAACTAATTGACGGGCTCCCGTTTTCTATCCCGTCCTCTCCGTCATTGACAGTCTGGGGCGCACGGATGCCTTCCCCCGCTGTGTCCATCCTCGGGGTCCCCGCTGCCGGGAAGCTGCGTCCATTGTGCTGTGCTGCGGGCTCAGCATCTGCCCTATGTGAGATAACGGTCTGCCGGGCGATTCTCGGCGCCCAGAGGCGATGTTCTCCTCGCAGGTTAGTTGCGTTCGTGATGGTTTCATTCAGTGGCACCAGGTCCGTCAGCGTTGAATTGGCGTCTGTTGAATTAGTGCCGGGGTTGTTATTCATAGAAAGGTTCGCCAAGGATGTGACCGTGGGCGCTCCGGTTCCTCCAGGCGGCGAGGACGCGGACGTCGGTTTCCATATCAAACTGTAATAAATGGCTAAGATGATGGCAGCCAGGGATACTGATAACACGTACGCAAAAACAGTGGCCAGTCTCACCCACTTTTTGTTGGTCTTCGCAGCCATCTTCGCCTTTTTGTCCCCAGTGTATGTTGCAGGTTTACCTCTTTCCATGTTCGGCATGAAATCCCGCTCCCTCATGTTCCCCCTGTTTTTCCCCCGATGCTCCACCGACCCCTCCGTCTTGAAGGTTTTTGCTGATCCACAGTCCAGGAATAAAACAGCTCTTTGTGCGGGAAGAATGAAATAAGACGACAGACACGTTTGGCTGCGAAATTGATCTTGCTTTCATTCAACTGGCCCTGGAAATCACCGCAGCTTGTATTTTAAATCCTCTGCAGGGCTCCATTTCTGCATAAAATCAAGCGCAGAATTATTATTTTCTGTAATTTCTTCGGGTCCAGCATCCAAGGTCTGGAAAACAGTTTTTTTATTCCAGCTCCATGGGAGTAAAAGCATAGGGGATCCGCAGTACAAGGTTTCATGTGATTTATCAGAGCGATTAAGTGAGATCATACGGTGCACAACTGTCTGTCTTATCCAACAAATGAAGTGGCTGCCTCAGCTACAAATACAGCAAGGGAGGCGGGTGAGGGCTCTTAAAGGGGCGGCATGGACGAAGGAAATGCGTTGGCTAATGGGAGAGCATCTCCTTTAGACCACAATTTATGACCATGGAACGACAGAAAGATCCTTAAGTGAGCAACCGAAGTGTTTTATCCTCCCGCTTTACTTAAGTCCTGTAATTTTATGTTGCATTACACCACTTGATAGTTTGCACTTGTGCCCCTAATATAAGTAGCATTGAGCCAGAGACCAGAGGAGATTTTGGCATTATGCAAGATTAAATGCTTTTAAAACCTTGACTGGACGTAAAATTATTTTAGTAGTACTTAAGGCTTGACGGGAAAACGGTTACTACACTGTCAGAAAAAAGGGCACAGCCCTGGTACAGCTTTGTTCCCCAAGGTACAAACAATATTAATGTACCCCTAATGATACAAAAATGTTCCTCAGAGTTTTGGTACCTTAAATTAGACTAAAAGGTACATTTACCTACAGCTAGAGTACAATTGGCAGACCCTTGAGGGCACAGCACAAGTGACAAGTAATTGTACCATCAAAAGGTACAAATTGGTACTTTATTCCTGATATTTGTTTTAAAATAAGCTGCTTAGACCTTAATAATAATAAAAAGAATAATGACAATAACAATACTTACATTTTTACAAAGCTTCCAGTCTGCCTTCTCATTTAGTACCTTCTAGGAGTTTGGGATTTGTGCTTATCATTCTATACCCTGTATTTGCTGTATATATGGCTTGTGAACAATAGTTGAAATTGATATTTTATAAAGACCCCTTGTTTTAACAGTGCAGGGAATGTTAGGCTTATGGTACAATTGTAGTTCGTGCCACAGGCCAACCTGATAAACTGTAAGCCAGTCTGGTCCTCAAGGACTTGCAGACAGTCCATGGTTTTCTCCTACCAGAAGCTGGGAGGGAACAAAAATGTGGACTGTCTGGCCGGATGCTGGGAGGGAGCAAAAACATGGACTGGCTGTGGGTCCCTGAGGACCAGGTTGGGAAACACTGCTCTAGGCTATCAACAGTTCAGCACCCAGGACAGTGGCCTCCAGGTTCATGCATGACAAACAAAATGACATCTGTAAATGTTGATATCACGCTAATCTAAAGAGAGGTTCAGCATATAAAATGCAAGAAAGCATTTTGATGTTCCAGCACATTTTTGCATAAAGCACAAAAGAATAAAGAAACTTCAAGGGCATTATGACATCAAACCCTATTAGAGAGAAACAACATTAGGATGTCACTATGTAACTATGTTCAATGTTGGGATTGCAGTTGTTTTAAAACAAACTATATATTGCATGTGTGGTGATGGAATCCGTGTAAATGCATTTACACATTTGTAATATATCTCTGAAGTGTCTTAACAAAGCTATTCGTACTGTTCCCCTACAGGGAGTGGCTTTGGCGCTCTTACAGAAGGACGTAGCCATGTAAATAGGGCGCAGTAAAAAGGTAGGCAGGGCGGGCACAACTGCTTCTGCAGCTGGGTTTATACATGACTCATTTAATATGTAATGATTTGTATATTTATGATTAGGAATTTTTGTTGCCCCTGTATTTTCTGTAGAATTTTTGCCCACACTAATTTTTGAAAGGTTCTCTTTAACTCTACTGCTGCCAAACTGCTTTTGGGCATCTATGTTAAAATGCTATTGAAACAAATGGTAATTTATCTGTAGTAGCGATTATTGTGTAAGTAATAGTGTTTAATCATTGCTGACAGTCATGTAATCTTGTAGCTTTTATGTCTAAACCTTCTAGCTATAGGTGAGGTCTGCCTCTCTCCATCCACGCAGACAGCACCAAAAGATCAACAGCAGCTCTGCAGGTCCACTTGAGCTTTGAAACCTGGGGGCGCGGTGCTTGACAGGGCAGAGGGCCCCAGCTGGTCATCCCACTGTGAGCATGGCTGGAATGCCACCATGTGTCAACAACCTTACTATCGCTGCATATTTCTCATGTGTAATACTCTCACTGTGTACTCACGGAGGCCTGTCAAGGCATTTTAAACAGTTAGCATAATCCAGAATAATTATATTTATGGTGACTATATGGAAAATGCTAGAGGTTTAATACAGTTTGAAGTTTGTGTTCATGTGTTGCACATTTGCAGCATTGAAATCAGTCACCCAGTGACCATCTATTTCCTGTTGCTGGTAAGTGACAATGCAGCCCTGAGACTTTTGCACAGATGCACTTGACTGATTAGCGAAACTGTGGACAGTTGATAAGGCGCTGACATTGCAAAGGAGCAGACGGGTCCCTGCACCTCTTGTTGTTGGGTGGACTGTATCAGCAATGCTAATTTTCACAAGCCTTCCATTTCAGTCGTCTTCTTGATAGCTCTGCAGAAGGACATGTCGCTTCTAATCAAGGATATGCTGTTTGTTTTGTGCAAGAGACCTTATCGTTTTGGAAAAGATTTTATCTCTTTTTTCATCTTTTTTATGACCTGAAGCACCCCAAAATATTTGTTTCAACTGAAGCACCATATCAGAGATGCCTGTGAGACTGTGGTGTGACAACTGATCCAGTGGGACATGAAGAGGTACTTTCTCATCCCTTTGGTTACATTTCTGAACTTAGTTGGCCTCAGTTTCCTTTTCACACCCCATTTGTGCCATTTGTGTCCTTGAATCATTGCATGATGGTCCTGGCTCCGTATCATTTGCATGAAGAGTTGACTCAAAGTTTCCCATTTGGATACTACACAAATTTCGAGGAGTAGTCCTGCCTAGATGCAATTTACTACTAATCTGAGCCCTTTACAATACAGGTCAATACTGAAATTTATATATTCAGCCTGGAATATCCTGGAATATCCATGAAAAAAATGTCAAATGTCAGTTGAATCTGTAAATTAGATGTTTGATGAGTCAAATGTATTTACAGATGTGTTCTTTCATTCATATTGTATGTGTTTGCCTTTCGACCCAAATATTCCGTGTCTGATTAAACTAAAATGACCTGTGAATAATACGTCAAGCGATCATTTTTGTTCCACATTTCTTCAGATGCAAAAGTGCCAGTCCCTCCCCACCCCCAGGGCTTTGTGGCATTGCTCTTATACGGGGGTGTCCTATTCGTCACTGTGCTAATTTGCAATGCATAGCTCACCAGACGGTCTCCTTCTCAGTCATTTCTGGAGAGTTTGTCAGGTACTCTGCTGCATGCCAGCTTCCTGCGTGGCGCAGACGCTCGCGGCCCCGTGGTCGGGTGAGATGATGTAGGGATTTCACATCCGCCGATGTCAGACATACCGAGACGAAACTACGGTTTGGTTCAGAAGGGGGAGAGAATAGTCGTGTGATTGAACACGTGCGGAGGCAGAGATGGAGAAGAAGCCTCGTGGTCTGGAACCTCCAGACGTAAAAGACTACCTCATCAAAGGAGACAGGTTCATCAAATGGACAGAAGTAAGTTTACAGAGAACCAGCCATCTGTTAACCTAATCCACCGCCACCTATCTTAATTTCACCACACCAGCCAAAAGTTCTGATTTTTCGGTAGTTTTTAGCCCATAACCAAGGCTGCAGATTTTGGTGGTACGGCAAACACACAGTCTGTAAAAAATTTGCTTATTGTTGCTTAATGTTTGACTGCAAGCCACTGTAACTCAAGACTAACAAGACATTACCTAATCACCAGTCTTGTTTCACAGGCTGCCTTCTGCTGCTAAACCAGAGTTTGCTTGTGGGTTGTGTAGATCACATGAAATTGTGCTGCTCATCATATGAGTTACCATGGAGTCACAAGAGGTTTAAGCTGACCACAGAGTCTTCAGGGAGTTTAGATTGGGGAAGTCATTTTTCAAGCTGTCACATTCAAGCAATTATGCTGGAAAGCACTGTTTGCAGCATAGAATCCGAAATAGTTTTTAATCCATCAGAGTAAAAGCTTTCTTTGCCTGCTTTCCCAAAACTCCTCTGCTTCCTAGTTACTGAGGTTGTTTTTTTAAAAAATACATCTTGAAAAGACTTTTAAAGACCACAGTACGAAGAAATCAAAAAGTGAAATATAAAAGCAATGGGTAAATTCTCTATAGTATTTGGCAAATTAATAAAATATTTTATTTAAACAGAATATATTTCAGGCCAAGTAAAAATTTGAATGAGTGTTGATCTGTATGAAAAGCAGTTGTCATGGTGATGGCCTGTGAATGTAGTTTTAATAGCAGAATTTGAGTACATTAATCTTGGCAGATTTTTTTAATGCCTTTAATAAATGGTGTTGCAGCAGAGTTTTGTGGCCAGAAAAAAGCCGTTTTGCTGGAGCTATTACATACACTGATAACAGAATTGTTTCATAACATCTGCTTGAAGGAGAGTGCTCTTCAGGCTTAGAGGAAGCTCGCTCATTTCCATGCAGTTATGTGACGGGGTGGTGACCTGCAGAACAATCTGCATGGCTGACTTTATGCACACACGGGTGCAAACATGCTGACTGCCTGCTGTATTCACCACACTGCATTCTTCATTTCTAACTATTATTTTGATGATACCAGCCTTTCTTTTAGGAGGAATCTGTGCCAGCAGGAAGCCCACCTTAAACACATGTATCTGGTAGCCTGGTGTTCCTCTGTTTGGACACTTGACTCTACATTGAGTGGTAGAGTAGTGGTGTCCTTCAGCAGGAGTGAAAAAGCTTTGCTTTGTACCTGCGGTAATTCCTGGCCACTGTGTGGCTAAAAGCTAAGCAGGGAGGGTGAAGTTGTAACTC
The DNA here is from genome assembly GCA_011763525.2 of Mormyrus iriodes. Taxonomy (NCBI): domain Eukaryota; kingdom Metazoa; phylum Chordata; class Actinopteri; order Osteoglossiformes; family Mormyridae; genus Mormyrus; species Mormyrus iriodes. The sequence goes on from JAAGVU020000025.1 coordinate 16,121,304, forward strand.
ACCTGCGGTGACAGTAAATATGTGTCACGTTGTATGTTTCAGGAGTCAACCCGAACTTCACCGGTCACCATGAAAATGGACCCCAAAGGTTACTACCTCTACTGGACCAATCAGAGCCGGGTGAGAGGTGCCAGATACCTTTGGATACACCGAGTGCTGTGCTCCTATGGCTTATAACACAATCCAGATGGCTTATAAAGCATTTAGTGGTATTTCTCATTGAGTGGTAGCAGGTCTTCACATATTTTTTGGTTGTTAGGGGTTTTATGTATTCTTACTGGGCGATTGCATGGTTTACAACGTGAAATACATAAAACGAGTTCCGTGATATAATGTGTACTGAATATATACAGGTATCCTGGACAGACAAATGGACAATCTCTATAAACAATAAATAAATAAATATATACTCCTGTTATTTCACACTGTAGTGATATAAGACACTCAGGATCTCAGCCAAATGTTTTCATAATAAGACAAACCACAACATCTGTGCAAAAATATTATTATTCTGTATGCAAATGTGCTGAATAATGTTGCCTGCAGGTTCAGTTTGGTCGTCGCTCCTTGGCTCATTGTTTGTGGCTGACAGTGCCATTGGATGGCTTCACACGCCGTCACATGACGGGAGCCCAGTGTAGGCACAGCCGTATGTTTTGCAGTCATTGCTTCATTACTGGCATTGTGGTAAATATAAGTCTGTTATTAAATACAGGAGACAGTCTTCCTGGATGTTGCCACCATCCGAGACACAAGATGTGGGAAATATGCCAAAATGCCCAAGGTAGGTTTATTCCTTGGACTCTGCAGCCCTGGGACAGGTCGATAACTGAGTGCCTCTCTCTGCTTCTATGTGTTCATATATAACTGAACTGACATTTCTGTGTGAGAGAGAAAGACAGAGGGAGAAAGAGCCATTATTATCTGTTGTGCACTTTCTGCCTGTCCTTTCGTGTGTGCGTGTGTGGAAATAACCTTTCTGTCTCTTTGGAGACATGCATGAATTATAGATCACCTCCTTGGAGGGGAGGCCAGAAAGCCTTAGCTTTTGGGTTCTAGATTGACAGAGATGTATTATTCCTCTGTGGTGGGGGGGGGTGGGGGGAATAAATTGCACTCATGTTGTTCTGAGGTATAACTCCATCTCCCATAACGGGCTATCTGTCATTATTATTTCTGAGTCTGGCACGATGAGGGAGCATATCAGAGGGGCTTCACACTCCCCCAGTGAGCTGCCATTGCACTGGGAGGCCTGTCGTTTGATTTTAGCTGAGGATGTGACCATTTAAGTCAGGCTGTCGCGTCGTGTGGCCGACCTGCGGTCTCTGCACAGGATTTACATCGCAAACGTCGAATCTGATGTCAGAGCACTTTGCTGTGCTCTTCTTGGCACCAGAGTAGAGAGCCTGTGGATGTTCAGCCTACACACAAGTGAGCAGGTGCAGAGAGAGATGCTTTTAGAAAATAAGAGTAACCTGCTGCTGACTACAAAACCTTGGAGCCTGGAAACACATAATATTGGGTGATAATTGGTTGATGACCATTTTGGTCGGATCCTGTCAGAGGATGCAGAGCATCTGTCACGGCAGTGTTTCTCAGTTCGGTCCTCGGGGACTCCTCAGGCAGTCCATGTTTTAATTCCTCCCTTCAAACTCCCAGGGAACTGAAAGAGAGCAAAAATATGGACCGTCTGGGGGGTCCCTGAGGATGGGTTTGAGAAGCACTGCATTATGGGGCTACCGTGTATTGGCTTTCATACTCCCCCAATAGCCTTGGCTGTAGATGGCTCTTTCTTGTGGATTTTTCCAGTATAGATGTAGTGCTGGGGCTTTTGTATGTAACTGGACTTTGTGTATAATGAAGCTGTGTAGTTAATTCATTTGATAAAGATCGCACTGCTGGTTCATCCAAACAGGATCCGTTTCGCTTGTGCTTTGCCATACGCTGGCAGAATGCCACTCTGGACGTCTCACAGTCCAGCCATTGCGATGTTCCTGTGTCACACTCTGAATTCACAGACTACAGTTCTCTAGAGGCCACGGGACATGTGGATATTGACTGGGAATCAATGTAATTCTAGTGTGTTTTTTTTTTAGCTTAACTGTGTAAACGTAAATGTCTCTGATGCTGAGAAGATAACTCTGCCATTGTGACAGTAATAGGAAAAATCGGAAGTTCACTGCCTACTATTTTCGCTCCTGCTTTGGAGGCATCGGGAGCCAACGTTTGCTGGCAAACAGTGGAATCCCAGCTGGCTATGTGTGACCCGTAGACTTTGCTCAGCATGGCTGGGCACTGCGGACAGAGCAGACGCATCGTCTAAAGGCTCAGTCAAGCCAAAGAGACCCCGGAGTGGGCAGCAGTTCTTAGAGCCTGATACTGGGGACCTGCATAGGTCTCTGCAGGGCGGACCAGCCGTTGCGGTCAAACATGCTTTAGAATCTGTAGTGAGACACTTATGTTCAGTGTTTAGTAAAAGATCTATGAAAATGGCAAGAAAAGACTGGCAATTTGGGGATTATCCATCCGTATTCTGACTACTAATCCTGAGCAGGGTTGTGGAGAGGCCTGGAGATTATCCAAGGCATCTTAGCACACAAGGCAGGAACACCCTGGGGGAATTCCAGTCATTTGGGGACAAATTAATTACAAATATGACTAGTAAATGCTCTTCTTATCAAAATCACAGATGGAGAACAAACAGTTGGACATAAAATATTCTATGTTAGAATATGGGACAGTCAAAGGGTGCATAGAGCTACCGGCCATCCTTGTCTTTGATGTTTGCGTGTTGCAGTGCTGGCCTCAGTCTCATGCCATGAGTTTAGCTGTAGCTAAGTCTTTAATGCCTCTCTCGCTGAGTGTTTGCCTTGCCAGAGGAAAGTTCCAGTGCTTTTTCAGTCAAGTCCTTGCTTTGCATTCAGCTTGTCATTTGCCTGTTTGGGTTAGGCTTCCCCTTGCACAGGCCTTGGTATGAAAACCTTGTATACAGGATGGTGCCTGGTAACTCAATCTGTCAGGAAGTCGTTAAGGGGGGGGGGAGTGATGGCTTTGGTTGAACTACTTCCCATGCAAATCATCCCTTGGCTGTGGTTAGCTGTGCTCTCCACACACACAGTCTAGGCTCAGCACAAGGTTTTATAATGACCTATTTTAAGGAATTTTTATCTCATGTTTACTCTACATTTGATCCATTCTGTTCTTTCAGGTTTGATTTCCTTCAAAGTGTTGATAACAGTGTTGATGTAACTGGCAGACACCCATGCTTAAAGAAGCAATATTATTTTTGATTCTGTGCAGAACAATAACTGTCATTCTTCTGTGCCATTCACACCTGCAGCATCCCAAGGTCCGCAATGTCTTCAACATGGACTTTCCAGACAGTCACCACTTAGCCAAAATGCTGACCGTTGTTTCCGGCATGGACATGGTGAACCTGACCTACCACAACTTCTTTGCCCACAAGGAGAAAATAGTGGAGGTGAGGCCCCCAGGTTGTCACAGGAACAGTGAGAGCATCATGTGACGGGTTGTGATCTTGAGCGATATCCTGAAAAGGAAGGGCAGGCTACTCAAGCTGGCCATCTCCCCTTTTTCCTTTAAACATTAAACTTGAGTTTAGCACTAGACTGCAAAATTATCACAGCATTTTTAGTATTTCAAGGTTAATCCGGCAGGAATTCGAAGAAGACCAGCTGTCTGACACTTCAGTATTTTTTTGTGATGTATTTATGACACCATATCAATATCCTGTGTGGAAATAACTGGCTGCCATTAAATGTGTTTGGTACAATGTAATAACGAATCACTTCGCTAAAGCAGAAGCTATTTTGATTCCCTATAGTGTTAGCAAGAAGCCTCACAGTATAATTTTACAGTTAGATCTTTTCACTTGTCTGTTATGGTGTTGAACGTGTACAGACTGTTAGTTCCCTGCAAGTTTTATTTAATCATAAAACAGTATGATAAATTTTTGGCTGCAGCACTGGGCAGAAGACATCCTGGCTATTGCTTACAACACGCTGAGGAACAACGCTTGCAGACATGTCTTCCTGGATAAAGTGTGAGTGAACAGTTTGATGAATGGTCCTGCTCCTACTACCATCCACTACCACACTCTAAAGTTTGCACACAGTCCCCAAGAAATGCAACGCTATGCAATTATCGATTGTCGATGCAGCTCAGACAGTACGGGTGTGGTAATGTGAGCTGCCTGCAGGAGTGAGTAGCACTGGGCCTTTCAAGGATGCTTATTTCTGAAGTGTTACTGATGGCCACAGTGATGATCCCTTCACTGATGTCTGTAACCCCCACCCATCCCCATCTGGCTTTTCTGCAGGTTCGTCCGCATCTCTTTGCAGACCAACAAAGATGGAAAAATCCCTGTGAAAAAGTGAGGGTTTGTCATGACACTTTTGGAAAAGCCAAATATACTCTGGCTACATGTAAAACATGTCGAGCTCACACCTGGTCCATGCACCTGGTCCTGCTTCTGTCTCCTAGCATCTATAAGATGTTCCCTGCGGACAAGAAGAGGGTGGAGAGTGCCCTGGCCTCAGCCAATCTGCCGAAAGGAAAGGTGACGCTTACTCCTTGCCTCTCAGCAGTGTGCCGCCCTGCCTCTGTGTTCCTGCTGGTCGTGCAGCCTTGATGTCATACATTTTCTCCTCCTGCACAGGGGGACACCATGAAGCCGGACGCCTTCACCGAATGTGCCTTTAAAGCCTTCCTGATGCACCTGTGCCCCAGGCCAGAAATATATGAAATCTTCACAACCTAGTTAGTCTCTTTGGATGCAATCTGGTTGCCTAGTTGAAGCTTCTGTATATCCAGGGAATTTATTAGGGGTCCAAGCATGCAGTGCCGGAACCCTATTGTTTTTGCTTGAATTTTTCTTCTTATTATTATTATTTTACACTAAAACAATATGGGGAACAGAGAGTGTAAGGTGTAGGAACACCAAATTTACTGGAGTGGTGCAGAATTCCCCACACTACTTAAGTAAGCAAAATCATACCAATCGGCCTGATGGTGGCACTATAGCACAATGTTTTACGTCATGAGTCATAGAAACAAAATTCCCTAGTTCATGCCAAAAAACTGTTGCAATTGGGACCCTGAACCTCCGCCCACTTAGATTATTTTGCTAATTTCCATATGAAATTACGGGTGAAAAATCTACTTTTTTGAATCCTAGGCCGAATCATATAAAATTTTAACTGTAGCATATCGAGACTATGAAGACAAAAATTTGTCTGTAGGATCTTGATCAGGCAAGTCTGCTCCGATGCTACAGACAAAGGAATTTCTTGGGCGTGGCCTTTTTGCACTTAATGACTGATCTGTTGGTCTGCAAAGTCTTAAGGCCCAAAGTACGTACCAAATGGAACAACTCTCACCACACTTCTCGAATCTGCCTGAAACGGCTCATTGGAATTCCAACCCTTACTGCTGTGACGTTACCTCATAACACAATCCTTATTGGCCACCTACCTGCAAGGGTCTGTCTGCAGACTGCAAGACGGGGTGGAACATGTAGGGCAAGCTGACCAATCAGAGCACACTGGGCTCATCAGGGGTGGGGCTTAAAGCTCTAGCTGAACGTTTCAGACAGATTTATAAACAGAGTGAATAGAGATGTACAGTGTGAGGAAAAGTGTTTTTGGTACATTAAAGCATGTAGGTCTACTCTAGTAGACCCCAAAAATAAAATTATGCGCAGCGAAAGTGAGCATAATAGGGCTCCTTTAAGTAATTTCTCATGAAAAAATACTTGCTACCCATCTTTCAGTATGTTAAGGGTTGACCCTCTCTTATTGTTGAGTATGTCATTTGATTGTGTGGGCAGAGATTAACCTAGTTGATTGTCTGGTAACATCCTGTTGCCTCTGAGCAGCTCTACCAAGCCGTATATGACAAAGGAGAACCTGCTTAAGTTCCTCAATGAGAAGCAACGCGATTCACGGCTCAACGAGGAGCTGTTCCCACCTGTGCGATTGGAGCAGGTGAAGATGATTATTGACAAGTATGAACCATGCTCCTCCACTGCAAACCGAGGTGAGACCTCCCCCCCATACTTCGCTTTGCAGGTTGAATATTCAAACTTGGATTGCTGCATCATTTACTTTTGAAAAGACGTGTTGTGTTTGTGTTGGAAAATCCAGGCAACATCTCCCCTGAGGGGCTCCTCTACTACCTGATGGGGCCTGATGTCTCTGTTGTGGCACTGGAGAAGCTCACCAGAAACCAGGACATGATGCAGCCAGTGCCTCATTACTTCATCAAGTCATCTCACAACACCTACCTCACAGGTGAGTGGAACCACATCTACCTGTGTGTTTGTTTTCCTGTCCAGCATGTGGACTATCAAATGCATGGTAAACAGGCAATGGTGAAATTCTTTTACTATTCATTGGGTGTTTTGTAGTAATCTGGTTGGGAATCTGAGCTCTTGAAGTTCTTGATGTTCTGGAACATCTGGAGGTTGACTGGAATTTTATCTCTGGTTGTCTCAACAGCGGGCCAGTTTTCCGGTGTGTCGTCCCCGGAGATGTACCGCCAGTGTCTGTTGGCAGGATGCCGTTGCCTGGAATTGGACTGCTGGAAGGGCAAACCTCCAGATGAGGAGCCAATCATCACCCATGGCTTCACCATGACCACCGAAATCCTTTTCAAGGTCCTTGATATTTCCCATTTCTGGGAACAGGACTGAGGAAAGTTTAGGGACAAGTTAAGCTTTGGGGGGTGAGCTACAGTAGCAATGGATCAGATGGTCGTAATGCTTTTCCTGCACGATCGTCATTATCGTGTGACAGGCTGTTATTAACCTCAAAGTCCATGACTATCTCATTACTTCAATTGATGCTTCCATTAACAGCTCTCATAAATGCTGGTGAGGATGTTCTTTTTGAGGCTGTAATGTAGCATTAGACACAACAAGCAAACCAATGCTCTCCAGCTTAGCAAACCCACCTAAACCACAAACAAGCAGATGGTTCCTGGCTGCATGGATACCACCCCACACTTAAAGATCAGAGGAGAGCTTAATGGATAGTAATGCAATAATGTACCTTTCCCCTGGGCCTCTGGCACATTTCAGGGAGTGTGGGGGCCACGGGCTCTGCTTTGTGTCGCTGCCTGATGGTTATTTTTCTGCCTTGGCCGAGACATGTCAGTCTGCCTCTCATCCTGCCTCTCCGGCCCTGTGCCTCCCCATGTTAGTAGGCAGTAAGGGTGATGGACACGCAGGCCACCAGCCCTCATGGTAACAAGCAGATTAGCTTGGCTACCTAATGCATCACACGGTATTTCCACAATAACAGAGGGTAGAATTTGAATTGTGAAGAACTGGCATTTTGTCTAAGATGCACCCAGCTTTGCATCCTAAGTTTCTGAGTGTCATTTCCAAGATAATGATGAACTTCAATTGCAGTTCTGGGAAATGAGTGGATAATCGAATCCCTTTCTGTGTCACAGGATGTGATTGAGGCCATTCACGAGAGTGCTTTCAAGACTTCCCAGTACCCGGTCATCTTGTCCTTCGAGAACCACGTTGACTCGTAAGACAGTCAACCTTATCTCCCTAACTTCCGTTGCATTACTCATATTTCACCATAAACAGAAAACAAATGCTCGCGTGTGTATTGCCAGCTGCCCCATTTATTGAAATTAGTGTCCTCTTCAGGTGCGAGTCAGCTGTATATTTAAAGGAAGATTTGCCTTAATATGGACATCTGAGGGCAGCACTTTCGGAGTGATTATTCTAAATGATTCTAAGTATATTTTTAGGGTCAAGCAGCAGGACAAGATGGCAAACTATTTGAGGACCATATTTGACGGTTCTCTACTTGTTGACCCCCTGGAGAAGTATCCTGTGAGTAAAACCATGGATTTGCTTCCTTTCTGAATAATATGACCCCCGCAGAATCCCTGCATTTCCTCAACTGCCTGTTATTTCAATGTCTGTCGCAGAGGTGAGTCTTTAATCTTTTCCCATCAATGTTCTACACCTGACATTGCAGCTATTTTGGGGGAGGCGACAGCAAGTCATCCATCACAAAATTGTTTTGGCCTCTCTCGGCTGCAGGCTGCAAACTTAATTTAGCTGAGAGGTTACTGTAGTGTGGCGCTTGTTTTTAAGCATTTCATGCTATCAGAAAGGTCATTCGGACTGAATCATTTACACCTTAAAGATCCGTCCTATTAATGCTGCCAAAAGGCCCTGGGCATTCGCATTCTTTGGCTCATGTGTTCTGTCAAACACATCCACCCCCCACCCTCCTCTTTCCACCTCAATAACCTTCACTCCTTCTGTGCATTTCTGTACAATATAGTCATTCCTACCTTCTCTGAGGTGAAACAATGTTCTGGACTTTTTCTCGCCTTTTTTGTCTGCTTGTCTGCCTGCATTTTTAATGCTAATTTGCATCTATATATATATATATATATATATATATATAATAGTGGAATGAGGAGCCCTTTGTCTTTGAGAAGGTAAGCTGACAATCCTGTTTTTGTTGATGGATATATATATTAATATATAATATATTTTTACATGTTCATTCATTGGCTTGGTCATTTCCTCAAATATCCATCTACTATCTGTGATCTTCCGCTTACTGTCTGTTTGAGGGTCTGCCCATCAATGTGCCCGTTCTCTCTGTCTCACCAGCTCGAGCCAGGGCACCAGATTCCAAGCCCGGCTGAGCTGTTGGGGAAAATCCTGATCAAGAACAAGAAGAACAATTCCATCAAACAGAGCCACGGGGCTGCCAAGAAGACCACAGGGCCGGACCAGCACCATGGCACATCGGGCCCACATGAAAGCCAAGGTGTGTTCACCACTCCCATCTGGAAGGAAAGCTTTGTCACCTATGGTGTGCCAACATTTCCACATGACTGAATGGATTCCAGGTCCTAACGCCCTATTTTCTCACTCAGATCATATTTATGGTCGCTTCTTGAAAAGTCCAACCAGCTCTAGTCAGGCATATGTTCTCACATCCTGTAGCAATAGAGGATTTGGATTCCTTTCCCTATCAATTGCTTTACAGCTATTCCTTGCATTAAGGCAGAGGCCACATGAATCCTGAGGCAAAAGTACAAACAGCAATTTCCAGAATAGTCCAAGATATGTTTTTAAATAACAGAGATTCTTAACTTCCATTTAAGAAGGACCTTGTACAAGTTGAAGAGCTGTGTGTGTATGAAAATGTACATATACCTTTGTAACCTTAAAACCTGACACTTGAATCCAGATGGGGAGGTGTGTGATGACCATGAGGAGCATGATGACCACGACGAACATGATGAAGAGAAAATGAAGAACTCAGATGAGGTAGAGGGTACTGCACTACCCCACATGCCCATATGATCATTCTCAGGGCCAATAGGCTTCTCGCTCAGCACCTATAACTCTCCAATCAGGGCACGGCAGGACAGGAAGTGACAGCGTATGAAGCCATGTCCTCCCTGGTCAACTACATACAGCCTAATAAATTCGTCTCCTTCGAGAATGCCAGAAGTAAGACATTTAGGTGTGGGGTAAATACATTGTGTTTAGGGTGAAATCCAGAGTAATATGATCTTTCTGTTGTGGTTTCATGTCACTGTGTGTGTAACAAAGACAGAAGGTCCTCACACTCATGTGACAGGTAAAGTGACTGTAATTTTTCTCTTTCTTTGACCAGAGAAAAACAGGAGCTATGCAATATCATCCTTTGTGGAGACCAAAGGGAGTGATCTGATCGCCAAGTCGGCTGTGGAATTTGTTGAGTATCCTTTCAAGGTGATGAGTGGTGCACATGTATGACAGCTGGCCTAAGGAAAGGGCATTATTGCTGTTATTGTTGTATTTCCTTCAGCAGCATGGGGTGGCGCTGTTTCCTTGGATTTGGGATCCTGCCCAAGCTCTGTGTGTGTGTGTGGAGTTTGCACATTCTGGAATAACTAGCATTTCTGAATTTCCCTGTACTTTACGTGACTGACAGAAATCCTGTTTAGAATGCACACATATCTGTTCAGGATTAACCTACTTATTTACTGAAGCTATTTGAGTCAAGTGGATTTTTCAAGGATACAACAGCTGACTTCACCTGTGAAGTCTTCCTTTACCCATGACGCAACCTTTAAATACAATGATGCCAGGCAAAGTTCATTCTTGGTAATGTCTGTATGTTTTGGAGACACAGGTTCCTATACAAGCCCGTTTAGATATAACAAGAGACAGATGAGCAGAATTTATCCCAAGGGTACCAGAATGGACTCTTCCAACTACAACCCTCAGCCTTTCTGGAATGCTGGGTGCCAAATGGTAGCACTTAACTACCAAACTATGGGTAAAATGCTTAAATTTGATAGCGTGATAATAATAGAATGTTTCTTTTTATTGTTTTATACCAAGCAAATATCAATTGGTTTTTAACTCTGCCAATTAAGAAATTAATGAAAGCGATTCTGAATCGTACACTTGCAGTTTTTCGAAATCATCACTAGAGACCACTGCTGTACAAGTAATAAAAACGACAAAGCAGAAGGGCCGTAGAGCTAAGAATTAGGCTACAAAGAACCTAATATTACAGAGGGTGAGAGTGTTTTCTATGTCTTTTACCAATCACTTTTGTGGTTTGTAGATTTTCCAATGCAGCTGAATATGGCCCTGTTTGAATTCAACGGGAGGACAGGTTACCTTCTTAAGCACAACCTTCTGCGTGGAAGCGACAAGACATTCGATCCTCACACGGACCGGCTCGACACTATCGTGGCCAGCACTCTGACAGTCAAGGTATCAACAACAGTGCACTTGTAATAACAGCAATTGACTGCTTATATTTTCTGCCCTTTTGAATTGTGGCACGGAAGGGGAATACAGCCCGATGAAGGCATGTGTGTGCACGTGCTTATGATAACGCAACACTAGGAATGCCAGGTGGCAAGTTATTTGTATCAGTAAAGAATGTCATGCTATTAGCTGTTGCCATGTCCCACTAAGGCACCATGGAGGGCCCGGTGGTTTGACAGTCATACAGGTTGTGTTGGTGGGGAGGGTGTTTGTAGAGAATTCTTCATCCTTTCCTGAAATTAATAAATCACTCAACTCTCAGTTCCAGTGAATGTGTTTGTGTGTCTGCAAAGCCAAACTGTGTTTCCCATGGAATTTCACTTCTTGTTTATCATGCAGGTCTATTCGGGCCAGTTCCTGTCAGACAAAAATGTGAAAACGGGGGTAGAGGCGGAGATTGTAGGGCTGCCCAGTGACCCAAAACGCAAATTCAGGACCAAATGGTCAACCACTGCTAATGCCATTAATCCGGTGTGGAATGAAGAGCCCTTTGTCTTTGAGAAGGTGAGCTGACGATCCTGTTTTTGTTGATGGACAGCTACTGGATGTCCGAATTAGTCCGTTAAAAAATCCTTGCTAATAAAAAGCATTTTTTTAAGTGGTAAATGTGTCCCACCAGATCCTGTTGTCAGAGATGGCTTCTCTTAGGCTTGTGGTGCATGATGAGAGTGGGAAATTCCTTGGGCACAGAATAATCCCCATTTATGCAATACAGTCAGGTAAAAGAGATTTTTACAGTATAATACCTGCGTTTTGTAAAGTGATTGTACCGTATTATCAGCAGTGTTACAGGCTTTGCTCCGCCTTGCCGACGTTTTGGGTTTTTTGTCCTCTAGGCTTCCAGCACATCTGCCTCCGCAGTGAGAGCAATGTGCCTCTTACCCTGCCCTCCCTCTTCGTGTACATCGAGGTGAAAGACTACATTCCAGCTGCTTTTGCGGGTAACCTGCTTAACGTCGTTTCTCTCATGAACCGAAAGAGTTGTGGTCGAGGTCATTGGAAATGCAGACCAAACCAAAACGCCACAAAATCACTGTGCGGCCTAAAAATTCACAACCGATAGGCAAGATGGGCAGAGTCATTCATGTATTTGTTTTTGTGTATTTAACCTGAATTTTATCCAGTTGTATGCAATATAAAATGTAGGTGTCAGTAGATAGTTTAATAATAACAGTGTGTATGCACATTTAAATGGAAAGCTAAAATGTTTTGTTGATGAAAATATAAAATGTAAATATTTAGGGTATCGATGATCAAATGAACAGTATAAGGCTTGCTCCAGGCAGGATGCTGAATGGAATCAAGTCACATGATTTTGGGAGGAAGGAATGACAACTTCTTTTGGGGGTGGGAGTGGAGGTGGATTTAACAGATCCAGTGGGGGAAATCAAAGTAAAACACAGCCATTTATAACCACAAGCGGAAACGGATAAATAGGAGCAGGCCAAAACAGAGTTACTATTAACAGTTTCAATGGGTCTTTGTATTGAAGGTTTTGGGCGCAGAAAAATGCAATAGATTAGGAGCCCCAAAGTGATGTATTCAAACAATTTTACTTGTGTTCCAGATTTCAGTGATGCCTTATTCAACCCAACAAAATCCTCTGACAAGCCTACCAAGTCTTCTGAGGTAAGCCAATCGCATACAGAGAGCGTTTTCTGTGGGTTGGTATTAGCTGCTGAGAAATAAATTGAGATTGTGGTCTTCTCTGCAGTATACTTGCCCCTATGAGTTGCCCTTTCAGCCACTTCCTGGGGCAACAGAAGAGAAGACTGAGCTCCCCAGTGCACAGACAGACTCAGGTAAAGTGACTGCTTTCCTCAGGTTGTAAAATGTCCAAGCACAGAATGATGGGTGGTTGAAAAACAGTACAGAACGTCACACATGCTTCTCCTCTTACAGTAATGCCTCACGATTCAAAATGACACCTTATTTAAATGCAGGCGCTGAGACTGAAACATCTACCCCTGCCCCAGAGGGTGCCTGCCTGAAAAATGGAATTGACACTTCTGACACATCAGAAGACAACATCCAAGATCCTAGCCGTTGTATTACACCAACTGAGGGTTGTGCTCCATCTAGGGATCCTACCCCAGATGGAACTGATACAACTGAAACTGCACCCACAGATGAACTTGAAGAAAGCCCCCTTGCCACAGCAGACTTCACCTCAGATGCAGAAGCTCCACCTACCACAACTCAAATCCCAGATCATGACCCCACCCCAGAAGTGGAAGCTCCACACACCACAACTCAAATCCTGGATTCTGACCCCACCCCAGAAGTGGAAGCTCCACCCACCACAACTCAAATCCTGGATTCTGACTCCACCCCAGAAGTGGAAGCTCCACCCACCACAACTCAAATCCCAGATTCTGACCCCGCCCCAGATAAGGAAGCTTCTGATGTTGCCCCAAATCTTGATGTTGACTCTAGCCAGGATGTCTGCCCCAACCAAGACCGCTCCGCCTCTGATGAGACCTCAGTTCCAGATATTACTCAGGAGTCTGCTGTGGCCTGTACTGTCATAATAGACCCTTGCATAACAACTGAAGCTGGACCTTCTGTAGATTCTGAATCAAACCCTTCTTCTGACTCCTCAGCTGATGTCCCATTCCCAAATAAAGAGGAGCTCCCTTCAGTAGACTCAATCTCAGGTGAGGCATACAATCAACAAGCCCTTTCCCATCTCTTAATTTCTAACCTGCGTGAATTTGCCATGACTAATCTCGCATATGCTATCTCAGTGCATTATGGGCAGATTTAATCAAAATAGACACAGATTTTTTTCTGGTTAGTGTAGATCTCTCTAAATATTTCTTTGACCAGACTTTTCCAATATTCAGTACTGCTGAGCGCAGATGTTCATTCTGTCTACATTTTCCCCCACAGAGCTCTCATCTGTGAGCCTAGACGAGCTGACACAACACAAGAGCTTCGTCAAGACAACCAAGAGACAGGAAAAAGAGATCAAGGAGCTGGAAAAGAAAAACCAGAAGAAAGGAGAAGAACTGATTCAGAAGTACAGAGACATGTTCAAGTCCCTTAAGAAGAAGAACTCAGTGAAGAAAGAGTAATGGTTTCCCTTTTAAAGTTTCCCTTTAATCTCTGGAGTGACTTATTGAATAGTTGATTTTATTCATATACAGTCTCATTTTCCTGAGGCGCACTTTCAGTCAATATCCACTAGGTGGAACTAGATTATCGAAATTCGACTTTTTCATTACAGAGTGTTGTTCCTGTTTGCTGCTCCTATTTTATTCACTTTCATTAATTCAGAATCAGAGGAGGATGAGTTCCAGAATACATTCGACTCTGCTGTTTATGGAAGGAGAGAGAGGCATATATTTAAATGTGGGCGACATTCTACAAATAAGCAGGATGCTTGGTACACTTTGAAAAGCTAAAAGAAATATGAATAGAACTTGATTTCCAACAAGAGACTTGCGGTAAATAAAAATCCATGCCCTTCTGCCATGGTGCTGTCCACAGCCTGATCTACTTATGACCTTTCCTGCAGTGCTGACAAGGTTGACCTGGGTGACAAGGTGACAGAGCTGAAGGGGAAGCTGCATGCAGACCTCAAAGGCTTGCGTGAAGATCAGTATGAGCTTGTGAAGAAGAAGAAGGAGCAGCACACTACTGAGGTATGGCGGTTCCATCAAGAGCTGAGCCCTGACCTTCTCAGCATGGGTCAGTTAGGGCGTTACAGTTATATTATACTGAAGAGTAACAAATCACTTAGCAATTTTATCATAGTCCAAGGAACTGTGTAATATGGGCAGGGCACAAAGTAGAATGTTAGTGACATTTAGTTTATCAACTCCAGATGTGTGCCATGTGTCATTAGAATATGATGCAAACACAAATCCATTAAATGAGTCATGCAGCCTAATGTGTTATTTTCCAACTTTCCTATTCATCTCCAGGAATTATTAGGGAATTTTTAGATGAAACATCCTGGTTGCAGGTGTTTGTTGGCCTAGATGTAGCTCAACTGTGCACAGAGTAATCAGAACTGGGTCATATGTCGCCATATCAGCTCCACAGTGACTATCAACATGATCACGTTCATTTCTAGTCTGTCCCCATTAATCTCATGGGATCCATCTTTAACAGATTTGGTTTCTGATACTGCTGTATTTCACATTAGCAGACAAGCCAGGACAACAGCTACACGTGTATGTTTTTTTTTCATCACCCCAGAATGCTCACGTGACGCCCCACGCACCCTGACTAATGAGATATCACTTTCAGCCTTCAGGCACGTGTCTTGGCTCGCAAGTGACCATGACATTTCTAATTTCCTTTCGTCCCATGTCACAGCAATTAGCGAAGCTGCTGGAGATCGCCAAGGAGAGGCACACGAGCGAAGCCAAGGCCTTGCGAGAGTGTCGAGAGAGGTGGGGCCTCCGCTCCTGGCACAGAGATGGGACAGGAACTGAATAACCAGTTCTGGGAAGGGGTCAAGGGGGTGGGCAAGAGCTTCTTGTATCTTACAGCAGTGTTTCCCAATCCAGTCCTCGGGGATCCACAGACAGTCCATGTTTTTGCTCCCTCCCAGCTCCCTGCCAGACAGTCCACATTTTTGCTTCCTCCCAGCTCCCGGTAGGAGCAAAAATGTGGTCTATCTGCAGGTCCCCAAGGACTGGGTTAGGAAACACTGTCTTACAGTGTCTAAATATGTGGACAGAGCCGCTTGTATAATAACCTCGACCACCCACAGAAAGCTCATATCTTGCGACTCTACCACCACAAATTCACAGCGGCCAGGTTGTTGACATCCTGTGTGTCTTTAATTCCTGTCATATAGCTACGAAAGCAGGTATAGTGTTTGCAAAGCCAGTGCTTTTCCCCACATCTGCCAAGTGTGTGTGTAGCGCTGAAGAGGGACGAGCGTCAGCAGTTAGTCAGTCAGCCTGTCTCTCTGTGTTTTTGCCATCCACTGGTGAAGGGTTTCGAACAGGTCCGTCAGAACGACAGGTTCTGTTATCCTGTTCGGGTCTCCTGTTTACTAAAACAGGACAAGCTTCTGCAATATTAACCTATCCCTTGGGCAGAAATGGAAAAACAAACAAAAAGCGTGGTTGCATATGCCAGGTTAGATGCCAGGTTTTAGTTGGAGCCTTAAGGATACTGTTCAGACCTTTATTTTGAAATATACCAGCTGTGATCTTCAAGCTGATAGTCTCATGAAATCCTCAGTGCTGGCAGTTTGCCTCACACTGTCTTTCCTCTAGGAAGGTCAAAGATAAGAAGAAGAGGCTGGCGTCCTCTGGCAAGTCAGGCTCGGAGAAGGGCAGGTGAGCCCTGAAAAGCCCCTGGTACAGAGAATGACCTGTCCTGTGAGGAATGTCTCAGAAGGCTGAATTTACCCCATTTAATGTTACTGCAGGACACAGAAAGGAGACGATGGAGGACACTTGGAGGAGCAGATGAATAAAGATGTAAGTGACCCCTTCTCTCCTCCTGTCATCGCAGGGCTTGCATTTTCTCCCAACTCTTAATAAATCCCTATAATCTGTCAATTATTTTTTCAGAAATGAAATATTGCAGCATACATTCAGAGAAAAATGATACAATTGCTTTATTGCAATTTCAGAATTGGTATAAATAACATCGGACTTACATTTGCTTCATGTGACTTAAAATCCTAGATTTTCTAAAAAACCACAGCAAGCATTGTACAGCCTGTAAAAATAAGATGCAGAATCAGTATTTCATTGTTTTCAATGGTCGGCCATCTGTAATCGCAGTGGGCGGGCTATAACGGAGGCCACAGCTAATAGGAATGCATGGTGTGCTGCACTTACTGGGCAAACACGAAAGCTCCTGTCTCCCAGAGTACCATGCCCACAACCAATCAGCCACACGCTCGCAGGATTGGCAGAATTTTAATTGATTTATCCCACAGATAACCCCCCCACCCCCCCAGATCTGCTGCAGTTTTCTACAGAGGAACGGTTAGATGTGTGATGAGTCACTGAATGTTATTGTCCTCCTCGTTTACATGTTTGTTCATTAAGATTCATCCTAATTTAATCGCTGTTGCTCACCAATCAACCCGGTGTAGCTCTTCTCTTTCAGTATGAATAAATTCTGCATTGAGGATTCACGCCAGTGTTTCAAAACAGATTTGCATCTGAAATAAACTGCATTATTCTTTGAGCCCCTACCCCTCCCTCCCCCAGAAAAAATGGTTTTTAGTACATATAAAAAGTAGTTCTGATGTGTTTCAAGTGAAAAATTCTGAAGGTGAGGTTATGAACTGAGATGGGGCAGCAGTGTCAGTCTGTTCGCTGGCTGTAAAGATAGGAACACTGGCCAGCTGGCTCCCATTTGTGTTACCCACAGCTCTCAGACGGCTACAACGCACAGCAGGAGCTACTCGAGAAGAAGCAGGCAGCCACCGTGGAGCAGATCAAGGAGCAGACCAGCCAGGTAAACAGGCTAAAGACCTGTCATATGGGTCCTAAGTCTAAAATCAGCTAATGCCCCTTCTTACACCGGCGGGCCGGTTATTAACAGAGGTGGGTAATTCAGATCCAGGGAGTAAAAATCCAGACCAAGATTTTGTTTCAGCCAACCAGTTGAGTATAAAGAGTCACAGTCAAAGACAAAATCTTGGTCTGACTGTTTCCCCTCTTCCTGCCCTTTGACCCCTGTTCCCCTTCTGACCACAGCTCAACCAGCAGGCCCTGGAGGAGTACCATACCAAGATAAGGATACTTCCCAATGACCTGCATGATGCCGTAAATGCTTGTGTAGGTGAGCACTTTCCTGAGCACGTGGACCAGGGCTCCATGGCACAGACAGAGGGCGGTCCCTATGGCAGCATCTTCCTAGGGTAGGCCTACAATCCATCTTCCTGGACAACAGTCCCGTCTGATCTGCTAGAGGATTTTGGTAGCCTAATATTTATATTTCAGAGCATCTAATTATACTGCTTCAGTTCAGCCAATGTTGTGCTGGTCTGGAAATCTGTGACAATGACATGGGAGGCAACTGCAAAGGCCTGAAATATATTTTTATTTAAATCTAAGTTGTCATTTCACTAAACAACATGAAAACCCTGCAAAATGTAAATAAGTGAAACAAACACTCACAAAACAAGCTCCTCTCTTAAAGCCTGTGCATGTGTAAGTGCCTTCGCTGGGTGCAGCGCACTCGTCAGTGGGTGACACTCCGGGAGCAGGGTGACAAGGGCTCAGTAAAAGCTTCCTCTTAGAACAGGAGCTGATCCTAGGCAATGAGTCAGCCTGTCACACTGAGGCTCAGCCCTTCGCAAGGATCGTTTGTAATTTTCCTTCCTGACAGACAAACTCTGAAATTATGTTTGTTTTGTGAGACTAAAGATGGAATCCATTTAGAGGGCTTTTCAGTGCTGAATAAATTGTTACTGGCTGACAGGACTTTTTGTCCATGGAAACGGTAAAAGTTCAAAAAAAGAAAGAAGGAAAATGAGGCCTTGATTCAAGATTATTTCAAATAACACTGGACTTTGTGCACTTTCTCCTCCTTTTGTTATTTTAAGTAGGATGCGATTGACGTTATGAACAGACACAGGCCTTAAAAACGCTGCTGAAAACAGTCAGAATGTGAATGGGCTATTGGGTTGTGAATCTCTAATTTCATTAATATTTTTCTATATGTACTGTACACCAGTAATGCCTATGCTATACCTGCCATAGAGGTTATTCAGCTCTAATCACCATATAGCAGACTTGAAATTATTCTTGGTGTATAGGTTGTGCCACCCTTCTCAGTAAAATCCATGTAACGTGGGGACAGAGGCACAAAAAACACTAAATATTGCTTGTTTGTCTTTCATGTGTCATATTCCTTTATATTTTAGTTTTATATACATATTTAACAGATTAATAATTAGGTAGCTGTTTCAGTTCTGTTTTAGATATCTTCATTTAAGAAATGTTATGGATTTGAGGCTGAAATTGCACGGTGTGCACTCTGTGATTCTCATGCTGTTTCTGTGAGCTATCAAATTTGTACGCAAACACAAATAAAGTTAATATACAATCACCGTGTATACAAGCAGAGTTGTTCATTTATGCTTGACTGATATCTGCCTGCCTGGCACATTAGCTGCACTTCCATTAGTTTGGAGTGCACATGTGACCGTGTGAGAGTGACTACATGGAACATCACTGGTGTGTTCCCTTGGCCTGAACTGCATGCATGAATGGAGAATGCTTTTCCTAGAGGATTGGTCTTCTAATTTTGAATTTGCTTGCAATTGCTGATTGTAGCCCGTACCACACCTGCTTTGGTGAAGGAAGTACAAAGGCTGTAATATCATGTAATAGGTAAGACTCAGGGATGGAGTGACATCCTGGCACGTAACATATTCTGGGAATGATGAACATGATATATTTGCTATGTACATTAGTACTTATTATTGATAAAGCATTTATAAACGTCATAAGATCATCAGCACTGTCATTAAATCAGCCATATTTTCCTCGGGTGTGTTTGGGTGCCCTGACTTTGAAGGTGTCCTTCATAACACGTCCGTCCCGGTACCACCTGCCCACGTACCTCCTGTCTTATGTAAGTCCTTCAAAGCTCACCCGCTGGCTTGCTGTGGTATATGTAGCTGAGGGCCATCACGAATTCTCCACCCACGTTTAGAGAAACGGGTGGAGCCCAGAAGCAGCTTTCTATCATTCCCCATTTGTTCTGGTTCTTCTGGTTTCTTCATAGTTGTTTCCTCCCCTGAGACAGAAAAAGGTCATGGGGCAGGAGCCATCACACAGCCGCGGCCTTAGCGCTGTTGATCAGGCCTGTAGCCACTAGCCAATAGATTTTGCCAATCGAGGCGGGGGGGTCCTCTTGGTAGATTTCATTAACCAGGGAGGGCTCCCCAGTAGATTTTGCTGACCAGGGGGCTGGAACAAATTTCAGGGGGCATGTAAACTCGTAATTTTACCACCTGGCTATGTGCCTGATCAGTAGCAAAAAAAATTCAGGGGGGTGGATGTTACTAATATAATTGTCATCATCATTATTAGGTCACTGCCAAATGGCGGGAGCCCCACTATTCTCTGGTTACTCTGCTGTTGCTGGTTGCTGTCGGTGCTGAATGACTCCTTGAATTGTATCACTTCTGAGTCATTTGCTGGCTCCATCAGTGCAGTGGCGTTGAGGAGTGCATCCAGCATCAGAGAGGATCTACACCAGCACTTGCCAGCACTTATCCAGATTCATGTTCCCATCATCCCAAGGTGACCTTTAATTGCCCATATTTTATCTATGTTTCTGAGGTGACCCAGGAGAAGCTGTGCACTGCAGGTGCCCATGAATGGCTCTGAGTTGTCTTTGAAATGCGAGAGGAACCCAACCATCAGCCTGGGTCTTTTCTGTTGGGCCCCCTCCCACGGTTGCTGTTTGAGTATTCATCGTGCTGATGAAGGATGCTCATTGGCTGCAGCGTTGCTATGATAAAAATCAGTGTTTCAGATGAAGCCTCTGGCTGTCTGCGATTCATCGCTCTTCTAGCTTTATACATTGCACTGTTAGGACAAAGGGGCTTTCATTTTAAAATGGTGCTACCACGTCTCCCATAAGGAGACAGCAGGTTGAAGAACTCACTATGCAAAAGAGATGCAAAGTTCGAAAAAATGAGGAGCTCCACGGTGCAGATCTTGATGTGAGTGTGCCCCAGGCCAATCTGTCCGTCAGCTCTAACTTGCACCAATGCCAGTCAGACCCATGCCTGGTGATGGAGTCCAGACCCAAAGAGGACACCGAGTGGCGGGGATTGGAGTCATTGATTCGGTCCTCCCTAACCCTCCCACAGATGCATAGAATCAGATGGTGGCGGTGGAACCAAGCCCCGCTTCCCCACCCCCCCAACCCTTGAGGCTCCTTCTCCACGGCCTCTTGAATTTTAACACGTCCATGTTTGTGAGACAGCTCTGTCCGCTTGAGTGCTTCTCGTCAACACTGCCCAGCCAATGAATGCCTTTCTCCCCCCTGCCTCCCGGTGCCATCTGGAAATAGCGTTGCCTAGTAATTTCCCTGTAACGGCCGAACTCGGTTATTTTTAAAACCAGTCCGAAAGGTTGAAAAACCAATGGACTTACACACAGAGTGAAAGCAAGGCCTTTAAAACTCCTTACTTCTCCTTGTCCATCTCAAAAAGGACAATTCAAGAATGATGTCACAAAAAACAACCAAGCAGACATTGAGAGTGATGGTAGAATACTGGTGAAAATGACTGCTTTCAGAAAGATTACATGGCAAGAATAGTGCATTACACTACATTCAGAACTATGATTTATTGCTTTGCATTCTGGGTGTTTACAGTTGTTTTCTTTACAATTTCTTTCGTTCAGTTCTTCCTCTGTGATTATGGGGCTTTTCATTTCTTTGTTTGCTGCACACATGCTCATTTCTCATTGGCTGTCCCTTGTTCTCTTAACACCACATAAACTCAAGGTCAGTTTGTGGCAGACTAGCGCTAGACGTTTTGGTTGCGGGAAAACAATTGCCAACCCATTTATATTTCAGTCGCAACTGTGAGGTTATTTTTCTCGCTGCTCGATGTCCAAGGCTTTTCTATTTTTATTTTAAGCCTGATGTGAGTGTTTCCAGCGCTGCATATTGACAATTTCGCCCTTTGAGCTCAAACACTTGCCCGGATTTCATTTGAGTATGAGCACAGCATGACTCTCATTTGTCACAGCAGGCCAAAGCGGCTTGTTTAGGTCACATTGTGCATCACCGGTGAATGTGGCTGCTATTCCAGCAAGACCAATTTAGGGCTACACAAAAGTGGAAGTGTGGGAGGAGAATGACAGGAGGATTAAAGGAGAATGACGACGCAAATTAAATCTTTAATTTAATACTTGCTCTGCTCCCTGGTTCCAATAAAAAATTCTGAGAGATTACAGTACAATGAACATATTATTTAAGAGAGTTATTTTTCAGGCACAGGAGACCCATGACCAGTCAGTCTTGTTTTTTTATTTATTATTTTGCTATATTTGTGATTTAAAAACCCCACATTTTCCAACCCAGAATGTCGCACATTCTTCACTTAACTCAAACCTCAGCTTGTTCTGTACATTTATGTTCTCGCTTTCTTTAAAGTATCACTTATTGTTAAACTTTTATTTCATGAATAAACATACATTATTACTGCGGTGCTCTAAGGTGAGAGGACATCTTTAAACCCACAATACTATATTTTCTCTGTTCTAAATTAGCAAATTTGAATTTCCATATTTGCTGCGATGGGTAGGGAAAAACCAAAGGGTGACATTCTGAGCATCTGGCCTTTCAGTGCGATGTGCTGCACAGACATTTAATCAGCTGCCTTTTATCAAAATGTAACTTGTGTTTTGGTTCCATTATTCCAGTCCCTGATGTATCACTTTCCGGTTGCATCACTTATCTTCAGTTACCTGAAAACAATTTAGCTTAGTCTCCAAGGGATGGGGAGATGCTACAACAATAGTCATGGAAGTCAGGGAAAATGTCAGGGAAGCCCTAGGTGTCAAACCGAGTGCTGAGAGATAGCGGAGACTGAAACGGAAGCGGGATGCCTCGTCAAGTAATTGTCAGTTATGAGTGTCTTCCGATTTCTATGATAAAAACAGGCAAAATAGAGCAGGTTTCAAATTATTTTGTATTTTAGAGCAGGCAAATACTGGGTGCTATATAAACTGCTGAATACCTAATAGCAAGGATATTTGGGGAGTATTGTTGGTGAATAGCTGAATAAATTTACGTTTAAAATCAAGAATTTCTGTAAAATATTGGGATAATGTGACAGAGTTGGGCAGACGTGCAAACTCAGGAATAGCTTAGGCGCTAAGAGCCCATCAATCATCGAGTGGTTTCTTGCCTGGTGTATCTCTAGTCTTGGCACGAAGCTTGTTCACCTGAGACTCAGCAATGTCTGCCCTCTCCTCTGCTTCCTCCAGCTCGTGCTGTAACTTACGAAACTTGGCCAGGTTGGCGTTGGCCAGCTCCTCTGCCTCTTCGGTGGATCGCTTGTAGGCTTTGACCTTAAGCTGCAGCTTGTCCACCAGGTCTTGGAGCCGTGCCATGTTCTTGCGGTCTTCTTCAGTCTGATAGGTCAGCTCCTTTATACGCCTCTCATACTTGCGCACTCCCTTCATGGACTCTATCCCACGCTTCTGCTCTGCCTCCAGCTCACTCTCCACCTCTCGTAGCCGGGCTTCCAGCTTCTGGATTTGCTTCTTCCCTCCTTTCATGGCGATCTGCTCAGCCTCATCCAGACGGTGCTGCAGGTCCTTGATGGTCTGCTCCATGTTCTTCTTCATGCGCTCCAGGTGAGCACTGGTATCCTGCTCTTTCTTAAGCTCCTCTGCCATCATGGCAGCATCTGTGATGGCTTTCTTGGCCTTCTCTTCTGCATTGCGGCTCTCCTGCACCGCCTCCTCCACCTCGGTCTGCAGCTGCATGAGATCCCCCTCCATCTTCTTTTTCTGGTTGATCAGGCTTGTGTTCTGAGAGTGAAGGAGTTGCATTCTCTCTGTTGCCTCTATAAGCTCTTGCTCAGCTAACTTGCGCCCCCTTTCAGTCTGTTCCACTACTACACGCAGCTCCTCTAGCTCTGCTTGTATGAGGTTGTTTCTGCGCTCCAAAATGGCAACATTCTCTTTTAGCTCTTCGCTACCTCGTACAGAATCATCCAGCTGTAGCTGCGCGTCCTTCAGGTATGCTTGGACACATTTGAGCTGCTTTTGGGCTTCTGCAGCTTGTCTGTTAGTCTGGCTCAGCTGTATCTCCATTTCATTGAGATCTCCCTCCATCTTCTTCTTGATTCTCAGGGTCTCATTACGACTTCTCGTTTCAGATTCTAGGGATGTCTGCAAGGATTCCACCATGCGCTGGTAGTTTCTTTTAGCTTGTTCCATCTCTTCATCCTTTTCAGAGAGCTTACGTTCGATTTCTGCTTTTACCTGGTTGAATTCTAGCTGGGCACGAAGGATCTTACTCTCTTCATGCTCTAGAGAGCCCTCTGCCTCCTCAAGAGCAGACTGCAGCTCAGCCTTCTCCTGTTCTATTTGCTTCCTGATCTTCTCCAGCTCATGAACACTCTTCGCTCCCTCCCCAAGCTGATCAGTCAAGTCAGAGATCTCCTCCTGTAAGTTCTTGTTTTCTCTCTTAGTTGTTTCTAGCTGGTCCAGTGCTTCCTCATATGCGTTCTTCAGCTTGAAAAGCTCAGTGCTAAGACTGCGGGCCTCCTTCTGAGATGCCTCCAGCTCACACTGAGACTCTTCGTGTTTCTGCTTCCACTCTGCCATGATTTTGTCAAAGGACCTCTGCTTCTTGTCGAGAGCTGCAGATGCTGCATTGGAGCGCTCAAGGTCCAGCATGAGGTCCTCGATCTCATTTTGCAGGCGATGTTTGGTCTTTTCGAGGGAGGAGCACTTCGCATTCACTGCTTCCGCAGCCTCCTCGGCCTCCTGCAGCCTTTGAGCTAGCTTTTTCTTAGCTTCTTCTAGCTCCTCAGTTCTCTGGATACCATCCGTTTCATACTTAGCCCTCCATGTGGACACTTCACTGTTAGCTTTTGAAAGAGCCCTTTGTAGCTCTGCCTTTGCCTCCTGCTCCTCTTCATATTGCTCCCTGAGCAGGTCACAGTCATGGCGGGCAGACTGCACCGCATGGGCTAGTGCACTCTTGGCTTTTACCTCTTCCTCCAACTGCCTGCGTAAGTCTTCCATCTGCTGCGTGGAGGAACTCTTCCCCCGCGTAAGTTGAGAGATCAGACACTCTCTCTCCTCCAGTTGCCGATTGAGCTCTCCATTTTCTGTCAGCAGTTTGGCCCTCTGAGTAGTCAAGTCATTCATGGATCGTTGGTTTTCTTCAGTTTTCGCCTTGTATTCATTCATTTGATCCTCCAGAGTACGACACATCTTTTCCAGGTTACATTTAGACTTCACTATATGCTCCATGTTGGAGGCTAAGTCATCGAGCTCCAGCTTGAGCTCCCCTTTCTCTTTCTCCAGTTTCTGCTTCACACGCTGGAGGTTATCGATCTGCTCTCCCAGCTCAGCCATGCTGTCAGCATGCTTCTTACGCAGAGCAGCTGTAGTGGTCTCATGCTGGAGTGTGGCCTCTTCTAAGTCTCTGCGAAGCTTCTGAAACTCAGACTCTCGCTTTTTGTTCAGCTCCACTTGAGCAGATGTGGCACCTCCAGCTTCTTCGAGACGTTCACTGATATCTTCTAGTTCACGGGATAGGTCAGACCTCTGCTTCTCTACTTTAGCACGTGCTGCTCGTTCTGCATCTAGCTCCTCTTCAAGCTCCTCAATGCGTGCCTGACTCTCTTTCAGTTTCTTCTGTAGCTGGATACTAACCATTTGTTCATCCTCAATGTTGCTGTTCAGGTTACTAATCTCAAAGTCTTTTTTCTTGAGTTTTTCTTCTAGTTGTTGTCTGTCATTCTCTATGTCCATCACGTTTTCTTGAGTCAGCTTAAGATCCCCCTCAAGCTTTCTCTTGGCACGCTCCAAATCCATCCGGACTTTTTTTTCTTGTTCCAGGGAGCCTTCAAGATCATCCACTTGTTGCTCAAGCTTAACTTTAGCCTTGGTCAATGAGTTGACCTTGTCCTCTTCACTCTGTAGATCATCCAGTGTTTGTTGATGTGCCTCTTGTAAAGCTTTCTTCTCTTTTGTAAGCTTCATAATGTTCTCTTCTTGAGAGGCCATTTCTTCAGTTAGATTTTTCACCTTATTTTCTGTGGCATGTTTCTCTTTTTCCACCTTGGCCAGTGTTAGCTCTAAATCATCAATGTCCTTCTTCAACTCTGCACACTCATCTTCCAGTTTGCGTTTCTTGGCTGTGAGTTCTGCGTTCATTTCCTCCTCCTCCTCCATTCGTTCTGTGATTTCCTTTACTTTGGCTTCCAACTGGATCTTGCTTTTGATCAGCTGTTCACAGCGCTCCTCTGCATCAGTAAGCGTGTCCTGTTCAGACTGCAGTTGGAGAAGCAGATCATTTTTCTCCTGCAGGAGTGAGACCATCTTTTCCTCCAGCTCCTTTCGCCTGCTGTCAGATTTATCTAGGGCCTCCTTCAGTTTGTTGAACTCATCTTTCATGTTGGCCATCTCTTTCTCCGATTCTGCACTCTTCAGAAGGGGCTTTATCTTGAAGTACAGTTTCATCCACGGCCAGTTTTTTACACCAAGGAAGGAACGAAGGTTCCACTGAATAACCATCAGTGCATCCCTGCGTTCCACAAGCTTCTTGAACTCTTCCCTCATGAGCAAACCACGGGAGTTAGCCTGGATCCTTGTGATGATGCGAGCAAGCTGTTCATCTCTCATTTCTTCCAGTGTACCTAGCAGACCAGCTTTAAAGAACACCTTAGTGTTTCCAAAGCGATACTGTGTGTGATCAATGTCCAAAGATCCAAGGAGTTTCTCTGTACTCTTCTTGCTGTCGATAAATTGGCCCTCCGGAATTGCAGAAGCATTCAGGATACGATATCTCTGTTTGAAGTCGCCATAGAGGACTCTGTTGGGAAAACCCTTTCTGCAAATTCTGATGCCTTCAAGCACACCGTTACACCGCAGCTGGTGCATAACAAGGCAGTTTTCCATAATTCCAGGTGTTTTGCTTTCATTAGGGATCAGACAGCGTACAAAGTGGGGGTGAGTGGTCTTCAAATTCGTCATCAGCTTGTTGAGATTTTCCCTGTGTAGTGCTGACACAGTTTGGAAAGATGACCCCTTTTTCTTTGCCCCTTTGCTAGATTTCTCTGCCCCATCAGCTGCTGCATAGCTAGAAAACAGATGACTAAGGAGTTTGAGGGAAGACTTCTGGTAAAGCCCCACTACAGTTTCATTCAGTGGGTCTTTGTTCTTCACCAGCCAGCCTGTAATGTTGTAATCTACAGTTCCTGCATAATGGACAAGGGCAAAGTGTGCCTCTGGGCCGCCCTTCACTGTACGTGGTTTCTGGAATATGTTCGATTTTCCTAAATGATTGTCGTATAGCTTAGACTTGAAAGTTTGATCTGTGGCCTTTGGAAACATACATTCTTCCTCTAGAATAGACATGATCCCAAGGGGCTTTTCAATTAGTTCAATGCAGGCCTGCAAGTCCATGCCAAAATCGATGAACTCCCAATCAATGCCTTCTTTCTTGTACTCCTCTTGCTCAAGCACAAACATATGATGGTTGAAAAACTGCTGCAGTTTTTCATTGGTGAAGTTGATGCAGAGTTGCTCAAAGCTGTTAAAGTCAAAGATCTCAAATCCGGCAATGTCCAGCACACCAATGAAGTACTGGCGCTGCTGCTTAGTCTCAAGAGACTGGTTGATTCTCACCACCATCCAGCTGAACATCTTCTCATACACTGACTTGGACAGTGCACCAATAGAGTAGTAGACTTGTGACACACTTTGACCCTTGGTAACATATTCATTGCCAACCTTGACCCTAGGGTGGCACAAACCCTTCAATAAGTCAGCTGAATTGAGTCCCATCAGATAGGCTGACTTGTCAGCAGACTCTGTTCCATCAGGCTCAGCCTGTTCCTCACGTTGCTTTTGCTTGAACTTCATGTTACCGTAATGCATAATTGCACCGGTCAGCTTGTAGACACCAACCTTCTCCTCAGTTGTGAAACCAAGTACATCAAAAGCATTATCAGTAGCAACCAGTTCCTCTCCATCATCAATGGATGCAACAGTGACTTCTCCTTGTGAGACGTAGGCATAATCATAAGGGTTGTTTGTGATCAGCAGCATGTCCAGCAGCTCTGGCTTTTTATTGGATAAAATTTGGTAAAAGATGTGGTAGTTCCTCTCAGCTTTGAGCTGGAAGGTGACACGGGACTTCTCAAGTAAATATGTCTCAATGTCAGCAGAAGACAATTTTCCACTCACTCCAAAATGAATGCGGATGAATTTACCAAACCGAGAGGAATTGTCATTCCTCAGGGTCTTAGCATTGCCGAAAGCCTCCAGAGCAGGATTAGCCTGGATGATCTGATCTTCCAGCGTACCTTTGTTTGCATCCTTCTTGCTGCCACCGCCTACAGCAGCTATGCTGGCAAAGTATTGGATGACTCTTTTGGTGTTGACAGTCTTCCCTGCCCCAGATTCTCCAGTGATAAGGATAGATTGGTTCTCGCGATCCGTCAGCATGTACTGATAGGCGTTGTCGGAAATGGAGTAGATGTGCGGGGGAGCCTCTGATCTCTTCTTCCCCCGGTAGGCATTAACAACCTCCTGGTCATACACAGGCAGCCACTTATAGGGGTTAACAGTAACACAGAACAGCCCAGAGTAGGTATATATCATCCAAGCTGCATAACGCTCTTTGAGGTTAAACAGCACGGCAGGCTCATGGAGGAAGGTGAACATGGCCATATCTTCAATTTTGTCAAACTTTGGCGGATTCTGAGGGTGTACATCTGTCTCTTTGACAGTGACAGTAGTCCCATCTTCTCTTTTCACGGTCACTTTGCCGGCCTCCTTGCTGGTGATCTGGCCCTTGACATATTCTACCTTTTCATCCACCACAAAACACTCGGTCTTGATGTCGAATGGCCTGGTCTGGGCTTCCAGGCGCTCCTTATCAGATTTTCTCAGGTATGAAGCAGCTTTGCCGAACTCAGCCATGATAGAGTCACCCATTGTTGAAGTGCAGCAAACACAAAGTCAGAAGACTGAAGCTAGAAGCAAAGTAGCTTGATGTGTGGAAGCTGTACATCGGTCTGTGCTTTATAAAGGGAGAGCAGGCTCCAAATTAGGAAGCAACTGAGGCACCGATGGCAAGTGATGTTCCTTTGGAGGCTGAGGTGTCTGTTCCTGTTAGTGTCCATTTAAGGATACATGACACCTCACCGGTATCTGCCTAGCCTCTTTAACATCCAGCCCCTACATCTAATCAACGTGCACTAAGTCAAACACAATCATACACACTTCAGTTTACATTCCTTACATGTCTAGCTTTGGGAACCACTTCTTTAGACTATATGTATAATTTTCATGCATATATAAGAGAAATACGTGGTAAATTTTAAGCAGTTTTTAATAGATGCGTAAAATACCTACAGCAAGGAATGAGCTGCTTCGTGCTGCTTGGTTAAATCAACAAGTGACAATAATATTTGCAAAAGTCTGCTTTTATAAGGTATCTGTCGGGGACAAAATGGGCTGTGTGACACAGACAGTCAATGAAACACTGGTAATGGAGACTCTCAGCTTATCCTAGCAAGTGTCCATATATCAGAGCTCATTAGGCGACAAATTAAAGCTTTGAGGCGGAGCTTTAAGTTTTGGGTCTTGTTTTGAAACAACACAGCATTGGTATCAGGATTTAGTGCTGTGATGTGCCAACTGGATGCTCCCTGGTCAGCTTCTCTCTCCAAATATTAATGCGTCCTTGAATTATACTCTGGGGGCCGGAGGTGGGGGGGGGGGCTAAGATGCACCTGCTATTCTGAGACTCCAGACAATACAAGCTGGTCTGGTCATGTCTGTGATGTCTGCTTCTCAGGTATATTGGAACACACACATTCTTAGTCTTCCTGTATTCATCTTCGTGGAAATAAGAAACACATTTGTTATCCAATTGTACAATTTATTGAGCTGTCACTTTCAAACAGAGGAGGAGGGCTGACAGATCAGAGCTGTCAAGGGGGAGATAGAGTGGAGGCTCTCCTGGCTACTGTTTCTGCCTCCTGGCACATTCCAGAAAACAGGGATGAATTTCAATCAGGCCCAAGCTGATAGTTGAAGGGCTAGGCACAGTTGGCCTGGATCAGCATGTTGGTATAAAAGAAGGATCGCTGTCATTTTTTGCAGCGTTTAGGACCTTAAAGCGCGCGGTGGCCTGGGACTTCTTAGATTTTCTGGTAAAACTGATATGAAGTCAGGATATTTTGCTCGACAGCATTTTCAACATTCAGAACTGCAGGCATTCCGGCTTCTCTCAGCGGACAGCTCCGGCCCAACAGTCAGCTTGCCTCTATTCACTAATAGCGCTTAGTATCAGCCTTAAATTCTCTTTGTCTTAAAGTCATTTACCTGTATTTTATCATGTTCTGACATCACTCTGGATACGGGTGCTTGCTTAGAAGACATTTTAATAGCAAAATATGAAGAATTTTTTGCTGTATATCATATGTTCATTCAATTTATTTTATGTTTATATGTGAAACAGTTTACTCTCAAGTTCAGGGGTAGAATTTCTGTTCTGTGTCTGTGTACCCCTGCATCTGCCCCTGTTTTTGGTCCCTGTTTTGAGTCAAGGCTGTGATTCATATGCGGACTGACATATCGATCCACCCACACCATGCCTGCTGTACTTGCTGTTACATTATCTGTCCAATTTATAAAATTTGCACTGTGTAATGTGATAAACTTAGACAAAAGGCAAAATGTCAGGGCACTCCAGATATGACCAGACAATGTACTGCTTTGAGAAAATCATCCCTGCTACCTAATGATACCTATACCTAAATATATATATATATATATTTTGTATAAGGTTTGTCTGGCTTTAATAAATGTTTATAATAAAAATTTGTTTCAGTTCTCCACGTGAAGCTGGAGGTCATACATCTGAATTTACTCACCAGTCTCTGTTGCCTGGGGTAAGAAGCCTCCTAAGCGAAGCTGACATTTCAGAAAGTAGCTGGAGAGCAGTTAACCAATGAGAGAAATCCTCCGTTTGCATTTGACAGTTTGAGGCTATCAAAACAAAGGCTGTGCATCTCAAAGCCGGGTGTTCTTCACAGGGAACGGAATAAGATTTATAGATGTTTCCTTGAGCAAAAATTGCTCTCCAATTATACAGAATTCACCAGTAAGAAGCACGGAGAACACGTGAACGATTTAATCATTATAGGCTGTGCACAGAATGTTCAGTTTGCGTTCTATGTTCTGCTGCCTTGTGACTCACGTCACTGAGGGTTTGAGTGAGGCTTTCAGAGTTGCTATAACATGGTTAAGCAACTTCATCATTCCCAAATTTTTTAAAGCAGTTGAATTGCAATAAGTGTTCTGTGGCTATTCTGTGAATTTACCCATAATCCACCTGGGTGCCTGTACTCCACTGTCATTTGTCGATTCAGAATGATTACGGTGCTCTTCTACAAGCATGGTGGTGACATGGCGGCTCCTGCTGGACCATACATACACTCAAGCGATTATGGGTGTTATCGCACAGCGACTCTTATGCCAGTGATGTATCACTTGCACTTGTCCGGGTCTAACTGGAACGTGACTGTCACCTCATTGCTGCCCTGGGTTTGAGATAAGCTTTATAGTGTTCTTTGCATAGTGTCTTTGAAAGTCAAGCTGAACAGCATGTCTCTTCTTGGGTGGAACGTGAACTGCGGAGGGCTGTATTTATGGTAACCAAGTGGGCCATGTGCTACAGATAGGATCCAGACACTATTCATTAAGCTTTTAAATCCTCAAGTTGTTTGTGGTATTTTTAACTATGTGGAGTACTAATTCGGAAAATTACATAAACACATAATAGATCCATGTATTATACTTTGTGTAAAATCAAGCCTGTGCTGTTTGATCTGTGTCTGGGATACATAGACAAAGCAGTTTTACAACCTTGCTCAGCATGGCTGAGAATATATTGAGAGTCCTGTATTTCCTGTACAAAACCTTACCATTGCAGTAACTAACTTACACAATATAGATGTATAACAAATGTCTACTTTCATAACTGGGAATCAGGTCATTCAGGTGTGATATTTACATGAATATGAGACAGTATCACCTGAAGGATAAAATCTTGAAAGTTCAAATCCGTAAAAAATAAAACCCTGTCCCACATTCGTACAGGTCACTGCTCAGCAAAGTTCTCAGCAGCCTAAGCTGTTTCCTGATGATAAGGAGCGGCTCAGCATATTGACTTGTAGCTCTAATGTTTGGTTGTCTGAAGGCCATCAAGACAAAAGCAGAAATTAGGCCCTCAGAATTGTGATGGGAAATGCAAGCCCTTAATTAATCACCAGTGATGATGTGGATGCCAAGGTTCATAATTACAGGCAGAGTGAGAAACTAGAATTTTAAGGGTTTCCCACCCACCCACCCAGAGGCAAAGAAACCCAGGAGGTGGGTGAGCTTCCAAGCAGCTGGGCGTCATGGTGATGAATGGCATCCAGCAAGCCGTCCTCTACTTCCGAAGGCCTGGCGCTCCCAGTGGCCACGCCCCCCCCCTTCAGCTCCCTTGAGGTGCCAGCAGCCAGAAGGGGATGTCCATGTGTCAGTTAGATGTCTCACTTAGCTCCAATGTCTCGCCTATGTCTACACAATATCATCTCAGCTCTTGACATGAAATGCAACAGTTTCTAATCATCTTTAAGGCAAATAGCAACCCAGTCCTGTGGGCCAACTTCATTCCCTTTATGACAGAGGGCTCTCCAGTCCTGTGTGTCATGTAAAGGCCAGTCATATTGCTTTGCTATCATCTTCCTTCACTGGTCAGCCTAAAATGTACCGTGTCCTGCTGACTTTTTGGTGAAGGCGTCTTACTTTTTGAGAAGGGTATTCTGATTTGGTTTGACCTGAAAAGAGACTCAGAGTGACCGACACTACGACAACCTGCCAGCTGTTCTTGCTTCCTGTGATGACAGAGTGTGAAAAGGCAGCCGAACCCAAGCTGTCGTGACCACGTCTCTAAGCAGAAGACACGACAGCGACAGGAAGGAGACGCTGCAGAGCGAAAACACTGGCCTAGGGCTCCCTCCCTACTGAGCCATGGCTGCACTCACGTGTGTCCAGTCCCATGTTAGACCAATAGATAATAATTCCAAAAAATGATCAGGAGTGTGTGTATTCCTTAAAAAGTGTGACTGCTATGCTCTCTGGCACAACAGCCAGGCCTCTGAATAGCAGCGCAGTAATTAATGCGGTGGATATTGCGGCCTCTACCCTTATGGTAAGGCACATGTTCGCCTCCGGATGGGGAGCACAGCAGGGAAATTATGGAAAAACAAAGACAAAAGAAACTGGTTCTTTTTGGAGGCTGATTTGATAAGTAGTGTTTGCCTTTATAGGTGTGGCTTATTTCAAGGTGGGTAAGAGAGCCCGATTTTCGCCTGCCTCTCTCTGATATAAGTCAATCCTTTCAGCACCTGCTCTTTGGCGGAATCTAGATTAGCATTGGTAGCATGACTGAAGTGATACATGAACATTATACTTTGTGCTCATATTGCATTTTCCATATGTTTCGGATTTTTTTTTGCTTTATTATGTGGGCATTTTACAGTAAGTGGCTGTTTTGAAGTTGAAGGTGCCTGTTGAATGGGTTGTGTGGATTGGCTAGGATAATGTCTGCTTTTGAGACTCCTATTCAGGTTTGCAAATGCATCTCATCTTGACAGATCATTTATTCACTGGTCGGTCACATACTTAGCTTCACGTTCCTCTTGGACCGGTTTTAAACAATACCGACCCAGTGGTCTAGCAGATCTGTATCAGTGTGACTCAAGGCTTCTTTTCCCATCACAGTCAACCTGTAAGCTGTCATGTTTTAAAGCACCTGTTTTCTCAACACTAGCAAGAACCATGTATTTGTGATGAAGCCACAAAGACAAATCTGCTCCAGGAGATACTTCCAGGGGAAAATAAATGTAGCCAATCTTCGTGTGATAACCGGGGCCTGACGCATCACTGGCGGGCCGCTTTAAGCTGCAGCTGCTTGCATCTGCGCAAGCAGGGCTAATCGCAGGCTTTATCACAATGTTCAAAATAGGAGCTGGAGGAGAGCTGGAAGGTGCCGTGGACTGAAAACTCTCCTCAGGTGCTGATTATCTTGCGCTGGCAAAAGCAAGCGACCTAACAGAGGAAACGATGTGGGGCCAGCCCACGGGAACACACAGCGGCCGGCTGCCATCTATTTCTGGATGGCCAGGCACCTGAAATAGCAGCCCAGGGCTGAGAGAGCACTTCCCTGGAATACCAGATAAGAGGGTTTGTGCTGTGCAGCTCTGCTGTTGTCTTATCTCAAAGGCCCCCTTTAATTTGTCTGTTTAAAATTTAGATCTATGAACCTCCTTTTTCCAATTTTAGTCATAGTTGAATCTCATGGCACCAGCTGTGGTTTAGTACTTTTGATTTGGTATACAAAGACGGCATGGGGAATGAGATGTAAACAAAAGTTATAGTGCAAAACCTATCTGATCTTTGTAAGAACAGAAGCCAAGACTGGGAGGAAAATCTTTTAAGATCACTCTGTCCCGAGGTCCTGGGCCTGCAGTGTTTCCAGGAACATTACAGAATGTCATCTGCACTAACTTGACAGTGATTTGAGGCTTGCGGGGTTGACAGGTTGCTGGGGGGGTGTCATGTTGTTTTTGATGTTCCTGTTGTTCCAGTTCTTGGTTTATTTAGTCGACTACTGTATCCACAGAAGCCCTTTCTTCGGTTATACAGAAAAAGACTCACAGGCTTTGTAAGGGATGGCAGGCCAGGTGTATGACAGAATTACCAATGATGGGATTTGGTAGTAGAGTTTTACATGCCTCCTACCTGCTTTTATGGTATACCTTCTTACTGCACTCGCTCAGCACAATGCCAGACTGCATTCAATCCTTATTTTAATACAAAGCAAGACTGGCTATAAACCTTCTGTTTACAATAACACAAAACTGCTGTGTGATTTCTAGCACTCCATACATCCAGCCGCAGTTTAATCTGAGCATATTTCAAACTGTTTATAAATACAAAGTTTAGAAATGCTACATTTTTAAGTATGCTCAAAAGTGTTTGCATGCACATGTGTTTGTGATGAAATCTCCAGGGAGGAGATCGGAAAGCTCTCCTAGGACACTAACAGCTCCATGTCCTGGACCAGGTGGAGAGCGGTAATTAAGTCAACCCCCTGTGGATGTGTTTGTTCTCACCTAGGCTCTGTGACAAGGCCTTGGCAATACTTTTCACTAGCTGTGTTGTATATTAGCAATTCAGATTGGAAAAGTCCACAAACCCAGGCACTGACTTACGCTGTCTGCAGCTCAAGTGCTTCCATAGTTCCCTTTGGCAGAGTCCTGTCTGCTTACTATGCCATGTGCTGTTTGTCATGTTTTAAGCCTGGCTGTTGTGCACTGGTAAATAAATATGCAAATAACAGCTGACTCATAAGAGAGAACTATCCAGCCCCAGGGCTGAGCCAAATTAATTCCTAAACCACAGGCTGATAGAAGTGTTGAATACAAGAGGCTAGTGTGCTCTGTGCTCCAGCATCTGAAATTAAATGAAATGCCTGCGATTTGCCTCCACCAGCACACAAGGCCACAGCATTGAGAGTAGATAATGGAGATGCACTCCTCCAAAATGACCCTCTATCTCAGGGCCACGAGTAAGCCTCCACAAAACGGAATGCATGCTGTCCCGAGTGAGCGAAATGTCAGGCTATGTTACAAGTTCTGTTGCTACATTATACAGCTCAAAGGCAGGTACTCTATCCCAGGAGACAGATTGCAAAGCGAAGCTGGGGGAACGTTTAGAGGGCCAATGTCTGCAGGGTGTGATGAAGTTGAGCCTCACCCCACCTGACTGCCACTTAGCACGCCAAGGGGGGTGGGGATCACGACCTGGACTCCTGATGATAAAAACTGTCACAGGTAGCTGACTAATAAACGTCTTCAAAACAGTCTCCTTGCCAGCATTTTTTTCCCTCTATCTCTAAACTTCCCCACACTGGATGTTATACCGTTTGCTGCCACAATAATCTATTATTTCCATGATGCTGCTGTGCATATTTACAAGGCCAAACAACAGGTCTTTTCCCAAGCACCCGGAATTAGCGACAAGGATAATGACTGGGAAAGCTGTGGCTTTAAGCGCTTCTCTGTGGCAGCGACATTTACCGGTGGACATGAAAAACACAGATTGTTTTTCTCCTGGACTAATTATTTTGCTACAAGCAGCATGTACTCCCTCCTGATCGCGGGCCGGAGAGGTATCTTTGAATGGATGCTGCAGCAGCATCACGGCCCTCAGATGTCCGTTTCCTTGGCAACACACAGAGGGCGTGGGGAGACGAGGATGGTATAAAAAGCCAAACACCTCTCCTCCCAGGCTCATTGGGAGCTTGATATCGCCGCTCTCAGCGTTGGGGAACACTGTGAATTGGCTCCATTGATTCACAGAAGCAGATAGCCGGGCTTCATCCCCAAACACTCTGGCCATGCTCCGGCCCAAGGACCTGTGCCAGGGATCGGGCACCAAGACGTTCCTAGATGCCATGCACAGCGGCAAGGCTCACCTGGCACGCTTCGTCCTGGACGCCCTGGATGGACGCATCATCAACTCCAAAACAGAGAATAACCGCACACCGCTGATGTACGCAGTGTGTCTCCCAGAACCGGCCGCACGGGTCAAGTTCACGCGTCTGCTGCTGGAAAAGGGAGCAGATGTCAACTGCCAGGATGAGCAGGGTCGGACTGCCCTGAGCCTGACCTGCGAGTTGGGCCACCTGGATGCTGTCAAGCTCCTGGTCCAGTACAACGCCGACCCTGAAATTACCGATACCTGGGGCAACAGCGCTCTGATGTACGCCGCCTGTGCCGGTCACAACCAGGTGCTGGAGTTCCTTGTCCGGGCCTTCAAGAGGTTAGGTCTGCGGCTTGACCGCACCAACTTGGCTGGGCACTCCGCAGTCGAGGTTGCTGACTTCTTCGGGCACAACCAATGTGTCCTGGCCCTGCATGGCCCTGGGAAGAAGATCTTGGCTATGGAGGACCAAGGAGGCGGGGCTCGTCGACCTAACCGACTCCCTAAGCAGGTTCTAGAAAGGTTCTCCAGGCAATTCCACAGCAAGTGTGACGAGCACCTTCCAGCCGTCTTTCAGCGGCAGCTGCGGGTCGGGGAGGGCAACGGGCTGTCGAGACGCCTCCGAGCTCAGCAGCGGTCCCCCGAGAAAATGGGCCAAGCCCGAACCAATCAGCTGCAGAGGCTCTTCAGTAGGGACGGCCAAGACTCCAAGTTCACAGCTAAACAGCTCCAGAATGGCAAGCTGATTGACTCAAGAGGGGCTAAAACGCTGGACCACACTCCAGAACTTTGTAAGGATGACAAAAATAGGGATGATCCACAGGAGGTGGCTCCAACATGGGGTAAGGCAAAGTCATTCAATATGGAGCTCCCATCTTGCAGAAAACAGTCATTTCAAGATGACATGTCCAACGGGAGCCAAGCTGTAATTACGATCAAGAGGGGATCACTGCAGGACGAGCAACCTCTTATTTCAAAGATTCAGGAAAACGCCTCTCTGACAAATGATGCTGAAAAATTAGTAAATGTGTCCCAGGTCCCCTTAATGGAAATCAAACAATCCCTAGAACCAGCAGAGGACAGCCTGAAAGTATACTCTAACGACAAGCAGAACTCCACTTTCTTGGGAAGAAGAGAGCTTCAGAAGCGCCCGAGTCTCCCCCAATACGGCCGTCAAGACAAGCTGGTCTCTCAACG
The DNA here is from genome assembly GCA_011763525.2 of Mormyrus iriodes. NCBI lineage: Eukaryota > Metazoa > Chordata > Actinopteri > Osteoglossiformes > Mormyridae > Mormyrus > Mormyrus iriodes. Next base: position 16,158,600 of record JAAGVU020000025.1, read on the forward strand.
GGACGAGATCGCACCGGAGAAAATCCCAGTGCGTCCGCCCGGCTTCACCGGACTGGGAACGCGGTTACTGCGAAGGTTCACTGCCCCAGAATTCATGAGACTGGTGCTAGACTACCCCTCCGGCTCAGAGATCGGCAGAGGCAAGATGTGTCGCTCGGAGACATTCCCCCTGTCACACACACACCAGAAAGTGGACAGTCAGCCGAGCGTGGACAGCATCAGCGCGGTGAACTGCGAGTTTGACAGCGCCGTCACCCTGAGGAAAAACCTCCGCTCTTAAATGCGCGAGTGAGACGCCTTCATCTGAAAATGAGGAAAAGATTAAATTTTTTGTGCCTATTTAACAAAAGCTGTGTTTTGTGTGTGGCCTTATCGTTGTAAATATAAATAATAAATATAAATGCAAATATGCGTGTTATATGTCTGTCACCTTATTAATTCTCGATATATTACGTATAATGTATTTCTTAATTGTAAGAAGTTTTTATCCGTTGTATTTAGGTCCGGAGTTATCTATTAAAGTCGTATCAAATCACTTGAGTGTGCATCTTTATTACCTAAATGAAAGTTTATTTATTCTTAAATTGGTAGTAGACAGCATTTACCTTGTTGTTAAATTATATGTTATGTTTTGATGGTTGTCTGGTGCTCAAAGTAGAAATATGGCAACATGAAATCTTGCGCTGTTAATTCTGTTCGGGTCTTTAAACTGTACTGATAAGATTAAAATGGCCGAAGAAAATAAAAAAACGTCGTTGGGTAACTATTAACTCCACTACACATTCACCGATTAAAAAAAAAAACATTATTAATACTTTTAATTCAAAATGTATAGATCCAATCATTGGGTTGGTTTGTTTTATGCATTTTATGTACAAAATCCAACCCATCACCATGCATCAAATGCGCTTTCAATGAGTTTCAATTTAAGGAAAATTCTCCTACTTAATGATTTCTTTTCAGTCACACGCACTGGAACCACCGTTAACTGGGCGCGTGAAACTGGAATTGAGCACTAAAGAAAAAGTCCGTCCGCGGCGCGAATGCTTTGTAGTTAAAGAAGGATCTACTCGCGGCGAAACATTAGGTATGCAATATTTATTGTTGATTTATTACAAAATTAAAGCGTGTGGTTGCTCTCTTTCATGAAATACATACTGGTACAAACACGTGAAAGGTTTCGAAACCCTCTAAGAATACAAACACAACGTGGGATATATGCTCGGCTGGTGGAGATCTTCAAGCGTCACATGCCAAGCCCGTGTGCTTTTACTTAAGCAAACTAACGCCCGAAAGGCGCTCTTCAGAAAAGCGGACTCCTCGATCACTGCAGAGCAAGGGTGCGTAGGGGACGAGCGGAAAGTTGGATCTTCGCATGTTTACATACATTCAGAACACATACGTGATAAAAGGAGGTATCTGACACTGTATTCACCGAATCCCCTGTAAGTACCAAAGTCCAGGTTCTGTTTGAACACAATGTCCCTCAAAGTTTCATCTGAAGTAAACTGCGGAACATTAAAAAAAAATATCTGTGAGGCTCAGAGGTCACATTTACAATTTCACATCTTACAAACGGTTCACAACACCTTTTGGAAAAGCAGGCGATTTTCGGTTTTTACAGAAGATAAAATAGATTATGAAAATAACCGAGTCCGTTTTCCATTGTCTCATAAAAAAACCCTCATTGTTTAAATGTAAAACAGTCCTCTCCTGATTGCCAAAGGTAAATTAATGAAGGAAGGAGTCATTGAGTGTCTCCGACCAAAATTAACTACTGTTTAATCTCACGATTTGGCTACTGTGAAGATTTTCCTACTCTATGCTGAGTCTGTGCAGGTGTGATCACCACCCTGTCACTCTACAGGTTAAACACGGGTTTAGGAGTTCGTATGAAACTCAAGCTGTGCTCTGGACCATCAAAGATGAACATCTGGTAATACTGTGCGTTAGGCACTCTACAGAGTCTCATGTCCATCTTTGTGTGTGTCACTACAAGGTCCTTGTGGGGTAATGAGGAGTCCTACTTCACTGACACCGGATGTCGATGCCAGGTGACTACTATGTCGTCTCTTGTTCAGCTGCATTAAGAGAATGAGTGTCGTTAGCATGCAGGTGCCACTCTTATCAATAAAGTGCATTTTGTCGTTCCACATCCATGCTGTTTTCTTCAGCTGCCATGCAGCGGAGTTGGCATCCCCCCCCAGACTGTCGGGGGGGTGGGAGGATGTCCAGACTAGAGCCACGAGGATTGGCGCTGGGTTGCACCTGTTGGCTGTGTGCCCCCCCCCGCTCCCCCGCAGGTTGGGCTGAGTGTTGATGCTCAGTCAGGGCAACATGAGACGATTGTAGAAGCAAGGGGGAGGTCGGCCAGGTCAACACCGGGACATGCGCTTACGGTACTGCTCCACCAAGGGCACCAAGCACTGGGGCGACCCACTCTGCAGTAAGAAGGGGTGTTCTAGTAGGTCCGTGGCGCTGGCTCGCTCTAGCGGGTCCCGGGTTAACATGCGGTCCAGGAAATCCTTCAACACGGGAGAGACCTACAGAAAGGCAAGAACGTGGGCCATCTTCATAAGCTGATATGTTTGTTTCAGACCACGGTGTCTTGTATTTGCTCCAGGCTGTGTGTGTGTATGTATGTGTGTGTATGTATGTCTGTGTATGTATGTATGTGTGTGTGTGTGTGTTTGTGTGTATGTATGTGTGTGTATGATATATCTAAAATATGATGTACACTGTGTGTGTGTGTCACCTTGTGCAGATTCCTGACAGTTGGTGCAGGCTCGTCTCTCAGCCTTTTCATAGCTGCCACTGGGGCCTCGCTGAAGTACGGAGGCTCTCCATCCACCATCTCCACCACCATGATGCCCAGAGACCATATGTCCACCTGCCAGAAACACGGAGTCCAAATCAATAAAACGTAACAGTGAATGAACTGGGCATAATGACAGAAGGTTGTCAGGTCAGATCAGCAGAATTAACTTGGATCTGGTATTAGAATAAAAGAATAAAACTTTAAATATGCATCTGAAGCCCAGACTAGCAACTGTATCATGAAATTATGAAATGGTAAATCTGAGCTATCCTGAGTTCCTTTCTCTTAGATACCCCCTCCCCCTCTGTAACACGGTGAACATTTCAGGCACTCTCCCTCACATAAGCACTTCAGCTGTGGAGGAACATTAGCTGTTGAAGGCAAAGAAGCCACAGCAAATGTAAAGATGAGTTTTTATGCAAATATGTGTTTCATATCCAATGAAGCGCTTAGCTCGTTTGCCTACATTTCCATGATGTAACTCAGACATTTTAAAACCCAAATGGAGTTTCATTTTTTTCAGGCAGGAGTCTGCATCTCACAGCCTCCATAAGTGACTTTGCTTTTGTATTCGTGCTTCAGGGTTAAATACTCAGGCAGTTCTTGTGAAGTTCTGTTCTTTTCTTCTTCACCGTGAAATTACAGGTTAGCCATGGCGTCCTCGCTGCTTACCTCTGTGCTGTACGGGTGTTTGGAAATAACCTCTGGTGCCATCCAGTATGGAGTGCCGACTAGTGACTTCCTCTTGGGGATGTCCTTGCTGATTTGGGCGCAGAAACCAAAGTCGGACAGCTTAACCTGTACGGGATTAAGAATCAGGCCACATTTAGTTTTGGATTAAAATGATACCTGAAAAGCATGTTAAGGACCAGCTCAGTCCAGAGTTTTCAGATTACAAAATTCACCATTATCCCTTGTGTATTTTACTCATTCTGTTCTAAATTCTAGAATCTATAGAATTTAACCTCATTTTGAAAATTGACTGGGGAAACTTCAACCACAAAATAACACAGGGTTAAATGTATTAATTATACATTTAAAGTCCTAGCTTGGTTTTAGGCGAACCTTATGAGTACCATATATATTTTATCTTTAACTATATCTTCCAAGGTATTCAGGCTGCTTAAAAAGTACTATTGTTCTTTAAGGGATGCCTTAAGACTGGTTTACCTACCCTTCCATCTAGGGTGAGGAGGATGGAGTCGCTTTTGATGTCCCTGTGAATGACACCCTGGGAGTGCAGGTAGGCGAGGGCCTGCAGCACAGCCTCACACACCGTGGCGATCTGCTCTTCACTCAGCCTGGGGGGGTGGCCTGTCTTTTAGCTCCAGTCACACACACCACCTCCAGTTCACTCACATATATTCACACAGAACTTATTATGACAATTTCAGAAAGTCATAAATTCAGTTAAGTAGTGAACTGTACTGTTTCTCGAAGTGTCTCAAAAAATTGTTTAAGTTCCATTATACTGTTCTCTGTTGAATCCCTCTGAACATTGTATTCCTCTGCAATATTAGCTCCACACTGCCCTCTAGTGCTGTAAAGTAGTCACTAAAGGTTAGGGTGGTCCATTATTCATTTAACGCCCAGATATTTTACCATCACTACCCATAGACTAAGTTGGATGATCTGCTCCATCCACAGACCCTGACTCTGAAATGTCTGTGTCTCAGTCTTTTTGGATCTTGTATAATAGTGTTTTGTATATAATCTTCCCTTGTAGCCCTTCTCATCCTACCTCGTTTCAGACACGATGTTGGTCAATGCACCGCCCTGGAGATACTCCATGATAACCCAGAGCTCTTCTTCTACCAGGGCACTTTTATACATCTCCACCACGTTCCTGTGCTGGTAGTCCCTCATGATTACAACCTGCAAGAAGTGCGGGGGTCACATAATTTTTATTGCATGATCAATAGTTGTCACCCCAGGACATACTGCTCTTTCCTCCAGGTGTCAGTAGCACTGCAGTATCATCTAGAATCTACAGGACTCTGGATTCTGAGAACCGGCGCCCCCCTGCTATCACTGGGAGAGGGGCCAGGGAGGAGAGGTGGATACCTCATTGAAGAGAAGCTCTCGTCGCTGTTGCTTCCGAAGATCCATCATCTTGACCGCCACCAGCCGGCCGCTGTGTTTCTCGCGAGCAATACAAACCACGCCCGTTGAGCCCTCCCCGATCTTCACAAAGTTCTCCAGGTAGGACCGGGGGTCCCCCTTATCCACCACCATTTGCAGAGCAGCCTTGAACTGCTCATGGGTCACCTTGGGGGGATCAGGTGGTGGCCGGGGGGAGGGATGCTGGGGGGGTCTGAAGGAGGGTGAGCAGGCACCAGTCGGGCTGGTGGCTAGGGAGCCCGTTGGGGACGGTCGGGGCTGGGATGGACTGTCCTGCCCCAGGGGGGTGGACCCAGAGCTGCTGGCCAAGCGCAGAGAAGGATCAGCATTGATGCATGGGGACAGCCCGAGAGTGTAGCTCGACGACGGCCGCACTGCTCGGTGGGTTCTGGTCCCGCCCACTTGTGGGCTGCGGGTGCCATTGGGCAGAAAACCGGGCTGGTGCCGTAAGACAGAGTCTGCCTGCAATGACAGAGGGGGGGGAAAAGACTTCACCCTGTGTCTGCTGTCGGTCCCCTGGATTAATTGGACACGTCCTAAGGTTGGTCATTGTGTCAGAAGGACATTTTTAAGGCAGAATAAAATTTTAAAAGTACCCTTTGTTAGTAAATCCTTGCTCAGGTCTGACTGGTCTATCTCCTAAACCAATGTTTCCCAAACCAGTACTCAGGGCACAATGGACAGATCCACATTTTTGTTTTATTCCAGTTCCCAGTACACCTGACCCAAGCAATGAGGAGCTATAAATACCTTACAGATGTGCTTGGAACTGGCATAAAACAAAAATGTTGATCCGTCCAGTGTGCCCTGAGGACTGGTTTGGGAAACACTGTCCTAAACCATGGATTCACCCAGACACACTGCAACTAATATTTCACATTTTTATCACACATTTATAATGAACTCTTTTTTTTCCCACTCACTCCTTAATCCACTCAGCCCCTTCATTCTAGCTGAAAAACCCTGTTCTGTCTTCAAATGTATCAAATCACAGCTCAATATTTCCCAAAGCCACGACTGCAGTGAGCTTAGACTGTGTGGTCTGCTTAACTCTGGATGGATGTTCCCTGGAGATGAAGCCAGCACACAGGAGGTCTGTATTTGCTGCGTCTTAAAAGCAGTATCGCACCAGTGCTTTTCAGCTGCCTTACAAAACCATTCACCACGATCACGTGGGAGGGAGCTGCATGAGAGTCTCCTAAATTTTAAGGAGGCGTCTACTGCAGGTAAAGGGCTATATGAGATCCATTTCAGTTCCTTTTATGAAACTCAATGCGGTGCTGTCAGACTGTCATTGGCCTGTTCATTACTGTGAGATGCTCTGCATTATTCACTTGCTGTAGGCCTGTATGCAAGGTAACCTATATTGCTTATGGTTTAACGCTCACACACCCAGTAGCCCGGAGAAGTCTGTCCCCAGAAAATTTAGGTCAGCAGGCTGGCTTGCCGGTAGCGTCACCCTCCTTGTCTGAGAGAGTCCCACAAACACACTTTTAAATGACTTTATGGCGCGTGACTCAATCGCAGCTGAAGCGATGATTACCTTGAGGTCATACGAGGAGAAGGGCCTCCCCGGGCTGTTTTGTATGTGAATGGGGGGTCTGTCAAAGGCGTTGAAGTCTGCTAGGCCCCCTAGGTTGACCCGAGGCTCTGGAGCTGATGTTGCTGGGCTGTAAAAGCAGGACACTGGTCTCTGGGCAATCAGACCAGTCCTTGGGCCCTTGTCCCTCAGAGACACCAACCTCCCAGTGGGGCTGCTAGCAGCAGGCCACAGGCCAGGTGCCTCCCCACTGCCGTCTGGGGATGGGGACTTGTTCAGAGAGGTGAGGCTGACCTCATGGGTCGACTTGGCCCTGGGCAGGGCTCCGTTAGCCTGCAAAGTGTTGCGTTCTGAGCCCAGACGGGGACTCCCGCTCTCACTGCGGACATTGCGCATCATGTCTCGCCAGCCCTGGCCTCCACTGTTGGAGTCCTCTTGCATCAGGTCCTCATACTGGTACGTGTCTCCCTCCTTTACCTCCCCCAACCGGCCCAGGGATTGCGCCCTCTTCCGGGCTGAGGGGCTGCTCCTCCGCAAGGAGTTGGAGCTAGTCACAGAAAGGCGGCTCATGTCAGAGATGACCGCAGAGATGTACTCGCCATGCCCTATGAAGCTCCCCCGGACGATAGTCTGAAAAAGAAACAGCCATATTGCATTCCTTACTCACAGGGGTTTACAGTAAACATGCAGGTAATATCCTCTCATGTGTTTTTGCAATACAGATACTACTCTCCTATGATGTCTTCTCCAGAAATCTAGTGCTAGTGATGAAAGTGCTGAAAAGCTTCCGTAAATCTAAACCCAGATAGCTCCCCCTTTCAGATGATTGCTGTACAGTAGCATTGACATGTTTAGAGGTATGTTTTTTCTTCTTCAATTCTGCACTCATTTGAGCAGGAAGCAGAAATGGCATCTAAGGTGACACAACAGCGCAACCATAAATAACAGACAAAAGCTGCGTATGTTCATGTTGTATGTAGGACCAAAAAAGCGAATGTTGTATGTAAGACCATTAAAGCTAGATTAAAAACATAAAGGATGCTTGCAGGGCTGATAATTGTTGCTCGTTGCGCAATGACTTTCATTTTCAGTCTGTGAAAACAGCACAGGACGCATTGAGCATGTTCACAATGCACAGATCCATAGACGCCATCATACTGTCCATTGCTGGCTGCACAGACGTATGACAATCCCTTTCTGTCGCGATTGTCGCGCACCTCCCATGATGCACCACACTGTTGGAGCAGAGGCGTCAAAATCTGACGCGTCACGTGACTCGTCCTTTCTGTTGATCCGGTACGGCTTTGTTGCCTGGCGAGTAATCTGTCAGCTCGATGGATTTACTAGCACGTTTAACGACGCGCCTTTATCAGCCACAGACTCGTTAAGATAGGCCGCTGGCACTGCCCGACTTTCCTGAAGCTCAGCCCACTCTGTGGAAACAGAGGAAGTTATGATTATGTAGCATTCTGTTTATTCTTGTACGGATGTCCAGTTCCCTGAATTTATACATATGAGTCGTAGTGTTATAAATCCGGCGGTTCGCTGAGCAGTTATTTTTAAAAGTATGTAAATAAAACCGTGCGATAGTTGACAAAACGCTGCATGCTGAACCGGGCTTTGCCTGTCACCTCAGTCGCGCGTGATTCACAGTCTCTAAATATGAAGGAGAAAAAGCGTGTACGGATGCCGCAAAAACCTACTTTACCACAGAAAAAAAAATTTATTCCGTCCCTAAGTATTAATCCATGTCCGGTTTGATTTTAGTTCAGCTGAATCCTCTGTGTGACACTTTCGCCCCTGTTCAGGTGAGGTAAACGACGCAAGCCTTATGAATTGCCCAGTACACAAGGTGCGTAAAGAAATCCAGAACAAGCAACACAAAGCCCTGAGCAACGACGGGCTGGGGCCGTATTGGTAACAAAATTCCTCCACCATGAACATTTTAACTTCTTTTTGCTTTCACTTTATTGAATTGTAAACGACCTTCATATAAGCAATACGTGGCTCATTCAGTTCTACGGCTGTACTGTCAGCATCGTCTGCTTGTTCTTCAATATCTAATTATGTTGGTAGACTGTTAAATTGCGTGAAGTATACTGGATATTATTCAAGATATATATCATCATTTAATAGATATTTATAGCATGTGTAATGATACTAAAGCGCCACCTAGTGACTATTTAGCACCATTGATTTTTTATGGATAGACCATCAATATTGGGCTGTAATAAAATTTGACGTGGAAGCAGGTACGCATGAAAAAGGTTAAAATTACTTGATCTTGGAAATAAAACAGCGCAGGGAATTTAAACCTTTAGGGCTTTAAGTACTTTAAGGAAGAAAGCAAGAACCTGTTACAAAGCTCTTAATTTACAGGGTTATACTAATCATTCTGAATAAGAATTACACCTTGCATTCACAATTTTAGTATATTATTATAATATTCCGAGGAAATATGTTGATGGTACGATTAAACATGAGAGAATGTTGCTCAGCATCAAAAGAATCATGCAATATCAATATTTAGGTCATAATTATACTATTGTAATTAATTATAAATCTTTTAAAAGTTTTAAGTGTATTTTTAAGTTGCCTTTAGCGTGTTAACTTGAGTATCGTTTTCACGCAGGAAACCAAAATATGTTTGCGATTACAGTAATCCCTCGCTATATCGCGCTTCGACATTCAGGGCTTCACTGTATTGCGGATTTTATATGCAAGCATTTCTAAATATATATCGCGGATTTTTCGCTGGTTCGCGGAT
>JAAGVU020000025.1:16167945-16192423 GCA_011763525.2 Mormyrus iriodes
ATATACAAAAATAACCATATAAACATATGGTTTTCACTTCGCGGATTTTCACCTTTCCCGGGGGGTTCTGGAACGCAACCCCCGCGATAGACGAGGGATCACTGTACTGTGATTTTAGGTTGTCATAACATTGCAGTTGGCCAGTTAAGCTTAATGGTGTGAAAGTGGGATTTTTTACGTTATTAGCGTTTATACTAATAACCAACAGTGGGAAGACGAACACTAAATGGACTGATATGTTGCCATGGCTGCAAGCCTTAGAGGTTAAATGTCACAATCAAATTATGTGGAAGATGCAGTGGAAAAAAAATTAAGACCATGGCTAAGAGAAAATAAAATGCTGCTATTAAAGCATATTTTCAGCTGTAATTAAATAAACCACAGTAAGCATACGTGCTCCAGCAGGTGAGAGAAACTGTGTAGCATGCAGCCCAGACAGACGCTGCATTTTGTGGTTTGAATGTACATTTGTGCCATTCACTGGAGAAGATGGCACAAGTTCACATGCTGTGCTGTGTCCCATCCTTCACTTCCCCATTCAACCTGCAACCCAGTGTTGAATCCTGGTAAAGGTGCTGCACCTGTGCTTGTGAGATGGTGCTTGGGAGGGGAGGACACAGTGGGGGCTTTCATGAACAGGGAGGACCTGAAGTTGGCAGTTTCTCTCCCGTTGCTGTTATCAGCACTGCTGAATCACTGCTGTACCTTCACAATTCCTCCCCAAGCTGATCGTTCATAGGAAACTGTCATGGACAGTTATTAATTTCCTGTACAGACTCATAAATCTTACAACCACCCCCTTCCATAACCCACAAGTACACAGACAGGCCTTGTTAGCTGCTCTCAGCAGGCAGAGGCATGGACTCATAGCCCAGTGGTTGCTGGTTCAAATCCCAGCAGATTTCTGGTGGATTGAAATGCTCCTCAATGTCAAACAACCCAATGCTTACTGTTAAAAAATTTAATATGGGCAAACGATTAATGAAATTAAACAGAATGATACAACATACTCAAAAGGAACATTACTGATAGCACCCCACAACTAGCTACTAGTAACTACAGATAACAAAACGAGTGTTTTCTATTTTTATTTACATCTGACATCCTACTCAATTGTATGTGCGTTGAAGCCCATTTTCCCTTGGTGAGAACTGTTTCCTCCCACTGCTGTTGGTGAGAACAGCACTACAGCATCACAGCACTAGTGTTGGAACAAAGTCTCTCCTGTTTGCATGAGGATCAGACCCATTGGAGAATGAGGCTTTAAACATATTCGAGCCAACTGGTATCCAGGACTGTCAGTTTTTTTTTATTACTGTTATACACATGTACGCAGCTGGAGGTTCACTGAATGGTTCACGTTAAGTACCATAGTCAAGGATACAGTTGTTGACCCTGTTATTAGTACCAGATTAACCACTACCTGTTTCCCCACTGGAGAGTCCAATACCGTACTCAAGAGCATATTTTAAAAGTAAGAAAGGGGCACTGAGTAGCATTACCTTTTTTGGCTTGAGCTCCACCGGCGTGATCCTGGAGGGATCCACCAGTGGCTTCGGCCTGCGGAGATTCTCTATGATGCTCTGCCATTGGGGAGGGAGACCCACAAAACAGCCCCGTTTGGAGTCGTATGAGGTGTGAACGCGGTGCTCGAAATTCTTCGGAGCTGAGATCTCGGGTCTCTTCTTTTTCTTCTTTCGGAACATCCTCAGGTCCGAGAGAGCAAGAACCTGCCGGAAGCAAGACACCCTTCTGTGAAAAAGAGTTTTCACTCTTCTCAGGTAGGCCATTGTGTCTAGTGTAGCTACACGGTGGTGGCTCTTGTGTGTTTAAGGAACCTTTGACTTTAACACAAGTTAAGCTTCCTGCTAGCATACCACACTAAAGTACATTCCTGTGCTTGCCCAGGTACAAAGCAAACCAAACTTTCCAGGTGAGCTTGATGTCATGTGATTCTGCATTCTTGTAGCATGTCACGTAGTTCAGTGTAACCAGTCAAGCTGCTGATTCGTAATTCTGTTAAGGAGAACATAAACACCCTCCCATCCCAAGTTGGTCCAAAGCAAAGACCATCTGCTCATGAAAGTTTTGTAAAAGTGATTGAAGGCCACAGTTGAAATGTTGTCAGTAATATGGCATCCCTTAGTTCTGCCTATTGACTGCCTCTTGTGTCTGATGAGTTCTGCTCTGAGGCATAGGGACGTGGAACGTGTGCACATGCAAAATGGAGGTGCGTTGGTCATTTGGGGCTTATTCATTTATTCATTCACTGTACCCTTTTACCGACTAGGACACAGCATGCATTTGCAGCAAAAAGACACACAAAGAATCTGCTGACCGTGACCCACAATATATGTTAATGAAGGGCAAACAGCCCTCTTATAAACAGCCAGTATGGCTTAAAGAGAATCATCCCTGGCAATGTCAAAGACAATGGCTGGGAGTTTGCTTACAGAACCTGCTTAGTTTACTGACTTTAAGTTAATGGCCCCCATGCTGTGTGCTGTAGGTTTCATATCTGCAAAGATAAAGCATCTGTGTGTTAGCATCTGCCATACAGCTCGTAATAGAAAATTCCATACTTTGCATATTTATTTCCCTAAATGTGTCTTACTGTTAATCCATGACATTTATCTACACGTGGGTTTTGGTTTCCTGTTCCTGGTATTTCCTGACAAAGATTTCAGGTAAAGCTGCTGTGATCAGCATTGTTACAAATATGGTGGACAAGGCCAGCATTGTGGTTTCCAGAAACAGGCAAAGAAACAAGGCACTCAGGAAGCTGTTATATAACCAGTGCTTTCCAAGGTGGTGCATTTTATATGGCCCACATTGTGAGGTAAAAAGCAGCTTATCTAGCTGACAGTCATACTGTCAGGCTCCACCCCCTGACGTACCATTATTGATCTTTACAACTGGCAGAACAAGCAATGTCTGTAACCAAACACACTTCGGCAGACATTGTCCTTATGGATGCATGGGAAGGAAGAGGCATGTAGCATGTGTGAGAGCTTGAGTAAAAGCTAAATCAGGATTATTTTTTCCTAATTATGAGGAGAGGGAAAGGTGACACATGACAGTTGGGTATTGAGGAAATAAGATAAAGGGTTCAAGAATAACTTAGTCACATGGCTAATATGCTAGGTGTTGTGTAATCATATCTTCCTTTGCCATCCCTATGTAAATAACTCTGGGCTGTAAAGGATTGTAACGAAACCTGACAAGAGCAGCAAGGCATGCGGCAGTCAGGATGGGGAGAACAGTGAAACCAAAAAACGAAAGCACCAAAGTCTGCGTAAACTGGGAGGGTGCAGTATGGACGAAAACATCAGAAGTCTAATCTGCAAATTGTTTTGATTTTTGTGTGGTTTGGAGTCTGGGAAGCTGCATGTCGCAGAGTCACATGGAAATGGTAGGTGCCATGAACACTTCAAAAGGCAGCCATGTTTGGGGATGGTGCCCCGCATTCCAGTGTGTTGGTCCTTTTTTTAAAGTTAAACTTTTTATATAGCACTTTTCTGTTTTTTCAAACACCCAAAGCGCTTTACAAAACCCAACAGGAAGACATTTTAACCACCACCACTGTGTAGCACCCACCTGGATAATGCGACAGCAGCCATTCTGCACCAGTATGCTCACCACATAGTAGCTAAGGTGGTGAAGAGGCAGGAGAGAATTCATCGATTAGATGCAGGGGATGATTAGGAAGTCAGATTTGATAGGGCCACAGTGGGAAATTTTAGCAAGGGCATCGAGGTACCACCCCTACTCTTTCAAAAGATGCCCAAGGACCTTCGATGACCCCAAAGAGTCAGGACCTCTGTTTTACGTCTCATCCAAAGGACAGCACTATTTTTACAGTACAACATCCCCGTCACTGCACTGGGATCCACACAGACCACAGGATCAGCTAGCACCTCTTTTAGCAGCAACCCAGCTTTCCTAGTTGGTCTTCCATCCAAGTACTGGCCAGGCCCAAACCTGCTTAGCTTTAGTTGGATTAATTAGGCTGACCTGCAGGTGGTATGACTGCTTTTACCGGATTTTTTTACCAGATATTCAGTGAAAATATCAGTGGATATTACACCCACACGCACAAAATAAATACATGTTCATAAGAAAATTCCTGTTCAGAGGATATCCTGTATTCTGATTCATATTCTTAGTTTCTTATAGTATTCTTATAGTTTCTTATATAATCCTACCAGGGGCTTCAGAGGGGCATGGACACCCTGACAGATTCAACAGATTCAGGGAGCTCAGAATTTCTAGCTACACACCTGAGTCCCACTTTCTCATCTTGAATAGGTGATTGGTTTTTCTCCTTTAACGCATTCTATTGTTCATAAAATTGGTCATTCAACGTCTAAACTATCTTTCTGTCTCTAAGATATTGCAGCTCTTTGCAATATCTGTGACCAGGTAGCCATCATATTCTTGCCCATGGTAGTTTTCAGAGATGCAGTGGACTTTTTCCTCTACCGGCAGGCTAATCAATATTTACCCAAGAAGTGAGGCAACCTGCCACAGTAATTTGTTTTATGTGACAAATTAATGTCACTTTGAGAAACAGTGGAATTAATTTGGTATTTGTGTTTGATATTCATGTTCACAGATCAACATACCACAAATGATGCAAGGACTATAAAAGCTAACATGTCTTCATAGCGACAAGGTATTAAGTAACCTTTTGCTTTATATGATTTTGAAGGTTTGATTTTTGTCAGGTCGACCAGCCTGTACTATCAGACCACTGCAGATGATTCAAAACACAGGAGCACGTCTGATACTCATTTAACATAAACGTTTTTATATCACACCCCTCTTTCTCTCTCTCCACTGGCTCCCTATCGGCACTCACATCAAGTTACAGTCCTTGGTGCAGACTTACAGGTCCATAAATGGACAGGCATCCATCCCCTTCAAAGGGCTTCTCATGATTTATGTCCCATCTTGCCTCCTGGGGCGGAGTGGTGGCTCTGCGGGTAGGGATCTGTCCCCGCAATTGGAAGGTTGTTGGTTAGAGTCCCGTGAATGCTAAAAGTGATCCTACTCCATTGGGCCCCTGAGTAAGGCCCTTAACCTGCAATTATTTAATCCTGCGTATGACGTTAATCTACATCCAGCCCTGCAAGGAGATCCTCCAACTTACAGGGAAATTTGGGGGTTGGTGGCAGGATTGGCACTCCAGCCACTGGAAAAAAAACTCATACTGGTCCATTTGGACTAGTGTGGTGCTGAGGTATCACCCACCGCATGGCTGCGCTCAGGTTCTCATCCCTGAGGTGGTTTGTCGTGTGGTGGGTGCAGCAACGTGCTGTAATCAGTGCACGCTCCTTACCTCTACCTCTCCCTTCAGGCAGCAAACCAACATTGCTCGGAGCTCCCCTCACCACATGAGAAGTGTCACTGCAGAAGGTTCTCTTGTGTGGTCCCCAACAGTGGAATGAGCTGTTGAACTATGTCCAGTTATCAGACCCGCTCTCCACTTTCAAGAAATGCCTCAAGCCCGATCTGTTCCATGAGTTCCTCTAATAGCCTGATGCCTCTTTACATTCCCTAACAGTTTTTTGTTGCCCTTCTGGTCCATGAATAGTCATTTTAGGTTCTTGCATTATTAGAAATTGTTGTGTAGCTCCTGCTCCAGTAATGCTTACACCTGTACCTGGACATTCATTTGGAGCTCAGCCTAGCTGCACTTATGCCTAGTCAACTCCTTAACAACATGTATGTTTGCAACGTGCCATTTCCCAAACTTGTATGTCATTTTGGACAAAGACGTCTGCTAAATTTGCCATGTGAATATGTCAGTTATTTATGTACATTCCTGATCATCTTCACAAGCCTTAGACCTTAGTTTCTTCCCTAAAATTCTGTCTTGCGTGATCTATGTTTCCATAAATGCATAAGAACATATTCCATGGTGGTTCTACAGTGTCTGAAGTGAGACAGCACTTATTAAAACTCTGAGACATATTTACTTTAATAGAACGAGTAAAGAAGCAGGTATTATTATCGATTCGGAAGCCCTGATCTCATAGGATTCTCCAGGCTTTCATAACAGCTTGTATTGATTTGGGAAAATGATCGTCATAGTACTTGTTTCTGGACATGAATGTTGGAACTACAGGTACCTCACTCTCCGGAGAACTCAGAGGGGGTCATCAAATAACTGACAAATAATTATAATATTATTTCCTCCAGGACTATAAATCCTGACTTTTTAATTTGTTTAGGAATGGAACAAGGTCCTCTGAACATAACGGATCCTGATGGACATTTTGATTAAAATGCAATTTTTTTACCAGACATGGTATTTAAAAACGCACTCTACATAGCTTGTTTTCCCTAAATCAAATAATTTTGCCACAGACGGGGACGAGCTTTGCTACGGACACGTTTATCCGTGTACGGACAGGTAGGTAATCCCTGCCTCTGGAGGCTCTTTCTTGGTTTTCATTTTCAATGGCAGAATCAGGTGAGACGGTGCTCATACAAAAATCCAGGTCAGTCCATAACATCTGTGTGAATCACTGACTCCACTAAGCGCGACGCCTGATAGCTCACTGGTTCTCCAACAAGTTACATCCTGTACTGGAGCAATACAGCAGGCAAGGGGAAGTATGTCCCAGCCTCGCCTGATTGGCCTGCACTTCTACTCCAAGGAAAACAAGCATTCCCAAGCTGCCTACTCGCAGCTATAGCTTTGGGAAGAAGAGTGAGGATGAGGAGATATGAAAGACATCCTGTCCCCTCCCCCCCACACCAATAAACTCAGGTTTTAATTTGGCATGCCAGACGAGATCGGGCATTTTTGGTGTGCCAGTTCCTAAGCAAGAAAAACGTGAAAGAATAGGATTCATTTTGTCCTCAGTTTAAAAGGGTGGAGTGAGGACACCTCCTGGACCACAGTGCAAGGAACTGAATTAGCCAGCTAACCACTTTTTATATGGCTTCACCTGTGCAGTCGTCTACACAAGGGCTTTCAGGGCTTCTGGAGGTGTACAGACAGGATCGGATTCTCATTTGTTTTCTCCTCATGTTGGAAAAAGAAGAGAATGAACCTGGATATGGCTTGGACCTGGGTTTGATCTTGGATATCATCCACCTTTGTCACTTTGGCGCTGTTATGTTTAACACAGTGGCTTTTGCGAAGTGAGAAGGCTGGTTTCTCTTGAGAGGGAATATTCTCCTTAGTACATAAACATTTACTGCAAGTGCAGGACTTGGGTGAAACTAACATCTAATGGACAACTCACTCAACTTTCAGGCAGAGTGGTGAGCGTTCTCTTAAAGGGTTGGCTTTTGGATATCCGCAGCAGAATTTCTTGACAGTTTAAATGAGGAGAACACATTTTAAAAATATGCACTAAATCTTCTGCCATTCCGTGAACAATGTTGATTCCAGACAGTTTGCCACGTTTGTGAAATAGACTAAAAGACTGAGTATGAAACACTTCTTAGTCAGGTGGATCTGTCTCTCCCACTTCCCACAGAGCCGCTGGGAACACAGTTGGTTCTGTATGTCGGAAATGGGCTGTCTCTCTGGATTAAATCAACAGGCACTTAGGATTATTATACTTGGTGAGATGGGTGGTCTGTTTCTAAGCACTACAGCAGCCTTCCTCTCATGCCCCAGACATAATCGGTAATTAAAAAATAGGGCCACTACAGGAATTTAGTGCTCCAGAAAATGAGGAGAAAATTGCAAGGCCACTAGGTCAGAAATCATGCAATGCCGATATGGAGCACCACCCTGGCTATAAAAAGGAGGGGGGGACATAGCGTCATTCTTACCAAACTGGTTCGTGATGTTTTCTTTTCTCCTTTGAATTTTAACGCGCCATTTTTAGCGGCCATGTGAATTGACTCCTGCTACTGTTGTCTGCTTTTTTAAGGCCTAGAGGTAGGGTGGATTGACGGTATGTTTCAGAAGCACTGCACCTGGAAAGTAATGGCTGCACTGAAGTTGCTGTTGTTTACCCGAGGTGTTACAGGTTTTTGCCTAAATGTCTTCTTACATTGCTCAACTTTTGTTACGCCCTTTGGCGAACCTTCTGGAGGCAAGCAGCTTATAACGCCAGAGGGGAATGTGCTGAAGATCGGGTCATAGGTTTGGCAGAGGTAATTTCAGGCGTTGTCTTAACCAGAAATGTGTCTTTCCTCTCTGAATGAATCCTGCACTTGCGACATGGTGTTGTGCAGAAATACTCTGTAATGCCGACTGCCTCAGCGCACTGCGATCAGCATGGCTGCATGTGGCGCACAGCCACTCACTCTCTTTATTTACAGTGACGGCTTGGACGGTAAGAGCAGTGCCGTTGGGGAGTGGGGTATTTGGTTCTGCCAGCCGTCCTCCCACAGCTTTTTACCGAGCCACTGTGCATTCTCACTAATTGAGTCGCCCCTCTGTTCCCTAGAGACCCCTGCCCTTCACACGGCACGTTCAGGCACTCTGCGGGGTCGGATGAGCCATTGCTGCATGCCTAATAAGGTGGATTCGGTAAAAAGCAATGGCAGACCTGGCAGCATGTGGTGTCCCCTCCCCTGACTGTGTAGCTGGGGGGGAGGGGGGGTCTCTCAGGTGTTTTAAAACCAAGAGGAAGCAAAACAGGAGATGTGTCCTGTCAGCACTGCAGCAACACACAAACTCTGATGAGCAAACAGACACGTGTAAAGGAGACTCGGAAGGCCTCTGTCACCTGGTCTGAGCTGTCCTGACACATTGCTAAGAGAAGCCCATTACCTTGGGTTTAATTCTCACTTTTGTTTCCAGTTCTTCCCCATGAAAGTAACATAAGTGCTGACTCCGGCCGCGTCCATCTGAAAGCCTGTTTTATATACCTGGCAGTTCAGAAAGGGAGCTCTTCCCTACACTCTGTTTAATTAAAGATCTTCCTGGCTCAGACTGATCCCTTAGACAGTTTTAGCCTGGCAAGATAAAGACGTATCATCAGCCCACACCAAAAAGACAGGCCAAATGGCTTCTCAGGGGCTTAATTTATTGATGCAGTGCGCCTCCCCCGCAAATCTCACCATGTAGCCTTTCCCCATGAAAGCAGAAACTCGCCTCGACTTCCTTCCCTGCCTCGACTGCTCCCCGGGACAGAGTGACAGGGATTTCTCAGAATTTGGCACATTGTCCAATTATTCACCTCCGTATTTCACTTACTTCCTCCTCACCCTGGGGGGGCAGATTTCACACCGGACCCGCACCCCCCCGAGACATGGCACAATGATATTTTTAAAATAATTTCTTTCCACACGTCGTTAAGATGCTGCGGGTGCCCGATGGCGAGTCGTGACCTCACTCACAGGCCCATAACTGTGACGAAACAGCCAAAATCAACCCCTCCCCGGCCAAGTAGGGAGGCAGAAAAGAACCACCGCTTTATTGGCAGGAGCCACAGGGTCACAGGGATCTGAAAATGCATGTTGCACCCCAGACACGTATGTCAATCTGCCCACTTCCCGTTGTCTCTTCCCCTGCCTGCTGCACCGCACTTGCTGGCATCCCTGCTCTCGGGATGCCATTAATGTTCAGTCTGCTTATGCTTGTGCCATCAACTGCAGTTCCCATTGGGGAGCTCAGTACATTTGACCATAGAGGGCCACGCTTGTCTTCCGAAACAAACAGGTTAATTAGGTTGACATGTTTATGTTTACAAGAGATTACCGTCCCCTAACGTCCCCAATCTCTCCAGCGCACGCCAGTCCATATCCTGAAAACCCTCTACTCTCCACTTGCTCCAGAATGTGACGGCCACTTGGCATCACTCCCACACATGGCACTGTCACCTGACGAGCAGGCCGTCTACGGCTATGGGTTCAGGTGGGGCCGGGTGGGTTCAGACGGGGTCGTCACAGTCCTGTGAGGGCGGTTACCGAACATGGAGGCATGTTACACCATGACTGGAATTTTAGGCAGAAGCTGCGATTTCTCAGGCGCTTTGCTGCGGAAACTTTTCAAGTCGCGACACAATATAGCAACATGAATTCAGCAGAGCAGACAGTCAGGCTCAGTCTCCTTTCGCGGTGCGGTAACGCTGGGGCAAACGGCCGTGCGTGGGATCCCCAGATTGGGAATCTGGATCGGGAAGCCTGTGCCGTACCATAGATTGACTCCCAGAGGTGCTGTCACATCGACACGGACATTACAGTAATGCGGGCACATCGTTACACATCACCTAGCGATTCTCAGCTCACACCAGCTTTTCATGCAATCGTGCCTGATGACACCCCACTGTGCTGGTTTGCGGGCACCATTTCGGGCACCCTCCCGCACGGTCGATTAAGGACAACCTTAAGGGGGCACGTTATGGGAGCGGGAGAGAAGGCAGTGGGAAACCAGAAATTCCTGAGGGTCTCCCTCAGGAACGTATCTTTCACCTGAACAGTGCCTCACCCTCCTAATCGTACCCAAAAGACGCGCACACCTCGCCGGGAACAAGAAAGTGACAGGGGAGACACGGGAGCAATACCAAACGACTGAGAGAAGACAATCCGCAGGAAAGCATGCATGGTTCCGACTCTCTCACCTGCCTGTGAATTTACATCCTTCCCAGGAAAGGTGAAGGGAGAGCGAGGGAGGAAAGGTTTGGCAGAGGACAGGAGGGCAGAGGTGCTTCTCTCGTGACACCCTTTCAGAGGTGAGCCTCCTCCATCTCCCTTCTCTTCTCCCCGTTCATCAGCCCCTCTGCTTACTGCATTCAGCTCCTGCCAGTACCCAGTGTCCCTCCAGCGCTGCTGCTGTACCTAGCCCTTAGCTCTTTGTCAGTGAGCCTCTGCCTCCTTTCCTTTTTTCCCTCTGAACCCCCCCCAACACCATCACCACCATCACCACCCTCCCCCAACACGATCTCCTGCTCCCCGGAGTACGCGAAGGGGGGCGGGGAGTCTGATGGCACGGAACAATGGAAGAACGCAGACCCCCTTACCTTAGCGTTTGGTGAGGAGGAGAAGATCTCCTCTGGGAAGAGGCTTGCGAGTGAGAGCATGCACACACACATGCGCACACACGCTCGCCGGCGCGCACACACTTGCATACACACATCGCTCACAGATAGAGAGAGAGGGAGAGGAAGAGAAAGGCAGAGAGAGAGAGAGAGAGGGAGGGCTGACTTTCAAGCAAGAGCCTAATGCAGGCTGCCGCTTGCCCGGTGAAAGCCTGATGCGTTCCTCCCTCCAGGCAGAGAGAAGGAGACGCAAGCCAGCTCAAAGCCTCTTTGTCTGGGATGACTCACGCCCAATGCCATGACCAACTCCTTGTCCGTGCAGTGGTACCAGCAAGCAGGAACGCTCCCGGACGAAGGAAACCGTGGAGAAGGAGAGCCTGAGAGGACACCGCAGCCGGGCGAACAAACGTACTCTCCGCACACCCCCCTGCATCCTATAGGCTGTCTTTACGGTAGACCAAACAATCTACATGCGCTTGTCCGTTAAACGCTGGCCTCCAATCGCAGGAGGCGTAGGAGACAAGAGGCGGCCCCTATGACAGCAATCAGTTACCTGGCTCTACCTGGCACTTCCTCTCTCCCCTGCAGCTGACATGTGACCTATGGTTGTGAGATGGGGGGGAGCTGCGCAAGTACAGTCTCTTATGGTTGTGATCCATTTACAACCAAAGGGCTGAGGGGGGGTCCTTGCTCACCTGTCTTCTGATTAATGACGCATGTTTACGACACCACTTTTTCAGTTGAAAAACTCAGCAAACTCGGGCATGTGCTGCTAATAGTGTCACCTGACTGCAGAAGCACATGTTGAACCCAGTCATTGCTTATTCACTGGATAAGAATAGACCAGTCAGACATTTATGTAACACTAATCATTTGTCAATTTGAAAGCTTTGGTCAAAAATCAACGCTCTCACGTCAGTTTCTTAAGTGGCTGTCACTTGGACCTTCGCCATTGCCATCAGCCGCCGTTCCTAGCCGCGTGACGTCAATGTGTCAGCATGCTCCCCTTTGTGGGATCTTCGGGGATGGCAGTGACATTGAAGCAGCATGGGGCGTGAACTGCAGTAGCCTCGGCAGTGACCGGCCATGTTCAGGACAGCCGCGTTTTATCCGGCACCAAAGAATGGGACGAAAAGGCCCGACTGGGCCAATTTGCATCTCAAATAGGCACAGCTCTTCTGTGAGGAAGCATGGCAGATGCTAGATGTGACCCCGCCCCCCCCAGCACCGCCAGCCTTTGTCGTCGTGGTTATCGATTGGCTCACTCAGCTCCCACCTTCCTGCTGCTCTGGGGAGAGCTGTGGGTGAAGGGGGGGGGGCAGGGGACGAAAACCTGGGGCAACAGCTATAAATGCCACCATAAAACAAAAAACATGCCAGAAAAGCGTGTGCCTTTTATGTTCACCTCTCAGCTGAAATTCTCCCAATATACTATCACACAAGACACACGTTTCACTCATTCCGTTCCCCACTAACCTCTCCAGATATTTCCAGAGGACACAGAAATGCTGAATCCTATTTTGATAACACACAGACACTCACATGTCTCGTTGAAGCACACAGGCTAATTGTCGGGGAGCTAATTGCCCATTGTCATGTGACGGCCTATTGTCCTGACATGGGTGCTGCTGCGCTGAGGGAAGCTGCTCTGTAAACAGGGTGAGGGGGCCCAGCCGCCGGCCAATCACAGAGGGCAGCCACAAAGCCCTCTTCTCACCTGCTGTGACTGTTAATCTGGAGGGAAAAGAGGCAGAAAGCAGCTCAGTTCCAGCCCACAGATTACTGTGCAGAGCCATGCTAGATATGAACAGCACTAACTGCTGTATCCCCCTCTGAACATATGCTCACAGTACCTTAAACATGAATCATTGATTGACCAGGTTAAGGCTTGTTCCAGAAGAATGTGGTAATCTCACACCCAAGTCAGCTTCTAATACATTTAGTCTGAAGTACAATTCTGCCTTCTACAGGTTGTCTGTAGAACTCATTTTCTCAGTCATTTGGATAAGCTCTCGTGGATGAAATCCCAGGATGTCTTGAGGGTGATTGGCATTTTATACCGTTCCAGCAGTATGTTCCAGAAGGGCGCAACATGGGGAGAGGCGTCCCTACATCAGACCCCTTTCATTTCATCTGCTCGGTGCGGTGCTGCATTTGCGCTGCAGCCACTGTAACATTTTAAAGGTGGGTGGGGGGGAGGGTGCTTCCACTTCGGAACACTGGAAAACCTTCACGACCCAGGGATGGGAAACCCCACCCCCTTCCCTGGTAACCATGGGGTGGCAGCCTGCCCCATGCAGTTCAGTTTGCTTCAGATAATAAGCTGCACTATGCAAGACAATATGGACTCTTGGCTCCCTGCTGTTTGAATACGGCTGGGGGGGCGGTGCAGAATGAGTCCAGATATTCCCCCAAGCTGCTGAGTGACACAGAAGAAATCAGCCAGACACACTGTGGCCGTAATCAGCCTTCTTACATGCGCCATGACACCAATGTTTGTGTGGGCAGTGTTTTAAAGGGCCAGTCACATCCAAGCGACAGCTGTACAAGGAACCAGGATCCTTATGAGCAAGGGCCTGCTCACCATGTGCCTCTCCTACTTGCTGCTAGTTGTCAATTTACCCATTGAATCCAAAGAAATGCACTAAGCTTGTAGCGCCCATTTGTACAGCTGCATAATCCCAATGGCCACTCTCAATGCAAACCCACACTTCTCACACAAATGTACCCAAGTGTGTTGTAAAGAGCAGCAACAAGAGACCCGCTACCAGTCTGTGCGGCTCCTCAAACAGGCTGAACTGTAACAGACTAGACTCACCAGCTGAAGAGATCCAGTTCTGACCGACGGACGAGGGCCTCTGTTTCTCGGCAATGTTTCAGACCACTTCAGCACATGGGCTGTAAGGAGCCGGCCACTCTCCTGCGACCCGTTTTCCGCCAACGGTTCTCACTGATCCAAGGCCGCCCAGCCGGTTCTTCTTATACAGCCAAGGAGGTCAGTTTTCCCTTGCACATAACTCCCCGCCCCACTATCCATTAAATATTAACTTCTTGCCATGTGAGAAGACAGCAACCCTCACCACCTGTTACTTACTCCTCTTAGCTGGCAAAACTCTTGTGAGGTTTTTTGTTGTTGTCGCCGAGTTGGTTTCCAATATGCAGCCACTCATGGGCATGCGGTCTGAGCTTTTCCCTTTGAGTCACGTTCACGAAGGAGACTCTGAGTAGTAAATTACAATTACAGCTTATGCCAGGCTCACTCAGGCTAATGTGCGTCTTAGTTTACAGAAAGAAAGGTGTAGTTTATCATTTTAGGGAATTTATTACCAAGGTGTGTGTTCAACAGGCTCCATAAAAAGATCATGTGGCTCATTTACACTGGTGATGGCAAGCTAATGTTAACTAATTATTCCTCTGCCTGATTAACCCTGAAGTACCCAGCTCTTTCCTAAACAGTAAAAGTCAGCTTTGCAGGAGGTGGAACGACCGCTGAGTTAACCAGAGCCAAGTGCTGAAATCACCATGACAACTCTGCTTGCAATGCCCCCTGCTGGTAGCAGAATGTATGACATGCTCTGAACTCTAAGCTCTAAACAGTATAGTGAGCTGCCTTGGATGCGCACTCAGGTTTTTGAGAGACTTCAGTTTTTGAACCTAAGTCGATTTTGAGAAGGGGCAGCTGACTGAGTGCCAAAGCAATCAGTGGTTGAAAACGGATACATGAGACAGACAATGTAAGGCAGGGCAACCTTGCCTGAAGCCACCCTTACGATGACAATTTGTTTTGCCGAGTTTCTTGTAAAATGGCCATTTCACAGACACATGATAGCTTGCTCAGGATTTCCATGCCAACATGTCTTTATTAATAAATTAAAATTACATATTAAAGAGGGCATGAATATTTTTATTAATAGTTATGTGGCATTGACGAAGGTAGCAGAGCATTGGCACAACCAGTCTGATCTGTTTACCAGGAGCTTCTCCTAACAGAGGAGTATATATGGTTAGCAGTCATCACCAGCTGGCCAGGTACCAGGTAGATTTCGGTATGCCAAGAACATGATTTTAAAATGCTAGATGCTGGGGTCATGGGGTTGGTATCCTGCCATATCCCTGGGGCAGGGCTTTAGTTCACAGGCCATGGAATACTGGTAATGCCTGTCAATAGTTAAAGGGAAAGACTGATCCTTCTGACATCACCCTTAAATCTAACCATTCCTGTGGACTGGTCACCACTTCGATCATGCGTAGCTTCTTGCTTTGTGAGCAGGACTCCGTCTGGGGCAGCTAACCCAATCCTACTGATGCCCAAGGATATGGAAATGATGCAAAACGAGGAATAAGCTTGCCAGTGGCAGTGGGAGAAGACAGGCGGGCAGGAATAGATGGGGGCAGGCAGCCGGGCCGTCGCGTGAGCCACTAAATGGCTCATGCGTCATTTCTGTTGAATGGTAGATCATGCGCCATCATGGCAGCGTAATTATGTTGCGTTTTCCAATTGCTCAAAAGTGCTAGATAATAGTAGACAGCTGTGTTCCACCACTTGTCAGTGTACTTCAGGGAAAACATAATTTAGAAGTCAAAATGCTTTTGCGCAGCAAAAAGAAGTGCAACTTGATCAAGGGACTTTTATACAAGCCAGCCAGTTTCATAAATGTGGCCTGATGTGGAATTAAGAGAAGAGATTCAAAACCTTGATAAACCAAGGCAACAGTTCCCAGTTTGTTTATGTTGAATTTCTGATATAGGAAAATGTTGAATACTATTTATATCTGGCCAACCTAAAGCAAGCCAGTTACACTTACACAATCCAACTCAAGCTGGCATTTTAGCACAGAACAGGAGAGATGCCACCATCCATTTGACTTGCAGTTAAAGGGGCAGTTCAGAATACATTTGAAAAGAGACATTGCTGTTGAATATATTTTCTAACAATCTTCTTATACTGAACTCCACATGCCAATCGTATCACTGCACAGAAGATATCCCTTGGGTGCTCACATCATCTGCGCAGTCATACGATTGGTGTGTGGAGTTCGTTAGAAGAAAAAAGTTTGTACATTAAACTGCTCACTACAAAGCCCGTGGATTATCTTGAGTAACCGGGTGATGATTTCTGGTAAGAGGCATGGCTGTTTGATTTTTCAAGTATACTCTTCTGGTGCTTTAATCACCACAGAAATAATGGTGGTGAATGCCATTCTATTCGAGAGAAGCCCGACATTTCTACGGCCGATATCTGCAAAACTGGGCAACGCCCAGTAGAACAACCTAGATGGATTGATGGCATCAAAGCCACCCTAAAACATATTTTTCAGTTTTGGGTCGAACTGCCCCTTTAAAAGTTGACTCAGAAGAAGGGTCATACAAGAATTTTATTAGGCAATACATTTACTAAAATCAATACTCACAGAATAACAATTAACCTAGCACACAAAAATTGTTACAAAAGCTGTCTGTGACATTAGCATTGTTAGAAATATTCAGTTATTCTGAGGTTATCCTCAGTGCCACAAAGGAAAATCTCAACATGATGCTGGAGGTCAGACAGAATAGACATCGTGGACTGACTGACCGGATTCAGAATTTTCCGGAAGAATTCTTGCCAAACATGACCGTGTAGAGTTCTACAAATAAAGCAACAGATAAAAGAATTACTTACAATGCAAAAGACATTAAAGACTCTACTATGCTTTGCACAGAGCTCTCATACCCAGCAAAGTCGTCAGCCGGCTTCCATTCAGATCCTTCTCTCACAACTTTCATCGTGTGTTTTTTCAGCATCATGTACACCGTTTCTGCAATTCCAATAAGGTCGACCTGTGGAGGCAGAGGAGCTGAACTAAACACTCGTTTCTTGCGACTTTAGACTGATTTTAAGACAAACACTGGCATTTGTAACTAAGCAATACATTTTCTGATACCTATTTAAGAGTAATTCAGTTCTTCCCTAGGTCAATAGTACATGGAGCGGGGGGGAAAGCACAGAGTCACGAGTTTCTCAAAAAGGTGTGGAGAACCGGACCCAGCCCAGTACACACCTGGTAAGGGCTGGAGGAGGTTGACAGCAGGCCCTGCCTTATGAGGGCCTGGGCGGAAGGCAGGTCTCCAGCAGACGTCACCTCAGGCTGCTGATCCAGGTCCACACAGGAGGAGAAGTCCAACAATTGCAGGACGCATTCTGCATCACCTTCAGGCTCCCTTGGGCCAGGAAAGACAGGAAAGGCATAAGAACCAAATAAACAAGGAAAGAGAGCGGGAGGGCGCGGAAGGCAGGAGGGCTGGATCTGCCCACCTGCATCGCAGGAGAACGGCGTCAGGCCGGATGTTCCCGTGCACAAGGCGGCAGGAGTGCATTTGCTGCATCATCTCCAACAGCTGCTTCGTGAGAGGCACAACCACCTGTAGGAAGGGGGATCTCTCCAGGAAGTCCTGTGGGAGAAACTCATTAGATTAATCATCCCCCTCCCTCCTCCAAAGGGAACAGACAGCATGAGCACTGAATATCTGGAGAAGGTTCATCCACCTGCAGAGTGCTCAAACAGCGACCCCAGCTGAGAGTTATGCAGCCATCCATGTAGAAGAAGCAGCTGCTCCGGTAGCCAAAGTACTTCTGAGATTTGGCTCCCAAGCGGCTCCTCAGTTGGGCCGCAACGTAGAAGTCCCAGGGTACAGTTTCAAAGTCCACCTGTAGAGGGCAGTCAAAACAGGCTATGGCTCTCCCCAACTGTCCCATTCCCAGCTCTCGTGACTGGGGGACGGTAGATACCTTGACGACGACACTCTCTCTGCTTTTGGTTTGCCCAAAATGGACCACACTGTTTTCACCTCTGAATATCTGGGAGAGGATCATGATGGGCTCGTCACCTTAAAACCCCAAAAAATATCAAATGCTGTTGCTGTGTTGTCACTGCTCAACAGTTCATCAGTTTCATACAGAACATGTTAAATGGCGGATTTTTAACCATGGATGCTTAACAAGCTCCAATGACATCATGGAAGTCAAACATCTGAGTGACCGACATCACTGGTCATGCTTACCTATGAACGGTGCATCACCTTCCATCACCTCTGGCAAAGACCTTGCATTCCTGCAGAAGTTAGGAAGGGAGTCGAGGTCCACCCTGCTCAGCACCCGCCTCCTGGAGCTCAAACTAAAGAGGTCGTCCTTCTCCACATCTGCAGACAGGGCAAAATGAGTGAATACTCCAAAGGTGGTGGTGACTCACACTCAGGGTGTGACCTCAAGGATTGTCGTACTTACCCTGTGCCGTTTGCTCAGGGATGCTGAGAGACACCTGGGGGGGGCAAGCCTCCATCCCGCTGGATGAGTGCATGGCCTTCACACCGGACGTACTGCCCAGAGAGGAGCCGGAAAAAGTTGAAGGCACTAAATGATGCCGACCTTCCAGGCTGGCCTCTTCAATGGGGCTGACAGGGTGAGAAAAGGAACACTCCATTTCCTGCTCCCTTCAGGTTTCGGTCCTAAAGCTCACTGCATCTTTGAATATCGCTAACCTGAGCTGTTCCCTCCTCAGTGCCGCCTCATAGACCACCTGTTGTGCTACAGGGATCGGAGCCAACACCGCGGGGTCCACACTGAACGTGGTCAGATCCGGGAGGCCCTTGGCTGAGCTCGCAGACACGCTGTGGCCAGGGCCTGAGCAGCCGAAAGGCGTGGACGCTAGGTGAGCAGTCCTCGCAAAGTCACAGGTGTCATCTGGGCTAGGGCAAAGCGTTTTGTTTTTGTAGCTGCCGACAATGGCATCATCAGTCAAGGACTCAATTCCCTCCAAGCCATCCTGGGATGCAAAAAAAATTAAAAATTAAATAAACCATGCAATAACTTTGTTCAGGTAGCCTTGGACCCTACCTATTCAAAAATAACCACTCTGAAACACCACCGTCTCACAAAAGCATCCATCATCAACAATCACAAAACAGTCCTCATTAACAATTATTAATTACTTCTGAGTAATGGATGATATTCCCTTGTGTGTCAACTCAAATTATGGGTTGAAACTTTAAACACTACCAGGTTTATGTCATTTAACTATCCTTGTTGAATACCCTTCTGCTCAGAATGGAGATGACGTCTTACACTTTCCAGCCTGCTGGCAGGTGGTTCTGCCAGTGGTTTCAGTACGGCAGTCAGCGGCCTGCATGCAGATGGTCTACATCCAACAGCCTTAGATGTCCTATGAAGGAAAAATGGCATTTAGACGCTCCAAGTTCCCATTTTAAATATCAGACTGAGGACAACTCTCAGCGCGCCTCTCCAGACTTACGCTTCTTGCGTCTTTTCACCAGTGGTGCTCTCATCAAATGTGGTAAAAGGTTGCATCCTGGTAATGCCTTCGTCAGCTAGCAAAAAAACAGCAAAGAATTAATGACCGTGGGCTCTTCCCCATCTCAGGAAAGTTTCCTTTACAAAACCGCTAGGCAGGTCATTTGAGGTTCAGGCCAGTTACAGGGGATGGTACCCCTCCAACAGCCAAGGGTGACAGATGCTTTGGACACATATCTGCCGGTAGTGAATAAAGCCATACCTAAATAAAAGACCTCATTTTCCACAGGCTGGTCGACCCTGAAAAACAAAGACCAAGAACGTTCTCTTATGGTAACAGCTGGAATTCCTTATGTTGTCACCATCTGGGCAGTATGCTACACAGCTTAATGTAACTAAAGAACAGGGCAGTTCAAGGTGATAAAACATCTACCCCCCCCCCAAAAAAAGGGGAGAATCTCAAACATTACAGCAGTCTTACCCTGCAAAAGAGCTGGTCTCGCATTCGTTGTGAATTTCAAACCCAGGGCCAGAACCTTGCCTCAGTGACACAGCAGATCCAGGCAGACAGTTCACTGGCTGAGATGGATCATTAGCCTCCAGAGGGCCCTGCAGGAGCAGACCCAGCTCATGTGCCGTGTACTGATACACACAAGAGAGGCGAGGGCCTAGGGGGAGGGTGGTCTCACCTGCTGACCAGCACCTGGCTGTTGACTCTTTTCTTGAAGGAGCTTCCGCTTCTCCTCAATTTGTCGCCTCAGGTCCTCCTTAACCCCTTTCAGCTTTGTCCGTTTTTCTAATTTGGTGGAAAGCCAAAGAAAAAAAAAAAACACCACGCAGCACACGAGTGACTCACTAAGCTCAAATCCCCACGCTTTGTGAGAGTGGTGACATGCTTATGCCAAGATGCCAAAGAAGGTTCACACAAACATCTTTGGCTTCAGTTTGACAGTTTTATTCCAGCTGTTTGTTTCTATATACATGATACACTGTGTTTACACTGAAGAACACAACCTTTTATAACTATGACAGGTGGTTTATCCTTACTCACTCCCCTTGCGTTTCTTTATCTTATAAAAAGTATGTACTATTACGTGGGGGAAAAATGTCTACAGTACAGATAAAGGTCCTTCTGTGTAGCCATTATTTGCTTGGGTAAGCTCTCATCACACTGGACCCTAGGAGTGGGCAGGGGACCTCAGACCCTCTCCACATTTCTGCTACCTTCCAGCTCCAGGGCCACTCTCTTGTTGTAGCGGTCTGCCCGTAGTTCCTCAAAGCAGAACTCGGTGGCGCCACTGAACAGCAGCTCCTTGCAGTACATGCTCTGCTGCTTTTTGTCTCCCTCTGCCTGCTGGGGCTCCTGCAGACGCTCCAGCGCCGTCTCCTCCTTGGAGGGCTTCCGTGCTGACAGCACTGTGTTCACCGTGGGGTCAATCTTACACGGCGTCCTGCCACAAGGCATGCAGAAAAAAAATCCATTTCAGGACATCCTTTGGACAGAAAATAGTAGCTCCAGTCTTTTGCTGAACCAAGACACCCAATCAGACCTAAATGGTAAACAAACACTCCTAAATGCAAGGTGGCATTTCTGATCCGTCCACCCATTATTTCATTGACCTATGGAAACCCCACAATGACATGAGGAGAACATGCAGACTCCACATGCATAGAGCCAGGGCAGAGATTCAATCCTTGGCCTCCAGATGTATGAGGCAACCGTGCTAACCACTGGGCCACCGTGCCTTCGGATCCACCATGCCTCGAAACCCACTTTAAACTGAATTTGAGAAATTCATATAGAACAACGCATGTTTGATAGCCATGGCTGTCCTGCCAGTACTCACACAACGGGGGGCTGATCACACTCTTCCACGTAAGGCTGGAAATTTGGCTTGCTAGGAGGGGCCACAACACTGTGGCCACCCATGGATTTCTGTGGCATCTAGACACAAAGGGAACGGCTCTGTAAATTAAACTTATAGTGGATGTAGGACAATTTCAAACTTCAACACGATACCAAGAAAAGTACTGAAATTCAATACCATTTTCGATATTTGACAGTATATAACAAAAAAATCATTTCAATTGCAATTGTTTGTGGTAAAAATGTTACGACCTTTCGTAAACTCACGTCACTCTCTAGAGGTTTCCTTATATTATACAATGCGTAAGAGAACAGCGTTACTTTTACATGCCTTCATTATCTTGTCTCAAAGCAGAAATACTTCTAACAATTGCACGACTAAAAAGTTTGTATCCGAATGATCGTATGGAGCCAACCAACCCACAGGTAAAAGTAATTGCACACTGTTCTCTTAATGTGAAAATGTTTAACTGACTGCATATAATGTTTTAACCCGTAGAAAAAAAATGCATCTCACCTTTCTCCTTCAACCACAACAGGCTCAAACACATTAATATTTCATTAACTCAGAAACAAGACACTGCTCACAAAACACTTTGTATTGCATCTCGTGTCGGTCCTTTAAATATTAAGCTAAATTTGTGACGTTTGGGGCCCCCTTGCCAGTAGTGGTGGTGGCACCCATTGCATACAAGCTTGCATGTATCCTGGAGCATTGCAGTCATTTGGCACAAAGCCAAAGTATTTCCAAATGTCACTCTAAATAAACTATCGATTAAGCACAGTGGTGAAGGCTCCAACACTTGCAAACTAGTCATGTTAGTAACACCCCATGTGTGAAACTACACCAAGATCTAGGCGTGTGCATTGGTAGCCTATGGGCCTTAGTGGTCAGCGTAAACTGGAAATGAAGGCTGTTGAATGCATGCCATGAAAAATTAGTATTGAAACCGTTTTATACATGATACAATAGATACTTTTGACAACACTACTACAGGGATCCAGCCTGTGACCCTGCTACCTTTTCTGCTTATGGATGTATGAGAGAGCAGCATGCTGGCTGTCTCCTCCCAACTCCTACCTTCACATTGGTCCATTTTTCAGGCATCATCTCATTCTCCTTCGCCTTGGAGCTGGGTGGGGCCATCCAGCGTTCCGGCCTGGCTTCAGTGGGCTCTGCAGCGGCAGCTGCAGACGCCTGTTTTTCATCAAACACCAGGAATCGAGAATTGCAACCATTTTGAGGGGCTGTGGGTAGCTGGAGATTCAGGCCACGTGAACGATCTGTGAAGATAAAAAGGTGAACAAAAATAAAATAATCGGCATTGGGGGAGTGGGCGGGTCAGCATTTTCACAACAGCCTAATCGACCCTGGGGGTAACACTTACGGCTAACGGTGGCCCCAGTCCGCATGATGGGAGCGATGGCTGTCTTCTTCCCCCTGGACTTCAGGTCCACTAGCGAGGACCTTTGAGGCTGTGCTGGCTCAGGGCTGTCGGGCTCCTGCTCTCCACCACCCAGCATGCCCACCATCACCTGCCGCGACACACGTGCCTGGAAAGCTCTGTGTGCGAGTGGGTTAGTGTCAGCCTTTGCTCAAATCAGAGCATTTCAGCAATCACAGATTTCAACACCCTGACATCACACGCGTACTTGTGGTACTGACGGAGCTTATCGGCAGGTTCAGCCCCGCACTTTAAGCCCTCCTGGTAGATACTGTCCGCCTTCTTAAAGTCCCCGTGTTTCTCCAATTCCTCAGACCAGGCGATGTACAAGGCTGCCTGCTGGACACCAATTCCCTGCCCGTGCATGTAGTTGTACATGTCCAGGGGCTCAGTGCTGTTCTCTGCCTGAAATGAAGTGGGACGTTAGCACAACGGTCTTAGCACTCTCCCTACTGAACAAGCACACGTGGGAAAAGGGAGGTAACTTACAAATTTGATCCAGAGGTTGACATAGCGAGAGTCATTGTAGTACCGTGTCTCATCTACAAAGCGTTTGACCACCCTCTCCAAAAGCACTGAAAGATTACTCTCCTTTCCTCCCTGTGGGTACATCTGCTGAGTCCATCTTATGTACCTGAGGAATGATCACATGGCTATGCACCGTGTCCTGGATCAAGCAGATTCCAGCTACATCACCTTTACATCAGCTCAACAAATGCATTATATTTATTGAAAAAGCTGCTTACCTGTCCCAGACATCAAGTGGATCATCTCCACTGTACAATCGGAGCTCAGACTCGAAAGCCCTTAAAAGGAGGGGAGGAAAAAAAAAAATCAGGTTTATCCTCAAGAACATTTTAGATACAGAAAAAACTAACAACCGTAGTTCTGGGAGGTACACATCCGTGACCCTTAGCGGAACACGTTTAATTACAAACAGTCACTTAACCACTACCCACAGCAAATGATACGCAGGATCAGCCCTAATCTGCCCATCAGGAAGGTATCCAAGGAAATGGCTAATACTGCCCAGGATTCAGCCAAAAGACCCCCGTGCAAACAAAACGCGTCCATACTGTTTTTGTTGCTGAATTGCAGCGGATCCCGAGCCTTCTTGCTGGCTCAGAGCTTGGTGCAGAGCTGAAATGGCTCGACCACGTCTCAGCGGCTGAATATTCTCCTTACACAGCTCCCACTCGGCTTCCCCCTCAGCCATGGCAAAGCTTTAAAGCTGCAAATCTGCTGGAGCACAGAAAAAATGCGCTGCCACTTAGTCCGCGTGCATATACACACGACACTAAGAGCAACCATGCACCAATTGGCCAATACATATATCATACAGACACAAACACCACATTTAAATGGAGCAACTTTTCTATTTAGTCATAATAAATTAACACGAAATTATTTTTCTAAAAATCTGCAGTGCCACTGGTATCCGCTACCATATCACCATACTTTAGGTTATTAAATGTTGCAAATAACACCGTTAACATTGAATATTAATTGCTACTTACTCAAACATATATACTATATATTGATCAAAACTGAACAAAATTAATCGACCTTACCTTGAAGGAAAGTACTCTGCTGTCTATACCCTACTCCCCTTCAAAAGTTTAAACGAAAACCGCCAGATAAACGAATCTGATTGGACGGCCAGGTCCAAACTGTACTTCCGGGTATAGGGCATTTTATTTTTTCTAGTACTACATATTTTCAATGTATATAACACATATTCTTTATGATGTTATCTGTTTAAAGCTGTAATGCAGCGATGTACTTCAAATTTCAATAGCACTACGACAATATTAACACACATATATTAGCTATAGGTACCCCCCCATACACACACACACACACACTGCCTGTATGGTCTATGGGAAATGGAGTTCAAAGTGTGGTTGCGTTTCATAATCCTATT
>JAAGVU020000025.1:16192523-16225127 GCA_011763525.2 Mormyrus iriodes
ACACACACACACACACACTGCCTGTATGGTCTATGGGAAATGGAGTTCAAAGTGTGGTTGCGTTTCATAATCCTATTGCGAAACTTGTAAATTACACTTTCTGTTCATATTTTACAAAATTGCGGTTGTAAAAGGAACCGTTATACAGCCAATGTTATCTGTTGAGGATGAGTATAATGACATGGTGGAATTAGGTTTATTTATTAGTTTAATTATTGCTGCGATGGGTTAGCGCCCCATTCTGGGTTGTTCCCTGCCTTGCGCCCGAAGTCTCCGGGATAGGCTCCGGACCCTCTACGACCCTGAATGAAACAAGTGATTTCAGAAAATATATGGATGGAATGGATGGATGGATGCATTTTTGCAAGAAAACGACATGTACCAGGATGCAACGGGAGTGATTTATACTTCCGTTGTGGGTTGTTGCAATGGTTTGTTCTGTCTTGACTAGATTAGTGTTCTTCGGCTTAACGTGAGGGACATACTGGATTTTTTTTTCTCATTTAAACAAAGGCTGCAGGTTAGCTTTTATGGTTAACACGGAGATCTCTGACCAGTTCTGTTAATTTAACATCTAGCTACTGACTTTGTGATGTTTGCCAGCGGTCAGGACTACACCACCGAAACTATTTTCAAGACTGATTATTAGTATCCTTACATAAATCTGTTTGCAGTTGTTTTGGTTCGTGACAAGAGACATGGACAATCGATGTTACTGTTGTGCTTCAAAATTTACGCTTTTCAAAAAAGAGGTTTGTAAATACATAGTTTATTTGAAATGATTTGTTCAATTACTATTTTTCGTGGTAGCCGACATTGCTGCTGTACGGGATCTTTGTAAAACTTCCCACAGTAGCTCAGGTATCTGATTAGTGGTCTTTACTGGCTTCCTAGCTGGGCTGTAAGAGCTGCGGGCGCTCCTTCTGCTCGGGGTGCCTGGCTTTTACCGCCGTGGTGCAGCGTTATGGCAGCACTCCGCAGAAGGTCTGCAAGCAATGTCACGGGAACCTGACAAGGTGGCCTCCAACTCATTCTCCGATATGGATGTTACGTTAATCGTGGCCGTACGTGGAGTAACGTAAACCATTTATTTATTTTTAACTATATATATATTTTTTTTTCAGTGGTGGAACTCAGAACGATGCTGCTAGGTGGTCCCCTCCTGAAAATTACAAAAAGTGAGCATTATGCGTTGGATGTAGGTCATTGATTTATGTTGGTGAAGCTTGTATGAAAGGCAGTAAGGAAACCTTGTGAGTCACACGATCCTTTAAACGTGTGCCTTAGGCGAGTGGCTGCTTTGGAGGCCAGGCAAGGACATGAAAAAGTATCCTCCACACAAGGGGGAAAAGTTATCAACTCTACTAGGCCAAGCAAATGCCTGAGTAAAGATGACCAGGTGATTGCAGAGAGACTGCAGAAATTGAAGGAGGACACGAAAATGAGTAAGAATACTTAATCATTTGATTGGTTACCTTGAGAATGTATGACCTCCTCCAACCTGCTGTTTATCCCTGTGCAGAATCTGTTCCATCAGAAAAGGAGATTGAGACACGTCTCGCTGCACTAAAGGCCCCAGCCCAGCCGGTTCCTTCAGCTAGCGAGATGGAGGACCGCCTGGCTGCCCTGCAGGGGAGAACCCCGTCCTCCAAGGCTCCTCCTCCTGTAAGTCCTGCAACACACCCTCGCGTGTCCCAGCTGAAGTTCCAGAGACAGCATTAGATTCCTAGTGCTGCGTTAGCTTTGCAGCTCCTGTGATGGTCAGTGTTGTCATCCCATAGGTGCATCAGCCCCCTGATGCCCGCACTCAAGTGGAACAAGCCAATGACCTAATGACACAGATGACAGAGGAGATCAACATTGATAGCCAGCAACAGGCGGATTCGGAAGGTACTGTCGTGTGCGATTGGGGGTGGGGGGGCACGAAAATCTCAGTGTCTGGGGGTGGCATTTTGGTTGACACCCCCTCCCCAAATTCAGGCACGGATGGCCCCTTGAATAACCTGAACAAGCCAGAGGGTGGTGGGTTTGAGGAGAACCTGGACGACCCGCAGAGGGCAGCCAAGCAGCTGGAAGAGGAGAAGAGTCGGCTCCTGGCAGAAGCCATGGAGGACCTGCGCCAAGACCGGCTCAGCCAGGAGGAAGTGGTGAAGATGTCCCGCAGGCTGGCTGTGCTGAAGGGGCTGGACCCAGACAGTGGTGGGTCTCCGGAGGGTACGCTACGGCAATTTATCCATTGCACTAGGTACCAAACTTTTGGAACTAAAAAAATCAGTACTGCCCTTTTTCTGAACTTCTGGTTCAGTACCGGTACCAAAGTACCAAACCAGTTGGGGTACTTCTGTGGTACTTTGGGGTGGGACTTACAAATATGTTCGTTGTTGAATGGTTATACAAATAACCTGCCTCTCAAACAAAATACAACCGCCATCTTGAAAATGCATAGTTACGGACTCAGAAAATCAGTATAAAGCAAGAAAGAGTTTGATATTTTGTCCAAATAAACTATAGCCAAATAGAACCTATCTACCAATAGAGCTTGTCAAATAGGTTGGTGATGTTGCTGCAAGTGCCGACAATTAGATTTTGTTCAATATCATCTCTATGGAATCTAAAATATTTCCATACAATGCAAGGCAGATGGCTTTTAGTGACCAGCTCTTGTTCACTTTTCTCAGACCCATTCATGTAATTTTCCCACAAACGCATCTATGCGTGATTTAAACAGCCAGGATGAAAGTGATTATGATTGGCTTGGAGACCACATGCAGAGGTCATGCAAAAGCAGCAGCGCTAAACTTTAAACTTAAATCTTTAAAGGGGATAATCATTACAATTGCCATGCTTGCTAAGTTTGATTTCCTATAACAGAGTAAAAATCTTATAGCAAAACTTAACCCCCCCACCCAACCCTGCGATCCTGATCTAATGTCCGGACAGTATGAAGGTATGAGAAAGCCTGATCTTAATCCAGCTGAATATCACAGTCTTCGCGATGTAACAATTGCATGTAAACATGCAGTATCAATATTAGTTTTGCCCATCGCCCAGCCCTATAATGTACTATAAAAGCCTTTTTTGAGTTCAGCACAAGACACCCTGCCTCTGTTGTGATGATGTCATTCTGTGCCAGTACCAGTTTTTCCGGCCAGTTGAAAATGAACACAAGAAGTACCATTGACTTTGATACTGTTTTGAAGTACCAACATTTCGGTACCTGGTGCAGTGGAAAAACACCCTAAGGGTCAGAATGTTTACTGTAATATCTTGATTCTAGTAAAGGATCACAGCGTTAGAGTGGGCTGGGTTTTGCCAGATCTGATTAGCTTATATTACATTATATTACAGCTGAAGCTTTGGGGTTTTATGTGATTCTGCTTAAATGCACACTGAGTACATCTGTGAATATTTAAACATTCAGTTCTGATCTGATTTTAGAAAAACCTCTTTCAGCAACATTTTGAACAGTCTAATTTGCTGGAGTATTTAATGACCTTCTACAGATGTTGATCCGGGTTATGGTGCTGCTTTAATCCTACTTGATTTGACAGCAGCTTTTGACACAGCTGATCATGATATACTTCTTGATTGCCATAAGTCCACTATGGGCATCCAGAATATTATTCTCAATTGTGTGGCTCTGTGGGTTAGGTGGCTGTGCCCATGATCGGAAGGTCCCAAGGCCAGCAGAGTGATAGTCCCTTAACTGCTGAATTGCCTTCCCCAACTGCTCCAGGGACTGTCTTTGTAAATTGGATGTTGCTTCGGATAAAGGTGTCAGCCGAATGCAAACTGTAGTATAGAATGCAGGGTTGTCAGGTAAAATTTTATTAGCAATTATTCTTTAGAATACAATAACTTGTGTTCCAAATACCCTTAAAACAAAAGTGAACTATGACGGTCATTAAATAATTAGAAGCAATTAATGGCATAGATAAATGAATCTATTTTTTTTCCTTATTGAAATTATTGAAGTTATTTTTCGGAGCTCCTTAAAACCAAACCAGGATTGGTCAACACAGGGAATTAACAATTATTTTTATTTGGTTGCTTTGCCAAGATACCGTTACAGAACACCTGGAAAAGAAGGCAAAGATGATTATTTTATTTTGACATGTTTGTCATCTTAACCATATCTGCCATTTATAGACTTTTCACTGCCCTGCAGGACTCCACATGCTCCATATGCTGTTATGACATCTTGTTCACCCTGAATTTCAGTCCCCACAGATGATTTCCAGCCCCCTGACAGCGAAGAGGAGACAGAAGAAGAGGCAGCAAACAGAATAATAAGGCAGGTGTGTAACAGCAGCAATGCTAGCAAGTTTCACTTGCTAACAAGGCATGTGTGTCACTGGTAGAATGTAGCTTCATGGAGAAGTTATATGGCTTCTAGATGATAAACTCAGCCACTAGGGGTAGCGCTTTAGGCTTGAAAATTCATGGGTTGCTGTTTACTAGCAGATCTGCAATGCCTGTGGAGGTCTGCGAGCCTGTTTGAGTTTCGAATTAAATATATGGATTCTTTTCTTCTAGCTGTCTGAAGAAGCAGCATTAGACAAGTCCTGTGGCTACAACATCCCACCTGAGCCCAGCAGCTGGCAGACCATGGAGAAGCCCGGGCTCCATAAAGAGCAGGTCACATCCTGATTTCCAGCAGGGCTGTAGAAAGCTTTTCTAAGGAGTGGTTGGTTAAAAAAACACATTAAACCGAATGGAGCATGAGATGACCAAGCACATTTTCCTTTGAAGGTCTTCTCCTGGTTCACTGACTCTCCCCCAGGCTCAAACTGCTCCAGTGCCCCAGTGTGGGCTGGTGTTGGAAACCTTAGGGGGTGGAGTTCAGAGTGATGGTTGGTGTGCAGCACCCGTGATGATGGCCTCTTACGTTGCAGAAGTCATGTGCTCAGCTGGCCAGCAAGACCCAAGGAGCCCATGCCCGGGACTCTGACAGTGAGGACAAGGACAAGCTGCCCTGGTGTTGTATCTGCAACCAAGATGCTACTGTTCGCTGCCTCTCCTGTGATGGGGACCTCTACTGCCAGCGCTGTTTCAGGTACCCCCACCATCAACAGGCAGAGGGCGCTGTTGTGCACATGATGGTCTGATGGCGGACTGACACTTGGCTCACCTAAGGCTATCCTCAAATAGTTTCTTTTAATTATTTTTGTAAAATACTTTCCTCCCAGGGAAGGCCATGATGAATTTGACCGAAAAGAGCACCAGGTGACAAGCTACAAGGTGCCACAGAAGTCGAGGAGGAGGACGTGAGAGAGAGAGCAGGAGCAGAACCTACACTCAGTAGGTTGTTTATGACTGGGAGTCGAGATGGACGAGTCTCAGTTCCCCCAGACTGTTAACCCATAACCTCTGATGGCTGTGTCAAAGCCACATGGGCCTGAATGAGTTCTAGCGTGCTATTAGCCTAGTGTTATGTATGCTTTCGATAAGTGACCAATAGCACTTTCTGTTATACTATGGGATACTGTATGGCAGAGCACTTTTAAGGTACACACTGATTGTGCATTACTCTGGCAGTGCAGCCACAGGCTAACTGGGTCTGTTTTATTTAAATGTAGGGTTAGCCACTCACCATGTGTAATGTAACACCAAATGGGGGGAGAAGCCTTCTCAATTGTAATGTTTTCACTAGTCTACCTTTAAATTAAATTAACTGGGAAGAAGCAAGTGGTGATTTTATTTTTCCTGTTTTGTACAATGTTTCTGGCCAAGAAGCTCACAGGAATCCGCACCTGTTTTTTTTATATGGATTGTATGAAAGTAGCTGCATTCCCTTTTCTGGGGGAGACCAGCAGTGTGAGGACATAGGGGAGATTGCTGGGAGATGTAATGAGACACGATTGATATTGTCCCCAGAAGGCTAAGTCCATTACAACGTCTCTCCAGTCTGGAGCTGTCTGACTGCGTTCCCATGGATGAAAACTTGCCCACTCGGGACTGAAGAAGAAGCAGAGTTTCCTGAGTTAATGGACCACAGATAATAAGTGAAATCATCACCCACAGATAAACACATTAGTGGAGCTCTCTGTGCTTTCATGCGACACATGGGCACCGTCTCTGCACTCGGTGGGCTACTGTCACGTGATCATTAAGCCATTTTCGTTTGTTTTTAATGCCCTGGTGTGTAAGAGGTAGGGCAGCATGTGTATTCTGATGCATTTCAAGAGCAGTAGAAGGGGAGGTTGTGGTATTATGCAACCCCTGCAGTGCAATGTGATGTAAGATTCAGCAGGGGTCGCTAATTATAGTGTGTGTGTGTGTGTGTGTGTGTGTGTGTGTGTGTGTGTGTGTGTGTGTGTGTGTGAGAGACTTTTCTGACCTCAACCCCAGGCTCCAACCAGATTCTTTAGTATATTTCAGCTCTAGGTTTTCCATGAGGAAGCTTGTGCTCCCTCTGATGGGATTGTACCTGATCTCGTTCTGTCCTGTTGTGTGAGCTACAACCTCTGTTGGATTAAAGTAAGCAGGGCCATGCTCACCTGCTGAATCACTGATACTATAAGCTTTTTATCCTTTGTTGTGTAATCTCCTGCCAGTACACCAAAGGTATGATGCACTTTTGGACAGCCAAGCAGTTTTTATTGGTGGTTTGAGAGAGAGGTTTATAACTAGGGCATAAAGATCAGCAGGCTACAGCATTTACGACTAGAAACCATTTCTTTTATTAACACAATATACAACACTGTAATCCAGAACAAAAAATATCTATATAAATAGGAAACATTGCATTCATACACTAGTCACAAAATGACATACAGATACTTCAAAAGATGACTTTTTTTTTGATACACAGACAGAGGGGCAATGCATAATTCCTACCTATTTTAAAAACATGAGACTGTCCATAAATGATGATCAGAAGGCAATTCAAAGCAGGAGTTCGTCCATGAAGACCGTGCCCACCCATGTGTGACACACCCACGTTAGTCCTGTTAACACACAGATCATACAGACAGACATCCAGGTTTCGGGGGGGGGTGCAGTGAGGCACTAGGTCTTCACATTGTATTGAGCGTGTCCTCTCCTCATTTCTTTAGGGACATCTTCCGGAGACCCTTCATCCGATACAGCAGGCCGTTGATAAAGTCCTGAGGGACACATGAGTTTAAGTGAAGCTGCCGCTGGACCTCCAGCTCACTGCATTGCAAAGAGACACCTAGTGCTCCACACAGCCAGGTGCTCTCAGACAGTCCTGCTTAAGTGTCTGAGACTGAAACACCAGGTTAAGGTCAGGGAAGGTTCAGATTTACTTAAGAGAAAGAGGCACTCTCAAAACGCAGTTTTAAAATTATTTTCTTTTGAAACTGCTTAAAGAAAGCACTTAAATATGAGTCAACCGGCCAGCAAAAATCTCTAACCAACCAGGGCATCATTATTCTTGTTCTCTGCATCTATTGTCTAATTATGGATCCACTGCATACCCATGTGGCACTATTGTTACTCTATTTATAGAGGCACCGGTTATAAAAACGGCCACGCCCTGGGTTAGATACCTTTCTGTAACAGGGCAATTTATTATTAACTATTTATTATTAAATGGCTAATAGCATCATTATATCGGATGTATGTTTGGCGCTTGCCATAATTATCCAGTTGGGCTGTATTGCAATGTTTTGGTGAACAGGCAGACGCAACATTGCACTTAATGGGGAATTACTCCAAATAAAATAGGGAGGGGGCTGTTTCTCCTGATTGGATATGTGACTATGCCATGAGCAATAAATACTCCTGGGACTCTTTGGGGTAATCTCAGTGCTCAGTTCTCTAGCTTATTTGTGAGCAGGGAAGCTGTCTGCTTGATGGCTTACCTCCTTCGGCTTGCCACATTCTTGTAGGAGTTCCTGTGAGTGGAGAGACGCGTTAAAAGTGCCCCGTGACAGAGCAAAGTACTGCCCCCTTACTCCATCTCAGAAGTCCTGCGCAATGTAATTAGTAGCGAATAGCTCACCTCCGTGCCGCATGCGCCCGTAGGCAAGCAAAGTTACAGCTGGCAGCCTTTCTACTGCAACAGGTTTCGACAAGCAAGCCGGAGACCCGGCTCGGGTCTAGACTGGCACTCACGTGCAGCTTCGATCTCTGCTGCGCGTCGGGAAGGTCCAGCAACTCGTCTATGTCGATTTCCAGCTCTGGTATTTCCTCCTCCTGCCCCGGGAGTAATGGGAATGGGTGGAAGAGATGTGGAAAACATGGAAAAACAAACTGAGACACAGTGGCGGCATTGTGTGACCGACAGAGACACACTGGGCCTGTTGATCCACGGCTGATGACACGGAAGGTCTGTTTGCCTAAGGGGATTTCAGTGGCAGCACAAGCGTTTATATCAGCCCCTGCTGTGTCACTGTACACGTCCATGAAAACAACGACGTAATTGAAGTTGATAAGGACGGCATGCGATCACCAGTTTTGCCCCACACGCAGCCCTGCATCATTAGAGGGAAGACAAACAAACAGAAATCGATTTTTATGGGATATATAGCAGCCCACTAACAAAGGTAGTGCCTCTCAGAGTAATTAACAAGAGCGGCACTATGTGCCAGAGGGCGGAGCCTGGAGAAGTGGGCCTGGCGCTGTGTGGCAAAGCTGGCAGCACGTGTAATGGAGGCCCAGGGCTGGGGCTTTGGTACGGCTCTCATCCATAAATGAAAAACAGGCTCTGCCCCCGAATGACGTCAGGGCAGTGAAATGTGTCAGCTGCCTGCTCTCCTCTGCGTCTGCTGGAGTGAGGCCACAGAACTCCGAACCTCCAGGGCAGTCGGTGATGTCAAACCTCTGGACCTGTTCTCAGCCTGTGCTGCCACTTCCCGTCAGGTGTGTGTTGCAGGAAACCCATGTAGATGTTTGTGGTGATCAGTTTCCCAAGGGAAGGGGAATGTCAAAGCATCACCACTTAGCAATGGGGTTAGGCTTTCCTGCATTCTCTCCGCATAAGACTAGTATGAGTCTTAGTGCTGGGACATTACACATTCCACCAATGCAGGACCTTCTTCACTCAGAAACACCTGTTAATATTGCAAGACGTTCGCTTACAGAGCGGGTACCCCATAGAAGACACGGAGGCCCATGTGTGTAATTAAACAGCACAGCCAAGTCGACTATAAGAGGAATTTAATGGCACTCTGTCATGCCATCAACGACACTGCAAAGCTGACCTGGAAAGAGACCTGTTAGAAATAATGATCTGCCGTTGGTAGGGGTTCCCTAAATGAGGAAAGGATGTTTTCTTCTGCCTCAGAATTCGTATCCGTGGCAACGCACCACCACCACCAGCATGCCCGTATGTTTGGTTGGATTGCAGAGAAACACGCAGCACATTTTCAGATACACAGCGGCATTCGTGTCCTGGCTTGTTCAGAGAAAATCCGTGCAGGAATTCCTTCATAAAGATTGAGTCCTGCTTTTCTAATCTCAAAACCTTTCCAGGTAATCAGCGGGAGACGGCAGTAACTGTTTATGATATTTTTTTGCATCTAAGCGTCATAAATGTTCACGTCATATTGACCTACTTCACACATGATTTTGTGGTGTCAATAAAGGGCCAGATAGTTTGAAAATGAGTAATTTTCTTACCAGGAAGTCTTCGGTTTGGAAATCAGCCAGCAGTGATTTGCTCAAGTACTTTGCTGCTAATAAGATTTCCTTATGCCTCAAAGAGCAATTGGCCATATAACTGTTTAAACAGCAAATAACTGAAGGTTGCATTTCAAAGGTCACATTCCTAATGAATGCTCCCCCTATCCCACACAGACTGCTTAGGTGAAATGCATTGTGGGGAGGATGGTGGCCATTGCTGTCACATGCTGTCACAATCACACTCTGTATTCTTACAGTAGAAATCAGTTGACCAAATCGCAACATGTGATTCTTTGCCTCCTCTCATGTCAGGGACCGATCTGCTGAGGCCAGAGTCACCCCTCGTTGTGATGTCCAGCACGTTCTTCTGGGAATGCTGCGTGTTCACAGAAGGGTATAGCTCCAGCTATAGCCATGAGTGAGGCCCCAACCAACGCAAGTATAAATTAGAGATGTCGTTGAATAATTGAGCACTCAACACAGGGAGCTGGCCATAAATGCTTCCGCACAGCGAGGCGGGTGTGCCCATGGCGTGACCTATCCCACAATGCAGTGCAACCAGAAGCCCCCCTTGCACAATGCTAGCCTTTATTCCAGAGGCAGTCACGTCA
The DNA here is from genome assembly GCA_011763525.2 of Mormyrus iriodes. Lineage (NCBI taxonomy): Eukaryota > Metazoa > Chordata > Actinopteri > Osteoglossiformes > Mormyridae > Mormyrus > Mormyrus iriodes. The sequence goes on from JAAGVU020000025.1 coordinate 16,202,726, forward strand.
TGTTTTCTTTGTTTTTTGACGTTCCTCTGCTTTCATATGGAAGCACAAGCTGGAACTGGAGGCTTGCTCACACACAGGAGCTCCACTGAAATCAGTTATGGACATTGTGTGTCTCTAAACCAGCCACTCTGTGCTGCCTCCCATCAGCAGGGTTGTGTTTGACTGAGCTTGTTTCATTACTATCAATCTGTCTACATTTCTCAAACGCATCTGCGTTCTTGACCTGTGTGTGTTTCATCTCTGTGCTGTTGGTGTCGGTGGAAAGTTAAGCATTCTATAGACAAGTGGTGTGAATGGAATGATTTCGCTATGTGTGTTTCCTGGACCCTGTTCTGTTTTTTAAATTCACAAAATTAGAACTGCATCTTCTTCACCATTCATTTTTCCTGCTTTTTGTTGTTACTCAATAAAATATAATAAAAACCCTAGAAGATATATTGTCTTGTTTGATTTGCGGTAGTTTAATGTCTGTTTTTAATAGCAGTTACTGGCTCATTTTCTAGAATGCTCTAATTCATATATTAATACTAAAGTCCCAAATCTTTTAGCTATTTAATTAACAGGGGACAGGGAATGTAATTGAAAAGTAGAATTATGATTCTTAAATGTTTACGCGCAATATTATGGTTTATACAGCAATAAACTGCCCTCATTACTATGCAATTGAATTTGCCTTTTTGAGCATTGAGTGGCCTCGTGTTGCAGGGCTGCAGCTGGGACAACGTGCCGTGTTTGCCTAGGGGAGTCACTGGCTGGCTGCCACCATACCTAGCATCCTGTCTGCGGTGCAGGATGTGGAAGAAGATTTATCTAAACCCAGGGTGCTTGCCAGAGCGGTCAACCCATGAAAGCGCTAGAAGGCTAGCAGCATATACTGTCAGCAGATTGCCAAAAGACTAGCGTCGTATACTCTTAGCAGCTATGGGTTAGCCACAAGGCTAGTACCATCTACTAGGCCCTTTCTCACTGCAGGAAACAGAAACCTCTGTCATGTTCCCACTGCAGGAACTTGGCCCAATTGTAGTTCCTGAACCTTTTTTTTAGTCCCTACTCCAGGGTTGGTACTTCTTGTTTGACCAGGAACCGCTGAGGAGGGGTTTATAGCGATAAACTTTGCTGATTGGTTGACCACAAGCCCCGGCACTAACTTGGGAGTTACACAGAAGTGTGGGGAAAAGAGAAGCAGGGGAGCAAAAACTGAGCAGATAGAATTATTTTTGTATCTTGGTTACATTTAAAGCATTAATGAATACCTTTATTTTGTTAAAGTCCTCTCTTTTGTGCTCTTTCAGTGGTGCATCAGTTTTCACAGATATATTTTTGTCTAATATTGTTGGTGCCAAAGGTGAAACTTGCTGGTGCTGATTAGCGGAATAACAGCACATCGTTTGTTATTCTGTGGGAAATGATCGATCTGCAGGCCAGATTTAATCATCAATTATGAATATGTTGCAGGATGCATAAATAAAATATAAGTAAAATGCTGTGTCCCATATTTTTAGACCATGTAAACAATCTCATCACTCTCCTTACCAGTAACTAACAAAATGATTCCTTCATCCTCCATTGTACTGGGGTGGTGGTGTAGTTTTGTCGCATAAAAAATTTTGTGAGAAAATTAACCTGGAGCTTTTTGCGTCTCCCATGCTAATTTAGCATGATGGTCACAGTTCCGGTTGTGTGCTGTGAAAGCAACTAAAGTGGCCAGGAATTTCAAACGTTCCCAGTTCAAACAGCCCAGGAACTTGGAACCATAAACCAGGTTCCTGCACTTCAGTGGGTAAACGTGCGTCAGCCGCCAAGGGTGGCCAGATAATCCATGTCCGGTGGGACACTATCAGCTACTTCAGGTTTTACAAACTACTTTCAAATTGAAAGGTTCCTCGGCTCAGCTAAATTAGTTCAATTCTTCTTGTGCTTTTACTGGTTTGTTTTCTTGATTGAAAGACTCTTCCACCTGTTTCACATTAACGTTAGTGACACATATATGATTATAGGAGACTGACCAATCAGCATACAGCAAGAACTCAGCGCTTAAGTGAAATCTGGATCCTTTTAATTGACATGATAGTTTACAAATCCTGTCCTAGCTCACAGTGTCCCCCCTGACATAGATTAGGAGGTCACTCTAGTGCCATATACTGTCAGTAGCTAAGGGCCGTCCACAAGGCTAGTGCCACAAACTGCCAGTAGCTAAGGGCCGTCCACAAGGCTAGTGCCACAAACTGTCAATAGCTAAAGGCCGGACACAAGGCTAGTACCACATAATGTCAGTAGCTAAGGGCTGCCACAAGGCTAGTGCCACATACTGTCAGTAGCTAATGGTTGGCCACAAGGCTAGTGCCACAAACTGTCAATAGCTAAGGGCTGGCCACAAGGCCAGTGTCACATAATGTCAGTAGCTAAGGGCTGCCACAAGGCTAGCGCCATATACTTTCAATAGCTAAGGGCTGGCCACAAGGCTAGTGCCACAAACTGTCAATATCTAAAGGCCGGACACAAGGCCAGTGTCACATAATGTCAGTAGCTAAGGGCTGCCACAAGGCTAGTGCCATATACTGTAAGTAGCTAAGGGCCAGCCACAAGGCTAGTGCCATATAATTTCAGTGGCTAGGGGCTGGAGCCACCATCTGCAAATACATTTCTTGCCAGAAAATAATGTGGAGGGCAGCTAGCCGCTGAAACAGATGGAGTCCAGAGGCAGAGTCATTCACATTTTCACAGTGAATGCTAAGGTGTCTAGGATGCAAATATGACTAAGCACCGTATTGCAATAGTGATGGAATTAGCTCTCTGTTGTTGCAAAAGCAAACCTGAAAGGAACGTATGAGTACAGCTCTGATAATCTCCGGTAGGGGGACATATCCAGTGCCGGCTTTACCTTTTCATGGGCAAAGCTGTACTCAGGAGCTCCCCCCCCACCAAAAAATCGATGATCATTTCACTTTGCAACATAGGTAATCTAGGGACCGTAAGCAACTGCCTATTTTGCCTATAGCTAGAGCCAGCCCTAGATATATTGGTCCAACCTTCAGCCACAGGGCCCTCCTTCACCTCAAAATCAATTTGCTATGCAGTGCAATTTCCATGACTTGCCTGGGGCAGACCCCAAACGATGTCATGCATGGTCCAGATCTAAGATAAGGAGAGAAGGGGCACTGGGAGGAAATGGGGGGCTGGTGAGGGGAGACATTATCTTCCCTGTCACCTATGCAAACAGCCGTGTTGATGCCAATCACGCATAATCCCTCAATAAGATCCCTCCCATGAAGATGAGAGTGGCAAACCTTTCAAGTTATTAATCCCCATGACTGTGTTGGCTACCCCAGCGGGAAATCGATTGGCTCCCTGTCTGGATCATTGTTACCATATATGGGATGGGAGGCGGGACCAAGCTGCCCTCATGGAGGGATGTTTTATTAAAATCTATCATATCCCTCTTAGGTGGAGGAATACAGACAGGAATGAATGGCGCTTTGTCCGGCACACCGATGGCAAGAGTAAGCAAACTGTCCATGAACAGCTGAATAACGACTGCACTGTAAGTGCATGGGTGTCAGGTATCATATTGATAAACAGGGAGAGCTGGAATCAGCATTTGTAGCTGCAAAAAGCAAAACTGATCTTTTCCTTCACTGCTGACAATAAAGAATGTCCTATCAGGTATGGCTGTAGATGCAAATGATCATAAAAATTGTATCCCTGTCCTCCAGACCCGTGATTATCATACACGGTGGACACACCGTGAGAGGAGGCTGCTCTCAGCAGCAGTCTGTAAGCTCTACTCTCCACCTACACACAGAGCAGCATGTCCACATGCAGAGCAACCCCCCACCACCTCAGTACACTGTCACTGGACTCCCTCACACCTTGACATATTGATATAGGGGACCAGCCAGCGGCTTCTCCACTAGCCCCCCCGCCACTCCGCCTACTTGCTTGATGGCCGAGTCCTACTCACCTCGCAGTCGTAGAGCAGGTGCAGCTGCCCGTCGATCCACTCCTCGATGTCCAGTCGTCTCTGCAGGTCCTTGCGATTGTACTTGACCGTCAGCTTGCCCAGCTTGCGGTGGGGGGGCTCCTCCTCGTCTTTGTCCGTGGTCTGGAACACCACCCTGGGCTGGGCGCTCGGTTCCGACGCCATGCCTGCCAGGGCCTCCGCGAAACAGCTGAGAGAACTCTGCGCACTGTCTCTCTCTCTTTCTCTCTCTCTCGCTCTCTCTCGTGCCTCTCTCTCTCTCGTTCCCTCCCTCACTCACTTGCTCCTTATCCTCAGCGGAGGATGGTAATAAAAGACGCCTGTGTGTGTGCGTGTTGGTGCCTGCTTGCTCTGTATCGGCGAGATAGAGGGGAAGGGAGGGTAAGATGCAGGAGATAAGCGAGGAGCTCATAAACACAGCTGAAAGGGTGAAAGTGCACGCCATTGGCTAATAACATCCATTGAGAGAGTTGGGCAACCTGTTAAAAAAAGCATCTTTTCTCTTGTTGGTGGATGGCTCTGGAAAGCCAGACTAACAGGGCTCCTTTTCCTAGACTGAGCAAATACATGCAGTGAAATGTGTATATCTATCATTTGTCAATTTGCATCTCAGAATAGATGATGGAATGCAGTTCAGGCATGCAAAACTAACTTTAAAAAAGAGCTGAACGAATTAGAGAGGCTGAATTTAAAAATTAAATAGAGCGTATCTTTAATTGTACCCACACTCAGCATATAACAGCTTATCATGCAAATCCAGAGGGAAACCTTGCGCTTCCTTCCTGTGAGGGTAATTGAGGGGCTGGGAGCTACAATGAAAACATATCGAGTTTTTAATTCGATTAAGAGGAGAGCTAAGCACAAGCAAGGCTGGAGAAAGCTTCTCATTAGGCTCACTTCCTGACCAATTTTTCCGGTCCTAATGGAGTTTTTTTTATTATTAAGTTTTAATATGATGGCAGGTGGGCTGTGGAGAGGGTAATGGACCCTCTTAGACCCTGTCTGTCATGAAACTTGACACCTAGTAAACTCTCTGCCAATGGGAGAAGGAGAGACAAAGCGCTTTCTGCAGCCTCCACTCACCAGCTGCTGTAGAGAAACCTGCAGAATCCTAGTTGGCTTTACAAAGAGGATGTGTTGGCTGCCCTGGCGGTGTAGTGCCTTCTGGGTACAAAGGTAACTCGCCGTTCCCAGGAGGACCTCATGGGTGGAACTCACATGCCTGTCAGTAGGGACAGCACAGAGCAGTTAGTGTGACCACAAGGACTCCTGGGATCCCTTTGAATGGTGGGTAGTTCAGCAGGTTCAGGCTCCATGCTTGTATTGAGAAGGTTGTGGGTTCAAATCCTCTAACTGGCAATCCTATCACCATTAAGCCTTTGGATAAGGCCTGTAACTCCAACTGCTTTATGGGTTCTTGATGCTGGAGGTCCCTCCTCTGTGACCCCAAAATGTACTTGGATATGTCTCTTTTGAGGAGCGGTTTGGGATATGCGAAAAATTTCCAATTTCCCCTGTGGGGACAAATAAGGTTCCCGCTGATAACCAAAACATGATATCAAAGGTTTCTGCGTCCTCTGCATTCACCGTTATTTCGGAAAAGTGAACATCGCTTGTGATATTACTGTCAGAATAGAGAGTATAAGAGCGCCTGTCATTTAGATAAGCTATTCTGTACAGTATGGATCATTCACACAAGCAGGCAGCGACATGACTTCAGTTTCAAGTTTTACTGTATGAAGGTTGGTGTCGCAGTGCCCTTTCGTGATGGTGAATGCTGGAGTCCAAGAGTTGATGGGACAGGAAGTGGAGGAAAGCAGAGAGAAGAGCCTGCCGCTCCGTCATCTGCAGAGAGGTCCATCTCACACTCCACTCAGCCTAATCATTTGCACCGAAATTCCCTTGATAAGTGTGAATGATATCATCATGGTTAAACACTTCATAACAAACGTTATCATTTGTTCCTCACGAATTGCCATGGTGCTAATTAGGCTCATGTTACAGCATGGTAAATGTTAGATGAGTTGGGTGCAGGATGGCGTTGGCTGTGTAATCATCATTTAAGTGCGGGGGATGGGGGGGAATACCCTCTTGAAAAGCCAGCAGGCCTCTGTGTTTTTTCTCCTGGCAGGTCACGTGCCCCAGTAGACAAATTGCTTAGCCAGAGTGGTCACTTCCCTCGAGCCCAACCATCAAGGGGCACATGGGGGTGGCCCAGCCACAGGGTGTCCACAGATCCCCTTACAAACCAAAATAAACACGACCTTTTTTTCCCCTGTTTCGCCAGGCCGCATCAATCAAGCGGAGACCCGCATGTCGGTCCCGTCTGTTACAAATGCTGAATTATTGAGCACCTTGGTGGCTCAACTTTCCACAGAGGGAAACCTCATGGCCCGGCAGCAGTCTGTGAGAGACCAGCCGTGACTTGCCTACGAGGACACTCCCCTTCCTGTCCTCTCATGCCTGTCAGTACTGGTTCCTCCCCCATTTAGTTAGCACCTCACTAATGATCTCATTGAGGCTGAAATCCTGCTGTCAGTGATAACGAGTATTATAGGCTGACACCAGAGGCCATAAACGGGGGTGGTTTGAGCTGAAGGCTGACTGTGTCTCACAATAAACATTTACTATAGACCTCTGAGGACTTACTGATCTCACCAGTTTACTGTAGCCTGTGGGCAGATATCTCCAGTTCAACCAGTGTGCTTGCAGTTACATGTCACTAAAACTCTAGTGGCAGCTCTCACTGAAAGCACACCCCATTTGATCTGTCCCTGAGTCACAGCAAAGCAGAAAGGCATTAGTCATGATTTAAGGTTAATGCTGAAAACTATTAGGAGTGTAGCCATATTGATGTTATTCATCAATTAGATTAGATTAAATTAGATTAAGTAAACTTTATTGATCCCAGGCGGAAATTCTTATGTATACAGAAGCAAGATACATAGAGCAAAGACGAACATGCATTTTGTGTAAAACAGACAAGTTGCAAAGACAGTACACATCCCAGGCCGGGTAGGGGGGAAGGAACCTCGTTCAAAGAGACCATTTTAAGGATTATTCTGCCAAAATAATAACACTCGGACCCTTTTTGGTTCTTCTTTAAAAGGAACCATCTTAATTTTTGTGATACATCACCAATATATTTAAGCAGTATGTCAGCCAGTGCAGGAAGGATGATCTGAATTATACAATAATCAAGTGAAGTGTTAATGTAATGGACCAGGTCTAATGTACTCGCTTCCTAGTATAAGTAACAGGGCTCTGAACGTGGTTTATATTTTGGTTCTTGTAAATTAACTAAGCTGATTTGATATAGTCTGACTGAGACGCCTTAGTCCGCCACAAAATAATCATAATAATCATATGTCTTCCTCCTGTCTAACTGGTAGGCTAATATGTCAGACTGTGGAGGGCTGGGGTGCCATTCTGTGGTTTTCTGCGTACACAGCACTATTTGTTCTCATGTACAGAATCTCCGTACGTGAGCTAGTTTCATTAATAAAAGCCCTTTGTGCTGGACCTCACCAAAGTCCTGGCTTTCTGCTGGGGCCTGTCTGTGGTGATTCCCACAAAGGCTTTGAGAAAATATTACCGGTATCTTGACATACAGTTTCACTTCCCTGAAGCTGTATGACTCATCTTCTGAGTCAACCTCTGACAATGCATTTAAATGTAAGTAACATAGTAAGTCACATACAGTATAAACAAACAGAAATAAACTTGAACACATAATCTCACAACAAAGACTGTGTTGGAAAGTAAGTCTTTGTTGGGAATGATCAAGCTGCTACTTTATTTTCATGCAAAAAAAAATTTGTTCTTGTTAAACTTGGGGATGTAAATAGTTCTTTTTTTACATGACAGGCAGATCGTTTTACAGTTTGAAATTACAAAGTTAATATTAAATATGACAAAAGCTTTAAAATAAATGATTTAGTGAAGATTTATTTTTAGTGTCACAGTAACATTTATTGTCATAATAATAATAATAATAATAATAATAATGTCTTTGTTTTTGTCACTAAAACCATTATGACTATTTTTAAAACAAGTAACCTTTTAAAAGAAGGCACTATTATGTCCTGCATGAGCTACAGACTAAAAACGTGAAAACGATTATTCTGCACATTAGAAACAAGGTGGTGATGATTATTATTAGTAGTGTTATTAGCAGTATGTCTTGTTACCTGCCTCATTTCCTTCCTGTTCTAGATAAATGGATGAGCTTCCACCAAATTTTCAGTCACATGGATCACGTGCTAGCATGGTTTGTTTTTAGGCAAGAGCTAGCAAATTTTACACTTATATAACTCATCTTACTTTGTTACAAAGTCTTTCATTTGAGGGGCTAGCCTCAGTTGACATCAGTGTCGCACTAAGCCTGTTCTTCTACATCTGGTTTGTCGACCTTTTTTTACCAACTAAATTTTACTTCGTAATTCAGGTTATGTACTTTGCTCACACATACTATAGAACAGCCCCTGCAATGGCTTAAACCAGTACCCTACCTAGCTACCTAGGTATACACCAGATGCCATTGGTTTTTTTTTTTAAATGCCTATAGGTGCAACTAGTTTGGGTTAACAGCCTTACTGTGTCAATGAGTGTCACAGGATATATAACACCTACTGTAATCCAGGTTAGTCTGCCTTGGTGCAGACGTCTCACCTTAGGGACAGGACCCCCATTAACCAGTAGTATTTTATTTGATACAGGTGAACGAATGCCATCTGCTGGTCAGCACGCCCAGTTATTCAGTGAAAGTATTACACACCCACAGGGCTGCTATCCAAAGACATTAGGCATCTTCATGTACCTGGCAAGCAAACGTGGCGACCAGCATGGCTGCTGGCATGCCTGTGACAGAACCAGTCACACGTCTGTTGCCTTGGAAACAGAAATGTATGGTGAGGACAACGGTAATATTCAGCGCTTTGCTTGAACTGTTTACTAAATATTGGTTGATGATATTGATAGGAAATTGGGTGCTGATCCTGGACCAGTGGCTTTGACTGTGATTTGTTACCTATAAAAATAGGTTTACTGAAATACATAACGATCCACGATTATATTGGGTTTTACTGTTGCGCCGCTGCCTATCTTACGTGTTATTTTCTGAATAGTGGCATCATGATATGGAAATTGTGCATATTACAGTATATATTAATACGTCACTGCAACGGGAATTTTTGCATATCTTTATCTTAAAACGCACGACTCCGTTACAGGAACAGGGGAGGAAATCCAAGAAATCCATCTCCAGGCACAAAAAAAAGACACGAAACCTCAGTAAATCCGACGCAGCCTCGCTACTTCGCATTTACAGAAATCTCCCGAAACAGGTTCTGACTATAGCAACAGTTGGCAATAACTCCGGTTAGTGGTCATGCTTCGACGGCAGGTGACTCAAGCGTCCGACACCCTGCCCCCACTGCGGACTCCTCCACTTCCTGAGTTCTACAGGTAGCTGGAGGAGGAGACACACCTGAAAACAAGCGAATGGTTAAACTATACAGACTCCGGCAAACGAGATCGGCAATAACTTCGCTATGTACAGAAATTGAGCAATATTTGTTGGTTTCAAGAAGCCACGGACTAGACGTGTGAGATATTGCAAGAGGGAAATAAAACCAGCTTGACTTCTTTTTTTCCCCCTTTAACAACTCAGCTATAGGGCATAAAGACTGTGAACGACAAGGTAGGATCTGTATCTAGGCCGTGTGATCAGGCATTTGCTTTAAATATATTTATATATCCATGCTATCCAAATGTACTATTGTAAAGTTATAATCTATTTTAATGTTAGTGTTATTTAAAGGTCTTAGTCGATTGGAAATACTGCAATTCACTGGCAACATTAACTGAACTAAAATGTAACTCTTCCCGTTTTATTTCAGCCGTCGCGTTACCTCGGGTCTCGTTGGGGACGCACGCTGCCTTTAGGATGAACCCTTCCCGGGCCGGACTACTATGGAGCGTCCTGGCGCTGCTCCGATCGCCATGCGTGCTGGCCGACTCCTTCGGAGACCAGTGTCTGGATACCTTTCAGAAGGGGGAGGAGGACTTCGTGCTGGACACGGACCTCTCGGTGAAGGAAGGGGCCACCTTTATCGCCTCCCCGACCGTGACCCGCGCCAAAGACTGCGTGCGCTCCTGCTGCAAGGACCCCCGCTGTAACCTTGCCCTGATGGAGGACGAGGCGGACGAGGGCATGGTCAAAACTTGCTTTCTCTTCGATTGCGTGTACAAGCAGAAGTACGTCTGCAAGATGGCCAGGAAGAAGGGCTTCAGCAACTATATTCTGAAGACCGTATTCAACGAGTACCTCAAGGGCCCCTCTGGTTTCCGTAAGAATTCATTATTTTTCTAGTATATCAAATGCAGTATATATTGTCAGGGCTGCCTGCTGTCACGCATCTGGCGTGACACTCACGCTTTCAGACTGTCACGCGAGAAATCTTATGGCGAATCTATATTAATCCATTATAAACCTAAAATTAGCTACATCAAAAGCGTTGTGGTAGTAGGCAAACCCTACAGACTGTTACATACATGTAAATATGCGTGCAGACTTATCTCATTGAAAATCTGACGCCAGCCAGCTGACCAAAGTTGGCAGTCTGGCAGTACTAAAAAAGAAGCCATGTACTATTGATTCAGTAACTGACATCATTTATATTCAGGACGGACACACTCACAATTGAAACCTAAAACCCACAGCGGAATATTATGTGGAGGAAAACATAGGCATATAGTTTTAATTATTCACAAACAACAGCCTCGTAAATAAGCAAATGTTGTGGAGGTACCTTCTTCCAAGTCCAAACATGATAACGCTTGTCTGTGCAACATGAATTTTATGTGAAGCCCCATAAGTGGCGATTGCCAGTCATGAAACTAGCTGAACGGCGGCTCCTGTTCGGACACGTCCTGCTCTGCGGCCCCTCATCGTGCACCTTCCTTTGCCTTTAGGGTCTTTGCGGCCTCGTATTTCCAGCTTCCGCTGTTTATCGGGCCATTTCCGATTCCAGCCGTGTAACAGGTCACACTCTTCGGCCCTGTATGATGCCAAGATCACGATTAGCAGAAGTCATTTTTGGTCTGCCTCCTTACACGCACAAGATACATGGACACTGCAGGGCTGCCTGCTGTCACTTATCTGGCGTCACACTCACGCTTTCAGACTGTCACGCAAGAAATCTTAGGGCAAATCTATATTAATCCATTACAAACCTAAAATTAGCTACATCAAAAGCGTTTGGGTAGTTTGCAAACCCTACAGACTGTTTACAAGGTAATAAAACTGTTGCATACGTGTGTGTGTGCAGACTTGTCTCTAACTGAAAATCTCACTCCAGCCAGCTGATTAAAGCTAGCAACCCTGCATTTCCCACGAATCTGTTGCTGTCCCTTTTAAATATGACGTATGTGTAATCGTATCAAAATGTATTATATTTTTTTCTACTTTTTTACACGTTAATGGCTGTATTCTGTGTTCCTTGTGGTTATAATCTGTACTCTTGGTCAATTAATGAGTCTTTTTAGAGACTCAAATGCAGTAAATTGTTGTCTGTCAATGTCAGATGCTCTTCTTAACTGGATTCTTAACATCCTCTCACAGAGCAAGACAGACCCCCGATTGCCAGGGTTGGGCAGGACAGGGTGGTGCAGCCAGATGAAGCGGTGCTTCTGCAGGGGATTGAGAGCGTTGATGATCATAAGATCGAGATCTATGAATGGACCCTTGTCTCTGGTGACCCCTCAGTGGTCTTGGAGGTAAGCATGGTTCCTGTGATCTCCAGTCCACTCTGCTTTCAGTTAAAATTACACCTGTGTTGGGGCACTTAGTTTTCTGTTTATGAGGATTCTACTCTTGAGATTAAGATAGTAACTTTTGTTTTAATTTAAGTTTTTCCTGCAATGCTTTCTGTTTTTAGTGCATATTCCTGATCTAGACCTCATATGTATATCTTTGTTCATGTCAGAAAACACAACTGCCAGACCAAGTCATGGTGTCCAATCTCTCAGCTGGTGTCTACAAGTTCCAACTGACGGTCACTGACTCGGCAGGCCAGTCCAGCAAGGCGGTGGTCACTGTCCTGGTCCTCACCACAGCGCAGTCGGAGAGTAAGTGTGGGACCCTCTTTGGTTGGGTTGAGCCAGGGCAAGCTGTAGCTATAGGCAGTTGCCCAAGACCCCCAAATTACTGTTATGAAGGATCATCAGTTATCTTGTAGAAGTAAAGCTTTGCCTGGGGCCCCTGATAATGTTGAGCCATCTACAGAATTCCGGAGAAGCTTGTCTGTGAGATCCAGAGTGCTAACTAAGTGTTTTGTTCTTAACTGCACAGAAGCAAACTGTCCTGATCTGCATTAAGGTTCCTCTTTGGCTATTTGTTGGCTTTACACCATCCTTTGTCTATTTTAGGGGAAATCATACGATTTGCTGTCCCCACGAACATCTGGTTGTGTTTTTATGCCTTAATGCACATTTTCAGATCACATGGATTCTGGGTCTGCCCGGAGAACTGTTGTGTCCATGTGACAACGGCATGGAAAGTCTAAGGAAGTCACTCATAGGCTTTAATTGTTTACAAAATACCTGGACAAGGGATCTCCCTGTAGCATACACTGTAAGCTTTCCATGCATATTGGCAGGCCATCCTTTATGCCCACCCTCCATGGCTCATTGTGATTTTTTTTTTGATGGTGAGTTTTAAAGGCATACTATCTTCATCCGTTCAATTTGAAAGGGAGGGACACATGGGAATGAACCACGTGATGATTCTATGTGCCATTTCTGCACCTGTGCTTTTCAATGAATATACAAAATGGGAATCAGAACAAAACCTTTTGGAACTCGTAAAAACGCTCAGATATACTGGAAGCTTCTGCTCCTCACGTGACCAGTACTGTTAATACCAAAACTGTTCTTTTTAAGGGCGTTAGCAGGCTGCAGAGGTGAAGCCAAAAGCTGCTTCAAGGACATTTTCAGTGTGTGAGCTTGGTGTTACTCAGTCAGTTTCCAAAGCCTTCATTTATTTCAGTTCACAGTTCTCTATATGATCATATTCCTTTGACTGAATTTACACTCCACTGTAAATTTAGTTATTCCAATGTACACACACCATTTCTTACAGTACAGTGTATGTTATAATAATAAATAGGCATAAACTGGAAGACAACTGATTGAGTATGTGCTGGGCTGTACAGTGCATGTATTCTGTCTTTGTCGTTGAATCTGGAGGTCTGGATTCTGGACCTTTGTAGCTGATAAAGGAAGATTCTAGAACCCAAAGCCATTTTTAAAGTGTATATGAATAGTGTCAGAACACTTTGATGATGGCCAACAATTCAAATTAGTTCTCGGAATAGACTTTGCCTAGAAAACCCATGTAATCAACATGGCAAATACAATAATCCATTCCGCCATCCATTTTCTGTAACTGCTTGTCCTATTCAGGGTCGTGAAGGTCGGGAGCCCATCCCGGAGGCTATGGGCACAAGGCAGGGAATAATCCAGGATGGGGCGTCAACCTATCTCTATAAAAACTACAAAACTTAAATATCAATTAATTTATTATCCAGATTTGACTAAAAACTGGAGAATAATATCATTATTGTACAGTTTTAAAGTGTATAGACGTTTAGAACCTATGATAGCCTGGGGATCATCAGTTCATTAACTCTGTTATGCGTGTGTGTGTTTATAAGTAATATTGTAGTTTTCTCTGTGTTGTCGTGGTCTGACATGGTGTTCTGCACCTTCAGGTACAGGAGAGGCACAAGTGGCAGCTATATGCATTTAAAGAATGATATGGGAAGTTGCGTAATTGGTTCCTGATATCTGAGTCACTGGTATGGCATTATGTGATATGGAACCTGTTTTGTAAAGATTAGTTTATTCAGGCTGGCTTACCCTTGCATTTCTCTGGAATTTGCCTGTTGAAACAGGTTTTCTTGTGTTACCCCTGGGAAAGAAATTACCGCTGTGTCTGCTCCTGGATTTGTACACTTCGCATGTAAATGGCTTTGAGGTTTTTTTTTTTTTTAGCATTAGCTTTTATAGGAGGATTATTCAGTGCTCAGTTTATGTGATGCTGCAATTTTTTTTTTGTTTTGATATGCTGTGGTTTGATTATTCACACTTGCAGCAGTGTGCCTGTCGCTGTTCTTTACGTGACCGCGTCTGGGTGTGACCCAGGAGAGCATTCCTGCTCCTTAGAGGTTATTGTGACAAACTGATATCAGGTTTACTTCAATGGAGATGTGATCTGAGTTCTCCCAGAAAGGCTCTGTCAAAACAGGAAGTGACGATGTCGCATTACCCCCTCACCCCTCCCCAACACACACACCGGGAACTGGTTGGGCTGGTTAAAACACTTTTTTTTTTCTAATGTGGAGTTTTTGCATGTGCGGGAAGCCGAAGTATATGATGGGGGCGAGTGAGTTCTGTATTGTTCTCTCAGTAGGAGAGTCCTTTCAGTGTGCGTGGCTTTGACGTGGCATGTTAGTGATTAATGTCCTTCTTGGGAATGCAGGTTTGTGTCTGACTCGTTGCTAAGTGTCATTCTTTGGGACAGGAGGTTCTGTGTCCCTGGTACGAAACCTAAGGTGAAGAACAAAGCAGGCAAATTATTTAAGCGTAACTGTGAGTTTTTCATGTCTGGTGCCACAAGAAAATGTGATTTTACAGCAGGATTTTTAAGTGGTATAAACCCCCTATTAATTGCAGTGTCATGTGACTGTTTATGTATATATTATATTGTATGTTATTGTGTTAATGTGCAATTTAATCTGTATTGTGTTATGATTGACTTTTCCCGCCCATTTAGCCGATGGGGACAGCCAGCAGAGATTTGAACTGCCGCTCTGTTAGGCCCGTAAATAGCGGGATACTACTTCTGTAGTTTTCTCAAGTGTTGTCTTGACAATGGAGGGAACAGAGCAGCATGTACAGCCCTCCCCCACCCCCCCACCTCGGGAACTTAGAATTGCCACAACCCTCCAATTGTATGGACAGGTTTCGTTTCGGGCAGTGAAACAGACCTTAGAAAAGCCCAGGACCTGAAACCAAATAGCTTGTCATCCCCAAGAGCTGAAAGGCCCTGTGAATCGTGTGCTTTAAGCTCCGCCCCTTAGCCTTCCAGTGAGGAGTCTCCCGATTGGTTGAAGGCGGAGAAATGGAATTTCCTAGTGACCCCGTGCATTTTTTTCATTTTACATATTTTAATTAGTTTAATTCATGAAGATTGTACAGGGTTGATAATTAGCCCTGGCTTGTCATTAACTTGGCTTGAGTCAGGTTCATTTTTTAAATAGTTCCTTCTTTCATGCGTAACAAATGGACTTGAGGCTAAAGTTCCCTCTGATGGTGTCGCCTTGTCTACCCTGAGCGCTCCCCATGCACGTGTGCAGCCTGTCACACCTACCCTTCTGGTCATGATGTCATCACATTTCCACCACTGTCAGTTTTTTGACGCTGTGGGAGCGGGGGGGTGCTTCATTCCTTCTGGGCTGCTTTGCTTGATTTTTGGTTGCTCTCGTTCGGTGACTTTCTGATTTTGAAGCACTCTGGGTTACATAAAAAAGAAAGTCAGCTGTGTTACATGGGGTGTGTGCGGCTGTAAATCTCTAATAATTATTATCTCTGTTGAGGGATTTTCTTGTACGTGTTTATTCCCTGGCTGTACACTGAGCCACTTCTCACCAAAAGCAGCAAGGCTGCCGTCCTGTATCATTAGTCAGTGCCGCAGCGGGGTGTGGAGACCCGCAGAGACCTCAAAGGGGTTGTGCTGTTCTCTGAAAGCTGTTTAGGTGTCTCTCCTTCCTGCTCTCCATGCCGTCCTGTGGCCGAGCTCTCCAGGTTATTGTTGTTCCTTTAGCTATTTGAGTATCCTATCCTCCTCCCCCCCCCTCTCCAGATCACTGCCTGGTGCCAAAGAAAGTGGGTCCCTGCCGTGGTTCCTTCCCGAGGTGGCACTACAATGCAGCCTCGGAGAAGTGCGAGCAGTTTATATTCGGTGGCTGCAAGGGAAACAACAACAACTATGTGTCTGAGCAGGAGTGCGAGAATGCCTGCAAGGGCCAGTCCGGTAGGTGCGGCCCACCTTCTGGCATGCAGCGCCTCAGGCTGCCGTCTAATGCGTGACATTAACAGTCTTCCCCTGACCTCATCCCCTACAGCCATGTCCACCCATCCGGGCAGAAGCCGCCACCTGCCTACCAGTAAAGGTGAGAAGGTCGCTGAGCGCTAATCGGCTCTCGGAAGAAATCTGCCAGCAAGCTACTGAACAGATCGCGCTAATATAATGTCTAATATAATGTGAGACTGTAAGAGTTTCATTGCATGAATAAGCACTGTGTCTGCTGTTGGAGTGGCGTATGAATCGCATGTACGTGTTGAAAACTGTCGTCTGTGGGAGGCAGTGCCAAAGAAATGCTTCAGGTCTGACGGACGGACCTGCATTTGGATCCCTTGTGCTCTAGCCTCACATATGTGTGTGGGTTTGTATTTACCACATTATGGGGGCCAAATGTCCCCCACCTTGTTGTAAAACCTGTTACTTTTTTGCTTGTCGGGACACTTTTTAGGTGCCCGCAATATAAACCTCAGTTTTAGAAAGATGTGTGAATCCAGTCAGAAAACTGAAATAGCTAGCAATCTTATATTTTGTTTAGTTACTTATGGTTAAGGTTAGGGATGGATAAGGGTTAGGGTTATCCCCATAGCAATTAATGGAGAGTTCCCACAATGACAGGAATATATGAACTCTGTGTGTGTGTGTGCCGACACAGGCGAGGTGTGTGGAAGTCCCTGCAGCCCTGACCAGTTCACTTGCACCAATGGTTGCTGTGTGGATAAGGGCCTGGAGTGTGACAAGGAGAAGCAGTGTAGCGACGGCTCCGACGAAGAATTCTGTGACAACCGTGAGAGCCACCCCCTCGAAACGTCATCCAACCGCTCACACACACACACAGCTCTTTAATACTGGTTGGGATGTGGAGCCATGTTGAGCCTCTTGGCCTGCTGTGTTACTGCTGCTAATGTTGAGCTGTCCTAAGCTGTACTTTCACAGGGGGGATGTTCTACATCTCAGTGTCTGGAACCATTATGTTTCAGAGTTCTTTCTTCTTTGCTTGTTAGATTTCAATCCTGTTTTTCCATCTTTTTGTTAGTTGAAGAAAACTTCGAAATTCTCCTGCACATCCCTATAGATGAAGTGAAAGGTGAGTTTGCCGCTCTGTGTCCTGCTGTTCATGCCCAAGTCCTCCTTATTAAATACACTCACTTTTGACCCCCTCTGTTTTAACACAGTGCGCTGCACAGAGCCCCCTAGGACGGGACCCTGTAGGGCCAGCTTTACCCTGTGGTATTATGACCCTCTGACGCGGAAGTGCTTCCGCTTCAACTATGGTGGCTGCGATGGGAACAACAACCGCTTTGAGGTTG
Source organism: Mormyrus iriodes (assembly GCA_011763525.2). Classification (NCBI taxonomy): domain Eukaryota; kingdom Metazoa; phylum Chordata; class Actinopteri; order Osteoglossiformes; family Mormyridae; genus Mormyrus; species Mormyrus iriodes. Next base: position 16,220,160 of record JAAGVU020000025.1, read on the forward strand.
AGCAAACCTGCATGAACACCTGCCAGGTCGTATCGGGTAAGATCCACTGTGTCTAATGTGGAGGCACAAATAATAAGTGACTCCTTTAATCGCTTTGGTTAACTTAGTTGCCAAGTCTTGCCTTCAGTGTGGGAGGGGTTTATAACAAGGGGTGATACCATAACCTTCATGATAAACCCCTCCTACTCAACATTGCCCCTCCCACTTGACACTAAGCTCCCGGCTGCAGCAATATGTACTTGCAATAATCGAACAGTTAGTAATACTTAAGTTTTAATAGTGAAGGTTGGAGTATTAGGGGTGAAACAAAGCAGTATTAAACAGCTGTGTTTGTCTATGTGCAGAAAGAGATGTGTATGCAAGGGGAACCTTTGAATACCAGGAGGCACAAACAACCCAAGCAGGTAAAGGTCGTTTCACTGCATCAGCTCTGCACTGAGCTGAATCTTCTATCCACAGAGGAACTGTGTCTCCCCTGCAGTGTTTCATTATGAAAGTAATGTATTTGTATGTGTGTGTCCCCTGGCCTGCTCTTGGTCGCCCCCTTCAGGTGGCATTGCCATAGCTGTGCTACTGGGTGTGGCCATCCTAATCCTGCTGGCCATCCTGGGCTACTGCATCATCAAAGGCAAGAAGGAGCAGGCACCACGGCACCAGCGGGTGGCTGTCAATGGCACCCATCCTCTAGCCACCGAGGACATGGAGCGCCTGGTTTACAACACCACCACCAAGCCCATCTGATCTCAATGTGTGCGTTCCCACCCACCTACCTGCCCTGCCTCTGTTTTTGGGAGACTAGTTGGGATGTGGAGCCATTTTTCTTGTAAAATTGCGTATCACAGTGCAAATATACGGCCCTGCTGGTGTGACAGCTCACCATTTTGCTGTGGCTGTACGGCAGGTTCTAAGGACTTACAGATATAAATCCGTTGCTCCTCTTAAAACACTGGCGATTTGCTGTTTTAATGAGTTTCCCCAAAGAGGCCTTAATGCCAGACCATTGGCTGTTCAGGAAAATGTTTCTCAGGGCGAAGCTATCTTGTGACTAAAAAATATCAGATCCTGCTGTCCTCCTCCTCCTGTTTGTTTAAGCACAAAAATGTGATTTTTTTTAATAACTCAAATGCAAACACCTCTTCCTGACCTCCAGTCCAGGAGGCTCTACCTGCCAGTTAATATTTTTTATTGTTTCTCCAAATTTTTGTACACTTTCTGTTACTGTGTGTTAACCGGATGTAGGAAACGGACTGTCCTGGGTTTCTTGGCTGAACGTGGTGTCTGTTTAGAGTCTCTAACAGGTCCACGGCTGACAGAGGAACTTGAGTGTAAATGTCGGTGGATTTTATTTATTCAGGAAATAGTAAACTTTTGCAGGTATGCAGTGTTTCGTCACTTATGTATATAGTTTTACTTCTCCATTTAAATATGGAAATTGGTTTTTAAGTACCAGACGACAAAAATAAAAAGTCATTACAATGCATTTGTTTCATTCATTTATCTGCGTTTTCCGTAATGTGTTTTCCACTTGCGATCGCATGAGGGAAATGTCAGCCCATGGATATATGGGGGAGTGCTCTTAATGAGAAATAAACATCCATGTATTGTGTGTTGTAAAATAACTTTTGGGAATGGGATGCAGAAGTATTTCCTGGTGATAGTTTACATTTCATTTTCATTTGTTTCATAAGAATTTTCCTCCATTCTTCTGTCTGCGCGCATTGGTCCACTTCCCCGTTACCTGGAGTCAGTCTCTCCTTCCTATATGCTGTGGGGAATGAGAAGGTTTTGAGAAATACTTGCATCAGACCCTAGTGAATTTCACTACCGAATATTTGGAGATGTTGAGGTTATTTACATAAAAATAAAAATTGCAGTTCTGGGGAACGATAAAAGCCATATGGGCTGAACTAGAATTTCAGCTAGAACAAACCCCACCGTACACACGAGGCTAAAAGAATACAGAACGCCATTTATTACACTAACCATTTATTTGGTTAGTTCTGCATTTCACCAACAGGTGGCAGTATCGTAAAGGTTTCTAAAGGCTCGAAAGGTAAAACGAGTATTGCCGGAAAATAGTCTGTAATAATTGGAAAAGAATACCTTTTTCTGCTATTTAAAAAATAGTAGAGCATTTTTTTCCGGGATCTAGGCTTCTATTATGATCGTTTTATCAGGCTGAATAACTTGTAATGACTTGTTTTGTATTAACCTACTTAACAGCTGCATAAAAACAGGTGAATGTCGTCTCAGTATGCGGTATTCGAAAATAGGAGCTTCAATGGACAGTTTTGTATTGAAATAAATTAAAAGTGATTAATTGAAAAAGAATAAAATGTCAGCTTAGATCATGCTGCCCTTAAATGCTAACATCTTTTTACTGGATGCTGGCTTGTTTCCAGCTTGCGGCCATTTTGTCCGTTTTTACCTGTAGGCATAGCGACTGGCTGCATTCAGACGCGGCTCGTGTGGGGATTGAACCTGAATTTCGCCCCCTAGTGGTGGCACCTCGCAGATCGCATGCACGTGTCGCGTTGCCGCCTTTAACTTATTAACCCAGACGGCCTCAGAAACCAAGTGAGCTAATCAGACTTAGGACCAGAAATATTAATTAATGAGCAAAGCTAGCAGCCCCGCGAAACAGCTGTATTTCAAAACCAAAAATGTTCTGCAGACAGCATGCAAATTCACCGCTGTTGTATTGATATTGCCCAAAATACCGTATCACGCTTAGGAGTTGGTTATCTAACACCATGAATCACGGAACACGCGCATGACATGTAGACATTTAATGTATTCCTTCACTCATTATTCTTTGGTAAAATACAAGGCTCGATTTGCACACATAATTTACTCATTTGAAGCCAATTTGTCTTGTCTCATCACTTATTCACCAAAAAGAAAATGATCAGTATTTTCCCCTTTGGATTGCTTCTGAACAGATACATTCTTGCAGTTGGTGACAGGTGTTTTATATTTTGGTGAATATTTAGTGAAGTATTGCTTTGCTCTTTTGTAGGTCTTTGCAAGCATATAGTTGGGTCATTCTCCATTTGGAGTGGAAAACAGCGGAAGTTTCAGGGCTTAAAATATTAGGCACAGCACCAAAAGTCAGCATGTACATGCAGGTGATTTATGCTTATATTGGTGTGATTGGGCTGGGTAACTGTAATTTTTGTCAAAGTAATCCGACCTGTCTTTTATATCATTGATTTTAAATTGTTGAGAGATCACCTTATCCCCCATGGGACAGCCAGTTAAAAAAATCTTCCAGGCTTATCATAATATCACCTGTATTGCACCATATCTGTAATACCAGCGACTAATGTTAATGTCATGATCGATCAGAACACTTAAAAAGCTAATTAATAAGGAAAACAGATATTTGCTAATACGACCCTGTTTCCAAAAAAGTTGGGACCTGAAAAATGAAAATAAAAACATGACGCAATGATTTGCAAATCATATAAACCTATTTTTCATTGAAAATAAAACGACATATCAGATGTTGAAATTTTATTGTTTTATGAGAAATATATGCTCAATCTGAATTTGATGCCAGCAAAATGTTTCAAAAAAAGTTGACACAGGGGCAACAAAAGAATGGAAAAGTTGTGTAATGCTAAAACAAAACACCTGGCTGAATATCTCACAACTAATTATGTTGAATGGCAGCAGGTCAGTAAGATGATTGGGTATAAAAAGAGCCTCCCAGAGAGGCAGAGTCTCTGTGCAGTGAAGATGGGGAGAGGTTCACCACTGTGAAAGGCTGCGTGAGCAAATAGTACAGTAATTTAAGAATAATGTTCCTCAATGTAATATTGCAAAGAACTTGGGAGTTTCATCATCTATGGTATATAATGTCATTCAGATAATCCAGAGAAATCTATGTGCACAAGGGACAAGGCTGAAACCAATATTGGACAGCCGTGAGCTTCAGGTCCTTGGACGGCACTGCATTAAAAACAGACACGATTCTATAGTGGAAATCACTGCATGGGCTCAGGGACACTTGTGAAAGTCATTGTCTGTGGACACAGTTCATTGCTGCATCTATAAATGCGGGATGAAACTCTACCATGCAAAGAAGAAACCATATTTAAACATGATCCAGAAACACCCTCGACTTCTCCGGGCCCGAGCTCATTTAAGATGGACTGAGACAAAATGGAAAACTGTCCTGTGGTCAGACAAATCAAGATTTCAAATTTCTTTTTGGAAATCATGTAAGTTGTGTCCTCTGGGCTAAAAGACAAGAGGAACCATCCAGCTTGTTATCAGTAGACAATTCAAAAGCCAGCATCTGTGATGGCAGGGGGGTGCATTAGTGTCCATGGCTTGGATAGCTTGCACATTTAGTAAAGCACCATTAATCCTGAACAATATATACAGGTTTTGGAGTAATATATGCTGCCATACAGGCAACGTCTGTTTTAGAGAAGGCCTTGTGTATTTCAGCAAGACAATGCCAAACCACATTCTGTGCGTATTACAACAGCATGGCTCCATAGGAGTAGAATCTAGGTGCTTAACTGACCTGCCTGCACTGAAAACATTTGGTGCATCATGAAGTGAAAAAAATGACAAAGGAGACCCTGAATTGCTAAACAGCTGAAATCATATATCAGGCAAGAATGGGACAACATTTCACTCTCAAAACTCTAGTAACTGGTCTCCTCGGTTCCCAAACGTTGACAGCGTTAAAACAAGACTTCATGCAGCACAGCGGTAAACATGCCCCTGTCCCAGCATTTTTAAAACATTGCTGGAATCAAATTCATATTCAGCATATATTTATCATAAAACAATAAAACTTCTGAGTCTCAACATATCATATGTTGTCTTTGTTTTATTTTCAATTAAATATGGGTTTATATGATTTGCAAATCATTGCATTCTATCTTTACAGTCTACGCAGCGGCCCAACTTTTTTGGAAACGGCTGTATTTTGTTTGTTGATTTTGCCAT
>JAAGVU020000025.1:16238329-16250426 GCA_011763525.2 Mormyrus iriodes
TGTTAGGAAGTTCATTTGGTTCCTTGAAGTTCATTCCTGGGTACCTCAGTGATGGGGTGTGTGTGTGTGTGTGTGTGTGTGTGTGTGAGAGAGAGATAGAGATGAAGAGGCACACAGGCACACTGGCCATCTCTTGCTTTTTATTATTTCCCTTTTCTCCAGAAACTGTAGCAAATATTCCACCAGGAACGGCAGTATTACTGCTCCACCCCCCAAACACACATGCAAAGACACGCACTACGTGGCAGCATCCCGGTTTCGTCCTTGGGCGGCCCTGGTGATCTTGTGACGACCTTGAGGTGCAAACTCTGTGTTGCGCCATGGAAACGTCAGACAGATGCACGTTTAGCACCTGGGTTGACAAAACAAGTCAAACTAGAACCTCAGTAAAACTGCATTACAGGAAATTAAAGCAATTAAAGTAAATTCAAACCATTTATATTTCAAATTAATATAAAAGAACTTCAGAGTGCCCTATGAAAACTTTTGTATGGTATGGAGTGGTTCAGTTGCAAAAATACTTCAATGGACTAATGGCTGATGGAGATTAAATCATTGTGGGGGAGGGGGGCTTGCAGATACATATTGTTGTTTGTGTCTTCTTACAGTATTTGTACAGATATTGTCACAATAAAATGCTTGTAGCATTATACAGTCGGAAAAGATTAAATGAATTTCGAGCTCTTTCAAAAACAAACCTCTTGTAAGGTATATGTTTAGTATGTATTAACTCGTAGAATACAAAAAAAAAATTGTTTTATAGAAAGAGTGTGAGCATAAATGCCAGGGGAGTGTGTGGGGGGGGGGATGAATTGTAACTGATCCAATTTATTTCAAATACATTCAGTATCGGCTGCACCCTCACTAACCATCTGCTCGCCAGGACATTTATCTGGGGAGGAGGAAAGGTTCCATAACTGGCTGGTCAGCTGGCTACAACACATTCAGCACTTTCATTATTTGAACCCGATTTTTCAATGTTAGCTAATATGGAAACTTTCCAAAACTGTGGCTAGCTGTAGAATGTCTCTGCAACAGAATCACAGCTGGAAATGGCCCAGTGCTGAATGTCAGGTGATCTTCCTCCTGTTTTCTTATAAAAACACGACTGCAGCTCTCTGCTCTCTGCTGCTGTGCTTTTATTGTCATGGCAATGATCACACCAGTAGCACCGGCGCATCTGATGAGGTTAAAGAAATTTATCACGCTTTCCAGGAAATCTAATGGACTGCAGAACATGGATCGATTCCTTGCTTTTTCGTTTTGATAGGGAAAACACAAGAAAGGCGGTAGTGATGTTGAAAACTGGGGTAGGCTAGAATTAAAAGCATTGCATAGTTGGTAGATATAGCTTTACCTCAGTGTTATTGCACAGAACAGTTTGGGAGTATTTTGAAGGGGAATGCTGTATTTTCAAAGGGGATGCTTTTTGTCATGTATGTGCCACCCATGCCAACCTGAGCCCTGAAGCCTAGTTCATAGTAGCTTGTGCGTTCTTGCATGTGGACTCTTGTGTACATACACGAGCATACAGCATGTGTACAGCAGTGATATTCCACCAGGCCAGCAGAGGGCAGGTGTTGTCTTGGTCTGAATGAATTCTCTTCTTTGACCAGTGTTCTGTCATTTTTTTCTTTTGACTAATTTGTGCATCGTACTGTCTTTGCGCTTCAGTGATGAGTTATGGATATGTGGGTGTTTCCATACTTCCTCACACAGCTGAGTTTTTGTAGTCCATAACTACAACAACTCTTCTTCTGCTCTTTCTACATTGACCCCTGGTCTTTGAATGTCAGTGCTACCACCTACTGGAAACACCTAGTAAATATTCTTGTAGATGCGCACTGCCTAGACCAAAAAACTTTTTTTTTTTTAGCTTGCATTTCATTATGGGATAAACCAGCAATGGTGTAGATCTTCTGTAGTTCCACTGCTCCTCAGGTTCTGAACCTGACTCTACTCACTTTTTTTTTTTTTAAACAGCTCCTGAGGCTCCCAGTGCCATGCCTGAGGGATCTCACTCTGCTCTATATGAGCTTCCGATGGGTGAAGGTGAGTTGTGTGATTGCCACGCCCTCTCTCAGGCAGCCTCACCTTTGTGGGTGTGGCTTACATGCGGTGTTAAAGGGCCCTGTCCACATTTTTGGTGCTCAATCAAAATTCATTCTCCTTCTGGTTTCTGGAGGCAATGGAGTTTAGACAGCTTCGGCAGTGAAGACAATTTAATCAGTTTGTTTTTAGTTTAAATGAATGCTGGGTGGTATACTGGCATTATATTGATGTAAACACTTGCTGCCGTGTTAAGGGTGAACTTAAATAGATAAATATCTCATGAAAAACCATGAAACTGCCAGAATCTTAAAAAATACCATGATGCAAATTTTTGGTGATACCGCCCAGCAGCAATTTAAATGTATATTTGTTTTGCAGCTCGCTCTGGTGATGAAAGTGCCAAATGAAACTTTTGAGCCGTATATTTAGTAACTCTAAGAATGACGTGTCTAATGCCTCGTTTTTATGTATTTCTGCGCGCATTGACATGTAGAGGATTTTGGGGACAAATCAAAGCAGTTTGGTGGATCTACGCATTCAGATAAATATTGAGTTGCTGAGGAGGAGGCTGTGAATGGGGCTTAGAGTTTGCCCTAAATGGTTAGGTGCCTGGAATGTGGGCTCCACGTGAGCCGTTGAGTCAGCAGTATCCAGGCGGGCTTTGGGTGAGTGTCTGGCCCCGAAACCTGGAATGGGGGGTTTGAAAGTGGCACGTGGCCAGAACAGAACCCATAGACCACCAGTGACCTCTATGGTTTCAGCCAGGAGCCCCCCCCACCGCAGCAACGCTGGACACTTTTATGCAACTGAAACCTCTCAGCCGGCAAGTTCCAGGCGAGCGCAGAAGGCCGTGTGGTGGGTGTCAGGTCGGGAAGGGGGGGGGCATGGACTTGTGCTTCCATTCATGTGGGAATGTCAGGATGGAGGGGAATGTGGGTGTTTCCAAGCACTCAGTGGTGCTCTGGCCGTCGGCTTGCAGAGGAGGCGTCTCTGCTGTGCGTGTGTGGGGGTATCTGCGCTATGTCCCCCCCCCCCGTTGGCCTGCTCCAGCTGCGTCACCTCATGCTCTTGCACATGAATGCCAGTATGTCAATGGTTTGCTTTCTCTCACAGGCTCAGCCCCCTCTGCCCCCCCCTTAGCCACAGCTGCCAAAGGAGGCCATAGGATTGTTGAAGGGAGCGAGAGGTGGGGAACCCCAGACTTTTTTTTTTTTTTTTTTCTTCATCCCGTTTCCTCACAGGCTGTAAAACTCAGAAGGGGGTGCAGGGTCCATCTGAAGAGGCATCGTTAAATGTGCACTAGGCACCACGATAAGCAGAGTCCCGCCTCCAACCCCCCTCTACATAAACTGGGCTTTGAAGGAGCCTCACAGGAGGGTGGGTGATCATGAAGAGCTGCTAGTGAGGAAGTGGATGTGGTAGGTGGTGCTGGCCAGTGCCGATGCATTGTGGGATTGCACGGTGGATGGTAGGAGGAATGCAGGACCCAAGGACAGTTCTGGGCTCCACATGAAGGTAAATACAGGCCGGTGTGAGACTGGGGTGGGGGCAGGGGCCAGGGGGGCTCTGTCACTCCTGAAGGTGCTGCTTTTGCTGGGAGCGTACTGTGTAGCTGTGAGCCGGTCTCACATGGCATCATTGTGAACGCGTGTGTATCTAATCAGAGAATCTGTGCCTCCCCCGTTCTTTGGAAACCTGCGGTCGATTGCCTTCTTTTTGAACGAGTTCAGCTCCAGCTTGTTAGTATTGTTCCTGAAATTATTGCTGTGGGGAAACGTCGTTAAAGTGAAACAGAACGTGCCTGGATGATTGTCACATGGTGGTTAGCGTGCCAAGTCAGATGGCCATTTTGCAGTCGGCGCTGATTTGGACCGAGCTGCCACCCTGAGCGGTCGTGTGGCCGTGATGGAAACGGCATCTCTGCCACCCTGATGTCGCGTCTACAGCCCTCACGTGGGGCTCTCTGAGGCTGGTCAGCCGTGAGATGAACATGTTTACTTTGTCATCCTCGGATGTTGCGTTGTCTCTCCCGTACAGTGACTCTTTGCTGCACCTCAGCATTGTGTAAGTCTTGGCGAAGCTTTGACTGGGGGAACAAGTTTGATCCTCCCTGACCAATAAGAATGCCGCTCCATCCCCACTCCCTCATAAAACCTTACAAGGTTGTTTGTGTCTCCATGGAAACAGCATGGTGAGCAATTCATGGGGAGGGGAAGGGAGGGCACGGACAATCACGGTGCCAGGATGAAGCCCACCCAAGGCTGTGGCCCTCCTTTCTCTGGTGGGTGTTGGAATTTCCCTCTGCTTGCAGGAACGGGGCAGGGGGGAGTGAGTCTCAGACAGGAAGGGGCCTGAGCACTCCACAGAGGAACCACAGCTCCTCCTGGTCCAGCTTTCTGGCAGGGACGAGCTGCAAATGCCGCAAAATTTCCTGACGTTGAGTCCTCTGCTCTGAGACTGTAACGGGTCATGGTAGCGTTCCTGTGACAGCTGAGCCGCACCCGGGTCCTGGGCCAGCAGGCAAAATGTGGTGGGGGGGGGGGGCTTTAAACCACTTGCCAGCATGCTTAAATCAATGCAATGTGAAGGACCCTGCAGTGTCTGGAAAAGGTTCTGTGACTCTGGTTTCCTCAGAAATCACCTCTTTTCTCCTCTGCACCTTAGGCATATGATGAAAGTCTGTTCAGAGCCTTTGGGTCTGAGCTCTCTCTCCCCATCTCTTGTCTTTTCTCAGCCATAACCTGCTGCACGCCCCACTATGAACGCCCTCTGTTATAGGCCCATTTTTCTGTAGCAGGAAGGAGTAATCTCCAGTTACGATAACACCTTTCTGGTGGATGCAATTTGCTGGCGGATTGAACAGATGGATCGCTGTTTTCTGTGGTCGTTTTGTAAGGCAGATGTTTTGTAATATTTTCTTGAGGTGCATGTTTTTCTTTTATCCCACCCAATTGTATTCATTAAATATGCCTTCAGACCTAACAGATCACAGAACCTGTGTTCCTGTTCTTAAATAGCTGCTGTTCTTAAATAGGAGCTGGTGGCCTTGATTGATTCTGTTTGGCTTGGCCTGTTACGCTGCTCGCATGGTTAATGAAGCCCCAATCTGATATTGCATCTCCTTGCTTTGAAAAGCCACTTCTTCACAGACAGGTTCTGTAACGAGTCATATGCCTGGTTAGTCTGTAGTGCTTTGAAAGTTTTACACACTGTTCCACATCGATATAATTTTCACTAAATCATTTCTGGTTCACTGTCCTGGTGCGTCCAATTACTTGGACGTCCCTGGCTGCCTTCAAAGGCTCGTTTTGGTTTGAGCTTGGGGTTAGTAGCTCCTTCTGTTACCGGTATCCTGCCACAGTGTTCTGACCTGACCAAACCATCTATCTGAGTGATCCTCAGTCCCACCGGTCACATGTTTGTTGGCATGTTCTGAGGGATGTCAGCACCCCATCATGTGACCACCTGCACTCAACCCTTTAAGCCGCACTGGAGGACCGGGGAGGTGAAACTGAAGCTTGCTCTTCTGGGAGCAGATGCTTTCCCACGTGGCTCTGTTGTTTTTTGTTCGTTCTTTCAGCTTAGCTACTCTTTGTTTCCATGAGTTCTCCTTAAGGGGTCGGCTGACATGTAGGCTGGGTGAGGTGCGTCCTGCAACACCCGGTATTGTAAGTTTCCAGCTAATGTGTTAGCTGGTAGTGGTTGTGGTATAGGTAGATCCGACACATGGACGACAGTAAGCACGTTCCTCTGAAATATCCCATGGCAGAAATATGGGGTTCCTTATATTCTAAGATTCATTAGATTCCTTTAAAATTGCTGCTGGTAGTATTACACTGCCTCTGTGTGGCAGTAATGAGAGAACTTAGCCTGGTAACCAGTCACATGGGTCCTGATGTGAACCGACAGCTTGGTATTCCTGCCCTCTGAAGTCTAATTGCAGCTCTGCATGCCAGATTTTGTTCTCTAGTAGCCTGAACCCGCAGAGGTCACCCCGTCGGTAGGCTGTAGCTCATCAACTCAACCCCAGCTGGGCACAGAAGGGCTTGCGAGCTGTCTGGCTGGGTCAGAGATCACTGGAGTTTGGTCAAAAGAGTCAGTGAGGTGTGATTTGGTTTCTAAATCTGATTAGCATGTTTGTGATTGAGTTGAATTGGACGAATAAATGACTGACCCTACCAGTAGAGAGCAGAGGATTTACTGCCGTTTCTGTGAGAGCTTGTCTTTTGTTCTCCAGACCACGTTGCTCATGGGCATTCTCCCGGTGTCACCATGACCCTGGGTGAACTTCCACTTGACTAAAAACAGGAAGCTGGCATGACAGTAAATTAAACTTGGAAACTGAGACGGCTCTGTTTGGTTTATTGTCCCATTGTTACCCAGAAATCCAGTGGATCACTGAAACAGAAATTTTGTTTTCAGACTTCATTATAGTCAAACACATGTATTACTATAAGTCTGGGGTTTCCCCTCATGTTTGCCAGCATGATGAGGAAGCAAGAGTTTTAAAAATACTTCAGTCTCCTCCTCCAGTACTAATTACAAGGAAGATGTGCATTATATCTATAGATATCTTGTCTGTCTTGAAGATCATTATAGATGAAAGATGATAAGGTATCAAAATAGGTTTGCAATGCTATGCTGTGGACCCTCGTGGAAGACATTCGGCAGCAGATAAAGGCACTGTTGGGGGACAGTTGCCACTCATCATACCAGGTGGTGTCCTGACAGTTGCCGGAAATGGGTAGGCAGGTCTTCGGGCGATTCCTCTCGTTGAACCTGCGCAGACTGTGACCAAAGGGAGCCACTGAGTTGACGCAGGTTTTTCATTGACGTCTGGAGGAGCTCATGCTTTCTCTTCTGTCCCGGAGGAAGCTTCTGGAATTACATTGATACACTTACTGATTAATGGGAGCCCTGTGTCTTTAGGAAGGGAAATTTTAAAACGGCGACTGAGTGGCAGCCCATGGAAATGCCGACCCGTAAAGAATGTGGCGGGAATTCCGGCTTCTTATGTGGATTTTTGGGCTTTCCAGTTTTTTGGAAGTACCAGGTCGTCCCAAGGAGACAGTAAGACGACTACTGTATCTCCAGATAACTAGAAGGGATTGAACTTCAGGCAATGCCACACAGGAGCGAAGCTAAGGTCTCTTATTTTGAAATGTAGGCGAAGCCCATGGTGTTTCTGCACTGCAATTACGTGTGGGAAGACTATTCATTTTATATTAACTGGATTCACTCTGCAATTTGTGTGCCGTTTCCATGATGTGTTAGAGTTAATTGCAGATGCTTTAAGGGGAGTTTTTTTCAACAGTATACAAAGGTGATGGTAGCATTAGAACAGAGATGTTTTTTTTTTTTTTCCTCAGCGAATGCTAGTTTCTGTTTTTTTCCGCGGGTGTTAAGACGCTGAATGGTCCCCATATAACCTGGAAATGTTATGGAATGACCTGCGACTGTAGGCATTCAGATTCAGTTTCAGGCTGAGTCTGAGATTTGTTGTATTACCAGATTTGTGTTTTACAGTCCAAAAACCCCTATCAATGCTGGCATTTCCACTGTGCTTCTCGCGGCTTAATCCCTGTCGTGGACATTGTGATTGGATTTGTTTTTTGAGAGAGGACTGTTTGCTTAGATATTAGCCCTAACTCCGGCAGGTTAGGAGGATGGATTCTCTTTCTCACACACACACACACACATATATATTTGTATTCATATCATTATAGGGACTCTCCATTCATTTATACGGGAAAAACCCTAATCCCAGCAATGACAACCTTAACCTCTACCCAGCCCTAACCTTAACCAAAAGCAACCAAATAAAATACAAGTCTTTCCGCATTTTTAGTTTTATAAAATTGAGTTGCTCCTTGTGGGGACTGGATAAATGTCCCCACAAGGTCAAAATAACAGGTTTTTATCACATTGTGAGGACATTGTGTGTGTGGTCATGTATATATTACACGCACACATACCGCTATTCTGTCGTGTAGGCGGTCCCCTCTGCAAGAATTGTGCTATAACAAGACGTTTGCATGCACCAAATGTCAAGGCACATGCATTTGAAGGAAGCAGGCCTTCGCTCCCGACAGCCCCAGGCAGCAGACAGTCTGTTCAGAGAACTAGAAGAGGATTCCAAGCTGGACCTCTCTGCATTGTGTAAGCAGCGAGGTCTTCAGTGCTCATCATTTCATGCGACGCTTTTGGCAGGGGGCTGCTGGTTCATAAATCCTGCCAGTGAAAGTAACTGTGGTGCAGACCATGTCGCCGCTGTTCTGGGTTTCAGGGATGATTCCCAAATGAACCCCTGTAGGTCCCCCCCGCCTTCTCCCGAGATGCTCATGTGCCAGCCACCCGGAGCTGAACATCCATGTATGAATGTTGTGGGGTATTAGCGTGCACTAACAGCATTAGCAGGAGAGTGCAGATAGAGATAATGATGGCTGTGGATCTCCTGCATAAACCTGCAGGTGGCTAGCAGGGGGCCTCTCTGCCTCCATAGTATAGGATCCCCTCACACTTAGGACCTTGTCTACCTGAATGCCAGCAGCCCTTGCATGGAAGATTGCAAACATGTCGGTGGGCATGTAAGTTCCTGGGTGGGGGTTCAAGGGTCAGTAAATGGATTAAGTGGATTAGGTCAGAGAGAGAGGTGAGTGGACAGTTCCTAAGCCCCTCCCTGCAGGGGATCACGGTGACTGGCTGCAGCAGATTACACTAAGCAGGAGATGGAGGTTTCCAGGCGTATCCCTTTGATCTTAACGTTGAAGTCTTTCCCAAGTTTGCTTCGGAATAATCGGCGTTTCGCTTTCCTGCAGCCCTGTTATCCCGGAGTTACCTTTAATTGCAGATTACCGAGGGAGAGGCGTATTCTGTCTTGGGCGTCCGCATTTCTGCAGAGCAGCCCGGCATGTTTGCATGTTCGAATAGCTGTTTTGTGACTGGTGTGCACACGGAGTGCTTTGTATAACAGCCCGTTGTTGGTATAAGGGAAGTAGGAGGCGTGTGTGTGAGAGCCTCATCTGCCCCTTGCGTGTCCCCTGATTTGATTAGGAACACAACGTGCTCCCCCCACAGAATCGCTGTCTGGTCTTCCGGCTCCGCTCTGAATGCAAGTCTGGATGGAGTCTCGCGTTCACCCTGAATTTTGGTTCTTTGCCAGTTTTGCGAAAGCCGGACAACATGGAAAGACTTTTTTTTGTGCAAGAAAGAATGTGAACGGGGGAGCTGGCAGCAAATTGATAGGCTGGGATTGGACGGCTCTGCAGGCCAGTTCCTGTCCCTAGGAACCTGGTTCTCAGCACCCGCCCACAGGCTCCCTGGGGCAAAAGCAGCTACTTTGCCCTATTAGGCATGCACCGCGGCCTGGCGGATTCGATGTGTAGGTTTGCCCAGATGGAGGGCGGGCCTTGCTTGGAAGGGGGCGGGATAGCAGTTTCTGTTCCTGCTAAGTCCACTCTAATTGGATAGGAGTCCGACCCCCCACCAAATCTCCTGATTGGACTGTCAAGGAGGTCGTCCAGCAAGGGCAACAGGTGTGCTGGGCTGAGGGCAAACTTAGTCCGGTGTGCGGCAGAAGAGGAAACGTGCCGTCTGTTTGAAAGGATTTCTCGCAATCTCGATTGGAAAGCAATGGAGTATTTCTAAGGAAGCCTTTCTGGAGGTCTGTTCCAAATGTGTTTTCATTTTCTGGTCTGTGTTCTGCATCTGATTTCAGGTTGGAATGTTTTGTGCACCTCAAGTGCAAGTATATTTAAAGTTTTAGATATTTTGGGAGAACCAGCAGAGTAGGTTTGGTCAAAAATGCATGTATATGAATGTTGACAGTTTTGTTTAAAAATCAGGACCTTTGTATATGGAAAGTTTATTTTTCGAGGGTTTCTCTAGGACTAGTGAAAAGGGAAATGGCTATGCGGGGTCAGTTTGGAGGAATTATTCTGGGATGGTAGGTTTCCTGATTTCTCATTTTACTGTAATCCTCCACTTTGGGAATACTGCTGATATTTGTGGGTTTCCACTTTAAGATGAACCCAAACCTCTTGCTGATAGCCAGTGGCCAATGGGCCGAGGTAATTTCGCTTAAGCTAGGTACTGAATCATTCCAGGGCAGCCACACTTGTAAATGTCATTTGTAAATGGCTAGGTGACTTCCTGTTAACCTTTCCGTAATGGCAGCATCCGAAAGAAAGTAACAGGCTAAGGAAGCTGGACGTAACAAAGTACATTCCAGAGAGGCTTAAAGTCAATGTAACACCCTGTAATTTGTATCCTTAAAGACGGGCATCAGTCACTCGTAGGTGATCGCTGTATCTCATGAGAAGGACTCATGTGAGAAGTGATGGCTATGTTATCTCATTGCGATGCATTACCAACAGTTTGTTTAATCCTGACTTGAGAGATCCCACTTTTGGTGTCAGATTGGCTATTATTTCACTTTCACAAATGCCGTTCCGGGTTCTCTGAATCCATGGTCCATTGTATTAACTCTGGATGCTGAAGAGCTTCAGTGACCCCCATCCCTGTTTTGGAGGTCAGGCCCCCAGCCAGGCCTATAATCTGCCATGGGATCTAGCAGCATGGCTGTGCTGTCGCCGTTTCCTAAGGCTGCGCTGCTGGTAATCGTTCCGGATGGGTTTTCATTTGCAGAGTCTCTCCGCAAATATGCAGCCCTGCAGCTGCAACGCACGAGCCTGGGTGTTCCCCACCGTGGCCGTGCCAGGGCTTAAACAAGGGGCCGCATTCATGTGAAACGGAGCCACCTCACAATGTGGCATTTTTACACAAATGGGTCAGTAATTGCCTTTATTCCCCGACAGTGATGTGGTTGGATGTTACTACTTTTACTGGTCCTGGAATGGGCTCCTGCACCGGCCTAGCTGCTCTCCCCTCCCCATCCTGCTCCATCCTGCTCCATCCTGTACAACTAATCCAGTTCTGTTACTAAAATTTCCATGTGGGGATTTCAAAGTGACCTTATTCGATACCTGGTAATGAAAAGGTAAAAACTAAAAAAGGTCAGAGAGACATATTTAGATTACAAAATGGGACTGTCGGTGTGTTCTGTCATGGTGAGGACGAAATGTTTCTCCCAGCTGTATCCCATAATGCATTGTGGTGCAGTCACCCACTCTTGCTGTCTAGCTAATAGCCTGACCAGCTTGGATTAGACACTGAGATCTGCTAGATGTTACTGGTAAACCCAGACTTCTACACCATTACTGATTTTTCAAGAATCCCCTTTTATCTTTTGGGGGTTGGAAAAACAATACCCCCCCCTTAATTGCCATGTCCTTTTCTCATGGCCGCTTTGTTTGCATGTCAGGGAGGCTCCTGATGCATTAAGTGCCACGTCACTGAACCTGCACAGCCGTCTGAGGCTGACACCCCTGGAACAAGATTAGCCCTCCTTCCGCTCAAGGCCTGGGGTGTGTCAGGTGACCTCTTGTGTGAGGAAGCCCTTTTAGGATCAGTCTCCCAAAGTCTTGTCCTCGTATCCCGGGGGCCTGTGACTGTTTATTGCGAAAAGCTTTCAGCTCTGCGTATCACAATGTTTACTCAGTCGCCACAAATGTGTTGCACTTCTTTGAAAGCTGAGCTTTTACTTATGGGTTTTATGGTGTCATAGTCATGGTAATTCCCGTCTCAAGGCGAGGGCTGTGCCAGCCAGCCAATACTCCGTGCTGTGATGCAGAGGAGACCCGTGTTCTGGGGAGCTGTGAGTCTGCTGCTGTAACTATTTTGTGCCCCATATGCCTTCCCACAATAACAGAACAGAAGCACTGAAGTCATCAGAAGTGATTTTTTTTTTCCCCCGCTCATCTAAACATTTTGGACAAAAAATTTGGACAGAATGCTGGGGGAGTAACCTGTAAGCGGAGGGTGCTTCAGTTTTGGTGCAGCACTCCTGGGAATAGGACCAAGCCCGCCCCCGCTTACATCTGGCCTGTTATCTTTCACTATTTAAGGCAGCTGCGCTGCTGTACCCCCCGCAACCTGCCATTATCACAGCCCTGCGGTGCCATGAAAACCCCGTTACCAGCATTAC
>JAAGVU020000025.1:16252184-16320530 GCA_011763525.2 Mormyrus iriodes
GCAGTTCTGAAGGCGAAAGGGGGTCAAACACCGTATTAGTATGGTGTTCCTAATAATCCTTTAGGTGAGTGTATATACCTGTGCAAATAGCAAATAGTGTCAATTTATTATTTATATTAGTTAATTTCATTTCATTTCAATGGTCACATTTTACGGTTTTTGCAAAGAACTCTGGGATTTTTTTCCTGCCTTTAAGGACTACAGCGATTTGCACTCCTAAAGATTCTGGCTACAGATCTCCACACTCTAACCATATTGCACAATGCTTGTGTACTGTTGAAGAAAAACACATAAAATTCATTGTGAAATCTTAGTAATTTGCAGGGAAATTACTTATGTTGAGAGTTTTGGAATGTGGCTCCTAATGAGCATAGATCACCTATCCAAAATGGGCTCTTCTTCCGGCTTTGGCTTGGAGTTGTAAATGCTAGTGGGATGTCAATTTTAATAGGCAACCTGCTGTGTGGCTTGAGCCTTTGTCCTGTTGAATGGACGTGTGTGTTTAACCACGTCAAGCTGAGCCCGTTAAAAGCTTTGTGAAGAGGCTTGGGTGAAAAATCACTCTGCACTGATTAGCTCAGAGCTTTGTGAGGCGTTCTGACCTTTGACCTCTGAGAGAATGGTCTTCAGCAAAGCCCTTGGTGGACAATTACCCCTCGTATCAGTACTTTAGAAAGAGTTGGTCAAACAGCCTGCTGGATTTTGTTGTCTTCAGCTCAAGGCGTGAACAGGCCAAACAAAAGCTACACCAAGACCACTTTTTTTTCCCTGAGAGGTGCACCTTAAGCTCAGAATATCTTGCCTCTGTCGGAACGGCAAAAACAAACGCTACAGAGCACAGACAATCTGTTGATAAGCTTTTCCAGAGTGCAGCGCCCTTAATCGGCCAGTTCTTCTCTGTTCCAGTGACACAGGTGGTGAGGCTTCAAGGAGGGAGGAGATAGGAAGGGTGGTGTTTCTGTCTGCCAGTCTGCATTGCTTTTCTATGGGCAGCAGACAGGAATTCCAAGAATCGCAAAGAGGTTTCACACTGACTTTGGCTGGAATCCCAGCTATTCACCCAAGGCCACACCCCCTTAATTGCCTTATCCTCCTCACAAGTAATGAAATTCCAGGTAGTAGGTGACCTGAACATGAGGGTTTCCTGATGTATAATTCCCAGATGGCATGTGTAGTGGTCATATGGATCGGGTCTGTCTTGGTCAGGTCTGGTATCATTGTATTAATGTGTTAACTAACCCAAATGTTAACTTGGGTGCTCCCTACTCTCTCGAGCTTGAGAACGCAGTCGAAGATCCGCCAACCTCTCGTTGTCTGATTGGTCATCTGGTCGCCCTACATGGAATGTAAACAGTAGAGATGGGCTGATTTTCTTTTCAACCTGATTTGATCCCATACCAAGGTTGGAACTACGGATATCTATCCCATCGATACTTAGTGCCGTTATAATCCTGATGATACAATATGCCGGGGGGGGGGTGGGGGGTAGGGGGCACCAGCGGATCAATTGTTCCATTTCCCTAGTCACTAGTGTCCGGTCCTCTGAAAGTCTTTACTTTACCCCGCTTGGAGCTGTTTTCAATGGTGCGTTCCCTGTTGCTGACCTGTATGCAGCTAAAAAGGGTGTCTCACAGTCTGAATGCTTCATATTTGCAGAAAAAGGAACTAATTTACAGGTCACTAGTCAACTAATTTACTGGTCAGTGCGCGTTTTTGTTTGATTCAGCGTGGTTGGAAATAAATGACGCCAAAAAGCGCGCGTGTGGATAGAGAGAGTTTTCTTTTGGAAAAACTCAATTTTTAAAGAAAACGTAGCAATGTGGGTGTGGCCAGAGGACTAAGTGGTGCCTGTTAGCTTTCCGTAGGAGGTTGGGGCGGCTATGGTTTGATGCGTAACGGAGCAATTGTTTGCTACAGATAGTACTTGCAGCCGCAGTATGTGAGGATATTAATCTGTATGTATAAATAATGTCTGAATGATGGACTGTGTCTAGTTCACTGATCTTCTGCATTGTTGCCATTGAATCAGTCCTATCTGGCTCATAAATTGGAAGCCGCCTCCCCCTCTTTGCTTGGTGCCTACCTACTTCAAGGGCGGCCCTTTGACTTTTAGCACAGAGGCCCTTTGTCTTGCTGCGGGAGAGCGCCTGAGATGTGACGACGAGATAAGCAAACGGCCTTGCAAATCACCTCTCGGCAGATCGTGTGTCTGTGTGTGGAGGTGTGTTGGAGGTCTCATCAAGACATGAGTCTGCTTTCCCCTCTCCATTGCACAAGCAGGGGAAGTGCTTGCTTTCCTTTTGGGGGGGCGCGTTGTCTCTCTGTCCATGATCTATGTGATGCTGCGATTCCACCTCTGGCTCCTCACACTGTTACCCTGTCTGAGCTTGTTCCTGATACTTCAAAGGATGTTATCACCTGCAGATGCTGGGACGATGACGACAGCTGCCAGGTGACTAGTTTCCAGGATTTGGGGGGGGGAGGGGTTAACACAAACCGAATCTTGTTTCCGAGGATTACTCGGTGTGATATTTAAAATATAGAGTTTGCCTTGTGTGCTCCAACTGCGAAAGGCCTACATGCCTGAGGAATTTGCGGTGGGCGGGTGACAGTAAATACAGCACAGTCACGGATGATGGAGGAGCCTCGGCTCTGTGACGTCAGCCTGACTGCCACAAAAACACGCTCTCTCTCTCTGACCTAGTCCCGCAGTTACTCCACCCATTGTGTATATGGGATGGTAACAGGTCAGTAACTGGTTTAAATGGTCCTGTAACTCGGCTGATGTAGTTGCAGTGTGTCCTAATCTCCAGCTTGAGGTCACGACTGCATCAGCTTCTGGTAATAGCAACATTACGCTTCCCAGGTAGCTGATAGTGTGGAATCCACCTTTGAAATATTATATAATAACAAGAGCCCTCAGTGAGTGATGTGCTTAAACTTAAGCCCTTAGAGCAGGTATGACAAAAACTGTCACTTTGTTTTGAGTGGGCAGTGTCAGTATGCCACACCAAGCACGTTCCCTGAGACGGGTGCTGGTTCCTTCAAAGGGCTGGTTTCAGGGTCAGCACGTGTGAGTGCCGTGTGCTTTCCACACCGCCTGAATCCTGGTGTCTTTGCCAGCACCACAGCCGTGCCACCACCCCCCCTCCAACTCAGCTCCAAATCACGTAGCGAGTGCCAGCGTGCCTGATGGGGTGAGGTCGTCCGTCACGAAGAGTAAGAGAACGGACTTGGTTTCTGCACGGCGTCACTCACAGCTGAAAAAAAAGAACCACAGCCTGTTCAGTTCGCTCCTGTGCACACAAAAGCAGGCGGCCATGTTTAATGCAGTCAACATACTGTCACGTTTACGCAGATATAGCTCTGATGTGTTCTGAGTCCACCTGGTGCATGCAGAACTCTGATTTCTTTACATGGCATGACTTGGTGAACTTGCTGATGTTTTTGATTAGAGTTGATTAGAGAACTTGTCCATTGTGTGGTGTAGACCTTGTTGTGCTTGGGCAGCAGATGGGCAGCGGATGCGGTGGGGGTGCGATTCTTGCTGTTCTGTGTACCGTTAAGGGGAAGTCCTCGAAGATGGACACTGTCAATGTGTAACGTGGAACGATAAGGTAAGCAAACAAACGAGTCGTATTGTGAGGGAGTGGTACTCAGTGACAGCCCCACAGGATGCTGGTGTGTCTTTGTGTGTCTTTGTGTGTCTTTGTGTGTCTTTGTGTGTCTTTGTGTGTGCTTACAGAGCACCCAATAATCAATGTACCAGGTCCCTCCGTTCGTATGGTGGGGAAAGCTGACCGCTCACTCTGGCTGTGCTCTGTTTGTATCCCTCGTGCTGTGCAATCGTTTTAAAGAGCCTCATGTGCCAACATGAGCTCTGCTGCCACCAGGAGGCGCTGCCAGCATGTGATCAGATCTTACTTCATAAATCAGGTATAAAAGTAAATGTAAAACAAAAGTGCTTTGTTTGAATGTTGCCCTACAATAGTAAATGCTATAAGGCAGAACATTATACTCTAATTTCTGTTTGTATAATTTATGTTTGGGGATTTTCTCGCTGATGGAACAGGGCTGAGGAATGCAAGCTGTGTTAAAGGTATGAATGAATATCGCGGGAGGTGTTCAGGGACTTACTGAGCTCTCTTCCTGGTTAGTCGGTTCCGCTCCCCCAGATGAACATGAAATCCATGTTTATTCTGCATCATTGGATCCGCAGTATTCTAACTGCACCCTGCCCTTACCTTGGAGCAGCCGTTTCCTGCGTGTTAGGCTGTCAGAATTGGTTTGCAGAAAGTGTATCCTTTTCCCTCCAGCAGGGGAATTCCTGGCTGTCTTACTCGCTGGTGCCAGCCCGTGCGGAGTGCCGTGACCGGTCCCGCTGGCATTCTGCTGCGTTCCCCGGTGATGTGAGCGCAGCGACCTGCGCGATCTCACAGGGGAATGTTGGCTGAGCCCCAGCCCTGGACTTTGAGTTCCAATGCTGCTTTTGTGGCTCGCTGGCGGGATTCGGGAGGGAGGTGGCGCTGTGGGCCGACACATTCCTGCCCTGGCAGCCCCGCCCCCTCCTCAGCTCTCCCCTCCTCGCAGTCTAGGAGGACGTGCTCCTTTGTGTCTCCTGCAAGTCAAGCCTTGGGCAGTGATAGTCACGGCTCACCTGCGACACCGCGAGGTCCTGCCACTTCGCTGGAGACGTGCCAGTGCCACGCGGAGCCCTATGAGGGAAGCCCGGGTACTGGGAAGTCTGCCCAACCAGCTATCCCCTCCTCCCACGCCGGGAGTGAGGAGAGATGAAAACGACCGGCAGGAGCAGGTCGTGGGGCCCTGTGGCCGGCGGCTGGGGAGCGGGTGTCTCTCGGGCGCCGAGCGCGAGGACCAGCCTGGAGGACAGGCGCCTTCTCAATGGCTTTAACCGCAGGATCTCCCGCCTCTTTGGTGAGTCGCTCCCAGGCCGGGGTCACTGCTGTAGCCAGGGGTAGTAGCTGCGCATGTTGGGGTTGGGCTCCGGAAACTGGTGGAGCTATGGTAACATCTCAGGTGTGAGGTGAGCTCAGCCCCCTCCAGGGTTTCCGGCTCCCTGTGCAATAGGCTGAACCTCGGCTCTGTGATGTAGTGAGAGTGACTTACTGTAGCAACAGCCCTGATGTCACTCCTCCTCTGGCGCCCTCCCCTTCCTCAAAGGCTTGCGCTCAACGCCCAGCTGGATGCTGGGGTCTAATTCAGCTGCCGTCCAGGTATTTGCGTTCGCTCTGTAGTTTGGTTTCCATTTTTGCCAGATTTCCATATCATTTGATTTGGTCTCTGGGTGTTATCTACTGCATGCTGGAAGACAACAGCACTGAGCTATTCTAGGACATCCCTGCCGGCCGGATGGGCCAGCAGAGCCCTGGGGGGCTCGATCTGTGCACCGTATGGTCCTGCCGGCTCAACCCTGCCGTTGCGGAGGCATCTATTGTGCGCTTTTTGTAGTCGCTGTTACATTCTGATGTTTATTTTTGCCTTCAGCCATAATTTTGATTGAATGCTTTTACCTCTGTGTGGGGATGAGGGATTTCATTAAAGTAAAGGCTAAAGGTGCCCCCCCCCTGCCTGGTGGGGACACTGATACTACAATGTTCACACTGGTGTTTTTCAGAATAGCTGAAGGACTTTGCAGTTAAATATTAGACCGGTGGCATTTCTCCATGTTTGTGTTTTCGTATCTTGCATCTATTCCTGTAACGTGCCGGGGGGGTCAGAGTCCGCGGTGGCCCTGCCCTGATTGGCTGCCGAAGCAAAGCGCCTCCAGTTTGAACGTGTTTTCTTTCAGAGTTGCAGACCGGAATCAGATGCATCCTTCTGTGCACCAGAGGACGTCTTATTCCATACTGAGTGTGGGAGGGGGGAGAGCATGTCTGAGATCAGGACCTGTGGGTTTGGGGGACAGTAGCTGGACACAGCTGACAAATTCACATACTCTTGAAAATGTTCGACTTTCGGTTGAAAATCGAGAGGCTATTTACCATCCGACCTCTTATCTCAGGCCCTGCTTGGTGCCCCCCGAGCCTCCTGACGCACAGAGCTCTGTTCCTCATAACGAGTCACAAACCACAAGTCAGCCACAAACCCAAAAAATAGTCCCAAGGTCTGCCTGTGTTGGTTTATACTGGTATAATTACCTGTGTTTTGTCTCACCAGGTGGAATAACAAGCTCTGTTCTATATAAAGCATTTCTCAAACCTACTCAGGAGTGGCTGTTGGGTATGTTTGCGTGTTCTCTTGCTTTGACCTGACACGAAATTTCACCTACAAACCGGTCGAGTTGTCGATTTTCTGTGACCGGACCTGATCGGATGATGACCCATGATCAATAAGGCCCTCGGATCAGTGCTGGTTCAATCTGCTTGGCTAAAGCCTGTGCAAGATCCCGCTAATGGAAATGTGCTTTGCGTGTTAATTAGCATGCATGATTTGCCAATGATTTAATGATGCTTATTTTGCCAGATGAAGTGAACTCCCTGATCTGATATGTAGCTGACATGATGGAGCAGGAAAATAAAATAATCCCACAAAGAAAAAAAAAAGTTTTCCTGTAGCAGGATAGTTACATATACATACCATTTGCAACTAACTGCTTTGGAATCAGTGCATTAAAAAATGCTGAAGGTGATGAACTCACTGGTTATGATAATGCCAAATACCTTTATTGTTTTGTGTGGAAGGGACCAGACCAATAGTATGGTGTCCCAGTTAGAGAGGCTGCCACTACCTTCCATACTCAGGTCTGGTATCTGCCTGCTTTGGTTGCTGTGGGAAACAAACTGATAGGCCAGACCAGACCACAGGAAGCTTAAGAATAAGGAATGAAGTCATGTGTCTGGGTCTGCCTTTGTGGCCGGTGCAGCTCTGTGCTGTGAGCACACAGGAGGGCCCTGTTTCTGTTCTGTTATTTTTTTTCCACGGTATCGTATGTGACCGGACTCCTCAACCTGACTGGTCCACACAGGATTTCCCCTTTTTGGGGGTGACTAGGGGGGCGGTTTCCGTTTGTGTGATCCCCAGCCACCCGGTAACACGGTAGCTGCTGGTCTGGTGACCTCTGACCCCCCCTTTGGCCATCGTGTTTATGCCCAGTGACGTGACTGTGTTCTCTGCCCTGTCTCAGGGGATGTATCCATTTTTTCTGCTGACTTCGGCTCGTAATGGGTTTCCCAGCGGCCCAGATGAGCAGATGCTAGATGCTGTTCGGACTCGTTTTCCAGAAATGCTCCGCTCTCTGTCTGGGCTACAGATCATGCTGTGGTCTCCTCATCGTCTGTTTTGACACTGTAGCCGCTGAACTGCTTCCCTCTCTGGCTTTTAATTGAATTTGGAAGATTCTGAAGCCACATATGGGGCCATTTATTTGATTTAAGAGTCCAGACAGAACACGTCTCCGTGTACAAATAAAAACCAAAAAACAAAATCCCTCTCTTGAAGGAGCAGTTTTAAGTCTGTTTTAGATCTTCCACGTCTACTTATTCTTTCCCAGTGTGCGTGTTGGCCTAGGCTGAAACAAGCTTAATCCTCACACCCATCTAGAACTGGGCCCATGGCCCAGTGACGTCATTCTCTCCCCGAAAGGTGTGGCTCTGAGCCTCTGCAGGTCCTGCTCCTTCATGTTCCTTCATGTGATGACAGCCACTGAGCTGTCAGGTGCTGGGAACGGCTCACGGGTAAGATGATCCCGCCTGCAGTATGTTTCCTCTGCCTGATCGGGCGGGTGGGGCGCGCTGAGGTCATGGTGATACAGCCGACAGGAAGCCCAGACTGCTCTTGTGGAAGATTGTTCAACATGGGCTTGTTAGGTTTACAGCTAGAGAGGCCTCTAATGGCCTCATGCTGAGTCACAGCAGTGGAGTCCTCGTGCGACCCCCCCCCCCCCCCGCCCCCTTCTGTGCTGTTACTCTGTCTGGCCCCTTTTTTTTGATCCGGGCCTCCATGTCCCCCCCTTTCTGGCCCAAATCCAGGGCCCAGGGTCTACTGCCTGCCACAGCCCAGTGGGGAAACCCTGGACCTCTGTAGGCTACTGGCTGCTGTAATTATCCCTCCCCAGTGTATCATTAAGCCACAGTACCCACAAAGACTTTAATTTACCAAAAGAGAGGTATCAAAATGGCAGGGGAGGGCTGGTCCATGTAGGTGTGTCCCTTCATGGCATTCTGACTCACCTAAGGCCCTGCTTCCTGCTAGGCCTGGCACCTAAAAGGAGATTCCCCCGGAACTTCCTGCAGACCGCCAGATGGGGGCAGCTTTGAACAGATAGCTCATACTGCCCCCTTGGTGTGTTCTCAAGACCTCACGTTTGTTATAATGGTACCAGAAGCGACGTGGAGCTGTACGCTGCGAAAATGCGGGGTCCCGTTCCCATCTGTACTCTCCAGCCATCCTTTCTCACAAAAGTCCCAGATGTCCTGAGAATGGAGCAATCAATGGAGAGCCGTGTGGTGGTGCTTTTGTTTCTGAACTTACGGTGTCGTTGGCTTTTACCGTGTGCCTTCCTATGTGTTCACTTCGTGGTTTCTGAGAACTTGTCCTGTTTGCATCACACCAGCCCCCCCCCCCTTTCCCCACTTATCTCCTTCGTACGTAGACTGTGATCCCTCATGACTTGTCTCCTCATTTAAGGATCTAGCAAAGAGAACTGTGTGGCTTAGCTGCTAGGCACTAAGCCAGCGGTCCACTGGCGGTGCAGATCTTGACTTGGGGTCAGAAGGTCCCAGGTTCAGGTTCATACTCAGGAGAAGCGACTTTGACTGTTTTACTCCAAGTAGACCTTTCACCATGACTGTCAATGCGAATGATGCGATCTTGTCTGCCTGCCTCCTAATCTTAAAGCAACAGATTGTTGTTGACTGAAACCAGGTGCTTGTGGGGTTCGGTACTGTGACCTGAAAGTCAGGGATTCTCAGTAATTTGTCTTGCTCAGCCCAGATGTTCTTCTGTGTTCTCTCCTCCCCCCTTTCAGAATCTCCTCGGTTGTCCACGGCCTCCTCTGCCAGCAGCAATGAGCGTGCATCTCTCGGTGCCGTGCCAGACTGCTCGGCCCCGTTTGGCGCCGACCCCTCCGACGGTGAGCGTCCGGTGAGCCTGGTGTCCACCTTGTCATCTGGCTCATCGCGGGACGGACACAGCCTGTTTGGGAACGCCCCACCCCCGCCTGGAGACGACGCTGACGTCGACCTTGAGCTGAGTCCAGCGGGAGGCACCAAGAAGTCACAGCAAGCTGACCCGCGGGGGGACCGCCCCACGGAGTCCCGCCATAACGGCACCCGGCCCACAGAGGCCGTCCCACTCACGTGGCTCTCCCCCTTCGCAGCCAAAGCCATGGCCCCCAACCCCAAGCTGACCTACGTGGACCGCGTCGTGGTGGAGATCATTGAGACAGAGGGCATGTACGTCAGGGACCTGCGCAGCATCGTACAGGTCAGTCCTGGTTCTGCTGAAGTCCGTCCCACATAAAAGACCCACAAGCTATGAACGCAGAGCTTTTACCCCAGGCTAAAACAGTCTTTACAGTCAGCATAGGAATCCAGGGTTCTCAAACTCCCCCTCCCCCCATCAGCCACTGCCTGAGAGGCTGTCCAGAATTACCAGCCTTCCCACGATCCTCTCTGGCTTCCCTCTTTCTCAGAAAGCCCAGACAGGGAATCCCCCGAGGAACCAGAGAACACATTGACACATGAATGCGTCCCCCAGTGCAGTCTGGGGCAGCCGCCTGTCTGTCCCCAGGTCCCATCACCTGTTTTGCCGGTTGTCAATTGTAATGTGTTTCGCGTCTTGGTTGGAAGAAGCTTTTGTCTCCCACAGTTGCCATTTACAAGAATGCACAAGGCCCTCTGAGGCAGGACCCGCAGGGCAGCGATGACGAGTGTGTGTCTGAGAAATGCAGTCGCATGCCCTCAGGCTGCAACATTATACCTTATACTGTCCTAGAAGTGAAAGTTTTTGAAAAGCTTCTTAGCTGAAACTGATATCTAACATTAGTCACAATTTGTTCAAAACTTGTCTCACAGTCACAGCGTCCCTCACTGGTCCAGCATCAGTTGCTTTTTGGTGGTGCACGCGTGCATTTTGTGCACGGTGGTGCGGTTTTGCTTGTTAGCCAGGTCTCAGGAGTTCTGGCCCCTTGCAACGTAGGAGTCAGAATCTGCAGGGCTCGAGATTAAATCTCGCTTTGACTTTGTTGGAACATTTTTCTCTCTTCTAGATGGTCTTCAGATGTACAAATACCAAGCCGTGTGAGGCCTGTAAACCTGGAGATGGTGACAGTAACTATTACCAGGCAGTGGCACTGGCTTCTGGTGTTTCTGGGAAAGTGCTCAGTGTCAAACAGATGGGTGTCTTCATGGGGGCCTGATGGTTTCAGCATGAGCAGATAAGAGTTAGCATCTCTTGGGTCTCCTTCTGGCTGAGAGAGAGCAGACCGGCTGACAGAGAGCCTAGCAGTTGGAGTCTCGTAACGGAAGACTGGTGTGTCTGCGGAGTGCAGTAATTTGACACATGGAGCGCGAGCTTGACTCTTTGCGTGTTGTTTCAGGTGTGCCGTGAACCCAGCCCGTCTCACTCTGTGCCCCCCCATACACACAGTCCTACACCTCCCACACTTCAAGTCCCGGCCTTCCTCTAGCAGCCAAGACCCTGTTCTGTATGTT
Source organism: Mormyrus iriodes (assembly GCA_011763525.2). Classification (NCBI taxonomy): domain Eukaryota; kingdom Metazoa; phylum Chordata; class Actinopteri; order Osteoglossiformes; family Mormyridae; genus Mormyrus; species Mormyrus iriodes. The sequence continues at coordinate 16,262,858 of JAAGVU020000025.1, forward strand.
TTCAGAGAAGCTGACTTTGGCCTCATGTCTAGCGGTGGTTTTTCAAGGTTTCATTTTCATTAGAGGGGATTAAGCGTCTTTCCATACGTAGCCCCTACTGACTGTCGGATGCTGTCCTTTGTGCCGCTGGACATCTGGGATGGACATGCCTCCCCACTCTCTCAGCTGAAGTTGCTACTCGTGCTTGTGGTCTCCATGCTTCCTGCTTCAGGTCTCTGCCTGTGGGCCAAAGGCGAACACGCATCTGTAGCCTGGCCTGGTAATGGAGAAGGTGCTGTAGCGCACTGTGCTGCCGGGGTCTCACCTGCCCACACTGTAAAAGTGATCATGCTGGCCTGCAGCAGACCCTGCCCCTTGTACTGTAAATGCATATTTTTTGTCATCAGTGGCGGAGCCCTCTTGCATGATCCCTTTGCATACCATCCCTACTGTGCACATTCAAACCCAGCATTTGCATGGAGCCTACTCCACTCCCATCCCCTGTGCTTTTAAACCTGTCTACATGTCCGCCTCGTGTTCGTAGGCTTTCTGTCCTCTCTCCGCTTCTGGTTTTTTAGTGATGGAAATAGATCTACAGAGCATCATAAGAGCCTTCTAAAGCTGGTGCACTTGGCACAGCTCAAAATAAAGGATTTTTAATGAATGTTTTCTTTTGATTTATATGTGCAGTGCGGCCATTGAATGTCTTGCTGAAAACACACGTTACTAAATATATTTAACTTCCCCCAAAAGGTGATTAAACCGATCTGTGCTATGAATCTCAACACCAGCACTTTCTGAGGGGATATTAAACTGATAAAAAAAGGTACTAAAGGGCACAGTAATTTTGGGGGACACTTCTGTGACACATCAGGAAGATGCAAAGAAGTTCGGGTATCAGCTGATTGCACCACAGACAGCCACAGGCTGAAAAGACATGTAATTGATTAGCTTGTACATGTAATTATATCTGTAGTTCAGACAGTATCTTTACTGTACTTCTAATGTTTTTGTGCTGGGTCCGATCTGAAAGTGAAGGGATGGGTCATGCTCCTTCTTGACACGACGTAGCACCCCCTCCAGGCCAGCCTGGGTAACCACACCTCGCTGGAGGTCCATCCCCAACTTCCCACCCTCCCCGGCAATTCTCTGCCAGCACCAGCATGTCTCTCGTGCCAACAATAACAGCACCGCTGACGTGCAGCCTGGCCCAGACTGGCCCAGAAAGCCCCTTTTAACATCTCAGCATCTGCGTTTTGCTTTTAGGGGTCCATTTCCACTGCAGAACAAACAGACACGGGGCCTCAGCAGCCAGACAATAACTCTAACTTTATAAGTCTACTAGCCTTGGTCTAATTAATGTTATTCTAATGTTATAATAAGCCAAGATATACAGTGATCACATGATGTAAAATCTGACACTGAGTACTTATGGTGCAAGTCTGCTTTACCTTAAATTGCATTATGCCTGACCATATTCCCTAAAAGCTGAGGATGGCTGTGTGAAGGGCTGCACTAGATGTCAGGGCCCTACACTCCCCTGTTCACAAGCATGCTGCCTGCTTCAGATTCTGAGAAGCCCCACAATTTTGCTCCCGGACAGCTGTGGGTTGCAGATGGCCCCCTGCCCCTGCCCCTCCACTCACAGCCTACAGCGTTCAGACAGCATAACCCCTAACCCAGGTCTAGGTCTTGTGTGCATGGGGGTGTCTGCCATGGTCGTGGCATTTACCCATTCCCCCCAGGTTCAGGACAAGTACCCCATCCAATTTTTATGTATGTGAAAAGCGTGGAAAGCCACATACCCGTAAAATCATAAGAGAGTGAGCGCTGAGACAGATGCACTGCCCATGCTCCAGAAGGGTCAGTCAGACTCTCTCCAGGAATCCTGCTCCATGCTGCAGGTCACTGTTTAGCTATATGGAAGTAGTTTATAATCAGTTTTTCTTTTTTGTTTAATACAATGGGAATAATCAGAAAATCTGTTCTGATTGCATTCAAGTTCCACTGGCTGTGCAATAGCTCCCTCTTCTGGACAAACGCTGCAATTAACCACAGAGAAACTTTATAGATTTGCTGTGAGATTCATTTAAAGAGAAGCTCTTTTAATGTCAATCAGGAGTTGGCTGGGAAAACAGTGCACATGCCAGCCTTTGTTAGTCAATTAAAAAATGTAGGTATGTAACATGCAGTAATGAAGCAGTAGTTGAATGAGCTGATGTGATCACACGGTCTGCTTGGCTTCACAGGATTACTTGGCCCACATAATTGACAAAGGGGACCTGCCCATTAGACCAGAACAAGTGTGCGCCCTTTTCGGGAACATCGAGGATATCTACGAGTTCAACAGGTGAGACACACTCTTGTCCACAGACACAGTGAATGGTTTGTTTGGGATCCCTTTCGGACCTTAGAGGGGCACCATGCTCCCTTGCCCTGGGTCTGGTGCTGGTTCCATTTCCTCAGATCTCCCAAAGAAACGACCTTTGCAGATTCCTCCCTCAGGAAGTTGGGATACGCATCAGCAAAATACTTCCCCATCATGCTGGAGCTGGTCTGCCTGTTAAAATTGTTCTTCCTTTTCCAAACATCCACCCCCCCCAGCAAAGTGGCAAAGCCGTTTGTCTGGGATGGAGCTGCCTCTCTGGTGACACTTCAGCTTGTCAGCGTCCCAAGTGAGCAATATGGTGGAGGTGGGGGGTGGGGTTCACGGATAGAGGTCACAATGCCCCCCCACCCTGCTTCCATAGGGCTTTTACATCACTGTTAACAGAAGGAAGGAATATCTTACATTTGCAGATTTTTTATTTTTATCTGTTTGTCGTGGGGTAGTGCTAATTAGCAGGAAGCACTTATGGTACCTAAACCACCAGCCACACCCCCCGCGCCCCTCGCAGGGAACCGATGAAGTGGGTTTTGGGGGCAGTACAGAGAACTGGCCAGGTCTCCTGAAAATCCCCGGACCTTATTTTTGTGGTTTTCGGCTTGCTGTCTGAGGAACTTGTTTTCTTTACCTTCTCTGAGCCTGTCATGCTGATTTTTCAGGGCCGGAACTCCCTGGCTAGGATACTGTAATGGGTATTGTGCATTGATGGCCCAGGTACTGCGTGTGAGAGCTATTTGTGCACTCTGGGGGGGGGGGGCATGTTTGCAGTGTGATCTTTTCATTAAGCCTGTCCAGCTCATAACTGCTCACGAACTGTCCTGTGGGTGCGACTCGCTGCGCTCCGAACACGACAATGTACGTTTTCATACCCCTGACTTATCTGTGTTCTATTCTGTCCCCGTTAATTTTCCAGCATGTCTGGGAAAATGACTTCCCCCACCCCCCTTCAAATTTTGGGCTGAGTGCCTGTGGACATTTGCAGACTGCATGTGTGACATCTCCCTGTGTGGCTCTTCTGCCCTGTATCATCTTGCCATGGCAATAACAGGACTGTACCATTTCTCCATTTCGGGGGTTTCCTTGTAGCTCCATTGGCCCTGAAATGCCTCTGTGTGGAACTGAAAAATGACTATAAACAAACGCTTGGAAATGGTTTGATGTTGTGGCTTGTCGTTGCCCGATTTCTTCGGTGCGCCAGTACCCACCCCTGGTCCGTGAGAGCCAAAGCACTGTAGCATTCATTAAAGCCTTTTGGTGTGTGAGCGGCACCCATCCCTAAAGGTAAGAAGGGAAAAGTGCATCTCCTGGGCCTCCTGGGTCGGGTTGTCCTGTCGGCACTATTGGTACTTTTCTACTGGCATACAGGAACCAAGCCGTACCCGACACTGAATACAGCACGGTTCCCTCTCACTTCGGTTTTCCACTGCAGAAGGTGCAACTCGGTAAAGGCCTTGCCAGGTTTGGAGAGTGACAGTGATGTTATTTACTGTTCTCACAGTCTACATCATGATTTACTATGTGCTAATTTTCCATAGCACATCTGTGAGAAACACCGTGTTATGTTAGCGTCGAATGCTAGCAGAATTAGCATTCATTTCTGTAAATTTGCATTACGGATCCATCCCATTCAGCTGTTTTATAGTACTTCTTTGAGTAGGTGGTTGGAAATTTTCACATTCCGAGTTGTCGGAAACGCATCAATACATAGTGTGAGTACTACTACTGATGAATAATATATAGAATATAAGCATTTTGCTTCAGATAATCCATGCGCAGAACACTGGTATCTCCGTGCATTTTGACCAATCAGATGGTGATGATGCGACCCAGCTGGGTTTGGTCACACTTTCGGCCCTGCTAAATAAACAGGGCTATGTTAGCACGGTTATTGCACAGGTACGGCTCACACGCTTCGCAATGGAAAAGCGCCGGTTCGCGGTACAGCTGTGGTACAGCTCTGTTCTTGGTGCCAGTTGAAAAACGCCACATGACAGCTGCCCCCCTCACCCTGGCCGTCTCTGTTCTGTCCCAGCGAGCTTCTGCAGTCTCTGAACCAGTGCGACAATGACCCTGTGGCCATCGCCAAGTGCTTCGTGGACATGGTAAGCAGAAGCGTGCGCCCTGTCCCATTTGTGCTCCGTTCTGTTGAAATGGACGACATCAGCTTGATGTCTACCCTTCTGTGTTGGGTTTTTTTTGCAGAGTGAGTACTTCACGATCTACACCCAGTATTGCACCAACTACCCCAAGTAAGTCGGACATATGCTGCATCAGGCAGTCTTTAAGCCAGCTGCCCCGTTTTTTAAACTCTACATTGCCCCACAGTTCAATAATCTGTAGTGAGCTTCAGTGACTGCTGTGATTACATTGTTTTATTTTTTCATTACCTGTCAGTCGCTGGAGCGTGAAGGGAAATTTGGTCCCTTGTCGGATTGATATATTAAGCCTGGCTGATGGAGAACTAATGAGACACAGGAGACAGGGCACCCATAATTTCCAGGCAATGTGACACTGAAACTGTGCCCCCTCTTGGCAAAAATGGCACAGTGCAGATAATTTTATCAGGAAGGTCATTCTCTGGTAAATGAGAAATGGGCACCTGGGTGTCACTATAAAGGCAGGCTAAGACTACTGAATGTGCGGCTCTGTGTCGGTATCTCAGGACAGTGCCGTGTCTCTCGTTACAAACTCTTCAAACCCTGCTGTGTCATTTTAATAAACAGGACATGTGGCTGGTTGACAGTTGTCAAAACAGCACCTTTGTTAAATCAGTTTAAAATGTAAGATTTAAAATAGACCCCCCTACAGCTATCATATCACTAAAGTTTTGAATGGAAATCTGACAGGACAGGCCCTGTCAGAAAAGCGCTATGCAGTGAGGAGAACTAGAGGAAATCGGTTTGATCTGGATGAATGAAAACTCAGAATGCCTGACCTTCTCCAGTCTATTGCATCCCAGCTGCAGTTCATCTGTGTGTCATCCTTCCTGTTTGTGACATCCAAGTTGAGACATCTGAGGCCCTCAGTCATCAAACCATCTAAAAGATCCTTCTGGCCGGTGTCCTTAGGACTGAGCTCCAGAAGCAAGTTAAAATTGCCCATATAATTCTCTCTGCTCAGCTTTCATTATAGCTGCATGACCTTACCCCAGACTACATAAGGGAACACTAACGCACACCACAGTGCTTAGTGTGGCTTGCCAAAGCTACCGTCTGTATCAGGATAAACGAATGGAATAGAAGTTTGTTTTTTTATTACATGGGTCTGTCAGTCGCTGGCCCGTGAAAGGAATATTCAGTCCCTTATCAGACTGATATGTTCAGCCTGGCTGACTGAGAACTAATGTGACTGAATTATGGTGAAACGATGTTAGTTGGGAAGTTGAGTCTGGGTGCCAGTGGTAATGGTATTCAGCAGACTACAGTAATCAGAATGAAAGCAACAAACAGTCTCATCTTACTGCCATCAGAAGGCATTTGGGCAAAAATTAGAGAAAGGCAAAATGGACGGGGGCCCAGAAAGGAATGGCAGGAGGGACAGATACGGAGAGAGATCTACCCTGTTTCACCCCCCTACCACACCTTCCCCATCCCCCTACAGCTCAGTCGCCGCTTTGACAGAATGCATGCAAAACAAGGTCCTGGCCAAGTTCTTCCGGGACCGGCAGGCCTCGCTTAAGTGCTCGCTGCCACTGGGCTCCTACCTGCTCAAACCTGTGCAGAGGATCCTCAAGTACCACCTGTTGCTGCAGGTAGGAGCTCCACAGCTACTCGTCCATAGGCTCAGCTTGCCATGGGGCCACCTCCATTCAAAAGCATGTCATGCCCTCACAAGGCCCTTCCTACTGCCCCTTTCCTCATGGGCAACACCCACCTAATTAAAAACACACAACCATTGGTCGGCAAGCTCCATCCAGCATCTGCTGACAACTGTTCTCTTGCCCAATGCAGGAGATCGCCAAGCACTTTGATCCTGAGGAAGAAGGCTACGAGGTGGTGGAAGAAGCCATCGACACCATGACGAGGGTGGCCTGGTACATCAATGATATGAAGCGCAAGCACGAGCACGCCATCAGGCTGCAGGTGAGCCCAGTATACCCCTCATGCGGCCTTCTGGTATCGTAGGAGGAGGTGGGTGCCTTTACAACACCTTTGCTGTTCCAGGTGCAATTCTGTGTTATGTTCGGTTATGCCAGGTCGCCTTTCAGATTTCGGTGCTAAAACCCCATTAGTTACGAGGCATGAAGGACCCGGTTCTGCTAAGTTCAAAAAAGAAATTCAAAATTCCAAAAATTCTGCCAAGCAAAAATTTTTGTTGTATTATGTACAATGACAATAAAGAAATCTAATCTAATAAAATGTTTCCACTCTGCCCACATAGGAGATCCAGTCTCTGCTCATCAACTGGAAGGGACCCGATCTCACCACCTACGGCGAACTTGTTCTGGAGGGCACGTTCCGGATCCACCGCGCTAAGAATGAGCGGACGCTCTTCCTCTTCGACAAGATTCTCCTCATCACTAAGAAACGGGGGGAACACTATGAGCACAAAAGTAACATCTTGGTGAGGGTCCTGTGGGAGCCATGAAGGCTGGCAGAGGGCTATCTGAGCCAGGGCGTGCTCAGTATTAACCAGACCCAACCTGCTTCCGTTCTAGTGCTCCGCACTGATGCTGATCGATAGCGCCAAGGACTCCCTGTGCTTCAGTGTGACGCGCTTCAAGTACCCCAAGCAGCCCCACACAGTTCAGGTGAGTGGCCGGGCGTTCACCATGTTCTGGCCCGTGTTTCCCCTTAAAGCCTTGTCTGTTTTTATTGGCTGGTCTGGTTTAGTTTGTTGTGCTTGTGTGCTGAGACCACGCTGTGATGTTCTCTGGAAATCCAATATTATGCCCTGTCGAAAAATCCTTAACTTTCAATGTCTAGGGATGTGGAAGGTACAGTGATAATTGGTATGTTTCACAAGTATTGTCTGATATTTTTTGGGACAATTTTGTTTTCATCTAGAATTGATCTCTTGTTGGTGGTTGTTGAAGGTAACTTTCATGTCTGGCCAAAGGCATATCGTTTATTTGCTCTGGAAAACTTAGCCATTCAATTAAGCAGAACAATGTGAAAATCGCTTGGTCTGGTTTGCTGTTTGGGAAGAGCTCTCCTTCACTGAGGCTGGGGCTTCGGCTGCTGCCTGTAGTAATGGTTCAATCACACAGGGTGTTATAAAATATAGAACTGAGACAGAAGTGTGATCAGTATTGTATTTTAAAGTGTATACAGATCAGTTTTAAAGTGATGTTAGTTGCAGGTTGTAGGACTGTTGCGTGTTTTCTGAGACTCTCCCAGTGGTGACTATCTGATTGGGCTCCTAGCAGGTTTCCCTGTTCCTTTTGTCCCATTCAGGGACCCCCCCTTTGCATGTGATGTATGGGATGCCACTGACCCTCTGTTTTTCCCTCAGGCCAAGACGGTGGAGGAGAAGCGGCTGTGGACCCATCACATTAAGAGGCTCATTCTGGAGAACCACCATGCCATCATCCCAGAGAAGGTGCACCTTGTGTTCGGGTTTTCCTTGGGGCATCCTGTCCATCTCTGTTGTCTTCAGTGCGTTCATTTTCGCTCATTTCTGTCTTTCAGGCGAAGGAGGCCATCTTGGAAATGGACCCCATATGTGAGTGTTGGTGTGGTTGCACCAGGCTATTTACTAGCTCCGGACTAAATGGGCAGTGTGATTCTGGGGAGTTTGACTAATAATGGCTGAAAGTTTAGCATTTTTACAGTGCTATAAACAACAGGCAAGGCAAAATGACTATATTAGCAGATATTAGGTAATGCTTTTATACAGGGTGGAATAATAAGATCTGTGTGCTTATACGCAGCGATTCTCAGTGTTTTGCAAAGCACTTGTGTAACATCTGAATTGTAATGTCTAAATGTGTCTATTGTCTGTTATGTGTCTGCTGCTAATTGTTTTTTGTACTGGGTGTGATTCAGCAAGTGAGTGTTTCATCGCTCTTGTAAATATAACATGTTGAATCTCAAAGGGAACTGGGGAGCCATTGCTGATGAACCGAGTTCTGTTAGCCTGACATATTCTGAGTGACCTCTTGCAGAGAAAGCTCAGTCAGGTAACCCCATGAGGCACTCTCACTCATAGCCATGGGTTGCCTTCCACATTCTAGACCCTACAAAGTACCGGTACAGTCCGGAGAGACTTAAGAAGGCTGTGTCCTGCAGTTCGGACGAGTTCCCGGGAGGAGCGCGACGAGGACGGCGCCGGTCAGGTAAGGGCCGTCTCCAGAACACAAGGTGGTCAGGTACGGCCTTTTACGGACCACAGAACCAGCACTAGGGTTTGTTGAAATGCCGCCTTGACATGTCAGCTCGTCTCAGTTTTACATGTTGTTTTTGAGTTAGCTGCATGCCTACTACTGTGATATCACATGTTGATGGCAGCCAGTACCATAAAGTAGATATTATATTAAATTTAACAATAAAAATTCCTGTTTTGTTCCCTCTAAGTAGTTTCCATTTTTGTTTTCCTCTTTAGAACCTGCCAAACAGATTATCAAAAACACCAAAGGTAAGTGAAAGCCAACCACTTTGTTTATATACACATATTTACCCATAATGCACTGTGATGCCTGCACCTAAGGCAGGCCCTCTGTTTTAAAAGAAAGGATGTCACTTCTACATAGCTCACTGCCCATCAATGGAGCACTCGACAGGTAGCCGGGAGGAAGAGTGCAGTCGTTATGTCGGTGGCCTGCCTGTCCGCAGGGGTGTAGTTAGAAATTTTCGGCCCCCTGACGATGTCACCTTGGGGCCTCTGGTAGGGTTCCCCCAGTATATTCAGCTGAGAGGGAATAGGGGGTACATTTTTCCAGGGTGGGGGGATTCTGCCAGTAGACAACATATTTTGAGCCCCCTGTAATGTGCTTGGCCCCCTGAATCTGCCAGGGTCTCCATGCCCCTCCAGTGCCGTAGCCTGTCCATCAAGTTTGTGCATCCTCGTCTGCCTCGGTTTCTAGGAGGACTCCTTCACGAGCTTGACAGACACAGTGAACCAGGCTGGATATCCTGCAGGCAGTGCTGTTTGCAACGCCATGGCCTAAAACAGTTTGGCTCACATCTGTAACCAGGTTCGGTTTTGGCAGCAGATCAGTAGAGCATCCCATTTGCGAATTATTTGCCAGGGATGAAAAGAGGTTCCCCCCCCTGCCATTAGAAACCTTTGGATGGGAGTGTAATGAACTCGTCGTTCTTCATTTCTATTTTTGAGGATCCTTGAGGATGGTGGGGGGGGGGGGAGTCGGCATAAATTGCTCTGAAGAGGCGTGACTTGGAAAACAGCCCTTTTTATTCGTGTTCCTTATAATGACCCAATTACAGAGATGACATTTTAGCATCGAAGAGGATAAGGAGACATCTTGTTCTTTTGCCTTCTTGACTTTAGTAAGTCGCAGAAGCTTATAAAATTGCTGTAAAAATGGCAAGAGACACAGAATCCTCCTGCTCTTATCCATCTGGGGGCACCAGTGTTAGCAGCGTTATGAACCTGTGAATTTTCTCTTGTCTGATATCTTCCATCTTCTTTTTCTCGGATTCTGCTTCCCATGCGACCTCACATCCTCCTCCAGCCATTCTCAAGGTAAGACCATTTATTGAAACCTTGTGACAGTTAGTTCACTGTGCTTGGAAATTTCTCATTGATCAGTGTTTGGCTAAGGTCGTATTAGTGGTGAATGCATGTTGCCCCCTTGTGGCCAGTGGCATGGCGTGTCCAGCTCCGATTCCCACTGTCAAACTGTTGGGCGTGGTAGAGTTTGACTGTAAGCCAACTGTTAACTGGTTTTGTGACAGGATTTAAGGTTACCTACTGTCCCAGATATAGATCAGTTGGCAACAGAAATACAACCCAAAGAACTGCAGACATTTTCCCTCCTACAGATAATTCATTTCATGTTGTAAATTTGGATTATTTTCATGTTAATCTGGTCTTGTTCTGTTGTCAGAGTACTATAAGGTTACATCTGAAAAAATAAGATGTAGACATTACTGTACCAATGACCAGACATGATGAAACTTGGTTTGTTCCCCTTCTGTTCTTCCCGTTCAATAAAATTGATTTGTACTATTAATTCACTGCTATCTTCAGGCACTTCTTAGTTGTTAAAACAGATAAATCATCTTTTTCTCCCACCATAAAATCAAAACCAACACCCGAATCTTGGAGCCCGCCACACAAAAATAAAGCACCTGACTGACTTTCTCTGGCTTCGTACTACAGCATGCAGACAGCGAAGGTGCCCTGCAGGCCGACAGGCTCTCACTACGGCCCGGAGCTAGTGTCAGCACCCTGGGCTCAAGCCAAGGCGAGCCTGAGGCTGAAAGGCCTAGTGTGGAGGATGATGATGATGAGCCGGGAGTCCAGAAGGACTCATTTGAGCGGCTCTCCCCTAGTGACAGTGAGGAACCTAGGCCAGGGACACCTCCCTGTGAAAGGGTGGAGCAGGAGGACTGGGAGAATAACGAGGACGATATTCTGTTGGGGGACGACCAGGTAGCCGACTTTGCCAACTCCATGTTGGCCGCCATCTCCTGCTGGCACTATAGGGCCAGGGCTTTGCTTTTCGCTCGGTTCACAACGGTGAGGCTCTCTGCCACCAATGGGCTTCCTACTCCCCCGTTTGTCCTCCCCGCCACCCCCACCTCACGTCTCCACGTGGCCAATTGAAAGCATTGGCTAGCATGCTCACGCTGCGCCGTTATCCACTTACAAAGTAACCAAAGGCTGCAGCTAACCAACACAGAATGAAAATCTGAATGACGCATGGAGCATCTCCACTCCTGCCGTCACATTAACCTGATGCATGTGCTTGAACACTCTCCCACCCCATCCCCGGAATGATGGCAATGTTGCCCAATAACAGTAACTGCAGTTGGTAATCTGGTCCAAGCATGAGGGTGACTGCCCGGTCCCTGAAGGGAAGGCAGGCTTACCATCGGTTTTACTTTTGATGCCCATTCTGCCTCGGTGAACTGGATTGTCACCCTAAGGCTATGATGAAGCTGTTGAGTTGGGCTCCTCACGTCACTGAGGTGTTGCTAAGGTGCTGGCCTGGTCAGTGCCCTGGTCCAGTCTCTCTCAGAAGACGGTGGTCACCCTGTGCGTTTATCCTGGGTCACGGACTCATAACCCTGCATGAACGTCTACAGATATAATCTGCTTCCATAACTGCACAATTTCTGCTGTGAGTGTGAATTAAAACATTTCCTTCACAGGATTTTTTTGTTTTACTGTGTGGTGTGTTTTAAAAATATTCCAGTTATTTTGGAATGTATATTTTAAAGTAATTTGGATACTGAAAGTAATAGTGAGAATTTTATGTGTAACTAACAGCCCATGGCTCTCACAGAGGCAAAGTTTGGTCACATGACCATAAGGTAAAATGACGGAGATTGCCCTAGCTTGACTTATGCAGCTGATTGTTGGATTATGGTCTGATGTGCACTCCTAAATAGCTCCATTGTGCACAGTGCTCCACTTTTGGATGCTTGCAGTTGGAGAATCAGTAACTGGCAAACTGGGCAACACTCTCTTGACTTCACTTGAAATGCAGTGGAGTTTTGATAAGCACTGTAAGGTAATACTAATTAGATTACTAGTCCCCCAGATTTGGTGGTTGTTTGCATTTCATATAATAGCTCAGAATTAATGGACAACTTCAAAGGTGTATTTTTCGAAAGTCATTAAAGTAAGACATACTTTGCCTTTGGTGATTAAATGAGCAGTGGGCTTTCCTTTTGATTTTTTGACAAGAGCTCTTTTCATATAGCCCCTATTATAAGAGTCAAAACAGGATGTTGACTGAACTTTTAAGTGAGTCGATTCCTAAGACCATCAAATGGAGGAAAAACGCTTTAGGTGCCGAACCTCCCCAGCTACCAGCATCCAAAAGCCACGTAATGGACAGATGAGACCATCTGAATTCAAATGTCATGATCACTACCTGTGCAGGCCTCAGATCCCCCCGTGACAGCAGAGGGATGTCAGTTTGTCAGAACTCTGTGTTAGCTGAGAACCCTCCCGCTTCATCCCTGCCATCTTTCTTTTTGACCCCCGTAGGATGAAGATGGGTGTGAGGTTACAGGGGAGAGCTCACCGAAACAAGAGGGAGGACGGGACGAACTGGCTGAGGATGGCGACCCCAAAGAGCATCATGTGAGTGACCGGTGTCTTGAGAGAAGGTGAATTGGATATTTAAAAGAAAAAAAGGTTTGTTTGTTCATGTTCAGGCGTGGATCAGAAATGCAGAGATGATACTCTCTTAAAAACCGGAGCTTTGGTTTCTAGTGTATCTTGAGTTGTTGCTAAAGGTCCCTGTTCCCCGGCGGTCACCCATGCCTCTGGTCATTGCTGTATTCAGTTGACAGCTGTGCTGCAGTTGAAATCGATGCCTGGCTCTGTTCATTTCTTCAGCTCCAAACTGCGAGAGCTCAGTGAAAGACTGGCTTCATACATATGAGTTTCAGCTGGATCCATGCCTGGGTCCATGCAGCCGGTCTCGCCAAGAGTACTTTTTGTCATGAAAATAGCAACCACTAAACCCGCGCCCACAAACCCGTGCATCACCTCCCTCCGTTGCTTGTGGCAATAGTGGGACTGTTTTGAAGAATCCGGTATCAGTGGGCGGTTCCTGCAGGAATCTGGCTCCTGAAACAAGCATCTCTCCAACCGACCAGCTGGCATATCTCCTTTCTGCAGCTCTGAATGTTTCCTTAGCACCTGGGCCCTGTCACACTGGTTGTTCTGCACAACATGGACCTTCACTATTTTGCTTCGCTACTATGCTTCACTATTGAATGACCATTATGCTGTAACTGCAGATGATTCATAGTGCAGAAATAGCTGATCACGTGTCTCTTTTAGGATAAAATTTTGCTGTACGGGTACAGATCCAAAAAACCTATCCTGTCATTTCCTTGAGATGAAATAAAAGCATAACATTCAGCCCAGATATAAGGGTAATTAAAGGGCCTCATAGCTAGTTGAGCACATCTGATAATTACCTCTTATCTATCCTTCCCCAGGGCCCTGAGGATCAGCTGCATCCTCATAGTGGTGCTCCAGAGATTGGGATCACCAAAGATGAAATGGAAGATGCCTCTGACATGCGTGTTGTTCATGAGAATCCTGAAATCGTCGCTGCTTCTGAGGAACTACGAGATGGAGAAGAGATGAATGAGGGTCTGCTTGTCCCCCAGTTAGTTGAGGCCAAGTCTCTCAGCAGTGGGGAGACTACACAGGATGAGGATGAGGATGATGAAGAAGAAGAAATGGCCCAGGACCCAGAGCCAGCTAGGATCCTGCCACAGTCAGTTCTGGACCAGGCCAGCGTCATTGCCGAGCGCTTTGCCAGTAGTCTCTCCCGGAAGGAAAGCCTCCTTGCAGAAGAAGCGCGGTCTCTGAGCTGTTCCTCACCACGGCTGAGCACCCGTAGCAGGAGTGGCAGTGCCCTCAGCCTTGGCGAGACCTTTCAGGAACCTCCTACCCCTGCGGTTGATCCCATCTCCTCCAGTGCTGACAACTGTTTTGAGTTAGACCGAGGCTCTTTGAGGAGGCGTGACACACTGTCTAAGCGAGACCGTCTGCTTATTGATAAGATCAGGAGCTACTATGAGCATGCGGAGCACCAGGATGCTAACTTCAGCCTCAAACGAAGGGAGAGTTTATCCTACATTCCAGTTGGTCTGGTTAGGAACCTGAGTAGCCGACTCAATAGCATTCCCAAGGAGGAAGCATCTATTGCCGAGAAGAGGCCTACTTCTAACTCCAGGACACCCTCCTGGTCTGTATTTGATCTCCCAGGTCTAGAAAATGATCATGGTACAGGAGCCAAGCTTCCTGATCCCAATTTGGAGGTGTCCCGAAGCACTATGCTCCCACCTCCGAACGTCAGCGAGATCCCCATCACAGATGATGAGTTTAGGCCTTCGTCTGAAATGATCAAGGTATGGCAGGAGATGGAGATGGAGATGGAGATAGAAGTCAATGGGGACTTAAAGGACAGCCAAGATAGCCTGAAATCTCAGGAGGACAAGAACTCTAGTCCATCTCTGCCCAGAAGGAGCAAGGGCGGTCCTGAGACCAAATACAGTGAACCACTGATTATCCTGGAAGAGTCTGACCTAAGCACTATCTCAGAAGTGTCTTCTGTGGTCTCACCACTCAAGTCCTCCAATGACAGAGAAGAGGGGAAGGTGCAGAAGGACAGTCTGGGTGAAAGCTTTGGCCCACATGAGGAGGGGAGGGTCCCTCGAACTCCTATACCCAGGATAATTCGGCTGGGGTCAGAGTTGGAGGAGGACTTGGTTCAGCAGGACATGGAGAAAATGAAGAGCAAGGTTTTCCAGCTGGCCCGGCAGTACAGCCAGAGGATAAAGAACACCAGGCCCGTGGTGAGGCAAAGGGGGAGGGAGGCTGAGGCCCACTTCCTCAAGAAAAACCTGCCGTCTGTGCAGGAAGAGAAGCTTGATGTGGACGACAAAGGTAAGACCTAAGAAGAAAGGTTGTCTTTTTAAAGTTCTGTAATATTTGCCGTTTCTTGCTACTTGAATCAGACATGTTGGAACATTCAGTGGGTCAGCTCCTATAGGGTGTGCTATGGTATGAGTTTCTGAGTAGGGAACTGAAGAGCCTCTTAATCAGTATGGTTGTTACCACATGCTTTAGGGAACGTATAGGAACCCTAGAATGGAAGCCTGTTGTCAAGCAGACATTTTCTTCTGTCCACTTTTAACTCCGAGGCTTTTTATCTGATTAGTTTGAGTAACTTTTTATTAGTTACTTTGAAGAAGAAAAAAAGTAGCTTTTAATAAGGCATGAGTATAGTAGTATTGTTTTACTCTTTGAAGCAAAATAATCAGTTAATTCAGTGCTATTGGGTGCAGTACAGGGTCATTCCATGAAGGTTAGCCGGCTTCTGCTAACAGATCCTGTTTAATTTTGTGTATTAAATTTAATTATTCATTGAAGATTATGCTGTCTGGTTAGTACTGGGTATTGCAGCTATGGGAGATACTCCTAGGGGCAGGAGTCCTGAACGTCACAGTGATGTACATGGTCAGGTCTGGAGTGTAAAAGTTCTATGTGTTGCAGGTAAACCTACTTTGTCGCTGCCACTGAACAGCTATGACCAGGTCATCCTGAAGGAGGTGCACTCCCCCAGCCCGGCTCACACCCCCAGCTCCCTGGATAGCCCACATATCCTGTCACCTGGCCGCTCGAGCTCCCGGAGCCCGATTAGTCCCGTACAAGCCGAGAGCTTCCATTGGCCGGATGTACGTGAACTGCGCTCTCGTTACTCCCAGCGAGGCCCTGACAGCGGCCCGCCTCGCCTCTCAGCCGTGACCCGCAGCTGCTCTGTGCCTGAGAAGATGACGGACCATGCCTCTGAGCGGCCTCACGTCCCCTGGAGGCATTCCAGCTTTTCATCTTCCTCCAGCCCACCCGTGGAACTCGGCCAGGGGGCCTCTGGTGGCCTCCAGGATATCCCAATCTACAAACCCCACGCAAGCAGGGCCCCCCTGGGCAGGGGCATTGCCAAGCTCTGTAGATCAAGCTCACTGGATCATAGACTGCCAGATTTACAAGATAGAGAACTGGCCGGGGGCTACTATGTGTCTGGTCAGGCCTCGCTGCCAAATGACCATAAGGTCATCGTGGTGGAGAAGGCAGAGTCATGGGGTGGAGTGGAAAATACGGAAAGTAAGTCAGATGAACGAGACGGCCACGCCCAGAACCGATCACTGACCTCCCAGGAAAATATGTCCATCATGGCAGTCATCGACCGCTGCAGGGCCTACCAAGAGTCAGACGAATACCGGCAAAGGGAGGGGGGCGAGACTATGGCCATCGAGCAGCTAGACTGCCCCCATGTGTCAGCCCTGACCCCAGGCAGAAAGGCAGACAGCAGCCAGCAGAGCATGGTGCAGAACCTGAGGGAGAAATTCCAGAACATGAGCTCAAACACATAAAACGCTTTGCAGAGTGGCATTTAAGAAGGAATGTCCTGTACATCAATCTTCCTATCTTCTTCCATCTCCTTTCTCTGAGGAAGTCCTTAACCACAACTTTGAGATGACACCACAGGGGGTTCTAATGCATGTTGCTGTCATTGGCGTTGCTTAGTAACGCAGCCACCTTGCCGGTCTTTTTCCGAGGGCATGCTGTCAGTGTGACAGAAGTAGCAGGCAGCATGATAGCAGCGGTGCTGCCCGTTGATCTGATCTGATTTGATCTGAGATACTGTAACCTGCTCTACTGTTACAGCAGCAGTGCTTTTTAAAAATGCTGTATATATGCTGAAAATCACAGTGATAAGGACACTTTGTGTTTATGCCATTCTTTCACCCGACTACATTCCATTTTACTTGTAAAGTCTGTTCATATAGTTTTGTCAGCAATGTTAAGCGACTCTTCTATGTCTTCTTCACATTGCTAATAGTGGCATCAAGTTGCAGAATATTTTTATTTTTGTGCTATTTCAGTGATCCAGTTTGCGTTCTCCTGCTTTGCTGTTCCTCTTGTAACGAGAGCATGCGAGCACCCGCGGGCCTAATCGCCTAATGTCGTGTTACTGTGGCGTCGGGCACAGGTGCACCAAAACCGAAGATGAGTCATTCAAGTCTTATTTACTCCAACTGCATAAACTGTTATTAATGCAAAGACTGATGTGATATGTGTCCTTCTGTACATATAATCCCTGCTTGGGGTGTGACAGTCACTGTTGGTTTTGCTTTGATGTCTTTTGGCTGTTATCCTACATTGTGGTTTTTGCGAGAGCCTTGGTAATTGTGTCCTTGCCTGCCTCGTTTCTCTACCCTGTAGACAAAGTCAGTGTCACTAGGTCAAGCCCCATCTCCTTTGGTGTGTTCAACAGTAGCGATTCTAGCATGGATCCCAGTGACCCGGAAGAATACCATTTAAAGCACCACCAATCCTGTTACTAGTTAGTGCTTGGCTCAGCACCAAGAGCTTATAGGTTAGGGTTACAAAAACAGAACATCCTTTGTACCTTTTAGTAAGGTATCTGGCCTTAATTAGCTTTAGCTGATGATCAGCCTTCAAACAAATTGTGAGAATTGTTTCAGGAAAAAGAATCTGTGGGATTGAATGATATTAAGGGAAAGTGCATTCTCAAATGCCCTGAAATATTCACCTTTTAGGGCTAAATCAGACGTATAAGGAGAATAGTTGTTACCTACTCAGCTGTTACCCACTTTGTCCTCAACCACCTGCTGTTCCATGCATGACTGCATTAATGGCATGCAGACTTCACCAAAAAGGCTTTTAGTGATGAAATGTGGCATTGCAGGCTGCAGGCACATCCGTCACAGCAGTGTAAGGGAAAGGAAAGATCCACAGTGTTGGGAGTTACCCATCATGCCCTGCGAATTGTACAACTTAGAGCTATTCTTGTTATGATGATTTGTGTCGATCTCTAGGACTAATTTTCTCCTAATCATGTATATTTCCATCCACGTTATTTATTCAGCTGGTGTATATTTTCTTACTCCATAATTGACTTTATATATCTGCCTGTGTAATGTATTCTGTTTCAGAAAGCTCACTGTACAGGAATGTTTTATTTTTCCTCAAAGGGGCATTAATTCACTATTAAACCATCAATGGTTTACAGTTTTGATTGTGGCAAACGCTTTTTCTCTTGTCCTGTCTCATTTTTTCCTCTTCGTTTCAAGTGTCAGTTGTTCCAGTAAAGAGCCAGGATCACAGACCCGCTTCTGTTAATTACTTGATGTCAGATGCATAAACGAGGTTAACAAGTCATATAGCAAAATGCAATGTTGAGCATCAATGGAATCTTGAGCCCAAGTGTTCAAGGTGCTTCACGATGAAAAATATTACATCACAACTGAAGATGGGACATTGTTGTACCACTGTGTAGGGCATTCTCTAAGTAGGTTTTGTAATTGTATAGTCATGTGTTTGCATATAAATAGGCTAAACATGGATTTTACCTGCGCCGGAGTCGTCTCTATGAGTCACCGACAAAGTCAACTGAAGTACAAAATGAAACTTTTTCTATGGACAGGGAGGTCATACAGAGCCCTGCACCCCCTAGTGGCGAAGACCAGCTAAAGCAAATCTGTGCAAGTTTTCATTGTGAGCTGCATGTTCTGGATAAAGTTTTCCCCTTTTCCTGAAAGAAGCGGCAGAAATTTAGGTTGAGAAACGGCCCATTTGCTAGATGGACGATTAACTGTAAATACGAAATATGCATGAACTATTTACTAGTGTAGTTACTGGGTTTGCAGCAGTTCTGTCTTGGTAAGTGGATATACTGTTATAACGTATAATTGCACGTACATGTATTATCATTGCACGTCCAATGTATGATATTTGTAACATTCTTTGATTGATTGTTTATAAACATTACCGCCAATTTTCCTTTTAGTTATTTTTAAAGCGCAATGCTAAAAATACTAGTTGTTTCCACAGTATTGGTCACGGATATGTGTTTGGGAGTGTTTGTTAGACATTGGGAGTCCTATTTATGAGGTAGCTGGAATCCTGGTGCAGGAGACTGATGTCTAATGCTTCTATTAAATTAAAAGTTTTGGACCATTCATACAGGATGTATGCACTTGGATCTCAGTGTGCAGGAGTATTCAGTGTGTGTATGCTGTGTCCCCCTGGCAGCAGTCAAGCTTGCAGCCTTGAGGGGAAGCACCAAACTGCCTTACCTGCTGAGCCACAGCGCCACCTGAGGGAGAATCTTTCAGAACTTCTCTTTCAGAATAACCTACAGGTACTGGATATAAAAATGTTTGACAACACATTTTTACTGCCAGATTTGATCATACCTGACGCCTTACCCATGGTGTCAATACATATTAGCCTATTAATGGTAAATTCTCACAAAGGTTAGAACTGGATGCTGAACTTTTCTTCAAAACTTCACATGATTTTAACAATAAAAATTAAATGTTTTAAAATAGCTTTTTTTAAGAGAGAAAAATTGTGTGAGAGACCTTAAATCTCTGTAGTCATCTGAAAGACCACCTTTATTTAGTTTTAACAGCACTTCTGACATTAATAAAAAGACCCCATGCGCTCCTTTCCTTTCTCAGTTTAGTCAGTTTCTTAGGTGGAACCATTTCTGTATACTCAGCTGATTTTTTTTCTAAACTTCAATACAGAACTGATGAATTTCCCCACATCACTTCCACAGAATGCCTTCCATAAGCTTCATCCAGAAAATAATTTATACCTTGTAAAGAATAAAACTTTATCAAAAAACTGAGACAGAGAATCATCATCTGACATACATTCATTTGCATCGTTTAGCTAATTAAGTTCTCCCGGTTCTTTTTCTGCTGTCAGCTGTATGACTCTTTTCTACTTCACTTGTAACTCCATTCCCTCATTATTGTGTTCTGCACATACACAACAGTACATACTTCCGCGTGGTCAGTGCTGACTAGCGCTCACACACAGCACTCCCGCTTGTATGACTAAACTAAATTAGAAGTACGCAAATAATTTTACACAACCAAAGAATTCTGTCATCATAATCACTCCATACCTAAGCCTCTGACCTGGTACCGCGTGTCAGCACACAGATCTCTGCTTACATCCCTCGCGCTACCTGCCGCCCCGGCAACGCTGTTTGCGCTCCGTCACTGTTACGACAGTGAGTTAATTTAGTATGAAATTTGAGTATATTGTTAACAGCACGTCCTGGCAAGCATGCTATTAAGTAAGGCCTATATAAGCCATAGTTATCTTGTATTTGCTGAGTTTCACCTTCTCACTTTCACCTCACTGAATGGACAAAATTATTGGGACACCTGGCCATTACGTCTACAGGAATGTTTATGACATCCCATTCTAAATCCATAGGCATGAATATGGAGCTGGTCCCCCCTTTGCAGCTATAACAGCTGCCACTCTTCTGGGAAGGCTTTCCACAAGACTTTGGTATTTGTGTGAATCTTTGCCCATTCATCCAGAATAGCATTTGTGAGGTCAGGCACTGATGTAGGACTTGAAAGCCTGGCTCACAATCCCCATTAAAATTCATCCTGAAGGTGTTTGATAGGGTTGAGGTCAGGGCTCTGTGCAGGCCAGTCAAGTTCTTCCATGCCAAACTCACCCAACCATGTCTTTATGGACCTTTCTTTGTGCACTGGGGCACTGCCATGCTGGAACAGAAAAGGGCCTTCCCCAAACTGTTCCCCAAAGTCAGAGCAAAGAATTGCCAGAAATGTCTTGGTATGCTGAAGCATTAAGAGTTCCCTTCACTGGAACCAAGGAGCCTAGCCCAACCCATAAAAATCAACCCCATTCCATTATCCCTCCTCCACCACACTTTACAGTTCAGGCAGGTAACGTTCTCCTGGCATTCATCAAACCCAGACTCGTCCATAAGACTGCCTGATGGAGAAGTGTGATTCATCACTCCACAGAACACGTTTACACTGCTCCAGAGTCCAGTGGCGGTGTGCTTTACACCACTCCATTCAATGCTTGATGGAGACACTTGGTGATGTGAAGCTTGCATGCAGCCGTTTGGCCATGGAAGCCCATTCCATGAAGCTCCCGGTGCACAGTTTGTGTGCTGGGGTTAAAGCCAGAGGAAGTTTGGAACTCTGCAGTTACTGAGTCAACAGTCAACTGAGAACTTTTATGCACTATGTACCTCAGCACTCAACAACCCCACTCTGTTACTTTATGTGTTCTGCCACTTTGTAGCTCAGTTTCTGTTGTTCATAAATGCTTCCACTTTGCATTAATACCACATATAGTTGACAGTGGAATATCTAGCGGGGATGAAATGTTACAAACTGACTTATTGCAAAGGTGGCCTCCTATGACAGTACCATGCTTGAATTCACTGAGCTCTTTAGAACAACCCATGCTTTCACAAATGTCTGTAAACCTGACTGCATGGCTAGGTGCTTGATTTTATACACCTGTGGCAATGGGTCTAAATGAAACACCTGAATTCAATGACGAAGAGGTATATCCATATATTCTTGCGCCCGTATAGTGTATATATACTGCGAAACATCGGACGCCTTGCTGTATCTACCGTCCGCCACTAGGGTACCTAAGGCTTTTTATTCCGCGTTTTATTGTCTTTGCAGCCTCCCTTGTTTTGTTTTTCCCATATTAATGCCCCCCCCCATACACACACACACCTAAGCAGCTTATTTCCACCATTTTTACCTGTCACGCATCTGCACACCCACCTGCCCACTATCCCGCAATCATTGACGTTTGCCAGACCAGCCTATGGAAGCTTCCAGGTAAATCTTTGCAGCCTTTTGCGATCGCACGTCAATCTCGTATCCTAAATCGCTGGCTACACACATTACCTAATAGTGGAGCAGGCGATCACAGCCTTCTTATCATAAACAGCGATTCCAATGTCAAAGAGCTACATAACACTACACAACATCAAAGTTGTGTAACACAAATAAATATTGACATCTCCCTAATGAATGAACGTGCAGTTTTTCCGATCTTTAAGAGCTTTATTTTTTTTAACTGGCAATCTGTGTTATTAACCAAAACACCAAAAAAAGAAGAAAATTAGGACGCAAGTACTTCAGATAGACTTGTGAGGAGTAAGCTAAATTATTTTAAATTGGTACCTATCAGCGAGGATAATTGAACCCACCACCTCAGAGCTGAGATCACACAACCACTTAAGAATTTAAACATCAAACATTTCATTTACTGATGGTGAAGGAGTCTTTGTACTTATTGCATTGTTTGTTTGTTCAATCCTCTCAGTTAATCTCAGACTGTTGATTCCACGTTATGGGTGTAGCCAGTCATTTGTATTTCCTTTTAGAGGCGCTTTGAGGCAGCCAGATGCCTCTCTGTAATGTGCCTTTGCAGTCCAGGCTAAATAACAGCTTAAAGTGTCTTTAATTAGTAATTATTACGCCAGGTGAAAGATGTATATGACATAGTGTTGTTCTATGGAGGTTATAGACTTTATAGAAAAATGTTACATTGGTTGTACTTGGTTTTGAGTTTTTATTCAATATATGTATGTTTATCTTCATAGCTCTCAAAACTAGATGCTTATGCTCAAAAGCACTGTTAACCGGCCCAAATGGCTACATTCTATAGAAAGAGTTAATACTTACAGGATAAGAAAAATCTCACTTTCAAATCTGAAAATATAAATAATAATACCTAGAAATTGTATTATTCTTAAAAATAATTGTAAATGCGAGAACATTAAATACAGATATACTAAAGAACATTTAATAAGATATTATACATGCATATATTTATGCATCATATAATACAGATGAAGGTAATATTACTTATGTATGGAACATTTTATCTTCAGCATGTTATATTCAAAGACAAACGTACCTGTTCGTTATATTCTTCTACCACCCCACCCCTCCAAATAATTCAGGGTAGGAGCTCCTAATAAAGCGAAGGTTATGGTTTTCAATTTGGACACTCCTTCTCCCGACGCACACATGTGAAACGGCTGAGCTGGTTGCCTCCGGAGAACATCTGTACCGTTGGTTGGTTTCTACCCCGTCTAATATAAGACAATAATAATAATAACAAATATAATTAGAAGAGGTTCGGCGTTCGTGGGAGTAAACGCAGATCATGGGCTGCGCGATATCGGGACTGGGTCTGGCGCCGAAGTCGGGGAGAGGAATGAGGCACGGGGAGCCAGCGGCCGCGCGCCTGACTCAGGGACAGATCGGCATGATCCAGGAGTCCTGGAAAGTTATCCAGGAAGACATCGCCAAAGTCGGGATTATCATGTTCGTCAGGTACTTCGCATCGATGCGCTTTATCTGATAGAATGTGCCACGTAAACTATTCTTTATGACAAATGCAATTACGTTAGGTTACTGTTTAATAAAACTTAATACACTATAAATGCAATAATTTTCTGCCATTTCAAATTAATTTGAACGTCTCATAAACCGCTTGATGACTATTTCTCTTTCTGTTTTATAATAATAATAGGCCTAATAACAGCCTGATTGCTGGCCTAAATTAAATGATATTTAAAATCTATTTTAAAATACTACAAATGATGCTATTGAAGGTCAAGCAGTCTAATTTGCATTTCAATCTGTTGGACCTGTGTCCATAAAAAAAATGCTAACGCCTTTTTAGAGATGGTAATTAAGCTTGTGGGACATGATTCGACTATTTTAAATCCCTATTAAATTTAAACCACATTTTCCAAAAAAAAAAAACTACGTTTGGTAAATGCATATTCAACAACGCATTAATGTCCATGAAAACAGCGGATCGTAGTAAGTTTGATGTAATTAATTTCACTAACACCATTTTTTGACACTGTTGATGTAGTCAGCGTTTTTTCTACATCTTTATTAATATTACGACCCAGATCTGATTACTGTTATAACTAACAAGTCAGCTAAAAACGTGCCTCGGTTAAGTTGATCGGCAGGTTAACAGCTCGGCGCTGTCGTTAACCCTACAAGGACTTGTATCGTGAAACTTGCTCTTAACCATTTAACATGTATCACACGAAAGTGGTAAAGTAAGTTTCTGCATTACACAGGCACATAAATCTGTGTCCACTCGTTATGTCAAGTGTTTGAAAGGCTGAAAAAAAACCGTCTGGTTATAGTGCTACCATCTAGGGAATCCCTGCAAATTGTGACGTGTTTTATCGACAGGATGCCGAAGGGGCTCCGTAAACGTATAACTATGATTTCTTGTCATGAGAAACAAAACCGGATGCCCGAACGGTGTATAAAGGTGTGTGCGCATTAGAGATAATTCGAATACATTACAGGCTGTTATTTTAAATGAAAGGCACAGTTAAGGTGAAAAAAAATCTACTATAATACATTTTAGTAATTCATTTTGTCATATTGTCTCCCTCCAGTTTGAGTATGGTTGTTATAATCAAAGCTGATGTTTGAAGAATATATTTGGGCCATAATTAGCCTCAGCCAATCTGGAGGTATTAAATATGGACCTTTGGTTAAAAAAAAGAGAAATGATTCTGCTGTCAGGTTGTGAAGGGCTGGAGCCACAGATATGTGAGGAAGAAAGCCCGGGAGCTTCCTTGAGTTAAAAACAGCTGCCTGTAAGATTTTGACAGCACCCCCCTCCCCAATGGTTAGGAAGTCCTTCATCTCACCAGCAACACCACTTGAACCCCTGCAGGGGCTGGACTTGGACGTCTGAGGCAATTTTGGCAAATACATGGTCAGAATCTGCTTTTCAGCTTGATTAAATCTTTGCCTTCTTTCCCTGGCAGAGAGGCCCACAGTTAAACTTTTTAACAGTAATTTCCCTAGAGAGAACTAACCTGAAACTATAATAGTTGATTTCCGATCAAGCAACAGACAAAACACAGAGTCTTTGGCTTCAAAGCCGTAGCTGTGTGTAATTAAGCAAAGGGAGGTCCGGCACCAAATGGAAGAGTAACACAGTAATTGAACCGGCTCTGAGATGGGCCCGGTGTTGATTCGCAGCCACTATTTATAGACAGCAGCAGTGAAAATGGCCTTGTGCAACCCGGCATGATGCACAGCACCATGAGGAAAAACAAATTCATAACTGAAAACACACACCCTGGAGGAGGCTAGCAGTGATCTAATGCAAAGTCGACATGATTTTCTCGGGGCAGGGACGGGGCATTGACACCTGTAATGCGAAATTAGCCAGGCTCATTACATTGCCCCCTCCCCACCCCCTAATGGGTGTGGCTATGTCACATTATAATAATATATTACAGGTTGATTAGGGAACACCCTGCTCCCTGTAAATTAGCAGGGCTGACAGGGGAATAATCGGAATAAGCCCATTTCTGGTGGGGGGTAACAGTTCAAAGGGGAATGTACCGGCAGGCCCCAAGATGGTACAGAGGTTCAGCCACATAGCACTGGTTGCCTCTGATTCAGTGCCGTGGTAATCACCAAAACGTGGTCTGGTTTTCTGTAATAGAGAGGCAGGAGAGACTGGAAGGTGCAGTTATCAGAGCCCAAAGGCAATATTAGGTTGTGAGAAATACAGAGATGTTGCTCAGCACGTGGGAAGGATGTGGGGAGATAAAATTTGCTGAAGGGCCAACATGCTGAACAACACTGCTGGCTTCAGGATTGGACTTCCCAGCATTCCATGGAGCAGCTGGATGGTTCAACATGTCCTCGTGAAACAGACCTAAACTTGACCATTCAGAGTCAACCTGATGCATAATAAGTGAACAGGGATCTGGACTGACAGACAGGCTTACAGATGATACCCAGCCACGGGCTGCGTAATACCCTCACCCCTCCAAAGCAGACGTGCATAAATTGGAGCACCAGAGCTGCTCTTTGTGTCAGCCTTATCCTCTAAGCAGCTGGAGTGATTTGCAAAGAAGCATTCACAACAGAAGTGTCAGAGGATCACATTAGCTAAATGCGGTCTCCTGCCACCCTGCAACCGCCATCTGCTGCCCTGGGGAGGGGACCTGCCATCAGCCTGACATCAACTCACATCCAAACAAGTGCACCGAAGAACACACATGTGTTCAGCCCCCTCACACAGCGTTTAATGCGGTTGTATACCCAAACTGTTTTTATCCTCACAAAGTCACCATGACCCTGTAGCAATGGGGACCCACTGTCACAATGTCCCAAAAATATTCTTTGAAACGCAGCCATGAGTTGAGTAGGCCCTGACGAATGCTTTCCTCTGAACTTAAACATCCTGAAATGTATATACTTAGAAGAGATAGTGAGAGATGGTCTCCTCCTTATTTCACATTTTAATCCAATCACAGCCCAAGTTTCAAAGCTTTGAAACGTTTAATGTAATTTAGACCTCCAGGGGACAGGTTCTCAAAACAAGCCAAATAAATGAGCAAGAGATATGAGATATAGGGATGTTTAATCAGTGCTGGAGACCCCCGCTTTTGATGGCTCACGAGTGGCTGTTGTCGTGGCAACAGGTTGTTTGAGACCCATCCCGAATGCAAAGATGTCTTCTTCCTGTTCCGAGACGTGGAGGACCTGGAACGGCTGCGGACTAGTAAGGAGCTGCGAGCTCATGGACTCCGGTTGGTACCCTCATTTACACCTAATCCCACCTCCCTCCCTACTCAGACTACTGTCAGTTCTTCTGTGTTGAGTAGGATCAAGTCATACAGAAGGGCTCAGATCAACATGGGGGGTACTCTTCACAGCCTTTTATAGTGTCACACATACATACATTTTCAACCTGAAGACAACACATTGATTTGTTGTGGATTATTTTTGTTTCGCAAGGAAACATTATGGGATAAAGACATTGTATGAAACATGTTGGAAATGCCTTTTATAACTGAGTACGGACTAGGAGCAAAATTGTTTTGCAAAATGATTATTTTATTTAGAATTATATTAGATATATTGATTATATTATTTAGAAACATGTAGTCAACAGATTTATTACATCTGTGGGCTTATTTTAAAGGTTAAATTCACCAAACTCAATTTTTTGGCCCATTTGCTTTAGTGGGGTGCTAAGCAAAATACTGCTGGCTTTGTTGTGGAGAGATTTTTCTGTTTTATTGCCTAGGATCATAGGATGTAGTTGAATAGTCTTCCCAAGACACCAGCCACTAAAAGGTTGATCATTATGTGCCACAATAGAACAAGAGGCAGCATCTCTGAACAGATGGCAAAATGGAGAGATTTTAGTGAGCTAAACGTATCGATTGGCGAAAGACAATTAGATAATGGCGTGGGTGTTGATTCTGAGGTCAGAAAAATTATAGTGATTCACAGAGCACATTAAGACTTCAAATTTCATGCAAG
Organism: Mormyrus iriodes; assembly: GCA_011763525.2. NCBI lineage: Eukaryota > Metazoa > Chordata > Actinopteri > Osteoglossiformes > Mormyridae > Mormyrus > Mormyrus iriodes. The sequence goes on from JAAGVU020000025.1 coordinate 16,290,062, forward strand.
ACTTCTTGTAGAGCAGGCCCTCTCTGTTATTTTAAGCTTGAACAAATATGACATTATGAAGAAATTCAAATTTTAAGAAATATAGACCCTGACACAGAAATAACATTGTTCTAGGATCCCTCACTACTCAACCCTACAGCCACCATTAAAGGAGTTTCTCAAAGTGCCACACACAGGGAGGCCAACCACTCAAAGCCCTCAAATTATCAGAATCTACTAGTACACCACATCCGCAGGCATCTTGCACAAAGACCTGCTGTTGTTCCACTGCCCAGTTCTGTAACCCCACCTTCCACTACAGGGTGATGTCTTTCATTGAGAAGTGTGTGGCCAGATTGAACCAGCTGGACCGCCTGGAACAGCTTGCCCTGGAACTAGGGAGAACCCACCACCGCTACAATGCCCCTCCCAAGTACTACGGGGTAAGATTCCTACTGCTCAGGAGGAGGCTTGATTTACTCATGCAGAAACAATGGGGTGTTGTCCTTTCACAACAGAGTTCCACAATGGAATAAAAACCCTCTTTTAACATAAGACCACACCACATTACAGCAGCTTATACAGTAGCATCAATGTTGAGGGTTTCCCTCTTTCAAGCCAGTTGTGTGGGCTCTTTCAGTATGTGGGGGTGGAGTTTATCTGTGCCGTCCAGCCAATCCTGAAGGAGAAGTGGACCCCGGAGCTGGAGGAGGCATGGCAGGTACTGATCATTTCTTAAAATTGTTTTGTTTTCTTTGTAGAAACCTTTTTAAGAGATAAAAACAAACCAAGGTACAATTCAATGAAGACATAAGGAGAAATATACATGCAACATGTCCTTTGGTCATGAAGAATTAAAACACTTATTTTAATACATAAAAAGGATGCAGCACATTTTTAAGCTTCTATGATATTAGCAAGCTAAAGGAAACGGCCCTGCTGAAAAACATTAACGAAACAATTTGTATCAAATAAGCCAAATCTCTCTACATTGAAAAAGTTTGGGTAATATGGAGAACAATGAGCACTAAATCAACATATTTCACTGCTTTGATTTTAGCAAACAAGGAAATCTGTATCTGAATACAATTACACATGCAAGGGATTCTGGCTAGTCTGACATCATGGCTTCCATTTGAAAAGGATGGGCTATGGGGCGTTAAATTACAAAGAGGTGAAAAGGCAAATTGAGTTTGGTGAAACTTTAAAATTGTCATAATTCCACCCAATCCTAATTAAGATCTTGTTTCAGCTTGCTTTCCATTTAAAGGAAATTTGAATTTGAATTTAGTCGAGTCAAATTGGAATAACTCTTGCTGCTTTGGAGGAAATTGTGTCTGAAATGCCCCAGTATAACCTACTGGGGAGGTTGTAAGCATCAAGTTAATGTCCCCCCCAGAGTCTCTTCCTGTACGTTACTGGGATCATGAAGCGAGGGTACCAGGAGGAGGAGAAGAACTACAGCACCTCCCTAGGAGCCTCCAAGTGGGAGAGACTACAGAAGACAAACACAATGATTTGAAGACCCACGGTCAGTCCACCTTGACCTCACTTCCTGTGTACATACTGTATTTTTTTTTTTTTTATCCATTTTCTGTGATGTTAGATAAAATCTGCTTAAAGACACGTTACCCAACCTGAAATATTTCTACTTACTAACCAAATACAATGAAATATTAGTCTTATAGGCACCATCAGGATTTACCTTTGCATTGAAAGACATATGTTGTACCATCAACAATGCTTCAAAAGGAGGTAAAAGACAAGAAAGAATAAAATAAATGCACTAAAGAAAACACAATTTTATTTCATTTAGTCTTCATTGTTCCCACTCCACAGTTATGATGCATCTTAATCTCTTCCAAGGCCATGCAGGGAATTTGAAACCACACCAGCTCCTTCATGATTTTTTTTTTTTCCAAGGGTAAAAAATAAAAAAAAACAAAAAAACAAAAAGGATTGTGGGGAAAGTAATCCAGTATTTCATTTGACTGGTTGTTTTATTTCTCCCCAAAATTCAGTGTTTTCTTCAATTGTTTTTTAGGTTTTCATGTAAATCAGGTCAATGTGAAAAATAAAAACACCCATCATTGTTAATCTCACCCAAATACCTTCAAGTCTCTCGTCAGTATTTCCTGCTTGTGACAAAGTACTTAATTACCAACAAGAACTCAAATTCTTTCACGTCTTGGCCTATGTCAAAATGCCCATTTAGAACACATCCTGAGAACATTTCATCTTGTAGGAACAGGTGCCAGGAACCAACCAGAGGATAGTACCGAAAGAAACAGGCTTGCAATGACAGGTGACTTCATCAGCAAATCAAAAAAGAAATGAAAGTTTGAAAGCAATTTAAACCCAGCAATACTGCTCTGATTTTTATGAGGGACCTCCCTCCCCCATCTACCTACACCAGGCTGTACTTTGTGGGTCTCATTCCCCTTTACCTTAAAGGCCATGCTGCAAAGACATAGTGCTGGGATTGGGCAGTACCCCCAGCCTGCTGTCAGGCACCATGGGCGTCCCAAGAAGCAAAAGTCATCCAAGTCGCCATTCTGTCACACTGCTGTTCTACGTGGGTTGGACTCGTTTTCCAGGCGGGTGCTGGCAGCTGTGATTAAGGTTGGGCTGATGCAAAGTGGGGGAGGGCTGGGTTTTGTGGGGCGGTGGGTGGGTTTTTCCGCCACCTTCTTGCTGGTCACTGGGTGGCTTTGGTCTTCTTGCTTTTGCTCCTCTTGTCCTTCTTCTTCAGACCGTCCATGTGTGCCCTCAGCAGGTTGGAGTAGGCCTATACCAGGGGGACAGTTAATGCAGGTGAACATCAAAGAGGCCTCTAATCGTGATCCGACATTGGATTGACCAACCCTGCAAGTGTACTTCTCAAAACAAATACAATATGGATGTTTTACGTAACCCTGGTTATTTATCATACACAACTGTGGTCTACACAAGGCATTTATTATGGCACAGTCTTAGTCTTGATTTTATTTAAAATGGTATAAGACAAATGTCAAGAACACACAAAATAAGCGGGTGCCTTTCAATCACCATCGATGAGTCAATTAGCACGGTCCAGATGCAGGTTACCTGCCTCATTAACAGTAAGACTCTTTAGACTTGAGCCAGAAACCTTCAGATTAGGAGACCTTGTGTATAACCACTATGCTACCTGCTCATTGCCTCATACAAGAGTAAAATTTAAAACCAAAATGAACTGCTTTCAGCACCACAGCGAATCGTACATCAACCCAACTACAGTGAAAACAGGGTGTAGGGAGACGGAAAACATATGAGCATACAGAATCACCGAAATGTCTTCTGCTTTTATCATTAGTGCTGCAAAATAACCAGAGGTGGATATTCCAGGTCCAGAAAGTAAAAATCTAGACCAAGCTTTTGTTTCAACCAATTAGTTGAGTATAAACAGTCCCAGGGTACTCAACTGGTTGGTTGAAACAAAAGCTTGGTCTAGATCTTTACTTTCTTGACCTGAATTATCCACCTCTGAAAATAACGCTTGCTGACAGACTTTCCAACACACCATACAAAACGTGCGCCTAATTTTGATTTCTCGATCCACTGATCTGAAAACTGACAGATAATGCCAGGGCTGTTTCACATCTGGTTAACTTGTCTCAGCAATTTTTGGTGCAACTGACAGTAGTGTCGTCAAACTACTCTACTACCTGATGCCGCAGCCGAGACCCACCAGCTCCGTCTGATTTATCCCCCTTGATCCACACTTGGCTTATTAGAAGACCGGCACACACCAAGTGCAGTGTGTTTGACATACACTATATCCACAAAGTATGGAAGTGGGGCTAAGTATATAGAGCACAATGCACTGGGGGTGACTAATATTTACATTGAACATGAGGAAATCTGCCGGCTTTTCAGAGCCCAACATGACTACACAGAAGTTTCAATGTAAGTGTGCAAAGTTATATACTGAATGTTTCACGGCCTAGGCAACAGTAAAGGACAGCCCCAAACACAACCAATACAAATGACATGGTTGTAAATAAGTGACTTCTTCAGACATCAAGTGTGCCCCACTGGCCTCAAGAAATTGCTATGCACTTGTGCACTTTGCATCATAAATCAAAATATGTCACTGCAGTGTGTAGTGTCTCAGCATACTTGGCCATAAGTGTGCTGAATGGGACGTAGCCACCGGCGTATCAGTTTATAACCAGGAAATGAATGTAAGAAGGCTAAAGAGGGTAGCATTTTTTAGAGGTATTCAGATAAACCTTCGCAGCAGGTCATTTCTTGTACTTGTTTTGTTCGGTTTAAATGCATCACAATCCGTGAGATAGCAGCCTAGACAAAAAGCCATGAGTCTTGCAGATAAAATATGACGCTTGACATCTGTGGCCAAAACTCACCATCTGAAACTTTATTACTTCTTTACTGCTGACCTGAAAAAAGTAAAACAGAGAAACAAAACATTTGATGGTTTTGCCCACTTTAAGAGCCCGTTTAATATATTTTCAATGTTTATGACACTATATATAAAAGGGCCATTTTAAAGTAAACATATACATTTTAATGGTGTTAAAGCCCCATGTACATTGGTAGACTCACCACTGTGCTGATTTTCCGCTTGCCGTCCGTTGCCCGGAGGAGACACTTGTTATCAGCAGGTTCAAAAGTGTCCGGGTTTCCTTTCCTGGGTACCGGTTTTGTCCTGCCGTCATCTGTGAGGATGTGGATAAATTGGGTACGATGTTGCTATACAGCAATGTACACATTCAGGCCTCATAACTCAAGTCTTTGCATTGTACTGTTTCTGAGGGGGAATCTCAATACACGTACTTGACCGTACTTGTGTTCTCGTGTACCCGTTTTACATCATCTTCCTTGCCGAAGACGAGTTCCAATACTTAAAACATAGGTACAGAGGACGGTAAAAATCCCCGGATGCAAATATCAAGGATGCATCAGCTGCATCCTCACCAAACGAGGCCAATCCCATGATTCATAGCGCCGCAAGTTCGTTCTTGAAAGGCAAGTTCGCAAGACCAGTCTTGCAAAGACCATAAGTATGATCTTTAGGTATTGAGATTCACCCTGAATGACCACAGGAGACGCAGGACTTACATTTCTTTAATGTGATGTAAACGCTCCCACTGGTCCGGCATTTCTGAAAGAGCCGCGTCAGTTCTGTCAGGAACTGGAAAAAGAAAAATCGGTTCATACAGCGCCCTTCCAAAATAGGACGCTTGTACTGAAATCTTTACTGTATGACAGAAATGAAAAGGGTTACAGTGAGAGACAAATGCCTCTTATACGAGTTCTGCAAGGTGATTTACTATCAATTGTAATAGCATGCGCTAGTGAAAAAACAGGTTACTCCTTCAGTTTTATCGGCAACACTACGGGCTTATCGGTACAGAATTTCGAATTAAAGCTGCTGCCACAATTACCGCTTTGCACAGCAGTTATATCAGTGCGTATACAGGGGGATAGTACTGGATTTTTATCAGTATATTTGAATATCTTCCCGGGTCATGTGGACATGCGTGGTAACAGATGGTTATAACTTTTTACAGTACACATACTCTTTAACTGGTTTCAGTACTCTTTGTCGTCTTTATTAATTCTTGTTTTATTTGTTTTTCTTATTTGTATTAAAATATCCCAGGTTAGTGTAATCTGCCCACAAAATATTACCCAATCTGGCTAGCCAAGTCTTTTCACTTAAACTCTGGTTTACCCGTGGCCGAAATACCAAATTAAACAGAAACATTTAATATAAATTGCTTTTCAGGTCGCAGAATGCCACTGGCGTTAGATAAGTAAAGCATGCTGTAATTTGTTAGGAGTTCATTCAAATTAACAACACAAAACACACCACGAAAAACACACAACACAAATTAATCTCACAGTACAGTTTATAAATGGAATATACCCTAATAACTTACCGAGTCATTCTCAAGGAGAACCATGACTTTGCCCCGGAATTACGAATCTCAGGACCGTGTCGATCACAGCTGACTCTCAGCACACAAGAACACGTAATGTAACCGGAAGTTAATGTCTAGCCGCGACCTTTAACCTTTGACTACATCATGTGATGCAAAACAAGGAAATAAATATAAGCGAGCAGTGTCACAGCTTCTGCGGTTTGGTTTTGTTCGTAGGTTAGAGGTACAAATCTTCAGTATGATACACGACATGGAAAGAATGTTTAATTAGAGACAAAGTTAAACGTGTTACGCGTTCTGCTGTTGTACATTAGTTTATAGACCATTTAGTTTTAAGCTCTTTTACGTAATTTGTCAAACGTAACACCTGAGAAGTATTTATAAAAGATCGGAAGCAGCGCTACGATTGTCTTTAATCACAGAATACCGAGAAGACAGGTGTTTTAAACATTTTTTATTTAAGAAATGTAACATATGCATTAACATTTTTGTTCTATCACGCCTACTCAATGGGGAAAACACTTGGGACCAGAGTTGCTTAAAACTTACTTGAAACTGATATTCAAATATCCAGCATATTACATAAACTCAGACTGCATACGTGTCCATACACCTTATGTCGCCTAAGATTTATTATAATTTGTTGGCTGTATTATTCTGAAAATACAGGGTTGCGTCATTTCAGGCTCTTGGTAAACGTACATTCAGGGTTGTAACCTAGGTCAGGCAGCTTGAATGCAAATCGGGAGTTCCAGTCCCTCTCAAAGGCCGCCCTCAGCTGCTCCTGTAGCGTCTGTCCCGTCCGCTCTGCATGCGACTTGTCTTGGGATACTACCAGCCCCACGCCGGCAGTATTAGTAAAGTAATCAGCTGACCAGTTTGACGTACCTGAACAAAGAGGAAATGGGCTCAGCTGATGTAAATGTTTTTATTATTTCATTTTATGCTTATTGCGCTGGCTTACCAATGTACGCCGCTTTATCTGTCACCATATATTTGTTATGGTTTACTCTGGAAAAGGGAATGTCTGATTGGTTCGCCACTGGTACGATGTACACTTTCTGAAAAAAAAAAACAAATGAAACAGGTCGTAAATGTTTAAAATAGTAAATTACTGAGATTTGACCCAACAGTTAGGAAAAATAATAGAATTTAGAAGCAAAGGAAAAACAAATCGTGTTTCGTCACATCATACCACTTCAATGCTCATGTTGGCCGCTGGGTAGTGCAGATCATTGAGAGATTTCAAAAACGGAAGCATAGCAGGATCGGTGTCCTGACCACAACTGACCAGCAGGCGGACTGCAACCTGCCTTACCGAAGCGGTTTGCCTCAATGCGTCATCAAGGACAGGCCAGTAGCTTGACAAAAGCAAAGATACGTCAATAACCAGTAGCTTACCCTTTTACACTACAAAATTTTTCATCCTGTGAATTAACAGATTAGGAATATGTATACTATCGCCTTATTTTGACCACAAGAGGTCGCGTGAAAAATAGGAATTCATGTGTCCAACTGTAATACCACATCAATCCACCTGAGGGCACAGTGAATTTTGTATTAAAGGCATCATGTTGTACTGCGCACAGAAAGCTTAATATTCCTGTCTAGAAACAACAACAAAAGACTGCCCATCCATCCATCCATCCCCAAACCACTTAACCAATTTGTCTAAGCACATGTTTTTGAACCACAGGAGTACCCAGAGGAAATGCATGAGTCAGAGAGAGCATGTAAACTCCCCACACACAGAGCTGAAGTGACATTTGAACCCCCAACCCTAGATATGTTGGCAGTACCACTATAAGAATGTATATGTAAACTTTTGACAGCCACAAAAATGACACTGAATAATCACTGAGCTCATAACAGGCTGCTTTTTACATGACGCAGGCTTTCCTAAGCTCACCTGGAAGGTTTTGTAAAGCGAGACGTGGGAAAGTACTCCATGACAGCTACATAAACAAAAAGCTCCGCGTCCTGGATCACAGAGAGGATGGCGTCCAAATCCATTGTCCTACTGCTGGGGCAGAATGACGGAGGTGAGGCCTAACAAGGAACAAGTTTTATTTGCGCATGGCATTAATTATGTAAAGATTTACCATTCCATCATAGCAACAATGACAATGCAAATACCTGACGACATAACAATGCAATAACATTAGAAATGCCCTATATTCAGAATTAGTCAGGAACTGGATATATAAATCCATGTATTATCAGAAATTCACACCTCAGGAAGTTTTAGATTTTAAGTACAGAAGAGTGGAAGAGACTCAGGTTAAATTCTGTTTCATAAATTTATTATAAAACCTGTTGTTTCAATGCCAGCCCTGCTGGTTGAAGTTTGATTTTGGGGTGTTAGTTTGCAGGCAGCAAAGATACAATTTTAATTTGGGGAGGAAAAAAAACAAGTGATGTAAAAATAATACTTTTCAATCAGAGTGCACATTTTTGATACTTTTTAAAAGTCATATTGAGCATAACCTTTTTGTTTTTCCTAGCAACTGTGTTAAAAACTAACCCATTAAAACTCTCCTCACACAGACTGACAGTAATTTACTCTGCAGCTGTTTCACAGTTAAATTAAAAATGTAAGGGTTGGGTGAACGCAGGAGGAAATGAGAAGGACTCACAGAGATGTAGATTGCACTGGCTGCACCGCTTATGTTAACCATTAGGGGGCTCTCTTTGTTGATGGAGGTGTCAAAATACGCTGGCCAGTGTTTCGGGACAGAGGCGTTGTGGCGTCCCATAACCCAATATGATTTGAAGATCTTATATAGGTCCAGAGCCAGATGAGGGCAGTCATAAATAACCGCACCGAGTTCCTTCACCTTGGTTTGATAAATAAACAAATATGTGCTGAGCAGACCTTGAAAATTCTCTGATTATCTTTTCAACATTCCAGACCTGCCTTGTAATGTAGAGTTTTAAAAATCTGCAACCTTCACCTGCGTCAAAGCTCTCCAGTCCATGTTGGCACTTCCGATGAAGATGTGTTTCATGTCTACCACCCAGAGCTTGGTGTGGAGCACACCCCCAGTCAGACGGCCAAAGTTAACCTTTCTCACATGAATCCCTGTTGGAGGGGAAACACATTATGAAGGTTAACTTTGTGTCTGGAGAATAGAATAGTTTAGCATGCAAGCAACTATTTTTGAAATTGGTACCTTTAGCCCTGAGAAGCACCAAGTCAGTAGAGTTGTTTTTCACAGTTGGAATGCTGGTCGCTACCCGGACCGAAACATTTCTGGATGTAAGGTCCTGGAAGCGTTTGAATATGTCCCTGCCCTGTCAAACATAAAAGCCGATAAGAAGTCAGGCCAGAGGGGTAACACTTCAGCAGGTGTAAGGTTGGCATGGGTGACCTCTGACACAAGACGACTCACAAGGTAATCGGTGGAGGAATTGACTCCGATGTCATAGTCCGTGAGGGTCCAGTAGAAAGATGCCACATAGACACTGTTGGTTGCCTGGGTAAGGAGGTCTTTCCAGGCTTCGTACATCGGAATCCCAAAGGTGGCATTAGAGTCATAATTCATGTACAGAGGGATGCTCTCAGCTAAAACAATCCTGGGGAATTCACAAGGATATATATCTTTTTCTGACACTTTGCTTGGTGTAGTTACAGCAGGGGTGCCAGTAGAGATTGTGGGCCTTCAACCCTGACCAATCCAATTATGTTCCTAACTATCCCCCCTCCCCCTAATGGCACCCCTGGGTTACAGTAACTGCTCCTCCTCTTCCCAAAGTATAGTACTAGAGAAACATCACACTGTGTGTGTGTTTGTGTGTGTGTCTGGTATGTGGGATTGTTTAGATTTTGACTTTCTTTATGAAGAGGAAGAAAAATGTAAGCTGTCTTTTCATTTCCTCATCTCCTCACCTGCACTGCCCATCTGAGACAGGGAACTGGCAGTGTTGATCATCCTCTGACTCCCAACCAGCCGGGTCCTCTGTAGCCCTGACAATCCCAAGGTCACCTGCATTGTGTGTGGATTTCTCTCGCAGGGTGAGGAAGAGGAGGATCCCCAATACAGCAAAGCAACCCACGCTGAATGTGCAGGTCATGCATTTTCTAACAATGTTCTAACAAAAGACAAGAGCATTCAAGCACTAAGATTTTTAAAATAATGTTAAGAAAAAATACAACTACTGGGCATACTAGTATATATGTTTTCTGTAACAGACAATAAAGGGACTAGGATTCATCCTTACCCTTCTGTTGGACACATAATTGTCATGCAAAGTGATGTATGGAGAGAACATTTCCGCTGTTATTATTCCCTGTCACTGGGAGAAAAAAAACTAACAGATTACTATTATGATAAAGATGAACTTACATAGATCAACCACAGCAGTGATATGTCTAGCAGAATTTTCATGTAGTTTTAAAAAGGTTTCTGACTCTTGAAGTTTATGGTTACTAGTAGATATCCTGGTAAATGTATTGTTGACCAACAATTGAGCAGTACCAACCAGTTCATGACAGTTGATACAATACAGCTAAGGTAAAGTTAAAGGTTAAGGTAAAAACACAGCGGTCTGTTGGAAAGGTTAAGCCCTGCACCACCTCGAGACCAGTCACAGCACACAATTCATCAATACAGATCAGATTTACGCCCAAGCATCATGGGGAATTTAAATGAAACGGCACCACAGAATGTGGAAAAACATTGCAGAAGACGCGGCCTTACCAGTAATTGTCTGGTGTCTGCCTGCTACAAAAATGAAACAAAGTTTTTTGTAAGTTTTTTGTCCTCTTGTTCCTCTGAAGGCGCATCGCCAGACCCCGGCACAGAAACCTTCGCTTCCCGTTTTAAATTTGTCCGGTTCCCCTTTTGTGAGCATTACAGCTAAAATAAAAGGTTAAACATGCACTGAAACCCACCTGTCAAACTGATTCACTTCGCTGAACTCTCTTTTAATGTATGAATAGCACGAACTATAAGCTTGGGATAGAATCATTCCTGTACAAACACCGTTTAAATAATTCGCTCATAATTAGTAAGTAGTCAGCTTACAGTGTTCATTTTGGGTTTTTTTTATACATGACAATGTCTGCAAAAATTGTAAATTACAGTAACTTTTTTTTTTGTAGGTTTACTTTTGATTGGCCCATTTTGCCTTGCGGTGACCCGCCCGCTTCCAGCTACCTGAGGCTGATGCTGTGAGCACAGAAAACATGACGGGAAAAAGAAAGACATTTTCTCTCAATAGACTCATTGAAGCTTATGATAAACTTTCCATAAACGAGCCACCAAGATACAGTTTATTGTAGTTTCGCTGCTGCATTTTATGTACTGTACTATATTATAGTGTATTTTAATTACTGTATACACAGTTCAGTAATTTAATTTGTACAGTGCTGTATTTTGAAAAGCACTTGAAACAGCTATTTTGAAAACCAATACAATTCAGTAAATAGCGACGCTGTCTGTTTTGTTACCTTATATTTATACAATATACAAATGTCATTTAGATGGTAATCTGCCTGAGACAAAGAAAAATGAAAATCAGTTATAATGATCATCCGCTTGTAGTGATCAATATCACCCAGAGAGACTTGATCACTATAAGCGGTTTCCACTGTATTTACAAATTTATATGAATCTTATATGCCCATCCCATCCAGGGTATACCCTGGTCTTGTGCCTTGTTGCCTGGGATGGGCTTCAGGCCCCCCAGTGACCTTGTCCAGCATAAGTGGTAGGAAGATGTCTGGATGGACAAATGCCCACTGGGGATGGACGGTGGCCAGGACAGCAATGAGCTACAAGCTGAACAGGTTTGAAATCAATCATTTCGCTGCACTTCTGTGTTCAATGTAATTAGCTCAAAACAGCCAAATGACTCAACCCACACACATCAATAGATTGACATCAATTTATTACAAAAGATAAAATCAAACTTTTCTAAATAATGCAAAAGATGTACATAATATCCCCCCCAAAACAAATTCTCAAAATAATGCAAATAACCCAAAAAACCTCAAACTCATCTTTAAATTATACCTTGTGTTTGTGAAATGAACAAACAACTGAAATGTCAGAAATGGTGCAGAAGGAGAGTTTGGAGCTGGAATCCCAAAAGGATGTATTCGAGAGTATTGGGCTGATGATGTTGGAAAATTTCTCGTTTTGTTTCCTTTCATGCATGCATAGGCTGACCAAAGGAAACAGAAGGAAACGACTGAAAGGAGTTTACTTAGGACACAGAACTTCAGCAGTAGTAGTTACATCACAAGCATTGCAGCCAGTCGCATCAATTTAAACACAGCCGCAGTATTCTGTGTTTCCCATGGGCCAAAGTTTCACGACGGCAAGTCCGTACATTTATGAGGTGCGGTAATTCAACAAGAAGTCATGTAACAGCCTCGGTGGGCCGGGGGAAGGTCCATAACCAATTTAAAAAAAAAAAAGGAACAGACCGATAAACGTGTCACTATGGTTAAATTACTTTGTGAAAAACAGATTGAAATATACAGCATTTCTTTTCAAGCTAGACAAGGTGAGGGTTTTTTATTTTTTTTAATCTCATCCAAATCCACCTGTTCAGTCGGTTCGTTTCCCCACCGCTAACCAGTAAGGTGTCCTTTAAAGAAAAAGCAAATTCACTGAGATACTCAATCCTGCCCCCACAAACAAAAAAGCGTCATGTGCCATATGTGCATTTTTGCAAAGCAGCCGTAAGGCCCCGCCCATCTGCCTTCAACCCGTCTTCTCTCCAGCTAAGTGAAGTGCAGAGTGCCCAGGTTACCATGGTATCCTGGGGGACACAGTGTTTTTCTACCATAGTGCAACCAAGAAGGGGAAGCTGACCCAATACAGGACCTCACTGGGAGGAGGAAAAAAAAATACCAGCCTCAGCAGCGTCTATGGGTAATGACAAGTAACAGGCACAGGGCATTTCAGACAGTTACTGGACATCAATGGGATGGTTCTGAAATTGACATCGCTACAGGGATGGAGTTTAATACCAGCACAGAGGTCACAGGGTGGTCGTCTTTGGCCTCATGCTACAGTGATGGCGCTACAAAGTGCCAGCGCCTTACCACTGGTCCAGCTGGAGTGTAATAACATGCAAAGATATAGTGGCTCCCGGACAAGAGGGTGATCGTCATGGACAAATCCCAGTACCTATGACCTCTGACACAGACTCCGTGCCATCTGACCACGAGAGTGAGCAAGCCAGACAGCCCACGCAAGTCCACATGGGTCCGGGCTGGGGATATGAGTGTGGAAGAGACAGGAGACGATTGCAGACAGAGCCTGACTTATGTAAACAGTTCAGAGTACGCCAACACTCCCATTGTACTTCCTGGGGGGTAATCTGCAGAGCACTACATTAAATACAACATGATGTCAAAAACACCAACCATCCCAGCTCAAAAACAAAGAAAAAAAAAGCCGCCAGCTTCCTGTCACATGCGGTCGGTCTGTCAGACCAGTTTAGTGCGATATTTTAAGAGAATTTTAGAAGAGATTTACTCCACCTGCCAGCATCAGGTGGGCTTCCACACAGTAGCTCAGCTTCACCAGTTCGAGCAGGACATGGCACGTGTTTACGACTGTGAGCTCGGGTATCCTGCCAGATGAGGGGTGTCCGCCACCATGTGCAGGCGCGATTCACCCTCCGGGAAAAGCAATTCTGTGATCATTTTCTTCCATGGCTTATCACATAACACGTTCACAAGTCCACCATTACACCAGGTTCGAAATCACAGCCTGGATCTAAATCTTGATTACATGGTGTGCTCGCCTTTCAGGCTAACGATGTGAACACGGGGAACACGAGTGCAAATGTGGGACGTCAGCGTGAAAGCGTTAGGGGCCGGAGCTCCCGTCCCGCGGTGAGATACCCTCCACTGCTCTGTCCCGGCCCAGACCCGTTTTACAATACTCAAATGCTGCTCTACACTGACGATGAAGGCATGCAGGCTGCATTTCCACGCAAGCCACTTGTTATGGCAAGCAAGGTGTTTACTAAGACTTGATGTTTTGTGTAGTCTAGGTCTTTTTGTACTATACCGTCATCCTCCACCCACATAAACACACGCAGTAAGCACATAAAACCAGATGCACCATACAAGCATTACAGAGTAGAAACTGCCACTGGGGGGCTCCCCGCAGCTTAAAGCATGATGCTCTCAGCGTCAGGGTCTGCCATAGCCCTCCTGATACGCTCTCTGGCGCTGTCAGTCTGTGACGGGGGCCTAGATTCCTTGGAGGGAAGGTGGGACTTGGGAGCGCCGTGCCCCGGGATTGGACAAGGATCTATAATGATGTTGATGACTGACAGAAGAGAAGGGAAATTCATCAGCACCATTAGCATCAAAAAGCTCAGACAGACAACCCTGCTGGCATGCCTGTTCATTACAATAATCACAGTATAGCAGTTATGCTGAGCGCATTAAAAACTTCTCCTTGTCCATTTACACTTTTCTTCCTGCATTAATGGAATTATGACAAACAGCAAGCAACTTAGCAACCAAAACACTAGATAATATGGAAGAACGTGAAAGGTAGAAGTCTGGAAAATGTAGGCAGAAGCTCCGCAGATCTGCAGGGTGATCTCACCTTCGAGCTGCTTCTGGACCCTTTTCAGCTCCTTCAAAATGGACGTGATTTCCTAAAACACCAAATAAGTCCATCACTAACCTGAAGGCCACAGCTGAGACAGGCGGTCGGTCTTTTAACACATTTAAGCACTTCAGCCTTGAAAGGTCAGGCAAAGATGTTCAAAAGACAACCTTGTTAGATGTTTTGAGGATGGGGACTTCATTATCTGCGTTAATCCGGGCTTCAAGCTCCTCCCAGGTGTCCAGCTTGTCGTGGAACATGACCCTGGGGGAGACATGAAACAAACAGCCTAAGTCCAAAATCAAGATAAAGAGACATCTACGGGTACTTCCAGAGTTGGCACTAATCTTCAAAATTTAACAAGAAAAAAAATTCCTTTAAGAATCTCATAGCCAATTGACCACATGCTGGACGATTTAAGCGTCTTCCATTTGTGTGTTCCATAGTGTGTGAACCATGTGAAACTTTCTGGAAACCCCACCACTGCCACACATGCTGGTTCTCAGACACCAGAACGACAGTAATTCTGATAGCAGGAGCCCCACACAGCATGGGTGAGCACACAGACAACCATAACCGGGAACGCGACACTGGAAATGATCAAAGAAGCTCACTTCATTTTCTCTGCCAGCTGTTCAGTGTTTTCACGAATAGCCTGTGAGAGCTGGGAGACAGGATTCAGCATGAGGTGGTCGAACATGACCTGGAAAGACCAGAAGAATGGCAAAAGTAAATCAAGGGTTTATTCAAATCCTTTTTAGGATCATCGGGGATAAGAACGGTAAAACTGAAACAGCCCGGACTGAGAGAGCCGGAGACTCAGGGGATCATTTTGAATTATGCTAAGAAGGACAACAATAAGCTTTTGTGCTGCGGGGTTCTGGAGGGAATGTATCGGATTACCTCCTCACGGTTCCACACACGGCGCTTGGAGTTCAGGTCTTGATCATTTGTGTTCTGGTCCGGTTCATTGAGCCTGGCAGAACCAGGTGGAACCTTTTGGTAATTTAGACTGGCTTCCGGAATGTGCTGAACCAACTGTGAGGAGAAGGGGAGTGGGTGAGTAAACATGTATCCAGCGCAAGGGAGAGACGGCTTCAGGGCGACTGCAGGAACACTGTAATCTCAAGGTTGGGAAGGAGCTGGAAAGTGGATTACAGAGAGTGCAACGAGGAACAAAATGGAGGGGAAATGGCCTGCACTGATTCCGAAGCTCGACAAAGTGAGTGAGGGCCAGTACAGAAGGTGGGGGAGTTTGGTGAAGGTGCGGGGAGAGGAATGGGCTCGGCACCTGACACGTGCAGACGGCTTGCAGAGATGGGTTTGTTTTCTGTTCATGGGAAGAGAAAGAGAAATGAACATGAAGGCGGAGTCCTGGGCAGCTATCGTGCGCTTTCTCTGACAACAGCGACCCCTACAGGTTCCAATTCAATTAAGGACTGACCATCACAGAAAACTGTTCGGAAGGTTTGGTACAGAGAGCAAAGAGGTACCTCCTCGCGGGCAGAGATGGTAGAAGCGGGGGTGCTGGGAATAGGACTGGGGGCCTGGGAGTCACCATCTCCAGCTACGTCATGGATCTCCCGGGCCAGGATCGCCAAGTCCTTGGCCAGGTCCTGACTCAGCCTGTGGTGAGGCAGGGGGAGGGTGGAGGAACCGAAAGAGCAAAGCCCACGTAAAATTGCAGTCATACCCTGTACAGAATACACAGAGCAAGCTGACGGCAAGGCGGAAGATAGTGAACAAAAACCAGAAGTGGACCAAAATGTCAACAAGTTCTTGTAGGCACTGGATGCACATGTAATAAAAGCCCCTTCCAAACCTGGCGATCTCTGCACTGTGCGCCGACCAGTTCTGAAAGGGGTCACCCTCATTCTCCTCGTCCTCAGACTGGCGAGAGCGAGAGCGGAGGCGGGGCGCGGTGGCCGCCTGGCCCTGGGGGGTCTGGGTAGCAGCCGACGACTGTGAGCGCTTGTGCTTGGGGGTGCCGTGAGTGCCGTCGTTCTCTTCGTCCGATGTGGACGTGTAGTCGGAGCCCTTCTGCCGCCGCCGCGAAGCTTCTCCCAACATTGATTTTTTATTGATTTTTGGGAAGGAGGGGGAAGGGAGGGAGAGCAGGTAGGGGGGTGAAAAAGAAAAAGAAACCACAAGGACAGACAAGTTACCCAACTATTATTACCTTTATGATAGTGGGTTAAATGACTTACTGATTAATAGATACTGGTCGGGATGACAACAATGTGACTCTTCCACTAGCACAATGGCGGCTCTGTACTCACCGGCTGTGCTGGAGTACTTGGCGCTGCTGGAGCGAGTCCGGCTAACGGGCTGCTTCCCCGTCGATGCCAAACCATGCCGGGACCTGGGTTCAGCGGCGGACACCTTGCGCGCGGTGCTTCCAGGCTCGGAGCTGCGGTTAGAGAAGCCCGTCCGTCCAGCGGAAGACTCTGTGTCACTGGGTGTGGTGAAGGAGCCGGCCCGTTTGCGGGGCAGCGCCAGGATGTCTAGCCGGGACAGCTTCTTGGCATCGGCTGTCGGCTTAGCCGAGTCCGAGTTCTGGGATGTGCGGTCTGTCTCTGTGCCCTCGTTGTCAGAGGCGTCGCCCAGACGGGCACGGCGCAGCATGGAGGCCCGTGTGGGCCGTGGGGCAGAGAGGCTGTTGGAGCGGGTCAAGCCCTGGTGACCCTTGGATGCCTTGCCAAGGTCCTCCCTCTGGGGCCGAACGGAAAGCTTTTTGCCGACAGAGGTACGAGAACTGGTCTCCTGATCAGATGAGAAGTTGTCATGCCAGTAGCCCTGAGGCTGGATGGAATTTTGGGTCTCATCGCTGAACTCCAGGGAACCACGGGTCCCAGAGTTACGGCGGAGGTGGAACCGCTTGTCAGCGTCGGCCTTGCCGGTACCATTGGTGGCCTGAAAGCGCCGCTTCTCAGACAGGCGCTCGAGGGCCGTGGCCATCTGACCCTGGTCCTGGACTGAAGAGGGTGACGACTTGTCCTTCTGGGTGCTGCTGACAGCAATCTTCTTCTTGGATGCGTCACTGGGAGCGTTCTGGTTGCTCACCAGGCTGACGGTGCTAGACGTATCCATGTCCGACTCTCCCGATAGGGAATCTTCTGCTCTCTGGCTGTGACCATGAGTCTGGGCCTGCAGCTTTGCCTCAAGGGCTGCCAGTGCATTCTCAGTGTCCCTGAGGAAGGACTGCGTGTCCTGGCCGCACTGGCCCTGGTGCGCGTCAGTGCGGTCTGTGTCCCTTGGGGCGCAATAGCTGTGGATGTGGGGTAGCTGGAGGACCTGGACATCATCGCTCGGCTTGTCCCTGGTGAAGCTCTCCTGCCGCAAGAATGAGGAGGCGCCTTCTTTGGAGCTCGTGTCCCCCCTGTCCTCCATGAAGAAATTAGAGGCCAAGGCTGAGGCAGTGGGCTTGACTGCCCTCCTGGGCTCCAGGCTGGTCTGATGCCTGTTCGGGGTCATCACAGAGGAGGCTTGCTGGGGCGGATTCCGATCTATTTTTTCCACCAATGATGGGGCAGCTTCTACACCCTCTGAGCCGATGTAGAAGAACGTGGACTTTGGTTGGGGCCTCATTTTCTCTTCTGTGGGCTTTTCCGTTCCCCCGGGGAGGGAGCTCTTGCTCCGATCTGCTGCAGCGGAGCCGTCGTCAGACTTGCTGGCGTCGCTCAGGCTGTCAGGCTCCAGCTCGTCCTGCACGGTCAGCCTCTGGACAGCATCCCCTTGGCGGCCTGTGGCCAAGCCCTGCTCGGGGGCCTCGCGGCTCATGGAGCTTTCCCGTCGCATCAACATTCTGGGGGTGGAGCTCTCAGCTTTTTCAGATGGAGGAACTTGGGGAAGGAGCCGTCGTGTTCGGGAGCTGTGGCTAGCTTCTGACTCAGTATTGTCCAAGCTGCGGTTCAGCACTGCATGATGAGTAACGAGACCATCTATGTATAGAAACAAATGTGTTACCATCATCTTCATCATCATCATCCCAGGTAGTTACTGTAGTGCTTAAGGATCAGTTCCTTGGAAGGCAGACTGCTTAGTTCAAAGAAGGCAACAGATTCCCAGACATGTAAATCAAATGGGCTAAAAATGACATAACACAACAATCTTCAACTCTTTTACCTCCTTCTGTAAAGTTTCCCTGTGGTGGGGTGTCCAGGAGCCCCCCAGGGGACCCTGATTCAGTGTAGCTGTCAGCCAGGCTGGCCCACCGAGACACCCACTTGGGGCCACCTGCAGTTACGGAATCAGTGGGCTGTGCCTGCAGCTAAGACACAGGTAATTGGTTAGAGGCAATGCTGGCGAAGTGTGACTGAAGACAAAACACCTGAGAACATGTCTGATTCATCTGAAACCATGGGCGTAACCATTTAGAAAAAGTCTACCCAAATTTTATTCAAATTATACATGATTTAGTACAATGTCATTTATGGTTGTGTTCTATGGCACAAATTCTGTTCAGGTTGGGATATTTTTCACGGACACAGAAAAGGTGTCATTAAAACCTGAACACTTTAACCATGGGGGTAAGCCATGCGATATTTTTTGTTTACAACACAATTAGAATAGAAGTCAGATAATTCACCTAGAGGTCAACTAATATAAATATCCCAACCTGCATACTCTCGACAAGCGGACTGATTGGTTTGCCCCAGTGAAGGAAGAGCCCACAACCAGCTGGGGGAGAGACCAAACATAAAACCCACCAACAACTAAAGGAACAGCAAGGAAGTGGATCATGGAACAAGACAGAAGCACCATGCCAAATTAACGGTGAGATCATGCAGATCTGATCATTCCTCTGTGAATGATTATTCGACTGGTTGATTGATTGATTGACCGACCAATGAGGTAGATCTGAGCCCAGGGTGTTTCCAATGGGTGGATGACAACGCGCTGGGCTCAAAGGTTTCTTTACCTGTTCAGGGCTGCTGGGGGTGCCACTAAAGGGCTCGGGACTACAGGTCTGCTCTAGGGCTGGGTTTAGATCCCCAGAGCTACCCTTGCTATGCCGAAGGCTAGCCTGTTGCTCCCTGTCCTGGTTAATTACCGGCCTATAGGCTGGCATGGTCACACCGGTGTATTCGGGGGAGTCAAGAACACCAAAAACCTGTCAGGAACAAAGCAGGCGTAAGTCATGCAGAAGAGGGGAGGAGCTCCAAATATGGGCTGCTGATGGACAAAAGAGTAAGCCGATCAGAAGTTAGCATCCCCTCCCCCTGTGGCGTAGATGGCAGCCCTTTCTTCACAGGACTTCTCATAGGGGAATATTGCCCGATTGGTTCCTCTCAGGGACTGTCATCTGGGTTGAGCGCCTGCCCTGACAGAGGCTACGGCAGACGACAGAAAGCCTCCCTGCTGTAGAGGCGAGAGCCACGCAGCGTGACCTGGCAGGCAATGCTGGCCAAAATGTTTACTGGCCCGTATAACTGAGAAGCAAGCTTACGTCTGCCGATTTATCGGTGGAAAGGAGACCCTCTATGAAGATAAGATGTCAGGCAGCATTGCCATTCAGGTGCCAGCGTACCTTTACTTTCAGTAGCTCTATTTTTGTCTACTATTAGGGGAGCTACATTACAAAGTAAATTTTTCTACTGCTGAATTGCAGAATGGGATCGGAGCAGTTTCAGATTCTACAGGCAGGGGGCAGTGTCTCCAACAGAGCTGGTCAAATCACGTCACAGCAAGATTCAGAATGGGAGCTGAATGTTACCGTTAACATGCTTGCGTGTTTGTGTATGCCTCGCTCCCACTCACACTGTAAGGCAGATTAAAATGTTACAGGACAGAAGGGAAAAGTCTTCTCGGTTCAACGACAGTAGCACTAAAATGGCTGCTCTGTAGAGTTTTACATCCATATTATCTGGAAGTGAATATTCATAACACACCCCTATAATTTTATACTTAAAAAAAAAAAACACACTGCGATGGCACACATAAACCAAATTAACATTGCATGCCACAGGTCTCTTTGCCAAAAGGGGATTGGGTAGGGCTCCAATACAGAGAGCCATAGCACTAAGTTCAAACACTGGGGACTTTGGACTGCAGCTGGACGAGGCCTGATTCAGAGGAATGTGTCTGGAAGGGGCTGGCGGTGCTACACGTCATGTGACCAAACACCCGCCCACCCCCGCTGCTGCTAACAGTTGTCGCATTTTCCATCCCTTTTAAGCAAAGCCCTTTCCTGCTCTACGTGCACTGCGGCTCAGGAGGAATTCACTCCTCCCCTTTCAGCGACTAAGTGGATCTCTGGAATTCCTGAGGCTTAAGGCAGGGTCGCCTGCCTTCCCGGTTTGAGGGGGGTGAGGTGTTTTGCCTGATGGTGTGTGGCACCCTCAGTTCCAGGATCTGGGAGGGGCCTCATATGCAAATTCGTGCCTAATGAGTAGGTGGGGCGAAGGAACTGAAAGTGATCTAATAGTAGGGGCACCAGGGACCAAAACAAGGTGCTTGAAACAGGCTGAACTGAATATATGGGTTTAGTTTTGAGAAGCCTCTTTAGCCAGCCTCATAAAGCCCTGTAAACACGGCATTAGGGAGCACAACATATTCACAGCACCTGGCCTGTGTGCTCTTCAGAGTTACATAAGAGGATATTGAGAACTTCTCACAATGCCCTGTTTATGGGCACTGCTGCACAGTAATATGACCTACAGCCATGAGATTAAGCAGTGCGGCACCTGACTGACTAACGCTAATGGTATATCCAAAATCTGTTAAAAAAAATATTTCACTGCTTGGGATACAGAAAAATGAGGCTTTAAGATGAAAATCTATGCCCCTTTGAGGGGCACAATCCAGTTTGCACAGGCCCTGCCTTCAGAGGTGACCCAATCTTGATAGGCAGTCTCCTTTGCTCAGGCCTCAAGGCAGGTGCGCCCTCACCTGGTCGATCATGTTGCGCGCTTCCTCCACCTCTTTGTCCTGGGCGTCCGTCTCGATGGTGTAGGTACCGGCATCACTCAGACTGTCCTCCTCCTCGTTCCTAATTGCCTGGGTGGTCTTCGAGATATCAGGACAGACTCCCAGCGGGGCCGTGTGGGGCCCGGGGCCATGGATGGGGGAGGCAGCCACAGAGCGGTAGGGGGCCTGCCGGCGGAGGCTTGGAATGGGGGGCGAGGATGTCTTCTCCTGGGCAGAAACAGACTCCCGCAGAAACTCAGCTGCAAAGTCTTGGGCCAGCTTGGACCTTCTACCCACGCTGCTGAAGGGCCTGATAGTGAAGCTCGAGCCAGAAGGGGCACTGCCGATCCTGTCATCCGTCTCCCGCTTGAGAGAGACAGTCTGCGGCAGGGCCCCTGCACCCGGCACCTTCAGTGGCACGGTGATCTGCTGGGTAGGGGGGGCATGCTCCAGAGAGGGGGTGGGCCTTTCCCCAGGCTGGACCCCGCTCTTGCGCTTCTCCAGCTTAGCCTTGATGGCAGAGTACAAGTCGGGCTGGGCGGAATTCTGGGTGAATGACTGTGAGCGCTTCTTTCGGGGATTGTCATCGAAGAACTCAATGACGAAAGCCTGCTGCGGGTCAGGCCTGCTGTGCCCCTGCGGAGGGGAGCGGGGCTCCGGAGACGAGACTGCCTGCAAGCTGTCGGTGGGTGGTGGACTGGGGGCCTTCTGAACCGGCGGCGGGATGTGCCGGCGGAGGGGCAGCGGGCGAGACGGCAGCGACTGCTGCAATTCGGAACGCTTCTCTTTCAGGACGGGGCCTTCTGAGTCACTCTGGGTGCCGTCCTCATGGTGGTGCCCTGTACAGAGGTGGAGAGCGATAAGAAGATCACATGGGAGGCGCAACATCAGCCAGATGTGCCGTGATTGCAGTAAGTCTGACCTTTGAGGGTCTTGACCTGCATGGGGAGGTCACTCTTGGTGCTGTAGACGTCCTCGCAGGACGCCTTCGACCTCATCATGCTAACGTCGCTGGTCACCAGCCAGTCGGCCACCTTGCTTTCGGCAGACATCACCTCAGTGGGCGTGGCCAGCTCCCGGAACGGCGGCTTGCGCTGGCGGAAGGAGAACTTGGTGATGTGATCCTTGATCTTCATCTTGCAGTCGTCAAATTCGATGGTGAAGGAGGCGTGGCTCTGCACGACAGGGGAAGTGGGGGGCGGCTTCGCTGGGACATCCGTGTCTTTGGTGGGGATCTCCTGGACCTCAGCTTTGGGGGGCTTGGAGTGAAGGAACTCTTTGGTGGGGATCTCAAAGTAGCTAGGTTCCCGTCGGTACGGGTAGCTGGGCTTGCTAGACGGGTCCCTGTAGTCCAGATGCGAGCCGTTGACCTCGAGTTCAGGTCTAGAGCCGACCTTGGAATGGTCTATGGGTAGATACCAGGGTGGGACATGATGGAACGCAAACACACACCCACCAGGAAAGCACAGCCAGATACTGTAAAAACCTTGAGCCACCAAAAAGTTAAACTTGGCTTTTATATGTAAAGCACCCAACACATTCCAATCGGATCAAAAACATTCATTTCAGGTCTGGGGACACAATACCCTTACAATTCTTCAAATCAGTGTTTCCCAACCCAGTCCTTGAAGACAACACAGTCAGTCCATATTTTTGCTCCCTCTGAGCTTCCTGCCAGACAGTCCACATTTTTGCTCAGCTCTATGGGAGCTGGGAGGGAGCAAAAACGTGGACTGTCTATGGGTCCCCTGAGGACGGCATTTAGAAACACTGCCTTAAATTCTTGTGATCCACTGGGTTATGTAGCACAAGTTTAGATTAGGTGATCTGAACATGCAGAAACCTAAACACGGTGAGGAGGTGCCACACCCTGCCACAATGCTCAGGGCACTCGAGGAGGGGGTGCATCCTATAAAAGCCAATAAAATGCGGCACAACCCATGAAAAGGGCAAGCCGAATGGCCACACTCCAAAGTGTTACCTTTAAACTGCCCCTGGGAGCTGAATAGCTGCAGAAAAAACACAGCGTGACTTTTAAACTTCACACGGTACAAGTACGTGGCTGTGCTTTCCAGACTGTTTCTCTGAGCAAAGACAACCTTCTGCCTGCCTTTTGTTTAATTATTTAGCACTAATACACCAGATCATATACCCTGTATTACTGTAATTTAATCCTGGCAACTTCTTTAGGACAGAAGAAACACACCTAGTCTAAATTCATTCATTAGATTAATTCTGAAACTGGCTTTTGAAATCTAAATGTCTGTTCGAGGAAGCAAAGCCAGGCGCGTGAGCTATAATCACTGAGAAAATTACCCAGCGCAGGTTTGGCCACCGCAAATACAGCCACAGGCCATGAGGCAGCCAAAAGTCCTGGCAGCCCTATACTCCACACCTCAATGACCCAAGGTGTCATTTTCAGAAACGCAGACGGCAAATGTGATCCGATGTGACTTTTTTAATGCACTGCCCCTGGCCTGGTGCGTACCATAGTAACATTTGTTTGTTCTCTGATTATAGTGGCCTTCAGCTGTACAGCGGTGGACTCTGACCCCCAGCCTAAGGAGCCTAATCTGTCATGAGGTGTTCTAGCCGCTCAGTTGCATGCCAGACACCGCGCGCTGTCCTGTCACCAAGCCTTGCATCGGGCGCACGGTGCCATGACTAAAAGCTCTGAGGCAGGATTTGCCCATGGCAGGTCGAGCGTCGTGGACTAGTCCACGTTTCAAGGCTAGATCTTAGTTCTGCCTCCAACCCCCACCCGCCTTCTTGTAATTGACTCAGGTACTTGATTGGGTCATTTAAACATTAGTATGGCAGGGTGTCAGAGCTCCGCCCAGCACAGGGAAGGAAGCAGGGAGCGCCCTGGGGCAGCGACTGACCTGCGTGGCTCCCGTTTGGCCGGCGACTGTCCCTCTTCTGGCCGTTCATGCCGACATCATCCTCGCCCCACCAAGAGGGCTGACCATAGAGAGGGGTGGGCCGCGCTTCCGGAGCCTCTGTAGGTACCAACACACACGTACACACGCAGAACACAGGTAAGGTTGCCAGACAAACTCCACCCTGCACAATCCATTCACATACCACACTGCTCACATGCTCGGGATCAAACTGTGTCAAAACAAAAACGTGTTTGTAAAACTGCAGCCATGACAACCTTAGTGTGACAGATTCAAATAAAGTCCATATCACTGTCTTTATCCAAATTTACCAGCACTCAGGCAGGGCTACAGAAAATGGCCATGCCTACAATGACGAATAGATGTTAGTGTGAGGGACGTTACAGGGCGAATCCGCTGCCTTTGAAAATTTATTATGGGTTTATAATCCTAGCAAACTAACCTAACAACCTGATCACCATTCACACCAGTAGAACCTCCCTATTGACTGTCTCACCTCACCAAGAACAATAGAACCAATCAACCATCACCCTCCCCCAGTAATGGTTTACATCATAACTAGGGTTAACTGGTTCAACAGTGAGGAAGATCACCACAGGAGAGTGAGAAAGGGGGAAACCGGAAAATTCTGTAAAGATCCACACTGCCCAGCAGGGAATGGACAAGCTGGTGCTTTCCCGGGAAAAGGCTGATCTCAGATCAGGGCACATGTGATCTGAGCAGGGCAGTGAGCCATATTCCTGAAATTAGGGAATTGGGACTGTTTGGGAATTATATATCAAAATGGGAAAGGGAAACATAACATCACAACACAAAATGAAGGGCATGAGCGACAGTGAGGGGGCGTTATCAGACACCTGCCAGTGATAAGCGTGGGGGGGGGCAAGCTGCAGGTGGAGCAGGCTGCCTGTGGCCCCGCCCATTCAGCTTCAAAGACACGGGTCACACTGTGACATGTCAGGAGCTGCACACCCTGCTGGCTGATTTTGTTTTGTGTACAAACTGGCAGCAGCAGTTTGCCACAGGGACACAGGGGCTGCACACAGGCCCCAGAAAGGGGGGAGGGGTATCAGACTGCTGTCCAAACGCTCACTCATCCCAGTTACATGGGACCCAAATAAACCAGGGCATCAGAACTCAGGGCTGCTGTTGCTATGGCAATAAGATGGACAGCGCCACCCAGAGGGACAGGGGAGGGAATGGAGTGTCACTGGTTATGGCATCAGTGTCAGGAAGATGAGCTAAGGCAGACTTCATTAAACGGGGCAGGGGGAGGAGGCGCGGAGGGTTTACCAGTGTAATATGGCAATAAAGAATGAAAGGTTTGCTCTCCTGACAAAGACCTCCAGCACAAATCCTGAGTTTATGCTCCTTCACGGTCACTAATGGAAACACTGCTTCATTAACGCTACTTCACAGCATGTGTGGTTTCATGCTGCATCCACCGCTGCTTAAATCTCAGTTTCCTGGCTTTTGTCACAGAGGAAACGCCCAGCCAGAGACAGCAAGGCACGCCCTCCCAGGGCCCCACAGAGCGCTGCGACCTGCTCGCTTGCTGGATTGACCCCATCTGGATTTCGAGCAGACACAGATTGCCAGCAAGTGGCATAGTGGTTAGGGAGTTTCGACAAAGGTCTGGGGTAAACAGGTGAAGCCTAACAGCATAGCACCACGAGCTGGGACTAAACACGCATGACCTCCGTGACGTGCACACATTCCAAGCTGTCTCCCAGGTGACCGGCTCGGGCGAGAAATCCGGCATACAGGATAATCCGCGGTAGGTGGGTGTGGGCAAGGATTAGCCCTGTTAAAAGGCTGCAGAGGGACATATCAGAGCCGAGCTCCGATCATGCCAGGGAAAAATGAAATTAGGTGCCGAATGCCTGCTGTGGCAGATGTACCCATGCAGCAGCAGAAAGGAGGCCACACCGGTCCTGCAGCGAGCGCTCGAACCCGCCTCCAGGGCGAGGCGGTGCTGTTACTGCAGCTCAGTTCCCAAATGCTTGGCCAAAGTAATCATTGCATCAGGCGGGCAGAAACCCACAAACAGCCCGGGCCTGCAGGGCCCCCCCCCCCCACTTACAGATGCTCCATTAAGGGAGGGGCTTGCGTTTCCTGGGGTGGACGTGTTCAGGGCGTAGTCTCACATTTCCACAGTCTCCCCCCCCCATGACAAAGAGCCCACACAGCTTCCCCCCCCAAACACCAGGCCGACAGAAGCTCCTTTAACACTAGGCGCTCCACCTCATGAACTCCACCCTGCAGACCCACCATACAGAGACAGGGAAGAGCTGAGCAGTGCGCCGGATTTGAACCGTGGGCCCCCCTTACCCAGCACAGCCTTGCGCTCTGCCTTCTCCGCTTTGGAGCACAGCGGGTCGGCCACACCCCCCTTCTCATGGGTTTTTTCCCGCCTCTTCCCTTCCTGCACCTTCAGGCTCATCTGCAGCTGGCTGGTGTACTTCTCATGCTGAAACAGCAACGAGGGAGAGGTCAGTAGCTGGAAACCCCCCCCCTCCCCCAATCAAGATCCCCTACTGGAAATGAGGTGAGTCTCACAGAGACAACCATAGAGATACATGCACACAATCGCAAGGACAGAGTGTGAAACCAAAACACATACATACGCACACACACACAGGGTGGGGAGGCGGGCACCAACCTTGAGGGCTTCCTCTGGAACTTTGTGCTGACTCCGTTCCAAAACGTAGACGTGAGAATGTGAGGGGCTGGTTAAGGGCCAGATAAACTCGGCAGCAAGCAAATCAGCCGGGGACAAATGCTCACTCACTGTGACTGACATTTCGAAAAGTGTCTGTCCAATATGAGGATTGCTGAGGGCGCAGAAAGCACCATCCGCCCATTTTGGGGGCAGAACCCCCAGGGGGACCCTTCACCCCCTGCTACCTGACAAAGCGTTGTGTTGAACTTATCCGGGCCCACAAATCACAGTGCCGACATGGCCCGGCTGGGAAATCTCGCCAGATTTCTCAGGACCTCCATCACCATATGTGACAGGGTAGCAGTTTGTCAGAAACCCCAGCCAACTGTCACACTGTCAAGGCTGGACACCTAACACAAAGAGCTTAACATCTGGAATGAGGTCTCCCAATCAAGATAAGCGTGATCTCATCCCCACTGCCAGCTCACCCACACAGAGGTCATTCTCGTACTGTCCTGACCCCGCACCATCCCATCCCCTCCTTACAATTCTCCGTGGGTCCCTGAATCTATCGACAAAACAGAGACCACAAAACATTAACTAAAGGGTTAGGGTTGCAGCTGGGGGTTAAACATACAAATACTGCACACAGCAACAATGTTTCTACAGAGGAAGGTAATTTTTTCCAGGAAATTCTCCCTGCAAACATACCTGCCTCGTTCCTACCACCACATTGGTGCACCGCCGCACCGATCGAATACGAAATGAATAAGGATATCATAACCAAAGCGGACGATGTCCGACAGCTTCAAGGTGATGTAGGTCTGGTCGGGGATGCGGACATCATTCACGAACGTCTGATGGGGAGGAAGAGCATATACACTAAACCTGTGTTTCCTAGTCCAGTCCTCGGGGACCCACAATTGGTCCATGTTTTTTCCTCCCTCCGAGCTCCCAAGCAAAAATGTGGACTGTCTGGCAGCGAGCTGGGAGGGAGCAAAAACATGGACCGACTGTGGGTCCCCGAGGACTGGACTGGGAAGCACTGCACTAAAGGCTTCTGACAAATTCCAAAGACCAAAAAAAAAAAAGTAAATGCTGCTTGTTCCCCTTACACACAGGCATAATTCACCATTAACTGTTTTCAAAAATGTCACGCTACATGATAATACTGCTTGTGGGGACGGCATGACCTACGCAGCCTGGCTCAGGTAGTTAATACTTGTGGGGGGGGGGGGGGTTACCGTGTGACTGAAGCTTAATAAATGCTATGGGAGGACTGCAAGGGGTAGCTGTCCCACATTCAGGGGATTGGTACAGACTGATCCCGAAACCACTACTGGATACACATACTGCAGGCCAGTAGCAGCCTTTATGCATTATTTTAAGTGATCGGGATAAATTAAGCCTAATAGATAGAACTTTAAATTTTATGTTGTCAGCAGCACCGATCTGAGTTTGCACCCCCCGAACCCCGGCACAGTGCTCCCTCGCACTGGTCCCAGCATGATACTAAACACCACTCCAGAGAAACCAGTCCCATACAATGCTCACATTATGTCCAGGGTCTTCACGTTCCTTCGGAAAATGGACAAAGACCAACAGGACCAGAAAAAACAAAATCCCGAAACGGAAGGCGTGTACCGCTACCCGTCCCATGCCGTCTAATCCCCCAGCTCTGACTGGGAGGGGCTTATCAGCGGGGTCATAGGTTAAAAAAGTCAGATTTCTCCACTCACCCCATTGAGGCTCCCCAGGTCCTTCACCAGGTGCTCGTCCATGGCGGGGTCATAGTTGATGACGGCGTGCTGCTTGTCCACGCTGCGGGACTGGGGGGGGAGGCGGAGCAGAGGAGATGCGTGCAAGTTACGTGGCCCCCACTGGGAAGGTGCACTTAGAGCTATACATAGTGCAGACTGAGAGGTGCAGAAATGGGACGGGTCCACTGAGGCAGCCTCCTGCCCTAAACGCTGAAGAAGCTGAAAGTGCAGCGTGAAACGCCAATGCTATGTCACTATTGGTTATGAGGCTCTTTAGCAGTCAGGCTCAGTGACAAAGTCAGCTATTCCACACCAACCACCCAGGGGGCAAGGAACTCACCCACCGCCCATGGGTCTCAGGACATCCCCAAGGACGTTGATGACAGGGTGGTAGAGTGAATGAGGGCAAACCCATTCCTGCGAGCTGATGACCCATGATGGGCAGGGGGGTTTGATTTACTGCTCAGGCAAGCGGTCAGACCATAAACCCTGCACTTGTTTCTGCTTCACGGGCTCACAATACCTCAGCATGAAAAGTCACCCTCTAAATCGATTTTTCCCGCTTGGCCAGAGTTTAACTAGGCCTGGGCTCATTAAGACCCCGTCCCACTGGCGCCCAGACCGACCCGCTCCCATCAGCTCCCCCATGTTCCCTCATATTCCCAGGAACCCGGAAGAGCCGTGCGCCGAATGGGAAAGGACAGCCCCAACCGCAGCTCCGGTTTCTCCCTTGGTGTCACCAAAAACAAAGAGTAACAAAATAAACAATACATAGTCAAAATAAATCCTGGAATAAAGGACCCACACACCAAATCACGTATATTAACCATACTTCTGAGAAATGGTCAAAATCACCAGTCATTCCCCCAAGCCTCCTGACAAAAATAGCTTGAGATCAGCAAGGTTACCCTCTTACCTCTCGTTAGCCACTTCAGAACACCACACATTAAAGTGTGCCCCCCACCCCCCCCATCCACTCCTCACATCCATTCATCCACCATACGCTTGATTGTCCTTTCACTCGCCTGGGGCCTTTGTCTGAGTCCTGCTAATGAGTCCCGGATTTGCAATAGTGCCCTTCCCAGCAGCGTGGGACTACCCTCCCCACCCTGTGAAGCACCTCGACCCAGGAGAGCTGGAGGAAGCCACGCTAATTCAGGAGAGCGAGTTCCTTGAGCTGGGTGTTATGCTAAGCAATGCTGCGTCATCACATTTACACTGCTAACCGGAGGATAAAGAGCCACACCCCCCCCCCAACATCTCATTTCCAGTGACGTCCTCAGGTGAACCTCAGACGGACTGGAGCTGGCAGGCACTTTAGCGAGCGCTAACAGGCCACGCTAATTACTCACGGGCACGGCGCAGGCTACACGCCGGCTCCAGAGCCAATCACGGCCGGTCCCTCCGAGCGGGAAGTCGCCACCAATGCAGCAGGGAGACAGGGGGGCGGGAGAGGCAGAGGAGCGCCCAAACTGAAAAGGGGGCTAGACAAGACACGAAAGGGAGGAAGCCCCGATAGAGGCGTGGATAGCTTCCGCCGTGAGAGATGGGCGAGGCTGAGGTTTGGCAGGAACCAGTAGTCCTGAATGGGGACAAGGG
This sequence comes from Mormyrus iriodes, assembly GCA_011763525.2. Taxonomy (NCBI): domain Eukaryota; kingdom Metazoa; phylum Chordata; class Actinopteri; order Osteoglossiformes; family Mormyridae; genus Mormyrus; species Mormyrus iriodes. The sequence goes on from JAAGVU020000025.1 coordinate 16,320,386, forward strand.
GGGGCAGTAGGCGGTGGCACATCAGTGCGGGCAGGCCGTAATCCAGGCCAACAGCAGCCCGACATGGCAACATAAACAACCCTGTTCATGGAGGACACAGCCCAGGAGAGAGAGACAGAGGCTGCAGAATCACCAAAAAAATGTA
>JAAGVU020000025.1:16323960-16346719 GCA_011763525.2 Mormyrus iriodes
AGCAGCGACAGGGCCACCACATGTACCACACCTCCCTGCATCTCCCCCCAAGCAGCGACAGGGCCACCACATGTACCCACCGGTTCTCGTTAGCAATGGCACGGCATCTGGGTGATAAACACATGGGGCCTTTTCCCAGAGAGGCCCAATCAAGGCAGACAATCAAGTCCCTCTTGCTTGGATCTAGGGCATTGACCAGATTCACTTGATGACATCACAAGCAACAGCAGACAGACAGGCCTCCAGCAGCTACAGGTGCGTGTCCGGATGCCGAGTTTTTATAAGCAGCTACACCGCCAGCTACATACACAGATAGACATCCTCGAGCAGGAACTGTGAGTATTGATGAAGATCTCATAAATGGCAACTACATGTACTACACTACCTGCCAAGGTGAACTTCTTCATTCATTTATATTTACACTGTGTATTTAAGACATTGTCACAACTTATTGTGCTGTGTTTATTCTCGAGTACAGCCCATCTTGTATGTCTGTGGCACCATGGTCCTGGAGGAACATTGATACATTCACATCCAGGTTCCCTGCTTGCTTATCTGTGGGACGGAAGGCCTCTAACGTTATTTTCTTTCCCAGGGAGGTCCATCACCTCTCTGGAGTCCACAGCATATCTGCATCTACACCAAGACGGTCCGGTACATCGCGGGCCAACACGGTACGGTGCTGTTCTCGGAGAGGCAGGCAGTCTGGTCAATCAGCAAGTGACTCAAAATCCATAGCTATCAGTGACTCAATGGACATCAGCACTTCAACTTTAATCACAGCTTACCAAAACTCAGAATTACGGTTAATTACTGGCAGAGGTATAACTATGCACAAATAATACATCCCTTAACGCAGTTAGTTTTGTAGTAAAGAACTGGTTTTCAGCGCCTATAATGTTGGCGACCCTATTAATGACAACACGGATGCCATTTTTCCTATACAAGGACATATTTCTGCGAATCGCAAACAAACCGAAGTTCGGATTTACTGAGTCGTAAAATTATTCAGATATAATGTACTAGTCCCGTTTCACAGACAGTCCTTGTACGTATAACGCAGGTTTATACCATGTATCCGAGATGCCGCCGATCAAACAACAAGCCAGCCTACAACCGGCCGGCCAGATAACCAGTCACCCCGCCGCTTAGCTAATATTACCATATTTAATAAATGACTAATTAACACGGCGGCTCCAGGAAAACTACCCCCACTGTCAGATCCTCCACCTAAAACTAGGCGAACAGTCCTTATTTCATTGTGACTTTCAGCAGAATGGCCAGCAATCCTAATAATAAGTCAAATGATATTTTTCCAAGGATATATAAATGTAACGTCTGCATCGCGTCCAGACAGATAGTCATCTCGACGTGGTTCTGCTCGCACCGCTACCAAATACATTAGGTATAAAGCCACGTACCTGTTCCTGCAGAGGCCAGACGCCGTTCAGGAAATGAAAAGCGTATTTTACTCTATTTTCCTGATTTCTTCTCAGCAATCCTGGACGATTCTTAGTCCCACGGTCCTGTCTATACTCCTGATCCCCCGATGCCACCATCAACACCGGGCCGGGATAAGCGCCGTCCCTCGCCGCTGCGGAATAAGATAGATCCGCTTTTATACTAAATCAAATTATAATAATGAAAAATGCAGAAACAGTGCAAGGAGATCGGCTCAGTCAGGGGTGACACACGCCCTGTGCTCCGTACACCGCTCACCGCCGTAGCATTTTTACCGGGATTGTCAGTAGGCAAAGAGCGGCGCCGCCTCCATCAGCTTTTCCAGGTTAGTGACGCACCCAAAGCCCAGCACCGGGTTCCCTCCCCTCAGAAGACCCGGCCTGTACGATCGGCACCTGCCTGCACTCTATAGGAACAAAACGAAGACGAGCGTGTTATACTCCCCAATTAATTGCTTTCATTTAGAAAAGTTCTGGACTATTTAGACTGGAAGCTACTGGAAATTATAGGTGCCTGCTTTTAAACCCCGCTTAACTGTACTACGGTTTGGTTTGTTTCCCACTATATTAAAATGCAGTGCTCTTTAACGTGGTCTTTTTAGCGCACCAAGCGATTGCTGACACGTCCGTAACAAAGGAGTCGGCTTCCCCATACAAAGCATGCGCACGCCCCCTTGTGGAAGGGCAGCATAAAGCAGGTTCACTTCAGTCTGCGAGGACTTATTTTTAACTTTTTTCCGTTTTTAATCCACTCCATTCCTGAAATATCAAAGGGATTAGAAAATCTGTTAAAGGTGCTCAACTCATGTAGAATTTACTTTGAGAATCTGATGAATTATGTCCTCATGATTTTTATATAAAACGAAACATCTTCGTACATAAGATGTCAGAGTTGCAAGATTTGGGGTAAAATCATCAGAATTATTTTATCTAAAATGTTGTATTGTTGTATTTGTATGTCGCGTTAATGTCTCCATCGAGAAAATGCTTCATAAACTGTAACCATACAGACTTGTGCATGAATTTTATCGTTTCTATTAAATATGAAATCCAGCCTGGTGAACCAGAAAACCAGATGCGTGCATTTTACATGAATTACCGTCACCTGTCCAGAAAATTCTACAACTGCAATAAGCGTTCCAGACAGTCGGACTGGAAGCATTCACAGCAGACAGATTGCATATTCGTTACATTTAAATAAACCCCATAATCCTACAGTGCAATGGAATTATAGAGTTTCACATCGGCTCACTCTGTAATTCCTCCTTCACGTTGTGCTTCCCCAGTTTGTATGGAGCATCAATGGATCTAGCATGGGGTGTGGTCCAAGTCCTTCGGGTATGTTCTTTTCCTGGTCACGTGTGACACCGGGTGGTTAACGGGGTCTATCTCGTTGCTGTCGCTGTACAGCTACCCGGTCATGGTTACCTTATGCAGGCCAGCTCAGACTTGTCTCCAGTACCACCCAGACAGGTTTGAAATCCAATATGCAGCTGCTGGTTAGAAATAAACCGTGCGATTTTATTACAATAGTATATACATAATATTCTTATTTCCAGTGTTTATATCTTTGTATTTTGTGTTTATGTTAAAATTCATTTAATAATAAAACGTGCTCCATCTTCTGTGATGTTTCGCATTCTTTCTGCATTTGTAGTCGGCTTGGCTGCGTTTATTCCATTATGCTTGTTTTATGTGCGAAGCCTAGTTATTTAAATGCTTTCCAGCTACAGCCAGCTGCTGAAAATCGGATATGATTCTTCAGGAATCTCTGCTCATGAAACGTATTTAGTGTCTGCCGTTCTGGTAAAATACAGCAAAAGAAACGAAATTCAGTATCTGGGAAATTTCAACATTCACAGTTGCTTATTGTAATACGTACCAATAATGGACCAATTGTCATTCGTCATGAAAAAAAGCCCATATGTAAGAGTCTTTATAATTATTTATATGAGTCAAATATTTTATTGTAGGCTCATATATGTAGTCACACATGAATTTGTATAGCTGCTTCATTTATAAAATCAAAGACTGGAGGGAGTAAAAAAAGACCTTGTTTCTGTTCATCCCATTTCGGTGTTTACAGACAAACGTACAGTCAAGCCTAGTTCAGACTTCACGCTTTATGCTGATGGAGAAAATGTATGTCGCGTTAACTGTACAACTCATGATATCCAGGAGGTGGCGATGTAAACCTTATTATCCAAACCATGACCCGAAAGGTGATTTTGCTCCACATTGTCCACTGGAGGGCAATGTTTTCCTTTTCAATTTTATATTTACCCAGCTCCGCAGGTCATAGATCTGCATCGAGCAATTTACCGACGCTCAAGGTGGGAAAAAATCAACATCCAACAGAGCATTTCATTGTGTCTTTTCGTAAAGTTGTAATGACATCTGTATTTCATACATATCTATATTCTTCTGAAAATGGCACTGCCAATCTACAATATCACAACGCACCTCAAAGTGAACAAAAATATATTCTTGGTATTGTTCTGAAAGAGAAAATCTCTTTCCCAAATAAACTTTGTAAACATGGATTTTAAACAAAATATTTAACACAACTTACAGTGCTCCAGGAATTAGCTACATTTCTAAAGGAAAATTGTGCTTGGATATACAGTATTCATATAGAACATATTAGCATCAAGTATTAGTAGGTAATAATGGATCAGAGACCCATGTCAGCCTATTGTTCTGAATTCGCACAAGCCATGTGACAGAGCAAAGCTGCAAAGTCACGTCTCACTGAGGATTATACTGGCCAGGGCACATTTCACAAGCGCATTCCTCCACTCCAAGCAAAGTGGACGGAGGACCGGACTCGGCAGAGAAAAACCTGCTTACTGCTACATTCCGCGTTACTGTGTGAAATCGTGCTGAATTTCCACTTTAAAAAATTCTTTTAAAGGGGCAAAATAATCCTTGGGAACAAAAACATACAGAAGTGGGGAGTGAAATAAAGTGAGATACGGTGCCGTTTACACAGGATGTCCTCTCAGGAACTGACTGTTCTGTAAGGTAAGCTCAAACCAAGAATAACGGCCTTTGGTGAAACAGGCCCTCCAGTGACAGCCAGATGTTTCATTCAATTTCCTTTCAACGGTTCCCAAATTCCAGTTTTCCTCTCCAATTCAAAGTCCCTCTCTTCTGTTTTTCTTGTTCCCCCTCCCTCACACAGCCATTGGGCAGGGTTGCTGCTGGCCAACACCCTATCAGGATTATCTCTTGAACAATGGGCCTCCCTGAGGTCATGACCTTTCACCCCAGGCCACCATCATGTCTCCCTCCTCAATTAAAGAGCCTTTAGAAAAAGACTCATCCCAGTCAATTATCACAGTGGATTCCTTCAGTTCCTCACAGGCGCCCCAACACATCCTCACAAGTCAGACTGTTGAGTGGTGTGGTGCCTTCCTCCCCAGAATGAGGTATTGACATTTGTCTGTCAAGTATAGGGCTGGGGGGGGGCACTACATCGTTATTTCCCAGAGCCCACCTGTTCTTTCCTCTGAATATATAAGAAGTCACCCTCATCCAGAAGGTACACCATGGGGCACTATGTGGCTCAATGGGTCAATGCCTGTCATCAGAAGGTCATTGGTTCTAATCCCATCTTCAGCAGCATAGTCACATGATCGTGGGGCCTTTGAGCAAGGCCTTAACCTCCTGAAATGCTTCAGGGGTGTTGGATTAATGGCCTGACCCTGTGGTCAAACCCTAAAATTCACTCTCAGCTGCAGGTATGACTCAAAGGAGAGTAAGATGGGATATACGAAAAGAAGCATTACAATGTACTTCACGTTGTTAGAAACGGGAACATGATGGCCTTGGATCCCCTGGCCAGAGGGACATGTGCTCCAGGAAGTCTTTTTGTGGTTGCTTAGTGGACCCACAGGTAAGGAGACCATCACAGTTACCATTAGACAGAAAGAGCTTTTGGGACAGTGGCTTTCAACTCCCTTTGGGTGGAAACACAGAGCTGAAATTACAGGATCAAGCTGGCAGAGGGTGAGGCACATGGCTCAGCCCCACAGCATGAAACATTTAACACAGGACCTGGAGCCTCAAGGAGAGTCTCTCCTGTCCTTCAGATGTTATTCAAGTAGCACACCTTGCAGACATGAAGTTTGACAGAGGGCTACTGGAGCGATTATCAGCTCCCGCTGCTCAGTCACATGACGTGTCACATGTCACCCGAATGAAGTGTCCCCAGCTGGTACCAGCTGTAATCGCTCCCTTGTGCTTGTGTTGTAACAGTCAACGCCCACCTGCCCCTGCTGCTTACCATGTCCCCAGCAGGTCCTGTGGGACGGCTAATCAGCCATAGATCAAACGGACTGTTCTCTCATGGACTGTTTAGGGCAGTGATTCAAGGAAGATGTTCCCAGAAATCCCAGAGATGGTTATTCTAGATCAGATCAGTTCAGTTTATTTGCTGAGCTCTCAACAGGTGTTAAGCTGATGTTTATCAGGTTTCGGGGTGGGGGGGGAGGGGGAGGCGGGGCCCACCACCATCACCACCCACCACATTCATCCCTGTGTCTTCACCTGTGTAGCAGCTTTGTTGTCCACGCTTGAATTGGCCTCAAACCTCTTTTTTTCTTTTTTAGGAGTCTAATGCTTTTTTTTTTTTTTTTTTCCTCAGCTGTCACCCGAGACATGCCCCCCCCTTCCGCCCTCCAGGGCTCCGTACACAAACGCAACGCAACGCCGTGCCCACATGCAGAAGCGCTTAGAGCACTGCCAGCAAAACTGCTGACGCAGAGAGGTGCACTGTGGGTAGCGCAGCTGGGGCATGTTGCCCAGGAAACCAACTGGCAAGCTGCCGCCCCCCCCAGCCGCCAGCTCCGCCCCCTCTGCGGCAGTGGCAGCGGTAGGTGAGGCCCTCGCTGGGCTCTACCCTGCCCGCGCTTGTAACTCAAGGCCCTACCTGCTCTGCAGCTGGCTCTGTCATTATGCCACCCCGTGCTGCCAACATCTGCTCCCAGGACGGCGCCATCTGTGCCCGGCTCAGGGGAAACACCTCCTTCGGCACCGACCGGCTGCAGCAGCACCGGGGGAAACCGGGCCCGACCAAACTCGCCCGGTTGGTGTCTAACAGAAGCACTACATTACCCGTGGAGGGGAGCCAGACTACTGACTGTATTTATACCAAACAGACGAGATTTCTCTCTTCCGACACATGCCTAGTCAAAAAAAAAAAAAAGGCTTCCAAATGACATTCTGGGAAGCTGACGACTCAACGGTGGTGTTTTAATGCCATTAGTCAGTAAACGCTCTCACTAAGAGCCAGTCACATCAAGGGCCGGTCACTACAATACCCACAATGCCTGCTTTTCAAGCGAGGCAGTGAACGCGTATTTTAAAGTCAAATCATGGACGCGGAGTACACCGACCGGGGCGACTCCAGGAAGCGAGCACAAAAGTGACTGTCAGGGAGAGAGGCTGTCTAGCGAGTCCATAATGATCAACCGAGCACTTCCTGAGTTAACAAGCTGTGGAGCTCCTGCAGCGTTGCTAGGTGACCGTCCGAATCTTGGCTTCTTGTCAAAAGACCCAATGGAGGAAGAGAGGGTGTGTGGGGGTGGTGGGATGGGTCTAGGTGGGTGGCACCGAGCAGCAGTCTGAAAAACCTCCATCAAACTCAAACCTCGGGCTGACTACTGACATTCCAAGAGTTGGACAGTGCAGCAGTTAGGGTGAGCCGATGGGATACTTTCAGCTATTTGCTAACCTGAAGCTGAGGTTTCACCAAATGAACAGCTCCTTCCATGGGCATCAGCAGGCATGCTGAGTCATACTGGGAGGTCGCACATGCATGAAAAAAATATAATGTGTCCACGTCACACAAGAGCAGAAAAAAAATAAGTTAACTTTAAGTCATGAAACCCAGTTCGGCTGCATGAACACCCCTGAGGTCTTAACATCCGGCTCCAGTTCAAGGTGCTTTGAAGAACAAGGCATCCCCTCCCCCCAAAGAGATCTACTTCACCAGGGGTGGGGTGAGAGAAAACAGTTGGGGCTGCCCCCACCAGAAGTGCCGCTGTTACCCAGAATTCCAAAAAGCAGCAGTTAGCATTCAATATTAAACAGGGGCAACAAGTAACATGGCCCTTAAGGATACACTGTGAGCAGAAAGCTTTGAGTTTCAGTACCCTTGGACAAATTTCTTCAACTGCAGTTTTTCAGCAAAAATATCCAAACTATAGCTAGGTTACTTTTGATAAGCACAAGGTGGACAGCTAAAATGACAAAGCAACAACAGGCTCTTAGCTGTGAGGCTATAAAATGTCAGCTGGGCCCTGCACTGATCTCCGTTTTAGCTCCAGGAAGAGGCAAAGGCCTCGTGCCACACCTGCAGGCTGACCGCTAGGCAGTAGATAGGTGGCGAGAGGCACCACAGATGGCCGGCCAGCTGTGGGACAGAAGAGACCAGGTCCTCAATGAAGAGACACGCTCTGCTTTTGTTACTGAGCTTCTGTTCACTTTTGCCCAGCACGGCGCCCAGGGGCCATGGCACGAGTGACAGGCTTTGAGGACGGCCCCTGCATCCGGCCCATCAACACACCGCCGTCAGTTGCCCACGCAGCGGGGGGGAGGGGGGGCTCCGTGCCAGATATAGGAATGTTATATAGGGATATGCGAGAGAAACCACTGTAAAGGATTTAAGATGAAGGCCAGCTGCACAGCCCCAGAGAATTTCGTGAAGGGAGCGTCTGCAGATCTGACAAGTGCTCAGCTATAGCCACCTAACACACTGAGGGATTTAGGGACAGCATCGTGTCGGGGGATGTAATTAAGGGGTCGCTTAAAACGCTGTCAGTGCATCTCGTGTTCCTTGACAGGCTCTGCATGGTCACGAGTCAAATGGCAGCACAAGGCAGGCAGGCAGGCAAGCAGGCAGATAGGCAGAGACAGACAGACAGGGAGACAGACAGACAGGCAGGCAGGCAGGCAGACAGGCAGGGACAAGGACACATGGAGCTATCAGGGGTCTTCCGTTATTTTCTAAACACATTTCAGTGACTGTGTCTGACCCACCGCTCAGGAAATAACCTCAACCGATTTTGTTTTGTCAGCTTGGGTTAGCGCAACAACCTTTACGGTGCAACTTGTCTCGTTTCTGAAAATACGATCCCATGTGAGTTTCCAAAGTCAGGCCCGCTGCAAATTTTTAAAAGGCACGTGAAGAGGATCAACCAGAAAAATTGAATGTCGCGCCAGAGCCACGTTCCCACACCTGTGACTGCCTTCTCACCAAAACGCCAGCTTAAAACCTGAAACCAGATACACATACCTGATTCCTGAGTGCAGAAAGCATGCCCTCATTTCCTGGCAAAGTCATGCTGGTTAAATACGACTGAGTTAGATGAGGTGCAGGTGGGGGTGCCAGATAGCATTTACAGATAAGAATTTCAGAAGCTCCTGGAAATCCAGTTACCATGTCGTAAACACAAGAGAGAGCTACAGGGGTGCAGGATGGTGCAAACCCTGCAAAATGTCTATTCTGGGACCTATTTAAAGATTAATCCGGACACCGCCCTTTTCTGGAGGACCCTCTATATCTGTGCAGGGGTGCACAGTCTCACTTGCTTCTGAAACCACTACTTGTAAACATTTTTTTCCCTGTTTTGCAATGAATAAAGACCTTTTTCTTGTTAAAACCCTTTATTTGAGCAATTTAAAGAAAACCAAAAAGCTAATGTAAAAATGGTTTAACAGTGTAAAAAAAAGTAATATTTTTGTTCACTAAAGCTGGTGTTCTTTAAATTTAGGTCTCCCAGCTCTTGCTGGGGAGGCCGGACTTGTGGGGGAGGGAGGATGATATTATTCGTAAAGTCAATTAAATGAAGTTTTTTCCCAGGACGAGGGAGAATGAATATATGAACGAGCAACTAAACAGGTCTAGAGATGGAACACGAGGTCGTCTCAAAGCGAAACGATGAAAAACAAAGTTAAAGTTCTGGAAGGAAAAAATACACACTTACAAAATGAAGACGGGCTTCACAAGGGAATAAAATAAACCTTTACATTCATCAAAGCAGGTCAAACAAGTTCACCAAGTGATTATCAGTCAAAAATGTAAAAACCATGTAAAGTTTCCGATCGTGGGCTCATTCGTAACCTAAAGCACACGGAGCAGGGTGACGTGGGGTAATGTGGGGGGTCTTTGTTCAGTCATCCTTACGGGTTTACTTCATTATGCTGGTATTTCACACACTCAGGCGGGACCTACACCTCATCTTCTGGACGAGAATCGGCTGACGGTTCCGAGTTCAAAACGCCTTTCTTACAAGTACAAAAAAATGTAAGAATTAAGAAAATCCGGGAAACGTGTGAAGAGGCAGGGATGCACTGTGGGTGCTTAGGGTTATATACATCACAGAAAGAGGAGAGACAGAGGCTGCACGCCCACTGCATTCAGACTTACCAAACTCTGGAGAAACTCAAAACTATACGGAAAAAAATTCAAAACGAAGTTTGGGAACCATGTCCCGAAAGGTGTGCATCGTCATGGTGACCTCACTGAGGCTGTGGTGAGTGCATCGGGCAGCGTTAGCCCAATACGGGAAAGACCCAGAAAATGAGAGATCTGAGGAAAAAGGAAAAAAAGGAATCCCTGATTCAGAAGAAAGTGCCGGCAGTCTGACGGGGCTGTTCAGGGGAGAGGTGCCCGTCGCACAGGACGCTACATCTGGGCACGCCGCCCTGGGGTAGCCTGGTGAGGAACCGGCCGGGCGGGTCGCGCAGGTGAGGGAGAGCCACCAGACACACCAGCTCACAGGTTTCAACCAAAAGAAATAAGGAGGAAAAAACAGAAGAGACATTTGCCGTGCAACAAAACGCAAACGCACCGCCGAGACACCTCCGCCCAAGGCGCCTCTGCCGCTCCCCGCTCCGCCGTCGTATTGCACAATCCATCCATGTGTTACAGGTAGTTTGTTTCCGCGTCGCCTTCCCAACGCCCGCGGGTCCTCCCGAACGCTACGCTCTTCTCTCGTGGACGGACTCGGACTATCGGCCCCCATGAGCCATTCCTGTCCTATGTGCTAAACTGGTCTACTGGTTTCAGAGTTGAGCAATGCTCTTTTACAAAAAAAAATACAAAACATAAACTAGCTAGCTAACTAACTAACTAACTAACTAACTAACTAACTGGGGCCTTAGACTGGAACGCTTGTGCTTTTGTGGGTATGGGTCACTACATTCAAGACTTACTCAAAATATAAATGCGGGGTGGAGATCCATAACGTGACGATGTACAGCTTAGAGGCCCAAACACCCCCTCGCATGTATAATTTCAGATTTGGTCCAGGCGGTCGGTCTCTAAAATCACAAACAGCAAAAAGGATGAGGTTTGTCTGTAGGTGCAGTCTGGATCATTCCAAGCGGAGACCACACACGCGGACTTCGGAGCTTGCGGAAGCCAGAATGGAATGTGGCCGAGTCCGAACGGGACTGGGTAGAGACGATGTGATGAGAATACGCTGTAGTGTTGCTGCTTGTAAACTTTACCTAAAGACGGTCTTCAAAGGCCACAGAAATATCCGTCCCTTTCCGAGTGCTCAGTCCCCTCTCCAATAAGGGGACACCCAAAATAACGGGGGCGGGGTCTGTATGGTAACAGGAAAGAAAGGAAAACAAAAAAAGTACAAGAGGAAAGACAGGACCCAGCCAGGTCAATGGTGGGGAAACAGGTGAGCTTGTGTGGGTGGTGGGGACAGGGAGGAGGTGAGGAGAGGAGAGGGCCTCTGGGCTGTTCCACTTGTGAGAAGGGGGAGGGGTCAGGAGTGAAGAGGGCCTCTGGGTTGTTCCACTTGTGGGAAGGGGGGGTCAGGAGAGAAGAGGGCATCTGGGCTGTTGGAATCGGGTGGATGAACAGAAGAGCAGGCTGCTGGGCTGGTAGAATGGTGGAATGGAGGTGAAGAGGGGAAGGCCTCTAGGTTGTTCCACTGGCAGAATTAAGGGGGGAGTACGGAGAGAGCCTCTAGGCTGTTCCACTGGCAGAATAGGAGAATTGTGGGAAGTGGGGTCTTCTTTCACTATCGAAGGACTCCATGTTTTCGTCTAAAAATGAGAGACAGAGAGGCAAACCAGATCAAATATCTATAGAAATAGCCCATATGTAGAGTGAAAGGGCAGGACTTTGTTCTCCTATGACATAAGGTTGAACTGCATCAACGGCTCGAAGCAAAACCAAAAACCTCACAGCGCTGCCAGCAGGGGGCACCACTCAAATGTGGGACAGGTATACCAGCATCTGCCCTGTGACTCTAAAGGAATAGGCTGTCCTCCTTAATGCTGCAAATTGAACCCTGAATTTCAGGTGAGGGAAGCTCAGGTCATTCAGCATGCTGGCAACCAGCAACTGATTCCAGTGAGGGTATGAACATCAGCTGGCCTTTTGCTTTCCCAGAAGCCCTAGGGCTATGTCTTCAGGGCAGATGTGGCTCAACACAAAATAAGACATATTTACCCTCTGGCCAGAATTTTAGTCCAGTATTAGCCACTAATCCAGAGTCTCCTGTCCTGTGTGGAAGGCATATATACCTATATTTGAGAGGGGAGGGTATACCTTGTCCTGGGGGAGTGATGGTGATGGTCTGACCCGTGAACTCCTCATCGAAATACCGAGTGTCCGTCTCTGAGGTGACCTGGGGCTTAAATGGGGGCAGCAGCTATGAAGGAGGGAGGAAAATACTGGTACAGGGCCACACCAGTCAGCAGACAGCCCGCCCACCCTCCACATCTCACCCAATCGGCAGGTCACAGACAGTACAGTTTCAGAAAAAACAAATGTTTTAATGAGGAGGAACAAGCATAAAATAAATAAAATCCCCCCATAATCCTAAATGTGAGGGATGCAGCTGTCTGGTCCTGAAGGTAGAGGTACTGAACAGTTCCTAACTAGCCAGGCGGGGCCCCCTTCTGACACACAGCCACTGCGTTAATTACTAGTCTATCGCTGGTCGATTCCCAAAGCCGCCTACTTTGTTTCCACTCATTCACTCGCCTGATTAGCGCGTAATGAAGGCAGATGCCGTTGAGAGAGTCCCGCCCCACACTGGGACCCTGGGGGGTTTCAGGCAGAGCTGCTGGGCCAAGCCTAAAGGCCTCAGGCGTGTCAGCGCCACTCTGAGAAGGGTGAGTGTGGGGGGGCGTTAAGGGCAGCGGCTCCATTACCTTCTTCTCGTAAACGTCCTGCCAGACGATCCCAGCGAAGAACTTATGCTGCATGATCTCCTTGGCGTCGTCAGGCCCTCCTCCTAACCTGGAATGGCAAGCAAACCAAAGGCACATTACCGCAGGGCCCACCTGAGCCACCCACATCAGGAACAGGAAGCAGCTCCTTGATACGACCTCACTTCCTGTTATGCAATACAATTCCATCCTTCATCACGCCTCTTAGGGTATGTCCAAAATCACATACTTGTTTGTTATGTAATAAGCGAAATATAGTATGCAACATAAGCAGTATGTCCAAATCCCCAGTATAAATGAGACTGTAAGTGAACAACGTGCTACATTCTGCTAAATTCCAACTACCATTTGTTTTTCAGTTTAAGTAGAAAACAATGTCCAGTTACATTAGTTGACTTGAATATGTACTTTTTCCGTTGATAGATTTTAACAGTTTTTAACTTTCGTTAGGGTCAAGCTACGTTTTTGGAAAACATCCAGGTCTGGTAATACGCAAGATAGCAACTATGGTGCAGGCATACTGTTCTCGTGCATACATACAGTACGTACTGCATTAATGGTCGAGTCTTCTGACATAATTCAGTACCAACTGTGTAAGTATGCCATTTTGGACTCACCCTTAGTCTTTAATAAGAAGGCAGACACATCATATGCTCCATAATTATTTCCAACAAGGACCGGGAAACGCTCCTCTGGCTTAGAGAAGACTAACGGCGACTCACCTCTGCTTTGGGTCCTTCTTGAGCAGGCCAGAGAGCAGCGACCGGGCCTCGGGCCCCAGCGTGCGGGGGAATCGGATCTCCTCCATGAGGATGAGCTCGAACAGCTTCTCGTGGTCCTGGTTGTAGAAAGGCAGCCGGCCGCACATCATCTCATACATGACCACGCCCAGCCCCCACCAGTCCACCGCCCGGCCATAGTCGTTGTCCTCCAGCACCTGCCCAATGGAAACCTCGGTCACCTTCAGGAGTGAGGGCGTCCTCACCGGGCTAAGGGGAGATACTGGGAAGTAAAGGAAGTAGCGTGGCAGGCTAGCGGTGAGTAATGGGAGTAGTGTAGCAGGCTAGCGGTGAATAATGGGAGTAGCGTAGCAGGCTAATGGGGAGCATAGAGAGCGCGGTAATACGCTAGCGGTGAGTAATGAGAGCGGAATTGAGAGGAGCGACATAGCCGGCTAGTGGTTAGTCACGAGAAGAGTGCCGGGGGCCTGCAATAGGCCGGTATTTCCAGGGGCACGGTGCTTCCGTATGCCGCTATCATGTATCCCCCCACGGGACGTTTGCTTGGCTAAAAACAAAACGGGAGTAAGCATACAGAAGACAGGCAGAGAACAGCAGGGCCAACGAGCCCCACGCTGCCAAAGACGGGGACACCGCAGCACCGCACAGCGCATGGGCTCGTGGGGGGGACCGATCATATCGAGGTGGGGTGGGGGACACACCTTAAAACAAACGCTTGGGGTGGACACAGATGTAGCAGTAACACAAGCTGGGTGGCGGATGCGAGCGATGCAGAGCCACGAGGCGTGTGTGTGTGTGTGTGTGTGTGCGCATGCGCACAGAGTCGCCGTGGTGATCGGGTTACCAGGCCGTCTCTATTTCCAGCACGGCGGGAGCACGATGCACCCGCAGCGACAGCTGGGCCCGCAGCTGCCCCATATATGTAGAGGAGCAGCACAGCTGTGAGCGCTGGGCTGCACGGGAGCGCGGCTCAGTCACGCACACATGCAGACGCAGCACGTACACGTGCACACACGTTCACACACTCACACACACTGCTCCATTAAAGGCAAGCCCTGCTTACACATACACTGACACCCAGTCTGCCTCCCTCCCCGGCAAGTCAACCTCTACTTGCAAGCCCAGAAGACATACACAAAGGAAGCTGTCGAGGGCGGGCGTGCGGGGGGACAACACAAACTCCATTCTTGCGACTGGTGTTTTTATTAGACTAATGCAAGGACAAGGACGGGCTGAGCGGGCCTTTGGCTGAAAGGGGCAAACGCGCCTGTGCTGTGCGACAGCACGTTCCTCCCGCAGATCTCCCCCACCACCACCCCCCTCCCCTCTTCTCTGGGGATGCAGCATTCCTGAGCTCCATGCACAACAAGGTCATTGTTCGCCGCCGAACAACCTGGAACACCGGGCCTCCGCCAGGGCTGCTAGGTTACGCCTTGATCTCCACGGCAACGGCCCCCACTGCATCTAGTGCTGCAACGTCACAATGCGCAAAGCGGGGGGTGGGGGCTTGAAAACTTTACCCTTTCCAAAACATAACACAAAAAAGGTCAGAGAGATGACAGGGAAATAAAAGATGAGTGAAGACTTCAGTAGATTTAAGTGACATTTCTGAAAACATTTGCTTGTCTTTAATGCTTTACCTGCTTTGTCTTTAAGTCCTACTCTTTCCTGGACTGACAACTGCTTAGCAAAGTGAAGACGAGGCAGTGCTGGGCCTCTCCTGTGCTGCTTGTGACCGTGGAGGCTCACGTTTCCAAAAGGGATGCCAACCACCACCCCCCACCCCTACCCTAACAAATTCCAAACAGGGGTTAAAAACAACGAACCGGCAACTGTGTCAACACGGGCGCTGCTATCTGGGAGACATTCCGGAAGCCGGAGACACAAGGCAGCACACACAGACCTCAGCAGTCTGATCGGCATTCAGCCGTAAATCCAGCACGGACACACTCCCCAGTGACTGACCGGCATTCTGATCAGTCAGAAAAGAAGCTGGACTGACTCCATAGAATCACTTTTCAATCCAAAGTTCTCGGGACAACCCAGCCAGACAGTGGCCACACAGCCTATGAGATCACATGATTTACACCAAGCCCCGCCTCCCCCTCCGGCCGGAGGGCACGTACCTCAGGCGCCAGGTACTCAGGCGTGCCGCAGAAGGTCTTCATGGTGGCCCCGTCCGTGATGCCCTCTTTGCACAGGCCGAAGTCTGTGATTTTGATATGGCCGTCCTTGTCCAGCATGAGGTTCTCCAGCTAGGCAGAGAGACAGACACACGTCAAATCAGCATCAGCTACCCAGATTCACTGGAGTGGCGGGGAGGAGGGGGTCCCACGGTGCCCCCTGGCAGCTGCAGCACACACAGCGCCCGACAACCCACACAGTCAGCACATCACTTCGATCCTGCTGCCCTGGCACTTTCGGGAGAACCTTAGCAGCCCCCCTTCACCCCGCCACCCCAGGGAGATGCGTGTTTGTGTGTGTGTGTGTGTGTGGGGGGGGTAACGGTTTAGTCAGCTGGAAGAGACGCAGCCAGCAGACAGAGTGATGCCCAGCCCCCACCCCCCACCCCTAGAAGCTGCTTGGGTTTTACTTATGAACAAGACCTGAAGCTTCAATTCTACGCCATATCCCCCTGACCACCACCTCACCTTCAGGTCCCTGTAGACCACATTGCGCTCCGAGTGCAGGTAGTCCAGCGCCGAAACAATCTCTGCTCCATAGAAGCAAGCGCGCTCCTCAGAGAAGACGCGGTCCCGAGAGAGGTGGAAGAAGAGCTGGGCCAGTGGGGAGGGGGTGTCACAGGGGTCTGGTTTTTCCACGTCCATAATCCCCGCCCCCCTGATATTGCTGAGACTCACCTCTCCACCGTTTGCATACTCCATGACGAAACACAAGCGGTCGTGGGTTTGGAAGGAGTACTTCAGTCCCTGGGGGTGGGGGGGGGCAAATATTAGGCTCAGCTCATGACAGTCAGGCTTGCAAATTAAACTACAGACAGCCTGGAGGAGACTGAACAAAACAGTAAGACAATGAGACACGTTACAGTCACACTACGCCAGATCAAGGGACGCGAGTGACACTATACGTACAACCGATGAACACAAAAGATTCGATCACTACTCCCCTCCCTACTTCTACAGACAGCCTAAGTGCCTAAGGCCCAGCACTGCATTTGGGACACACTCAGCTGCAGTGTCGGGAGCCTCACGGGGTTTGGAATTATGAGAAAGCTGCCGTGGTAACAGAGAAGTGGCGTGCTGTCCTAGCCACTTCAGACAGGCGATTTGGGCATAGGGATATTGTGAGCTTTGTGGAGCCTGGCAACGAGGGGGAGGGCCCTTTCAGGTCCCCCACAAGGCCCGCGTCTGCGGCCAGGTTGAGCTGGCGCCTCAAGCCCATTCAGCGGGCCGCTATGATCACTGTGGAGTGTCCAGACAAAGGCGCTCTCACCGTCAAGAAGGGGTGCTTGGAGTTCTGCAGCACGCGGTTCTCCGTCAGCGTGTGCGCAACTTCATCCTGGAGGCACCACAAAGAGCGTTAGTCCGGGCGCACACAAAAAGTGGGTCTTCCGAGAGAGGCAAGATAGCGATCCACCCCCCCAGTGCCGGCCGGAGGACTCACCTTTGCCACGATTACTTCCTTTTTCAGGATCTTCATGGCGTAGTAGCGCCCCGTAGCCTTCTCCTTCACCAAGATCACTTTGCCAAAAGTGCCCTTTCCCAGGAGTTTGAGGTATTCAAAGTCATGCATAGTCTGGGAAAACAAAGAGGGAAAGGGGTGGAGTCCAGGTCTGATCAAATCAAAACGCACCACTAAAGACTATCAGCAGTACAGGTGTTTCAATTCGGTAACGACACAGACACAGCATCTGAAACTGCCATACAGCTATACATGGGGCTGGTGCACATTTGACCTTTGACTCCTGTGGTTGAAAAGCTTGGTGGGGACACCCTGTCCACTGTGCTTCCACAGAAAGTATGCCATCAGTTAGTAACGAGTTGGGAGCTATAGGACGTGACTGTTTGTGAGGGTGGGGGGGTGTTAAATGTACCACTTTGAGTCGAGGTTTGGTCAGGTACATCTCCATGTCCATGGGGTCGGGAGACGAGTCCATCATCTCCTCCTCCTGCCTCTGCAGGCCGTCCGCCACGGTCTGGATGGCTTTGGTCCACTCCTCCCTGGGGGGGAGGGCAGGAGGAGGAGACGAAGAAGGAGACGGTGAGAGGGGAAAAAAAGTAAGCAAAAGGGAGAGCGAGCAAGCGATAGAGGGGGAGCATTACAAGGCTCATGTTGACACGGGCCCTGCCCCCCCACCCTGCCAGCTGGCACTGTGCTTACAGCCGGGGGTGGGGGGGGGCTCACCTGCCACCTCGCCGTGTCCGCCCACCCGGCCGCCTGCCCCACCAGCGACATGTGCTGCATGTCTGTCACGCACCGGCGTCTGTGACTACCTGTCACAGCCAAGGGGATGGGTCCAGGGGGGTGGGGGGTGGGGGGCACTCACCTTTCTTCGGGGGTATCCACGTGGAAGGTGCGCTCGATGACAGTGGTCCACTGCAGACAGCGGATGATGAATGTGTTGGGTTTGGGCCTCTCTGTCTTCATCAGCTGACATTCTGACCACGCCATGGGGGGTGGGGGGGGGGGGGGCAGAGAGAGACAGAGGCCTGTCGTTGCAGCCATTTATCTATATTGTGACTACAGCTGACACTGCTCTGAAGACCGTTGGCCATCGCAGCCGGGGGGTAGAAGCGCAAATTGGCCCATAGGGCAATTTCTGAGGAGCCCCAGTGAGTTGGGGGGAGCTTGGGAAATGTGGCTATAGCACTGATCCCCCCCCCCCCCATCCTGCTCACACCTTCAGTATCTCCATCCTGCTTCATCAGGTACCACCACCCGTCGCCTGTCTGGTGGACATGTCACATTAACAGTTTCGTGCCATATTTCCAATTAATTTTATATTTCTGAAATATTAGCGTCCTGTGCCCCGATCGACACTTTGTGCTCCGCCGATTCAAAAGCGCAACAGGGAGCAGCTTAGAGCCAGTGAACGCAGTCACCATCACAGGGTGACCCCTCCCACCTTCCTCGGAATGACGGGCAACATCCATGCCCAGGAGTCAGACTGCATCTCAGCCCCCCTCAATTCTAAGGTCCAGGTCGCAGTGGCCTGGCTAAAGCAGGCCTCATCTCTGCCTGTTTGTGACCCCCGTGCACTGAGGCCACATGCCGGAGCTCGCTGATGAAGCAGCCAGCGAAGCCGCAAGATAAATAATTGAAATCAGGCGGTTAATAACCACTATAACTCAAGGGTGTCAAGTGAAACGTTTTGTTCGACGAACAATATGCTGGCTAATTACTGCGCTCAGTCATCTGCACAGCGCGAGCGGGCGGCTTTCTGCATGCGCTCTGCTGCTGCGGGGACATGGGGGAGCGCCGGCAGGACGGGGGGCGCCCGCCTCACCCCCACGATACGCCGTCAGTCCTGATCTGACCGCAGACGACAGAAATCATGTTTTATATGAGCATGGGGAGCCCCTGCTACCCAAAATAATATGACAGCATCAGTAATGGAGGCTCTTATTAACCAGTCATAATTTTAATGGGCAGAGTGACATTCAGAGCCCCCATGCACAGTAATGGGAGGGAAACACTTACGTGCTACAGAGAAGTTATTTAAAGGGGTCTCCAGCTGATCAACATCCTGCGGTCTCTCCTTATAGCCGATGAACGTACCATCGCTCTTCAGTAAGAAGTATCGTGGCCTCCAGGTCTTGATATACTCACCTGCAGGAGACAGCAGAGGGCTGGGTAAGGGGCTGCATGTGTGACATCATCACTGAGATCAAAGGACTGCCTGTTCAGTCCAAGACCCAGGTAATGATTCTTTTCTATCACACGACTGGCTTTGTGCATTGAAACCACATCACTGATTAAGCTCATATTTCTATTTGGGACAAAACTGAGGAGCATGGGTGACCGTGACCTGCCTCCCATTCTCTCCCAGCCTACCCCCTCCCCCCCCCCAACCGAGTTCCGAAAGGCTCAAGCGTATCGATCCAGTCTGACAGGAGAAATTTGAATTTCCAAGAGGCAGCCAAACTCAATTTATGCCGCAGATTTGTCAGGAAACGCATCACCAGATGTTCCAAAATGTGAAAAACAGCTTTCACTCCATATGAATAAGAAAAAAAAAGTTAAAGAAGTAGAGCGAGGGCTCATATTGAAGCAGGCCTTGTGTCATTTATTTTTAATTGCAGGAACTGGGTATTAACCCCACGCGGTGACTGAGCAAGCTGTCTTTAATTGCCCCATTTCCTGTCACCAAGCAGTCTGGAGATGCGGAATCAGTCAGCAGAAACTTCTCCTGCCCCGTCTTCCTCACCAGCACTTGGTGAAACAGTGACAGCGACCCCGGCGTCCAGCCATCATGAGTTGTAACGTGTTGAAAGTCCAGTCCACTCCAATCCTGGGGGGGCGGATATGCAGGTCTCAGAGTAAATCCCCACCCCTCTGGAGGGGGCAAGTAGGCAACTTGCTCAGAGTCCCCGCCCCCACCCCGCTGGACAGTTTCTGATCAATCAAGATGCAAACGATAAGACAATTCAGGCAAAGGGACAAAAAAGCGCATCATTAGAACAAGGATGAACCCTACAAAGAAGAGGATGAGGGCCCAAAGGGGCGGGGGGGGGGGGGCGAGCAGCTGGAAGCAGCACACATCCTCCATTACGAGATTAAACCATTAAAACGCGAGATGGCCAAACTGTAAACACCTGATTTGCTGCAAGTGGCAAAGAGGCGGTGCAAATCGCGGCCAGCAAGGGAACATCTGCCCCCGGGCGGCGAATATGGCGCCTTTCACTCACGAGCAGATGTCCAATGTATCGTTACTGCTGTTGTCATTTTTCATCATGACGTTGGGGAGGGGGTGCAGATTTCACATTTCCATTCTGCAGAGTAAGTGTTTTAAATAAACATAGTTCATTTAGAAATTAGTTCGACTTTGACGGCCCTCGCGCATTTTTCGTTACGTTCCATCACGTCTCCCGCACAGAAGCCTCGCCTCAAAAGTGAAGGCATTGCAACCCTCCAACAAGCTGGAACCATTTTAGCTAGAGACCGCCTGGCGGAATGATCGGCCAATCAGGAAAGGCTCCCTTTCCGCAGTCACAAGGTCAAGCAGTATCACGAAGCTCTTTTGTCGATAGTCGGGTGACCGCGGCCTGCTGTGATTGGCTAATACTCGCTTTGGCCCCGCCCACTCACATGGAACTGTCAGGTGTGAGCAGGGAGAGTTTGCACGATGCAGCAGAGGGGTGGCTGCCCCGGAGGTCCCGGGCTGCGTGGAGCGTGTTAGCACGCCGGGCTAACGGACTCGGGTGAGCGCTCTTAATCGGCCTCACAGCTTCCCGCTGACGAAGCCGCAGGCTTGGCTGCTGAACCGTGTTGACACGGCGCCGAGCGGCAGGTGGGGGGGGTGGCTGGCGGTCACTTCTAACTCGGACGCCATGCGGATACAGAGGCAGTGACAGGCAGGGGCAGATGTGGGCTGGGGGGGTGGAACAGCAGTCAGCGGCAAGAGGCTCCTCGCGGCACTGGTGGGGGGGGGGGGGGTTGAGCAGGTGGACCCAGACCTGCCTGCCAGATCTCTGACGCACATCGGGCCCCGCTGGCCACCTTCCGCTGGCTGCCGGACGGGCCGCACACCCTGACCTGGCATGGACATGGGGGAGGGGTGCAATTCGGCTACCCAAATCGCTATGACGACCGGCACGTGAGAACCGCATAAAGAAAGGCGCAAATAAATTCATTTTAAAAGGCACACGGCCTGAATTAACCCCGTATTTTAAGCTTTGCAAGGCATTCAGGCCAGCGAGGAATGTAGCACTGACGGTCCACCCTGCCCCCACACAGAGCCGTTTCAGGACAAGTGAGACTTAATAGCTTGGGCCAGAGGGTGCCACCTCAGCCCGTCATGCACATGATCTCCCAGGAGGGGGGTGTTAACGGGGCCGCTTGCCGCTTCGGGGAATTACGGCCGGGGGAGGATGTCACGCGGCGTTAGCTGACGCCGCCTGGCCCAGGCAAACGGGTCGGGCTCGGGGTGGGAGGGTGAGACACCAGAACCAGCAAAGCCCAGCAGTAGCCTGAAAGGCTGGGGGGGAGGGTGAGCCTGGGGAACGCCTATCAGCCGGCCCACACTTCCCCCCTCCCCTCTTCTGTCTGTCTGTTGCCCTGGTCCTGCCAGCCTCTTCCCTTTTCACAGGTTCCTTCTCTTTTTCACTCTAACCAGTGTTACTTTCCCCTTCTGCACCACCACAAGGGTGAGTCTTTTGCCGAAAACACCCCCCTCCTGCCCAAGCTAAGAGCCAAACTTGGCACTCGCCTCCGGGCCCTAAGACGGTACAGGGGTATGATCTGGGGGATTGGGGGTGCGAAGGGTGGCTTCAGACAGCACAGTGGTCCCCCCTCCCCCACACACATTACTTAACACCAAATATTTTTGGATGACACCAGCCCTCCCGGCTGGATGATTGCTGGCTGTGTGTCAGTCCCTCTCGCGTGCAGACTGCATCCAAAAAACGGGCCACATCCTCTGCAATGTCCCCCCCCCACCACAGGAACTGATACAACAAGATAACCCGTCACATGAGTGTGTGCGTGTGCGCGTGTTGTGGAGGCCCCACAAGAAGGTCCCATCATCCTCTGGGGCAGGGGGTGCCGGGGGCATGCAAACCAAAAGCCTTCAGAGTTCCTCCTGGCTGAAAAATGAGGTAGAACTGTTAAAAAAAAAAAAAACAAAGACAGACCACAAAACAGCAGGCAGGATGGTGGGTTGCACCCAAGCCAGAAACGGAACCAGCCCTGACTAAGCCAGACAGGCCCCCGACACCCAGCCTGCCCCTCACCAGTGTAGGACGACACTCACCAGCATTTCATGTTTGGTCAAAATGTCACATCACCACCCCCAGGACCCAGTATCTCACACTTTATCACTCTTTTCCATTGCAGTCTGCCACCCCCAGGACGGACAGTGGTGTAATGCTCAGCATGATGCACTGAACGAGCGCTCTGCACACAACGGAGAAAACAGTGAAGCTGAGTGGCCGGGTGAATAAGTAACTGGCAAAGCAGACGAGAGCCGACACAGGCAGAGGGGATAAGAAACGGACCCTCTTTTAGCTCTGAGCCACTAGCTGCTGAGTCATCCGGGCACCTTTCAGATGACAGCAGTAAAGGCACCACACCGTCCCACAGCCCAACACACACACACACACACACACACACACACACACACACACACACACACACACAAAAGAAACAGGCTCTCTCTACTGTCCCTGAAATGCA
>JAAGVU020000025.1:16354458-16373511 GCA_011763525.2 Mormyrus iriodes
CCGCGATATATATTTAGATATGCTTGCATATAAAATCCGCGATACAGTGAAGCCACGAATGTCAAAGCGCGATATAGTGAGGGATTACTGTAATCCCAAACATATTGTGCCAACCAGCATCCATAATACGTAATAAGACATATCGCACACAGTCTTGCGCTACCTTCCTTGATCAAGCTACATCTGTGGCTCCTTGAAGAGGTCAGCATGCAGCTGTTGTCCACTAAATTTCCATCCCGCTTTGACTGAACAAACTCAAATAAGGAGCCGACAGGAGCGAAGCTGCGGAGAACCTCAAACCAGAGCCGCCTCCCCGCTTTACCCTATGGAGTCAGCTGCTTGTTCAGGAGCTTGTGACACAGACTGCAGTAAAAAACACAGACTGCGCTTCTCAGCATCTACATGGGGGGGGGGGGGGGGCAGCTGGCAAGCTCGACCCCCGCGTACCTGAACTGCAGCGATGGCTGACTTTGGGGCCAACACCAAAAGTAGGAAAATTTCACCTCTGCTGTTCAGACGCTGTTCACAGATTTAACACAAATCGAGTAGAGAGAAGGTATAAACAGCGTCTAACTTGCCAGAGAGGTCTTCTCTGCTCTCCCCGCAAAGCACAACAAGATATCAATCCAAATCAGGAGCAAGAAATTATACTTCCCTAATTAAGATTGGGTAACAGTACTCAATAACAGCTTCAGTGATATTTTTCATAGTGTGGGAACTTGGTCAGCTCTACATTTACTAGGTCTGACCAAAGCAAAACCAGCTCACCCTACACAACCTTCGCTTTCCTCTTCGGCCTTCCAGGCGGGCAGGAGCACTGTGCCCAGGGAGGAGGAGGGGCCTACCTCGCTTGTGCAGCCACCCCTCTTTCACGATGACTACGTCTGTCATGGTGCTCTGCAGGGCCGCGCCGTCCTCAGGCTCCGACAGGGAGAGACACTGGCGTTCCCCGCGTGGCCGTCAACTGGAACCGGAGCCAGGAGCCAGGAGCCGGGAGGCCTTGTTCTCACGCGTTACCTGTAGGGGGCGGAACATTGGCACGAGTCACAATTAACCTACTTTCAGCCAAACGTCCACACCCAGCTCACGTGGAAAGTGTGCGCTTCGGGAAATACCCGCTTCCGTTGTCTGAGAACAAAGGCATAAAAACACACTGCATATGGGAGCAGAGTCCACTGCGATGGTGTCAGACAGCATCCCCATGTGACATAGGGCCAAAAACAACCCAGGATATGGAATAATCTGCTACAGTTATTCCGGCCTCCCTCAAACTGCACCATGTTTCCTTCAGCCCTACTTCTCACATGAGAACCCCAAGCTCAATCGACAGGCGAAATGATGACTAAATTAAGCCAGGCTTTCATCTTACTCTTTCCAGCACAGGTGACATACCGACGGAAGGTGCCGGAAGTTGCTGGATAGAGGATTCCATCAGACCACTAAGAGCCAGAAATCCAAGATTGAGCTTCTGCGTCTCACGCCAAAGCCCACCAGAGCTCCCATCAAACCAGCCGCAGGACCAGTTCTCAATAAACGCCCCCCCCCACATCTATTCAAGTGGTTACTCATAACCGGTGTCCCACGGCCTACTTAAATGCTAGTGGCACAAGTGTGTATTTCTGAAAAAAACTGACACATTCTGATCACCAGTAAACAACAACGGTGTTCTGGCGCACAAGACCGGCCTAAAAATAGAAGGGCAGAGCACTTGTGAAACTCTGCACCCCTGCTACAGGCACATCTGAAATTAGCTTCCTCGAGACAAACAACAAGGCTGATATCGACTGCAACACCTCAAAAAGGCACCAAATTCGTGTATTTTTTATTTTTTTTTAAGTCGCCCAACCCCTTTAGAGCTGGGCCCCATGACCTTGGTGCAGAGCCAAAACGGGGGTCAGCAGGCCATGCTGTTGATGGTAAGCAACCCACCACGCCCTCCCTTTTACTACAGAAGACATGCTACAGTTTGTTTTCAATCAGCCCCGTTCACATGTTCTCACACTGCGAACACACCCAGGCGCATCGACAGCCCGGCTGCTGCCCTCATAAAATCACCTATGCGGCATCCCAGACACATACTGCGTGACCTTCACAACCATCTGACTGGCACATTTCAGGATGCCTATATCCCAGTGCGCTGGGTCCTGTATGCAGAATGACTTTGTCATTCACGTATTCTTTACCAACTGGTTCATTTTTCTAGGTCACTCTTCTCAGTCATTACTCACCCATCTCCTTTTCTTGTATTTGAGTCACCACTTGGTGGGGGTGGTCGGGGGGGGGAGGGGTTTGATCAAGGTGGAAAGGAGTGCCAGACCAGGCATAAAGAGGGATGAACCAAGGCCACTATAAGCCCTTAGCAGAGCAGCAAGACATCTGAGGATCGAATGTGGAATCCTGACATGCGGGAGGGGGCCACCACGGCCCGGCGCCATTTCTGTGAATGTAAACAAGCCAGTGTTTTGACTGTGCTTGCCTCACAGGAAGTCGTTCGCAGGCCATGACCCCGCTGTGCCCTTCCCCTGTGGCACCGCTACGCGAGCAGAGCCACTGCGTAGGCCGGCAGCCCTGTGCCGGAAGGCTGTGGGGAGGCCCTCCAGCAGCCGCCCGCCTGTCTGTCCGTCTAACCGTCTGTCCATCCAGCACCGCCCCGGTGAATGCAGAAACACACGTCTGCGAGAGGCAGAGCTATACCTCCACAGTGCATTCCTGAACAACAGCAGGCAGCCGTGCAGTAAAAGTAGCCTGACAGCCACACCAACTCATACATCACGTTCGGGATTTTGGCTGGAATCGAGGTGCCCCTACTTCCAGTAAGTGCAGGACAAGACCCACACAAACAATGCCGCAACTTCCGCGTTTCCAATACAGCCCGTTGTACCGGTACGAAACCTGTTCTTCAGAAACCATATTTAATGCGGCTCCCATCACAAACCATGTGGCCCACCAAAGCTGCATGATTAAGGCATTAATAGTGAAATACTGGCCATTTGATTAGCTATGGGCAGTTCAGCCATAAAATCACTGAACATGGTTATAAGGATGATGATATTATTATTATTTATCATTATTATTATTATTAATATGAAAAATATACATTTTCCCACTGTAATCAATAATAAATGGATTTAGGGGTTATTCCTGCACAATGTCGCTGTCTCTCATTCACAGACACACATGCTTGATGCATGTCTGTCGACTCGCTTTGTTGCCAGCGCAGGACAGTGGCGGATGGCCATAACCTGGTGCCTCAATGCTGCACTGCTTGCAAGCGTGAACCCAAAAAGGGGGGGGGGGGGGGAAAAACATCTGGCCAGCATTAAGCAGTTTAGTCCAGTGCATTTTCCCAAATGACACCAACAGTGCTCTGACACAGCAGCCTATGACTGGTCTGTGTGGCACATGCCCAGTATGGGCCATACCACCCAACAAGGCTCCCACAGCCCTCAGGCAGCAAGACACCTGCTTTCTCAAAAGCCCTGGCACTCAGAGGTGGAAGCGTGCAGGAGACAAAAGTAGGTCTCCGGTTTCGGTTATAGCGGAGCTGAGGGTTGCGGGCACAAATGGCATGGCTGGTTGACCATGCATATTTAGGGGACACTGTCTGGCTGAACCCCTCATTGAAAAAGCCTACACCGAATACCACTAGAATCTGGCAGCACACAATCCATTTTATTCCTTTAGCACACAACGATCGCTCAATTTACTGAAGCACAATGCTGTCTAGAAGGAGGTTTAGGCAATATGGTCAAATTCGAGCAGGTTCTACAGGAAGAACATAGCACATCATAAACGATTTAACGCCAGTCAGAATACAGCCCGACACGAGCTCCAGGTCAGAGCTGAATTTACCCTGATTCCTGCGACAGATGGAGAGAAGCACTGAGAAAGTACAACACGGCTGAGCAAACTCCACGTCACACCTTCGAACAATAACCACGGTTCTATTTATGTTGGAACAGACAGAGGGAACGATCACTAAATGGGCACAAAGTACAAAGATGGCTGCATTAACATAACCAAATACAAATTCCCAAGAACATCCAGTGAATTTAAATGATTCTGGACATGAAGACCGGGGAAGACTTCGTTCTGAATTACAGCTTTTAGTGTGTTGTTTGTTTTAATGTTCAGTAGCTTAGCAACCGCCGTCGCCTCTGCGTCCGATGGACCACCTTAAACGTTTTTCATGGAATCATGTCTAAGGTTTTGTGTTTTTTTTTGGCATTTGCAAACTTTTCCGCTCTGTCACAATGTTTTAGGGACCAGTATCCTTCACTTAAAAAACACCTCTTTTTATTAAGTCCAAAAGACCGAATATATCTTTTGAATATGTAAACCCACTAGATGAATGCAAATTGTCTCCTAACCTCAGACGGATTCAAAGCATGAAGACACAGTAAAAACGGCTATGTTCCTACAGAAGCTATACAAAGAAAAGAGCAAAAGGCACCATAAGGCTGATAAGTACTGGGGGGGGGAACTACAAGATTCTCCAGGCCAGTTGTCAAATGACCGGTTCCGGCCTGCAGCTCTTCCACAATAAGCTCCAGCGCACGGTGGCAATTTCAGGCGGCATTCCGCAAATTCCGTAAATTCCGCACGTAGCGGTTAGCGCGCTTACGGCTGCGGAGCGACAAAGGCAAGGCAGCTTCTCCGCGGATCCCACAAGAAATCAGCTATAGATGCGACAGTAACATCGTTCCCCACCCAGAAAAAAAAATACAACCGTCACATGGCCCCTTTCCATTTGCACACCATGAATGTCATACACAGTAATGTTAATGAAAACCACCCACGAGACCATTTCATTATTTCCACAGTCGCATCTTAATCCATCGCCTGATGCAGTGATTTTTTTTCTCCGAAACACATAGCGGCCTTTGGATCTTCCCATGGCATCTTAGGTCCAGCGTGGCGAAGACGGGCCTTTCCTATGGTCCCACTGCTATGGTCACCACGACGGAGTTGATTTTATCCGTAACATCCAGATTTGCCCAAAAAAGCCAATGTTCCACAATTCCTGGAAGATCTTTTACGGACATCAGCCCACACCACAAATCCTTGCACGCTTTTAGAAAGAATTAGCTCAAAATGCAGTCACATTACTTGTCGTAGAAACGACTAATATAGTAACAACAAAATATAGGCCTACTGTATATGCGCCATTCTAAAAGTGTGATTTAAGATGAAAACGATCGTTAAATTAAAAACGAACGTTTTGAGACGCCTAGACAGGTGGTACATCATGTATATTTTATACATTGATGTATACGTCGACATAATTCCCACAAACCAGGGCTCTTTGCTCAATGTGTGTCCCACTAGCTAAATTATATAAGGAATCATTAAACGCTCACATCTCAGCCAATATTTCAAAACACAGTTATTTTAGTTCAGGCTACCCAAAAATGAAATAATTTATTCAGTGGTTATGCGGAGATCAAGGACATAAAACCTAATTTATTCGCAGAAAAAAGCAGTACAGGTTTTCCCACGAAGGGGTCGTGTTTACCTGCCAGCGGGCCTGCACGTACACTTGTTTACGTGAATGTTGTTTTTAAAGGACGCCGGGTGAGGTGATGAACCGAAGAGCACGCCCTAATACAGCAGCCGAGCAGCGCATCCCACGTGTGCGAGCGCACAACACAGGCGAGATAAAGGGTCGCGATCGAATTAAATGCATGCATACATGATATAACCGACTGTTGGTAAAATGTAACCACGGCTCCTGTGAAGAGGGAAAAACAACTGCAGTACATATCAGTTCGCCTTCTGCAATCCGTGTCCCCAGATCCAATCTTTGTTATTGCGATTCTCAGAAACAGCATACTTTTAATATTGAAATGAGCTAATGCTTATTTTTAACGTGCATCCCTCGCATAGTATAACACGTACTGAGCAAAATCCAGAACATCAGTCGAAAAAGTGGGTATTTCCCGAAGCAGTTCAGTGGAACTGCATCAGTTAACACAAAAATGGTCTAAGTACCAGCAGTGTAGTATTTTTCCTAGAGTGGGGCAAGTAAGATGTAGTAAAATATAGCCTTAACGAAATAAAATGTTTCTTCACCGTTTCGTTATAAAGTTCGGGACAGCAACTTCCAATCGAGCCTGGCGACGACACTAGTACTGTTTTAACAGGTTTAGAAATGAAACTACCTTCTGTTTACTTTCTCGGCAATCTGCGAGAGGAATTACGCAGAAGCTTGCTAAATCTGAGACTTCTGTGTTTCTATTTAGAGCTATTGCATTATATTTAGCGAAAAATACATACAAAAGTGCATGGGAGACGTCCACACCTTCGGCCTAGGCGGGTCAATAGCGAACAGTCCGTAAAAGAATAAGTATCATCAGCTGCATATGTTAAAAACACACATCCACAAACCATTTGTTACATGCACACGCTTTCCTGAGTGGAAAGTTCACCTAGTTGAGCAACTTTGACGCGATTATGCAAAATGAGACGGGGGAGAAGTGCTCCGAAGCTATCCACTTATTTTGATGTATTTTGCTAGTTTCTGACGCGGTTCTGGGCCTACCCAGGCCAGCCCGGGTGAGAACAGCCGCATCCCACTGAATACAATGGGACCTACCCTCCCTCCAGCAGCAATCGGGCACATACGCAAGCGAATAAGAGGAGATATTGGACTTTACCTGGACCGAGGTTTCAGAGCTGGTCCTGGACCATTATTGTGGGCGCCTTCGGTGACTTTTTCAGACTGCGATGTCCTTCAATAATGTGGCTAAAAAGCTCCTCATTTAATCAGATTCTAGTGCCGTTCCTCCACTACACCTCCCCAGCTTTCTTTCTGTATTGCTCTCGTGTCACCGTCCTTCCGGCTGGGTCCTAGCGCCGACGCATTGTAAACTGCTCCACTTGAGCCACCTCTCAGTACATCCGTCACCTCTCAGCGATGCGGCGTCACAAGTCGGGGCTGATTCTGTGGTACAAAAATTTTTAAATATGTTAAAGGCATAAATGCCAGAGACTCGTCTAAAGAGTCATTTTTGCATGATTCTTACAGGCAAAACAAGCCTTTGACTGCAAGCATGTAGTGAAAGTAAAAATTAATAGATGTTAGACCTTATAGGATATATCCATGGTACAAACAGAGCTTTTAATCCATACTACATAAACATAATTCAATCATAAACTGTTATGTGCATATTAAAGAACTGTGCTGACCAATTCACCACCATTCTCAGTGGTTATCCCAGTCTCAGACAGATCACATATTTTCCAGGACTACTGTCATGCTGACCCGTTCATGAAATTCACTAACTTGAATTTGATCAGGACTGGCAGTGTATATATGTTGGGTTTTATTGAGAACCCATTGTGCCCACTAATACACAATTATCACTACGTACATGGCCTATTACTAAAGATATTTTACACGATTTTACAGATAGATCTGATTTTACCAGTACTGTTCTGTATTCATTTAAGAACAAACATCTCTAAATCATTTGCTAACAAGATGTTCAAATGAAAAGGAAACTGACTCAGCGTTATGCCAGTGGCGTTCGCCGCAAGCGTACGCGTGTTCTACAATTTACACGTCCCAAAGGTTTTTGACAACTGGTTTATCTGTGATGTCTTCCTCACTCACCAAGCATCAATGTGTGAACAAGCATGTCTTAACTTTTAACTGATATAAATCAAAAATTAATTAATAATTACATTTCGAATCAGCGATTTCAAGTGATGTTAATGTAGTTAACGACGTGCATATTATATATGTGTTTGCACTGAACTTACACATCCCCTTAGAGATGTCATGATGATGACTTTGGACTGCAGGCGATTTTGTTTTCTGCGACTGGAGGAAATCCCTTGATCAACATTAGACCGATAAACAAGCAGTATGGGGAGTATGGCGTTCATGACAAAGGCTTCTCGCAAGGATGCATCTCTGCTTTAAAAACAGAAGAAGGACACGCAAAATACGATTGATGAGCTATAAATTATTAAACATTATTAGCGAGAACCAAGGGAGCTTTCAAAGGTGTGCGCCGTACCTCAGGTCACATTATGTATGATTTACATGGGAACGATGATACACAAGTCATGACATATATCTGACCTTTCAAACAGATCTGAATGCTGTTTTCCTGCCCCAGTGCCGAGTTGAGCAATTTTTGCTGTCGGAAACTAGTGTTTTTAAAGCGCAGTACTTTGCATTGTTTACCACAGGTCCGTGCAAGTTCATATGTATGTATACAGTTATATATATCTTATTGTATGAGAGTATTGTACGGGATGGCTTCATAACTTTGTGTATCTAAAATACTGGACGGGAAAATGCTTCCATTTACATTTATTGACAGACACTAATGTTCAAATTGTCTTACAAGCGAATGAGGTAACACATATTGCTTAAATATGATTATTTCTCTAGCAAAGATTATCGCGGTTCGCGTTCAGGTTGAGGGTTTGAAAGGTGGATGGATTACTTTCTTCTTTGTTTTTCCTAGGCACAACACATCATTATGAACATAGCTGCTTTTAATTGTAATGGTCATTATCTCTGGCCTGACGTATTACCAAACATCATTATAAATATAAAACCTTAACCATTGTGGAAAAAAGCTGCGAGAAAATTGCTGAAAAGTCCAGTGTGTTGTATAGTTTATCATTTTCCTGGTTTGAGTTGAAGTGGAAGCATTTGCGATATACGTAGGCCTAAGCATTAGCAGGAATTTAAGCGATGCATACTGCTGTCTCTCCTAACTACCCTTATTTATGTTTGCGCATCGCGCGAATTGTCGTGTTTTCCCTGATAGAGAAGCGAGGGCTGATGGTGAAAACAGATAAGTTGCTACTGAAACGTCTTTTTGCCTACCAGCTTGTCTCAAGAGCCAGCGCATGTTTTCAAAAACCGCCAGAACTACCACGGTCATGCCACTCAAATAACAGCAACAAAACAAGCATTTTGGAGGAAGCCAGTTAAGCGGCAATACTTGTAAAACGAAAATATTGCGAAAATATTTTTGAAAATAACAGCGTAACCCCGGTCTGATTAATATAAAACTAATTTGTTTTGCAATAGGTGTTACTTGGACACCATGCCATAGCAGCACTATTGTTTTTGACTGAATGGCGTCCAAGAATTGTGTAATATCTCCTAACATGCTGGCTGCTGGCAGACTTTTCCTCTTGATGAAATATTTATTGAGTTCCCCCTGGTTGCTCTGCCATTGTTTAACTTTCCCCTCATTGTGGCTGCGGCATAAACAGGCTGCCTTTATCCTTGCTGCCTGTCCCCAGTGCGTCCTGTCCCGACCCCAGCCGCAGCGCTCCCTGTAGCGCTCTCTGCTAGTCAGCTCTCTGGGTACTTCCAGTCAAGTAACTTGCTTGCTGTCACGCCCATTTCTCGTGAAAATATTGGCTCATCAGTGGCGAGTGTAGCTACCTGTTCTGCTCCTTTAAATCCCCGCCATACCTTGTGTTCAATATGAGGCAGTGTTGATCCTAATGCAGCTTACTGCGTGGGCTTCCTCTGTCTTCTGCCCAGCACTGAACCTCCCTGTCTTCCCAGTTCCCTTGCATCTCTATCCTTGATTCCTGCTCCCACCTGACCTTCCTTGTGTGTCTTCCTACTGTCTCATGCTCTGCCCCTAGGACTGACCACCTGGCTGCTGAACCCACCTGCTCTATGACCCTGACTCCAACCTTGTTCACCAATTCTGATTCTGTTCATGTGAGTCCTAAATAAAACCCTGTGCCCCTTCATCTTTGGGTCCCAGCCCATAGAATCTTTCACACAATACCTTGCCGGACCCCATGGACCCAGCGGAGACTCAGCACGAGCTACAAGATACCCTGTCTGTTGGAAGAAGCCTGGGGGACTGGCTGTGAGATCTCCTGCAGGGAAACAGATCTGTGACTGAGTTTGCCTTGGAGTTCTGAACACTAGCTGCAAGATTAGGTTGGCCCCCCTTGTGCCTCCAGGTCTTGTACCAGTGAGCCTTGCACCCTGACCTCCAGGTGGAGACGGTATGCCGTGGAGAAGCCTGCTCCTTTGACGAATGTGTCCAGCTCTCCATTACTCTGGACAATGTTATCTGGGATTGTCGGCAGGCTCGCGCACATCAGGAGTCAACCCGCTCCCGGCAGGAATCAAAACGTGCCAGTCTGACCCCTCTGTCATCCAAGCCCAAACTGATGCAGGTCAGCTGTGGTTCACGCTCTCCCTCTGAACGTCAACTCTGTCTGTACTATAGAGGACCCGGCCACTCGGACTTGGACTTCTCGGGCCACTGAACTGCCACTCCAGGTAGGAATACTCCCTGTTGTGTGTTACCCAAAAACAGGTGGTGGTGCCCGTAGCCTTGTCATGAGATGGAGATCAAGTAGCCACTAATGTGCTGTTGGATTCCTGTGCTGCTGGCAGTCTCATCAATCTCCAGCTGGTGTGCCACCCCTCCATCCCCCTGTAGCCTGTGGTTCCTGCCCTCACTGTGCATGGAGTCGACAGTCTCTCCCTCGCAGCTGGTCAGGTAACTCACCAGACTGTGCCTACAGGTAGGAGTGACGCATGAGTGCATTCAGCCCCTGGTTCTGTCCGTCCAGGATGGTGTTATCCTCGGGCGCCCTTGGTTCCAGCAGTATGACCCCCACATAGACTGAGACTGGAAAACTCCAAGCCTGGTCTGCCAAGTGCTTTGCCACCTGTCTTTCTCTCCCCTGTAAAGTCTCTAATGTCGAAAGCCCACTGCCTGATGGAGTGGTCCCAATTCCTGAGGAGTACTGGGACTTTCCTGACATCTTCAGCAAATCCAAGGTGTTTGGTTTCCCTCCACATAGACCTTTGGACTGTGGCATCAACTCAGTGGAGGGTGCCCTGTTGCTTAAGGAGTGCTTGCTCTCCCAGTTGAGACCCAAAGAGGAAGTGATGGAGACTTGTTTGCATGATGCCCTCAATCAAGGTATTGTCTGCTGTCAACCTCCCCAGTGGCTTCTGGCTTCTTTGTCAAGAAGGACAGGGGACTATGCCCCTGTATTGACTACTGGGGTCTCAATGCCATCACCGTGAATCACTACCCCTCATTCCTGCTGCACTGGAGCAGCTACAAAGCTAGCCCTCAGGAGGACCTATAACCTCATGAATGGATGAATGGAAGACCTACTCTATAACAACCACCGGTCAGTATGAATATTTATTGATGCCGAATGGTTTAGCCAACAGTCCTTCCATCTTCCCCTTTCTGAGTGAGGTCCTGTCTGACATACTATTCCGGTTTGTCATTAACTACATTGACATCCTCATTTATTCCGAATCCCCGGAGCAACACGTGGATCACATCAGGCAAGTGCTGCAATGTCACTGTGACCATCACCTGTAAAGGGTGAGAAGTATGAATTCCACTGCTCGCCAGTCAACCAAGAAACTTATCAGATCCAACCTGGAGAGTTGGTATGAATGAGGATAAAGTGAGGGAGTTTCTCAACTGGCCCTGGCCTTGAACTGTGAAGGGCGTACAGCAGTTCCTGGGCTTTGCTCACCTTTACAGGCACTTCATTTGAGGTTTCAGCACCATCACAGCTTCCCTGACTGGCCAGCTCTGTTCACACTATACCTCACTTACCTGGACCCCAGAAACAGAAGAGGTTCTCTGGTGCCTGAAGAACCTTTTTTGCTTGACCCAGGCTTTCATCATCTGTACTTTCATCATCAAAGAAACTCACAGCGGCCAAGAGGAACTATGACTTTGGCCATTGAGAGCTGCTGGTCATCAAGCTGGCCCTGGTGGAGTGGCGACATTAGCTACAGGGGGCTACCCTTCCTTTCCAGATCCTGACCAACTTTTGGAACATGGAGTATCTCAAGTTGGTGAACTGCCTAAACTTCCACCAGGCCTGACGGGCCCTTTTCTTCACACGTTTTGACTACAAGGTGTTCTACACACCTAGGGCTAAGAACAAAAAGGCAGATGCCCTCTCCTGGCAGTTCATGAGGAGCGTGTTCCTATATTACCTGAGTCCTGTTTTGTAGGTCTGGTGGTCTGGGACCTGGAGGACACTCTTTCTGACCACTGTGATCTAGTGGGTTCACACCTCTCTTGCCCAAAGGTTTCTGCAATGGCCCACATGCTCTCCCGACCGTAATGGTGGCTGGAACAGAGGGATGAAGAAGAAAAATTTGTCCTCCTGCACCCAGCACAAGGCTTCCCACCAGAAGCCTGCCAGACTGCTGCAGCCACTCCCCACTCCCAATTGCCCCGAAACTCATGGAGATCCTAATGACCTGGGTCTTCCGATAATATAGTCTGTCGGAGGACCTCATAAGTGACCAGGGACCATAGTGTACCACAAGGCGTTTCCGAGCCTTTTGTACTCAGCTTAACGTGTATCTCAGCCTTTCTTCTAGCTATCATCCACTGTCCAGTGGGATAACAGAAAGGACGAACCAGGTGGTAACCAAGATCCTCCCTTCTGACCAAGTGGGCCTGCTTCCTCCCCTGGGTAGAGTGTGCCCAGAACTCCCTTACCCAGCAGGGCTCTGGGCAAACTCCTTACCATCCTGGGATACCAGCTTCCATTGTTCCACTGGGACCCGCCACCCAGCTCAGTCCCGTCTGTGGAAGCCTGGTTCCGATAACACAAGGGAGTGTGGAAGCAGGCTCACCACAGTCTGTGGGTGGAATCTCTATAGGTTGTGGCTCTCCTCACAGAACCTCCACCTCCCAGGTTGCTGTAAATTGAATCCACAGTACATCGGCTTGTTCCATATCCTTCCATATCACCTATTGTCTGCACCTGCCCAACTTGTATTGGATCTTGCCATTGTTCCATGTGTCCAGAGCCTGTATGATGTACAGTGCAGCCCATCCGCTGGGTATGCAGTGACACCTCCCATCCCTTTGGACGAGGAGGAGGCTTTCACCATCTGGACCCTGCTGGACTCCCACCGGCAATGAGATAGACTGCAGTACCTGGTCATCTGGGAGTGTTTTGGTCCGGAGGAGAGGACCTGGGTGTCGGTGGCAGACATCCTCGACCCCTCACTCACTGCCCAATTGTATCAGGACCACCCGGACAAGCCATTTTTTTTGATCATGTGGCCAACCCTGGCATACTCCTTGGCCTCCAGGTAGTGGCCGTCTGCAGGGGGGGGGGGGGGTCTGTCATGCTTCCCCCCATGTGAATGCCAGCTCATCAGTGGTGAGGGGAGTCACCTGTTCCGCTCCTTTTAAATCCCTGCCGTACGTTGCATGCAATATGAGGTATTTTTGATCCTAACTTTCATTTCATTTGTGGTTTCATTGTGGTTGTACGCTTTGTATAGGGTAGCTTCAATCCCCCTATTTTTTGTCTCAGTCCCCGTTGAAAAATGGCTTTTTTAAAACCAATTAGCGTATTTTATCCTGGATCTTCTATACATTTTGTACCCCTGGCTCAGCAAATTTAATCATGGGGGGGGGGGGGGGGTGATGGTCCGTATCTCTTCAGGAGTGCCCCCCTAAGGGTCAAATCCTAGAATCACTCCTGCATCTGTGCTCCCTCATGTCAGGGTTACAATCCCCCTGCTGCTGTCAGCCCCCCCACCACGTACCAGCAGACATATAATTGTCAGTGTTTTTGAGGATTTATTTATGCTTAAGGGTCCTCTGCTCCTTAATTGTGACGTTTTTATTTCGAGGAGACAGACTAAGTCAGCGCTGCAGCCTTGTTTAGACATGCAGTAAACTGAGAATGATGTTGAGGCAGAGGAGCCCACGTGGGGGATGCACTCTCATGTGTCGACCGCACAGTACAATAGACACACCAGCTATCCTAAAGCTCTCTTTTCATCCGTATACATAACGGAGTTTTACTCATCTTTACAGCTTCACAGCCGTGCGCAGCCACAAAAATGCTGACTTTACCCGTTTATTTCCTTTTGGATATGTTACCTGTTGGATGTATTTACCTGCCCAGCCCCGGTGATTCAAAGCGCTGATTGTTACACAAACTATGTAGCTGTTCAGTTTACTTTGCAAGGTAGCATACCAACCTTACAGCCCTGTTTCAAAAAAGTTGGGACAATGTGTAAAATGTGAATAAAAACAGAATGCAAGGATTTACAAATCATAAAACAAAGATTTTAATTGAAAATAGAACAAAAACAACATATCAGATGTTGAAACAGAAATTTTATTGTTTTGTTGTAGCATTGCACAACTTTTGCAGCCTTTTTTTAACTTTTTTGAAATGTGTTTCTGGATTCAAATTCAAATTGAGAATATATTTGTCGTAAATCAATAACACTTCTCAGTTTCAACATTTTGATATATTGCCTTCGCCTATTTTCAATTAAATGTGGGTTTATATGATTTGCAAGTCATTGCATTATGTTTTTATTTACATTTTACACAATGACCCTACTTTTTTTTAAACAAGGTTGTAAAATGTTATGGATTTCATGGTCTGTGTTTCCAGTCACTATGCTTAGAGTAACATTTATGATCCAGGATAAAAAAGGATAAAGGTGTTTTATGGGGGAAAAAAACTCCGTTCCGGCAGCATTAAAAAGAACATCGAGGCTGATGTGGAGAGTGCACTGCTAATGAATGACTCTCAGGACCCGACAGTTGCAGGGCTGCCCCAAGCTTTGCCCGATGTGTCCCGCTTGCAGAGCGCTTAGGAATGCGACTCCTTTGTTTATGTCTTGCTGAGACTTCCATAGAGTGGGGCGGGTTGGGAATGCCATTGACGATTGCAGGGAGGAAGAATGAATCTCCAGAAAGCCCCCCCTCCCCATTCTCTTAATCTCCTCTGAGAAAGAAGCCATCACTTCCAGCAGCACACGGAGGGGAGGATGGCTCCGGGCCCTGGGCCCCGCAGAAGCTTCGTGTTACAGGTTAGCTGTGCCAGTCTAAACCGACATCAGCGGGCAAAGGCGTCTAGAAAGTCACAGGACCCAGAGATCAGTGGCTGGAGCCGTTGGAACACACACAGACCGAACACAACTCTCATAAAAGGTTTGTGTGTCATGTTTTAGGATATTCTAGTGTGCAGCAGTGTAGCCAGCTTTTTCACAGAGTTGCTAGATTGATGCAAAGAAGAAGCTTTAGAACAGAACGCATTGCAGGTCCTTTGTTAGCCCCAACAAATGTCCAACTATATTAAAAAGTGGATATTTTAATCTTAATAGTAAATTTTTTAAAAATCAAAAAGAAAATGAACAGCCTGTAGGTTCAAATACAACGGGTCTCTTCAGCACAGTCAAGCGAAAAAGCATAAACCAATAAATGTCCGTCTCTGTTGAGTTCAGCTTGCATTGTTCATCATAGCCCTGCTCCCCAGGGGTCTGAAATAGACTCACCCAGTTCCCAGAAAACGCACGGGACTTTCCTCCGCCGACTCGATCCGTTCATGATTTGCTCCTCGCCGGTTGTCACGAACTCCCTGGTGCTTTCCTGAAATGTTATATAAGCCATCCATGGTGGTTTCCTGCGCCAGCCTGGATGAGAGCACGGTCACACAAGCCCTTCCTTTTTCTGTTTTGATTTTGTACCTCTTTGTTCGTTCCCTCTGCTCCAGCCCAGGGCTCCCCTGCTCCAGTCCAGCATTCCACATGTTCCAGCCCAGGGTTACACCTGTTCCAGCCCAGGGTTCCCTTGCTCCAGTCCAGCATTCCACATGTTCCAGCCCAGGGTTCCCCCTGTTCCATCCCAGGTCAGGTTACATAAACAGCCTTTCTGATTCTCTCTGGGGGCTTTGGGCAGGGAAAATGTAAAGTACTTTTGAGACAATGTAATGAAAAAATGGGATGTACAGAAATAGATTTATTTATTGATTGATTGATTGCCCTGCAGTTTTCCTCCTCTGTCTAAATGCTCCCAAAAATGCAGTTAAGGGACAGTGCCCTATGTTTGTCACACTTGGTGATTCAACGTTTTATTTCACTTTTATTAACAAAGTGCTGCCTCATTGGTTGTGCCTGTTGGTGCTGTAGGGACAGGCAGGAGAGAGGGCACATAGGAGACATGGGTGATAGATTACAGATCTGACCCTGTCTTCACATAGGATGCCCACTGACTGCTCCTGAGGTATGAAACTCGTGTCTTATCAATTAATCGCTTTCGAATTCTGCACTGGTGGCTTGCAGGGCAATGCTGTCGTATTGCACCTACCGGGTTGTGGGTTTTACTCTATATATAGGTTCCAGTTACTTTCATGCTCCTCTGCCTGGTCTGTGACTGTGTCAGTCCCCCCTTGCTTCCTGGCATCACTTCTGGTTCCCATTCACCATAATTGGACCAACTACTATTGAAGTAGTTTGGGGAGTCCACCAGAGGTATCCACACATCATCAGCACCTGCAATGTTCTGGACCCCGATTTAGACTCACAGAAAAGTCCAAGGTCCTAGAGTAACACTCCACCAACCACATGGTGTGAATCGGTGAGAGGGACCGAAAGATGCACCCCAGTGTGAAGTCAGTGCCATTCCATTGGCTCCGCCCCAAGCCTGGTAAACACATCACAAATGGTAACGCAGCTACAGAGGAATAGGAGTGTCAAGGCCTACCGGAAGGACCAGCCATTATTACGCACCCCTGGACCATCAATCAGGTGTGTATCGCTTGCGCAATTACACCTCCTGGCTGAACGCAGGATGTCTAAATATAGATCAGCTAGTGACAGATGGGCCAAAAGCAGACAGCGGGGCTCTATAAACCTATTACTTAAAAAAAAATCCTACAAAATCATTAGTTATTCCCATGTGAGAAGGCGCTTCCAAAGTTTTAAGCCACACGGAGCCTACTGTAAGCCAACGCCAACAGGACAGCAAGTAAACCTGGCAGGGAGGTGCACGTCAGGCTGGAGAGGATGGGAAACTGGAAAGCAATTAACTGGCAGTGTGAGAAGAAGCACGGGGATATATGAGCACGGAGCTCACCATAAACACACCATAAGCATCAAAGACATAAAACCCATTTTCACAAACCATGGGTGATTCTCGGATTGTTATAATATGAATTAAAATACAGCATACAATTTCTGGGGGGGACGCTGATGATAAAATTTCCAGCGCGAGGGAGGTAAAATTTGTATGAACTGTACATGAAAATTCAGGACAAATTGCTAAATGGATTTACATGAATAATTTTTCAGGCAGACTGACACAAAAATCTAGGGTGACGCAAGTCAGAAATGGGGGGCCACACCGAGGGTCGTTGGGCCCCTTCGCAAGGAGGATGAGGCTGTTCATGTATTTATCTTTTTGTTTTGACACTTTATCAAAGAAGACAGATATCCAGTAATACAGGCTGCTATTTCAAATATATTAAACTTTTGCCAGCATTATGAACCATTCTGCCTCCCTTTTACAGGCTCCCCCCCAAAAAAAACACACACACCCACACACACACCCACACTACACACAACCCCGCTTATGAAAGCTGGCTTGTGCACCGTTCCATCATCAGATCTCGAAAAATGATGTTAGACTTTGTGTGTGCTGCAGAAGAGAAGAATGAAAATAAAATAGGATAAAAGAGTAGTTAATAACAATAATAATAAGAATGTTAAAATAAGAGATGGGTGGCAGATGGGCAGAGCTCCAGGTTAGGGCTGCTGGGCATTGAGGGACCAGTGAATTTGATTTTCTCAAGTTTCAACAATGACATTAACCACTGAGCCATGATTTGAATAAAGGGGGATGAGAAAATTTCCAGTGTAGATCTATTAGTTTAAAATGCAGAGGCATGTTACACTGCATCATGAACTGCTGGAAACTAAAAGATTTATATTCCCTTTACCTGCCTGGAAAATCTGTGTCGCTCATAATGTCGAAATTTTCTTCTTTTTTTATGACAAGGTTATTAAAGTTCATAATGTATAACTTAAGGATATTTCCAAAGATACATGGTATATCAGTAACGTTTAACCATTAAGGGTCACAGGCTTTGTTTGCGTACATGGACGTGTCTAGAAAATGACAAGAGACCTTGAAATTTTCCATGGGGGGCCATTATATGAGGCTTACACCACTGCTCCCTAAATAGGGTCTAGAATATCCTATGTTAGAAACCATGTCACAGGCATTAGAGATGCTGTTTAAATAGTTAAAAAAATCGTTTTCATATAGATTATTACAGCTGTATTTTACTTTGTGTTCCAGTGCTTTCCAATCCTGTCCTTGGGGATCCACTGTCAGTCCATGACTTTGCTTCCTCCAAGCTCCCTGCCAGACAGTCCATATTTTTGCTCCCTCCCAGCTCCCTGAGCAAAAATGTAGACTGTCTGTGGGTCCCCAAGGACCGGATTGGGAAACACTGGCCTAGAGGGTGTTTGTGTGTGGCTCTCTGTGGGCGTGCACAGCCGTCACGCTTTAACCATTAAGCCAGAGTGAGATTTCAGGCAGGGCGAGTGCAGCGGAGGTGTGGCCGCAGCTCACGGGCCCGGCACTTTCCCACGAGCCGCTGCCTTTGAAAGTGAAAGGCACAGGTACGCTAATGACACTTGTGTCAGCCAGGCCTGAGAAACACATAATACCTGTACATTCAGAGCCAGGACTCATTAGACAGGCGCGACCAATGGCCTGTTTCCAAATCTGCAAGTAAATGCACCTGCACAAAAAAAAGAATATTATAACTTCATACAAATAAGGACCCGTGACCCTGTCTAGGAAAAGTGGTTGGAATGATGAATGAATAAAATTAAGGCGTTTTCATTGCAAAAACCTGCAAAAAATCAGTCCTTCTGTATGTGTGATGTACACAATTACAATCCAGTTATATAATGTTCAGGTTCTTAAATCCTGATAGGGATCAATAGGGATACTGTGTCTGCTAGCTACGCCACGCGGGATCATCGATACAAAAATCAGGAGCAGAAGAGGCAGTGATTATAGATCCAACGTGACCAACCAGCTTAAAACGGAGCAGAGTGGTAAGCGGATAAGAATCTTCAGGCACAGACCCCATGACTGGGGCCAAGCCCCTCCTCCCCCCATGCCCCCCTTGCCCCCCGCCTCCGCTACCACCCCCGCCAACCACCCCTCCATCTAGGAGGGGGCTTAAAGTTTTCACTGCAAACGACCCCTTCAGACAACAGGG
>JAAGVU020000025.1:16373611-16401909 GCA_011763525.2 Mormyrus iriodes
GGGGGTGGAGGGGGGCGACACCAGACACTGCAAGAGTCTGTAGTGGTGTAGCAACTCCAAATTTATGGGCTTGTTTTTCTCAGCAAGCAAAGCCCAGAAACAGGTTCTGGCCCAACCACCGACCCTGCATGTCCAGCATCCCACCTATCCTGTTCCTGAATCTGAACCACTCACGTGCATACCCCCGCCCAGAAGTTCAGCAGAGAGCTATTTTAATCAGAGGGCTTGGGGCAGCGTGACTCCCCTCCCCCGCCCCCCCGCACGCCGTTCCTTTGGGGAAAGGCTCAGACCTCCCGCCTGCCCTTCTCGCGTGTCATGCTTCCCGGGAATGTGACCCGGCTTTCTCCCGGCGGGCAGCGTAAGGAACGCGCCTGCCGATGTCTGCTGGAGGACACTTACATAATGGCAGGGTGAATATACACATCGCGCTGCAAATGAGAGAGCAGCTTCAGATAACAACACGATTAAAGCCTCTAAGGGGACCAATTTGGGCTGTTTGCTGTTTAGTGTTAAAGCTCCGGGAGCACTCAATTCCTGTCAGTAGGGGGCGCAAATCTGCCGGACAGTCATCACGAACGTCTAACGCAAGTTTGTACAGGCAAAATAAACAGCACCTTTAAATAGAACCAAAAAACTTATTTGAGCTACACTGAGATTTCGGAGACTTGATGTATGCTAGTAAAATGACATGTATCAAAAAGTTATGCCTCTGCTGAGCTTATATTTATAAAGCAGTGATGGGAAAAATGGGACTTTGAGTCCAACTGTGGACGCTACCCAGATTTAAAGTATCCAACGTGGAAAAAAGTCAATAATTGACAACACTTAATGAACCAATCGATCACATATTCTGAAACCTCATTTCTCCCAAAACCAGCATAAAGTATTATTTTACCCCAAACGGAAGTTCAGCACAGTTTAGCAGCAAATCTGAACATCACCACAAGACTCCAGATCCATTGCTAAAGAGAGATAACCATATCTTATATTTATCCATTAAAATAACATTACCCTGCCAGAGTGAGCAGTCAGCAGTCAGCTTATACTTGCAAAAGCCAGGTTATGCTGCTTTTATCCAAACAATGACTTCAATTAACTCAAAACTTGGGATCCCTGTAATATGGCCAGTGTGTGCTGATTTCCAAGCAATTAATTGAAAACGTCCCTTGACCTGGTGTTTGAGCTACCAGTCAAATGTTCCTCAAAATTAGTGCAGCTCCTATCTTAGTTGACCCAGGTAGTCATTACTATTTATATCCAATGGAGACTTTACAAATAAAAAAAAACATAGAAAAAAACTTATAAATGGTGGCTTGCTGTAGTAATGGTCTTCCTCTGTAGAAAAAAAACTTATTTCTTGATGTAAAGTTCCAAAACAATCTGGCTTTAGTTTACATCTCTAAAGCCCCTTTTTCAGCCAGGCAGCTAGTTTGTTTGTTTGTAAAGCTGCAAACTGAATGTATCATCAGTACAAACAGTATTCTGTATATTCTGTACTTGAAACAAAGCCATATGTCACAGAAGATCGAAAGCTGATCTTCGTAAATCTGTGTTTTTTGCAGAGGTGTCATAAGACCTGTCCTTCCCTCATGTGTCTGATAAAAAATCTCCAAAGTGAAAATAAATAAATAAATTCAATGAAGAGCTTTGAAATGAGTAACTGGATAAAATCCACAGGGGTGTTTCAACAGGACTAGCCTGCATGTGACAGCCAGGAGCCACTAAGAATCCCACCTGTTTGATTATCGCCTGTCCTCAGTAATTAGTAACCAGCCCCTGGTTAAACTGTTCTATTGCATGACCATTTTCACTGATTACATCATTAATATGGTTTCTTTTAAAAACAACATTTCCATAATTGAGGAGAAAATTTACAAAACTGACTCAGTTCATTTTTGTTGTTAATGAGATGAGACTACCAATGTCAGGCTTCTCCATCATGAGTTACACTATTGGGAACCAAAACTCACTTGGTCCTCATTGAACTTTTGTTAAATTTTTGGAAATTTGCTCTACAATTACACATTATATATCTCCCGCTGCCCCTGGGGTCCTGTCCATGATAAGCAGTTAGGAAAATTAATGGATGGCGACATGCCTATAGATACACAGTTATTGATGTCTACCTTGAGCAAATTTACTGAGACAAAAGCCAATCTATTATACGAACCTACAGACTTCACTAAAGATTACCTCCCTTACACAACACTGAACTCCGGTTACAATTGCGTCTCCCCCTCACTGTCAACAAAACTTTTTTCAAGAGATGGGAATCCAGCGTGTCAGAAAGTCCTATTGACATTCAGCCTTAAAATGAGATAAAGCTTAGG
Source organism: Mormyrus iriodes (assembly GCA_011763525.2). Taxonomy (NCBI): domain Eukaryota; kingdom Metazoa; phylum Chordata; class Actinopteri; order Osteoglossiformes; family Mormyridae; genus Mormyrus; species Mormyrus iriodes. Next base: position 16,375,942 of record JAAGVU020000025.1, read on the forward strand.
ACACTGTGGTCAGCCTGGAGAGTAACTGACACCAAGCAGATTCCTTTGAGGGGGCTTCCTAGCTGGTGACGGTCTTCCAGTCGCTCCTGTTACACCGCTTGTTATATTTATAGTGCCACGGGGGCTCCTGATGTGACATTTCATGGTGCGGGTCTGAAGCGTCTTTTCCACCGGCTGAATGCAGCCCACGTCGCGTTTTGAGCGCCGCTCTTACATTACTTAATCGCTTTATGGCTTTGTTACATTTCCACAAAAGGCAGATGTTTAAACATAACAAGAAGTGAATTAGAGCACCTGATATTCCGCGTTCGCTTGTCTGAGAATGCCTTTATTTCCGGAACAGCTGACCTGATTTTATGAAATAGTCCGTTGGCGTCATCGCTATTATATAACTAATCAAAACATATCTTACCATTCGGGGTGACAGAAAGACACTTTGGAATTGCGGAATAATTTCAAGTTATTTCCAGGAACTTATTTGAAAAAGGGAAAGACAGTGTTTCCATTATCCTGCCTGAGTTCTTCAAGGACCTTTGATTATGACGTTACGGATTTTCTTCACGCTTTAACATTTTGCAAATTAAAATTGTAATGAGTTCTCGTTGAGGAATTGTGTATTTTACCTGGCATCTGCATACGATGTCGGCCTCCGTTGCCAACAAGTCGACGACTTTGCCCTTGCCCTCGTCGCCCCATTGCGCACCGAGCACGACTGTCACTTTGTTCACGGCGTCGTTGCGGCTCCGCTTCATTCCTGTTTTAGAGGGGTTCGTGTAACTTTTATGATCATTCGCCGGCCAGCCGCTCGACATGTTAATGCCAACGTAGTTGCAACAGCTGCGCCGAAGGCCCTGAAAGCCCCACCAGTATATAAACTCCGCGCCCAGGGGAACCAAATATGGATCAAGCAGTCGGTGATGTCAGGGGACACGGACGCGCATAGGACAAGTTCGCATGGCATCGAAGATTGTGACATTTAAAGACGTGTAAGGAGGATCTGAACATTTCTTCGCTTCGAATTTGTATCCCACACAGTTTTCATATATGCCTAGATCTGACAAGTTATTTTGAAAATCAAGTTGAAAACAAACTCAAAATCAAACTCAACCTAAAGACAATGCTGTAACTTAGATCTTTATTAATGTGCTTCTTTTATTTAAGATGGAATAATGAATTATCATTAGTAAGAAAACAGTCTGGCATCACATAAAACGAAACTACAAAGCCAAAGAATGACTGAAGATTCTGTTTTACAAACGTTACGTAAAAGGACACTCTCTCATATCAAAACTAAAACAATATAAAGCGTTTTCTTTTTCAGTTAGATTTACAAACCTTAGTCATATTTTAATACTCATCCGAGTTACACGTTGACAGCTGTGATAATAAAAGATAATAAAGGTACCATTACGTCTGTGTGCATCATAGTAAATTATAAAAAGCAAAAACACAAAGAAAAAAACGTTTAAGTTTTCATTTTCCTCGGCAAATCGAGCAATTGATTAGGTCTGCTGTTTGCATCATTGTAGAATAGTGCAATGCAACTGTAACCACTTTACATGCGGATCAGTATACATCTTCTCCAATACATGACCGTTTTTTTCCATTGACAACCACAAGAGGTATAGTTAATAAAGAAAAAAAATCCAAAACTAACAGATTACTATCCACTCTCTTTTCTGAAATTACAAAAACGTGTCCCATACATCTCCGTACATTTTCCACCTGAAAAGCACAGAAATTCTACAACAGCAGTCTATCAAACTGGTAAAAAGTGTCCTTTTTCACAAGCCATCTTCACTCAAATGACATAAGTGATTGTAGGCAGTAGCCAGACCCAACTCATGGTGACATAACAGCAGTAGAGTAACAAAACAAAACAATCATTTTCTTTGACATTTTGTCTTCTTTTTCTTGTAACCACCTAGAAAAAAAGATAAGAGTTTTGTTAGTTTCCAAAGCAGAATAAAAATGGATCTTTAATCTCTAACGAGCCTAGTGTCGTGGAGGGACAGCTGGAAAATGTAGGAAAAAGATTCAATAGGTGTTATTTGCATCACAAAATTAATTTCCAGTAATAATATGAGACCAAGCCAAGGTGGGGTTGAATTACCTCCATGCCTTTCCCCATTATAGGGGTGGGGGGTGTCAGTTGAAGAAAGAAAATGCTTATGGGTCATTTATGTCTTAGATATGTTAGTAGGTTAAAAATCATGTTGCTCTGAGTGTTTCAATGTCAGATTAGGCCATATATTAGGCAATATGCACCATTGCTACTTGTGTATTGAATCTCCCATTGATTCATGTGTGTAAGATCTGGAGCGTTGAAATGACTTGGACAAATAAAAGGTCAAGTGAAGTTTAGTCTATAATAATAATAATCAATGGAAAGATTTGCTATAATGTCAAGAGTCTAGACTACGGGTCCCCAACCATTTTTCGCCCCGAGGGCCAAATTCCACCAGCACAACAAAGCCAAAGTCCATTGCATCTGAACAGCCGTGGGGGGGTGCATTATACTGCTGTTCTCATCATAATCATTACAATGGAATTTTGTCAATCAACTGCCAACCATAACAAAGGCAGCATTTTGCCTAGGATGTGTCTTACACATCCCACCTGCTCACCAACTTTGCCATATTTCATTAGGTCACAATCAGAGGCAGTCACACAAAGAAAAGCACCAATAAAGGCAATGGAGTACAGACTGGTTAAAACAACCAGGACCAGAAGATTCATCATTCGTCCAGTGGCATGAAAAGCAGCTGAAGAAGGTAAAGCTTACATTCTTCCTTTCCGCCCACCCTCTCCCACAGGAGTTAGTTGGACACTGAATAGTTTGACCTACCTCACTGCAAAACACACCCATTATGTTTTGGGTACCTCTTTCCACTGTTACCTTCTGTTTCAGAAAATTAAAGACAAAAGGACACGCTGAAGGAAACTGGCAAGTTTTATGCAGCTGATATTACGATTCTGTCACAGAAATGTTTGTATTAGACAGGCAGGTTAAAAAAAACCTTAAAAGTGGACAAGGCCTACACGTTAGGGATTCTGACATTCATGAGATAATGTGACAGCCTCAGAGATAAAAGAAAAGCTTAAAACGGTATATTCATATATCCAAAAGGGGACACAGCGGCTTGCTGACAGCGTGCACCCCACCTCTTAGACATGTTAAAAACGAATGTGCTGCATATTATGATCTTTATTAGTTTGCACAGTACGAAACAAGTACAAATACATTACCTTCTGCACTGATCTTTTTATTTTTCTTCGAGTGTTTCTGTGACTTTTTCATTTCAGGCTTCAGGAAGGCAGAGTCAGGCACGGAGTCAGGCAGGGAGTCAGGCAGGGAGTCGGACATCTGCAAACCTGTGCCATCTGACACGTGGCATGCGACTGGGCTCACGTCGGCATCATTCCTGTCACCGTTCACTTTCCCACTGCCCGCTCCACTGGACCCGGCCTTGTTCCCACCCATGTCAGAGGGCTCAGCAGCTTCATCTCTATCAATGTCTGCAGACGCACCATTGGGTGAAACAGAATCGCATACACCAGCGCCCCCTTCTGGTGTGTTATTTTCAAGTACACTCGCACACCCCAGCTCCTTGCTGCACCTAGGGACGTGTTCAGGTACGTCCCTCTCTGTAGTTGGGGGAGGGGTGGAAAACGTAGGCATGTTACTCGCTTCCGACCTAAGTGGGCAGCCCCCAGAGCGATCCAACTGAGACTCATTTGGGTTTTGGGGGCTGGCCTGTGGCTCCTCAGCCTGCAATGAGGCTTCTTCTTCTGGGGACGTGGCAGGGAGCTCGGTCTCCACCTGCCTTTTGCTTGCCGGGGAGCAACTGGTCTGCGTGGCCTCGGGGGCCAAGGCTTCGGCTCCGTCTCCGGTAGACTTTGCATTTGATCCTGGGGCAGAGAAGAGGGTGTGGCTCAATTAGTGTTGCAGTACACCCCCACCATCATATGTCTGCATTTTGGGGGTAAGGGTGAAGCAAGCAGGCAGTGCAGGAGCCACAGACACCACTGAACAGCAACTCCATGGAAACAGCCAAAGGCGCCAGCGGCAAAATGCTGGAACGGCCGAAGCAGACAAGCAGCAAAGCCTGGTTAGGGCTGGAAGCAAAGCGGGGGGCTCAGGGTGAACATGGGAGGAGGGGGCTCGGTCCTTACCAGGCTCGCCATTATTCCTATGCATTTCACTAGTGGGACGGCTTTCCGTTTCGCACCTGGGCCGCGTCTTCCTCAGCTGGAAGCCCTTCCGGATATCTGCCAGCAGGAGATCCACAATGCAGCCCTCTTCCTGCACCACAGGGCCCTTCCGTACTGAGGGGAGGTGGAGACGGGACCACATGTTTCAGATGACCCTAAATATTTTGCATTTTTACCAGTAATGAAAAACATGTGGGTAGTGACGTGGGGGAGGGGGGAGCCGACTGAAGAGATACATTGGAGACTCACTTATCTTCCCATTCTCCCCCTTCTGCCGCTTGGATTCCTCCTCAGCCAGCTGCTTCTTCCTCTTCTCTGCTTTGGCAGCCTGTTCCTTGCGAGTCTGATTGTCCTGGATGACGTTGGGGGGGGTTTACAAAAGATAATGAAACACTGTTGATGGCCAGCAGTAGCACCTCACAGCTTCCAGCAGCTAGTTCAATCAGACGTTGGTTGGCTCCTACAAGGACAGAGCTCAGCCTCCATGTGGCTGACATGTTACATGTCAATACCAACTTATTTTCACCCAGTTAAACAATTTCCTGCCCATTGGCACTTGGTTTTGCCCTACTGCACCTGTGTTTGGCAATCAGACTACGGCACTGGAAGATATCCAGACTGCCCTCACCTTGCGGGCCTTGAGAAAGAGGTTCCTGAAGGTCTTGGTGATACCAAAGAGCTCTTCCAAGGAAAGGCGGGATGCATCCTCACACAGGTACAGAGCCAGGCCCACCCTCTTCTCCTCTATGGCAGCAAAGCGATCCTCCAGAGCCTTACAGGCCTCCAGGTTGCTCTTCAACACAATCACTATTAGTAAGCATCATGTCCCCACTAAAGATGACACAGGTGATGGCTACTGAAGCTCTCGGTAAATCTAGGATTATGCTCCCTTTCGATGGGTCCTGCATACTTCAAGCCTTAAGATATCAGATTCACGGGTTCAGTCTTACATTACTACCATTGTGAGGTTTGACTGTCTCCAGAAGTAGAATCTAGTATTACTATCCGGGCACGTGAGCAAGCACTGTCCTAGAGCTGTGCATTTTAGGGTTGCAAAGGGGTGGAATATTTCCAGAAACTTTCCATTCCATGGGAAGTTAAGATGGGGAATTTTGGAAAGATTCGAAGTTGGAAACTTTCCAAGGGAATTAAAAGGAAAATTCCCGGAATTTTGCCACCCTATTTTTGACGCACAGTGGGATTTGAGAACATACCTCAATAGTGTCCAAGTACTGCCCCTTGATGTCCTCCATGGAAGAGGACGCCACCTTCTTCTGAATTTCCCTGAGACGTTTGAAGAGTGAGTTTGCCTCAGTCTTGACCGACTCCAGGTTCACCCTGTCAGAGGTAGTTATTCATTCATTCATACCTACTTTCTTTCAAAGCAGAGGATTCTGGGAAATGGGACAGGTGAGGAAAATCTGACAGTGCTCACCCAGCAGCCATTTCACAGATATCAAGGTCGTCTGGGAGGCTGAGAAGTTCAGGGTGATGTTCTTCAGCCTCCTGTGTGTAATTAACATTCAGAAATGTAGAAGCTGACATCACGGTATTCTTCAGACACCATTTTCTATTCACTACAGAACTAATAACCTATTGAAATGGCAGACGATATGCATTTCTACATATTTTATTCTCATCATACCTCCAGGATGTGATGGAGAAGAGTGATACGGGATTTATTGGCTTTGGTCTCGGTTAGCTTCAGCAGGGTACTGATCTTAAACCCCTCCGCATTCCCAGTATGGCTCCCCTGTCGGTAAAGAGCAGGTCATTACCAAGATTATCACCATCATCACCAACCCCTATGGGTCTGTTCAACAGTGGGTAACGTGCATGTCACAACCTTTTGATCAGCATGTAACACCTCAGTTTCATGGGGCAAGAGAAAGGAAAGACATGGCATCCTTACATAGTTCAAGAAGTTTCCAACGTTGAGGATGAGCTTGCAGAAACTGGGCAGCCGAGTGCTCTCTCGAAGACCTAATGGAGAAATGCCAACTCTCAGATCATTTAAAAGCACTTCAAGCCTGCCTTTATCACATACAGGAACAATGCAGCACTTCTATCTACAGAATATGTTAAAAGACATTACCTTTGTCAAAAACAATATTCAGAGGTATTATAATCAAAATCAAATTGGAAGAGACTGTGAACCACAAAAACAGGTTCACAGAAAATATACAGTGCTCAGTGAAAGTCTTGGGATACTTTTTTAACTCAGTAAAACTTGCAATTTTATCAATTTCATAATAAAAGTCCATTGACATGTTTAATATACCTGCATATATCTTCAGCACAGACATTAATCATAATGGTTTTGACTGACTCATTCAGTTCTGTTTTCACCATTTTGCTATTGCAATTGTAGTCACTGGCTGCCAAAGGGACACTAAACACAAATGTTTGATGTTTTACGTTACCGCAAAGGTGTTACTAATTAAAAAGCACCCGATGAGCTTTTTAACTCAGAACAGCTCTTTAAGAACTATAATTTGTGTTTCAATGTATTACTGCTTGAAGTGAATGTTCACTTAAATATAAATACTTAAAACTACCGGCTGTTTCTAATATGTTTTATGAGTAATGATTTTTGTTATAGAGCCAATAAACTAGCAATATATTTACTGAATTAAACAAGTGTCCCAAGACTTTCTGTGAGCGCTGAATGGAACAGAGATCCAGACTAGCAGAACATCTGAGGGGTCAGACATCAGGGAGGTCCTTTACAGTAGCAGAACTCGGAGAGAACTGAAGCACAGCCCCATCGCATCATCCTAACTGAGGATGTTAAGTTACTAATGATGTCTTTCTTTAGAAGCACTGCTTTTCATAAAGGCACCCACCCTGGACAGACAGGGGGCCCGGGGCCCCCCAGTATCACTTACTGACACATGCTCCATCCACCAACTCTGCCTTGGGCTTCAGCATGTCTAACAGGGACCCCGTTTCCTCACACAGCAGCATGCACTCTATCCTCAGAGGGTAGCTGGAGGTCACAGGTGAAAGGATGACAAAAACCAAGAAGTGATTTTAACACTCCTGGTTCAGTGTGAATCAACATGCTAGCGATGCAGGTTCAACTTCGACAAATTTATGCAGCAGAAATGTTACCAAGGAACATTCAGAAGCAGGAGGTAAAAATGGTCCACATTAGCCAGCTTGCTATTCTCTCCCTGGAAGGACTTCAAGTTCTCAATCTGTGTGAAATGAAAGAACAGGGCTGTCATCTTAAACATGAACCACCCTCCTGTGTTGATACCCCAGACAACCACTAGAGGGCAAAATCTCCTCGTGTTTAAAATTTGAAAATGACAGCGGCTACAGGATCAGAACTACAGGCCACTGAATTAATCTACCAGGCAACCTACCTCATGCTTCTCTGGAAGGAGCTTCTGAAGTTGTTTCAAGACCTCCACATCAAACTTAGATCTGTCCCCATTCTGTATCATGGCCACAAACTCCTGATTAGAGCTATGAGTGGATGAAAAACGAGAGCATATTTTCAACAGAAAAAGGGCAAACATGCATGGTAAGCAAAGTATAGGCTAGAGGAACATACCATTTGAATTGCTTCAGAAAAATGTTCAGATTCAGGCTTTTCTTTGGTTCAATAAAAGAAATCTGTGGTTAAAAGAACAGATGTCATTCCTGTCCCCAGCTGGCACTCAGAAGGCAGACAGACAGTGATAGTTTGCCCACCCACCGCTGAAACCTAAGCATTCACCTCCTTCAGCTCTTTCTTGGGTGGTGCGGTCGACCCCTTGTCCTTGGTTTCTGTCACAGGCAGACAGAAGAGCTCTTCGATGCTGGAGTAGTCTGGCTCCAGGGGACCGTCCACCTGCACGGAGGTCCACATGGACTGGCCGTCTGTTTGGTTTGGGGGGGGGGGCAGCAACGGGAAGGGATGTCAGGCATGCTGGTAAATGTATTTATCCAGCTTTACAGTGGGAGGGGCCAAATTGACCTATTTAGTTCTGTCGAAGAAAAAACCTTTCTGTTTATGAGTACATACTACACTCCTGGGATTATGGCTTTACACTAAGAACTAGGATCAAAAGGCAGCAATGAGGATGATGCTCACCTGTCACTACCTTGGAGGGCAACTTCTGCCAATTGAGTTTCTTCATTCTCTGTGTGGGACAGCGGCCAGGCCTGTAGGCGGGAACAGGCGCCTGGCCTAGACACTGGGACCTTTGGGCTACCACTTCTCCCCAGACCGGCGGGAGAGGGGGTGGTGGGGCCAAGCCTGGCACACCAGGGGGTAGAGGTGGAGCTGGTGGCAGGCCCATTCCAGGTGGAGGGGGAGGGCCAGGAGGAGGGGGTGGGCCCAGAGGTGGAGGTGGACCAGGAGGAGGGGGAGGGCCAGGAGGAGGAGGGAGGCCCAGAGGTGGAGGCGGGCCAGGAGGAGGGGGGAGGCCCAAAGGTGGAGGTGGACTCGGAAGAAAGGGAAGGCCAGGTGGTGGTGGTGGTGGGCCAGGTGGAGAAGAGAGGACCAGAGGTGGAGGTGGACCTGGAGGAGGTGGTGGGCCAGGAGGTGGAGGCGGACCTGGAGGAGGGGGGACGCCCAGAGGTGGAGGTGGACCTGGAGGAGGGGGGACGCCCAGAGGTGGTGGCGGACTTGGAGTAGGTGGAGGGCCTGGAGGTGGAGGTCCCACAGGAGGTGGGCCCCAAGGTAGAGGGCCCCCAGGGGGCAAATTCAGAGGAGACAACAACTGTGGCACCTCTGTCTGGACAGCACGGTCAGTCCTCTTTGGAGGTGGTGCACTGGACTTCCCCTTGGAGAGGATCAAGCGCTCCATAATCTTCTCAGGGTCCAACTGAGCTGTAAAGCACCCCCACATTTAACAATGAGGTGAGAGAAAAGCAAGCTCTCAATAAAACCAATTGCCTCATTACTGGTAACCACGTCACATGCCCATGATTCATGTTCATGGTCAGATTTGTTTCAGATGGATTCATAGGGACTCTATGGCTAGAAGGGCAGCATAAACTGTTCAAAGGAAATAAAAACACTATGCAAGCATAAATTAAACCTCAGCTGTGGACATCAAAGGAAGGACTCACTGTCCTGTGCCAGCAGCATGGCCCGGTTGATGATGGCGTCCAGGGCCTGCCACACATCTACCCGCTCCGGGCCCAGCAGCAGCAGGGCCTGCAGGATGGAGAGCAGGTGCAGAGAGACCGGAGAGCTGCTGACCTACAGCAGGGGAGAGAGGAAGGGAAGGAGGGAGAAGTGCTGCATTAAGTGGTTTCCAGACAAGGAGCACGATTCACCCAGCTGAATGGGCCGTTCTCACACTGGCTTCATAAGTTGATGCGTGTGATATCAGGAGAACTTTTAACAGAGTGGGGAATAGCAGACAGGTCTGGCTGAGTTATTAGAAGCTGAACTGTCATGTTGAATTCCCAAATGAAAAATAAATCTCATCTGTGATGATGATCGCCATCTTTGTGTGTTTTTAAGGAATGAGGCAGCAGTCTGACCAAAGCCTACTGATACATCGTTGATAAATTCACACGTACGTTAGTGATTGTCAGCAGGAATGTATCAGTCAGAACATCTCCCAGTGCCAACACCTACAGTCATACAACCCCACGGCTTATCATGCTGCCAGAGTCTAGCGCAATTAGCTGGAGACACCCCCTACAGCACCGCGTGGGTAGTGTGAGATCTTGAGCTGTCATTCACCTTGTTAAAGAGCATGGTGAAGACTTCCTGATGGCTTCCCATGTCAATACCCCCATAGAGCCTCATAATCTCTTCCTCATCTTCAGCCATGGTCTCCTCAAATGCTTCACACTGGATGATCAGGTCAGCATCCTCTTGCTCCCTGCACACACACACACAAAGCTAAGTACTCATCCCAAAACTGGTAAGTGTAGAATTTGTCAGTCACCTGTATTAAAAGTCATTTTAAGAATTGCAGTATCAGTTTACAAATCAAAATGTGCACAACGCCACAGAACAAAATGTCAACATAAACTAATTTATTTGCGTCCAAGTCACTGAATCTATATCGCGTGCACGCAAAACAATGAATAAGTAGTTAAAGGTACTGTACTGAATCTCATTTCAGTAAAACGTTTCAAAAGCATTGTTCAGGACTTAAAACGACGACAAAAAACTATACGTAGAGCAAACACATACTGACCTTAATTTAGGCAGTATGTCCAGTAATTGTAACCCTATAAAAGAAAAAAGTAGCACATCGTGATTAAAGAGTTGTACAAGATTACTGTAAATCTTACGTTTTGGTTGATATCAAATTTCCAACCTGAAATCAACAGCTTGCATGCTTCACCTAGGGACGGCCATTAGTGCAGCAGTACCCTACAGGTGTGAGCAATTATCTGCTGTTTCGTGAATAAAACGGGGCTTTTAGTTCGCTCGCTAATGCCATTACATCGGCAAATGAATAGCTTTTATTTGGCTTAAAAACCGTGTAATACAAGGAATTAAAGTTAAACCTTATCGTAAACATATTAGAAACGAATATAGCATCTCGTTGTTATATAATATATATAATTGTCTATAGTTGCTCGGATCTAGACATATAGTCTGTAGTAATCATATTTCTCTAAAGTTATGATGATCGTACCACTACGATGGTTCAGGGACTCGAAACAAAGCCCTAAAGTAGGACTGAGGTGATGTATGGAGTTCTCCCAACTCAGAGCCTGGTTGTGAAAACATCTGAGGCGATCAAAACTTTCGGGGCTCGTTCGGATTCCTTCGGAGTTTCAGCTCATGATGCATCTGTATTTAACTGAGCAAGATTTTACATAGTTTATATTCTTTTGGACAATAATATCGAGACGAATAATATCGATTTATGATTTCTTCCGTAAAATGAAAGCAGTCTAAAATATGAACACCTAGCATGTTAGGTTTCATACTTCACAATTTTGCAAAAATTTATAATAGAACAGTATAGGATTTAATATTTAACCATTCTAAAAACTATAATTCAAGTGACTTTCTGTTTTGAACGTCACTAACTGGATAAGAACACTGCGTTCCATAAGTAGGACAGTGATTTTAATCAGGAATCATATCTGGAGCAAAAAACAGATAAGAATTGTGTTCTCAGACAGTGATGGTGATCTCCCCTAGATTCAGGGCAGTCCTAAATTAAGAACGACCGAGTCATATGGTTTTGTGGCAACTGTGTTCCTAATCAACCTACTTCCCCCCATCACTGGGTTATTTTGGGGTAGGAAGAGGGGCTTTTTTTAACCGCAGCGTGCCCGTGAGAAGCTCCGCATGTGAGACGAGCTTAGTTTCCTTGTTTTCCCTTCTGGCTGCCAGGGGAGCGTAGCGAGGCAGTTGGCCGGGGCGTACCGATGAACTCCTTGCGCAGTTTGTCCCTCTTGCGCAGGTCCTCGGCCCCCAGGATGACGGCGTTGACGAAGCTGAGCAACGTGACCATGTATGGCACATTGTCAGTGCCCTGAAGCTCGCTCATGATCACGCTAAATCGGTACTGTTGAGTCTTCACGCTCTGCCAGGACATTGATGCACACAGGTACAAACATGCAAAGGAGGCTTACATGTACACTCGTTTCCTGATGAATAGTTTGTATGCATCACTTCCAGTCTGCATTCCTATAAGAGTGGATTGCATGGGACAAGCCAACAAGCAGTGGTGGATTTAGGCTGCTGGAAGGGCAGGGGCGAAAAAAAAAAAGGGCACCTATTACATGTCGTGTACCCTCCTCCCCCAACCGCTTGTACAATGGTACACTATCTATGGTGACGTAGTCTCATTTTCATCACTGGAAGGGCCCCCATCAGAGAAATTTTCTCTATTACAAGGGCACTTCATCAAGTATGCTCACTTGGAAGGGCACTCCAGAGGGCACATCATGAGTTTTTCCATCAGAAAGACACCTAGAGGGCACCTCAATTTTATACAATTGTAAGGACACCTTATATAGCACTGCATAACATTTTCCTCACTGGAGGAGCATCCATTAGGACAATACCTCACATTCTCACACATGGATGTACACCAAGTACAGCACTGCATCACATTTTATCCAATGTAGGGCCACCTATTTGGGCACTTCATCATGTTTCCTTGCCAATTAGGAGTGCAGATTATACTACTGCATCTCATTTCCTCTACTGGAAAGGGCACCCTTTGGGATACTTAATCATGTAGGGGTGGCATAGAAGGCACCTTGTAACAGAACCCATTTCCTTTGGAAGGGTACACGTAGGGGCTGCTTAAAGCATTGTAAGGGCACCTTATAGGGCACTGCATCACGTTTTGTCCTCTAGAAGGACACTCATTAATATACTCCGTGACATTTTCTTGCCTGTAGGGCATATCATCATACTGTCTCACATGAAGAGGACACACTAGACAGCACTCAGTCATTTTTTTCCATATGAAAGGTTGCCAATAGCAGCATTTTTTACTCTCTAGGGGGCACTTTGGCAACATTTTTTCAACCACAAGGGCATGAGGGAAGTAGTTCTCCCCCTGAACCCCCTGAATCCACCAGTGCCAACAACAGCTTTTTTGTAATCAACTTGTACTAATGTATCTACATTACTGCATCTACTGTCTTTTACTGCATCAACACACAAAAGAAACTTCTGGTTGCTTGAGACAGCTGTAGTCTTCCAAGGAGCTGGTGTCAGTTAATTGTGGCTTTTGTTTCATCCCTGAAAAACACTGTGCCAAGATATCTAATTTCTCTGGCTTGTTCCAAACCCTTCAAATATGTTTAAATCTCTGATCCTTTTTTTCTACTAAAAAGGTAATATTTATCTTTTATTAGTCAAGTGCTTCTCAATCCTGTTCCTGGAGAATCCCCAGCCAGAATGATTTCATTCCGACCCACACTGCTTTCAACCTGCCACATTCATTACTAGCTTATTAAGGAACATCTGAGCCTGATTGAGGTTGGATTGAAATGAAAACATTCAGGCAGGGAGTCCTCCAGGAACAGGACTGAGAACCACTGGATTGGTCATTAGTCATTAAAGTGGCCTATATGATACTTGAATTTGTCCATAGATGGCACTACCTGAATCAACATATGGTAGAAACTTACCTTGTAGTGGTCTAGAGCATCCAGTGCCAGGTTGTAGCCATCCACTGAGTACACACTGAGGGCGGCTAGCAGCTCAAACACCTGTTTCTTCACCATGGTGTTGGAGGTGTCCAGAGCTACAAGAGAAGATGGTCACATGTGTTGCCCTGCCCCCGCCCGTCGTGGGTCCCCATAAGGCCTTGGTCTTGCTTCTCCTCTCTCCCCCCTTCATATATGCATATACCCTGACTTGAGATCCACATGCTATTGATAACAGTCCTGAACTTTGCTCCTCTGCAAATGAATGGCTTTGATATGCACATGACTGCCCCAAGCAGCAAGCTTCCCAAATAAGTAAATAAAGTAAGCTTTGCATTTTGCTGCGCATAGCTCGGAATGCCTTGATCAAAATCATGAAAACATGCTAGAAGGTAGTGGTTGTCTGGATTAATTTGAGGTGTTTCATCAATCAATTTTTCTATGATGGATTTTTATTTGGTCTCCATTCCCCATTCTAGTTAAATCTCTGTAGGGCAAGCTGAACAACAGACTAACAAAGGAGAGTAACAAAGGGCTCAGCTTGTCATTTAATCTCACACAAAGGTCTCCTCAGATGACACATCCAACAGGCGTTCTGCTGTCCTTGCTGCTGCTATCCTTCAGCCCATTTCTAAGTCACCAGTTGCCACGGATTACATATCTGTAGATAACCACTTCAAAGGCAAATTCTACACCATTCATTGAAGTATGCAAGGGAGATCTGATAGACTATCCTGGGAAGCCAAAAGTGCTTTCAGAAGATGTAGCTACCTTCAGTTAGTGATGGGGGAAAAAGGAGGGCCCTAAATGAAGTGTGTGGGGGTAATGGTGCACTGCTATTGGCTGTGAATGATTTAAGCCATTTTCCATTGGCTATACTTTTGTTTCCTATTGGGTTAAACCAGGCAGGGGGTGTCAGCACATTGCAAACCAATTCTGGAAATCCTACCCACCTTGAGACAGCTTACGCACATAGCCCTCATTGTCCACAATGAAGTTGATGCCAGCGGAAGAATTCATGACTGCACGCACACAGCTGACGCAAGTAAGTTGCAGCAGGGCATCAGCGATACGTGAGCAGCCACGGCCCGACAGCCGGTCCAGCGCTTCCAGCAGCAGGTCCAGGCCACTGAGCTCCAAGAACTGCACCATCCAGGCCTGGTCGCTGCCTTCCAAGCGTTTCTTCAGGCCTGAGTAGTTGACCACGGTGGGCACCTGCAGCAGCCGGATGCACAGTTCTGCATCTGCATTCTCCAGGTTGGCCTCTGGCTGCTCTGCATCCTGGGAGGAGCCGAGGTGGCCCCGCACGGCTGCCCATTTTTTCTGGGCTTTTGCTGATTGTCCCAGCATGTCTGTGAAGACCGGATCTGCAGGGAGAAGGAGCAGGGGTCACACACAGTGGCTGTGCTGCTGTAGGACTCACGCCTATGAGGTTGCGGTTTTGAATCAGTCCTCATGTTTCTAGATTGGGGTTCCCAATTTTTTGGTGACCGTGGACTGGTTTATGTTGTGCAGAAATTTCACAGACCATATCAGAAGAACTTAAGCTTTTCTCTTTGGGTGAATGGAGTTTATTTCCAGATGTTGTTGTTATGCAGAGCCTTCTCAACTTTCTCCTCCTACCCTGTGTGAGATACCATCCTTTTTAAATCGAAGGCAATAAACCATGTTTGATAACAGCGAGTCAAGAACCACAAGACAAAAGGTCAGGAACAAGAAGATGGAGATGAGCGACTTGTTTCCTTTATCATCCTGCCTTGTGGGGGCCTGATTGCTCAGTCTTTTGGTGCTATTCCACTGACATACAGAAACCAAGCCGTACCCAAGCTGTACTGTGAAGAAAGACTAGTTACAGCACGGTTCCAGCTCACTTCAGTTGTCCACTGCAGAAGGGTGTGCTGGGTAATGACGCTGCTGAGTTTGGCGAGTGACAGTGATGTAAAATCGAAGAAATGCTTATTTACTGTTCTTATAGTGTACATTATGATTTATTATGTGCTAAGCTCTGCTAGCACGTCTGTGAGAATCACCATGTTATGTTAGCATCAAACACTAGCAGAATTAACATTTGCTTATGTAAATTTAATTGACGAATCCATTCCGTTCACTGTTCTGTAGTACTGTCTGAAGTACGTGGTTGGAAATTTTCAAGTTCCGAGTTATCAGGAATGCATCAATACATCGTGATGTGTGATGCTAATAATAATAAATTATATAATGAATATGCCCCTTTTCCTTCAAATAATCTATGCATGTCAACACAGAACAGCAGTATCTCCCTGCATTTCAACCAATCAGATGGTGGTGATACAACCAGCTCAGTTTGGTCACGCTTTCAGCCCTGCGGTTAGGCATGACCATGTCAGCGCGGGTATGGCTCGGTTCTCATTGTCAATGGAAAAGCGCCATTTCTGTGCTGCGACCGTTCTGCCTAGCGTAGCACCTTGCCTTGTGGTCACAATAGGGGGTGAGGGCAGGGCAGTTTCCTAATTACCATTACTATCATTTGCTTGATTACTGGAGGTCACACATGCTGCGATTTCTGTGTTGCAGATTAATACAAGAAATGTAACACAGTACTACAACAAAATCCTACAGAAGGTAAAACAGGGGGTGCTGGCGGCAGATCGATTCCCGGAAAGTTTAACCTTCTTTATTTTTTTCAGATGTGCTAAGGGGTCATCAAAAACACACAGCTTGAAAATACATAGTTTATTCTAGGAAACTGGCAAACCCCTCCCCAAAACCCCTGGCGTTCCACAGCCCCATGGAATATTGGTTACGGACCAGTGCCGGTCCTCAGACTGGGGGTTGGCAACCACTGCTACAGATGACTGAACTGCAGACATTTGTTTGCTTGTAGAGATGCATCATTATCACATGACAAAATGGCCCTGTGGTATTTCCAGTAGTATTTGGAGCACAGACCTGAGACCAATTCCTCACAGTCTGAGGTAAAGTTACAAGAATAAATCCTTTTCAGATGAGCCCCTAAAGTGCAGGAATACCAAAAGCAATAGGGGAGAATATGTGGGAAACTCAAACCCTCTGTACACAGGCACAAGTACAGACACTACACATCTTACACGGATGGTCAGAGGCAGAAGATGTGTTCATAGGTAATATTACGGGCACTGAAAAGTAGGACAAGAGGGCAGGCTTCGAAACAGAAGAATGAGTCAGCTCATTGGAGTATGAGCTGGTCAGGACTGGTGTTGCCACTCAAGCACTCTGGGGCGCCACGAATTCACCTCAGTTGTCAGGTTTCATCAAAGTTGGGGGAGGGGTGGATCATTTTTCAAAGGCACACAAAACAGACAGATACCATTCAAGCACTACGGGAGCTAAAGATAACTAACCAAAATGAGTTTGACAAGCAACCATATTAATAAATCGTGCTTGCTTAATTTCTTTAATCACTAGCATTACATTGTTCTCCTCCAATAAACATGCAATTAATTAAAATTCCATTTCCATAACTGCCTTTACTGTGTGACCATGTGTGTGTGAAGGTGAGCCCTGCAGTGCTCTAACATGCCATCCAGTGGCACCCCTGCCACATGCCCTGTGCTTCCTGGAATATGCTTAAGGCTAACCGTGACTTAAGAAGATTTGGAAGAATGGGTGGATGCTTAAAAAGAGAAAGGAGAATGTTGATACTGATGATATCTGTGCAAGCTGCAGACCTGGCCTTGTTGTTTACAGCAGGCTGTGCTGAGTGGGTGGTTTGAGGCTCTGCTGAATGGCGTCTGTGCACCACGGGCTTCCTGGAGCACACAGGACACAAGAGGGCTTTATCACAGCGGGGCGCATTGGGGGGGGGGGGGCAGGTCTGACAGCCCTGCTCATTTGAATGTGGCGACAGCCCTCTCAGCACTAGTCTCGCCAAGTACCCAGTCCAGAGACTGTGGGGCTGGGTGAGGTCTTACAGAATCAGCTATTCTGGCAGGGATGTAAACAAAAATGGGACTCCATGCAGCAGCGGTCAGCAGTGCACAGCTCACGTTGTGGAGGGAAAGCGGACGCTAGTCCATATCGCACACTCACATGCACGGACAGGATGCCGAGAGAACAAGTGTAAAAAAAAAGAAAAAAACTGGGAGGAGGCTAAGAGTATAGATATGAGAAGAATGTTTTGTCATGGTTGAGTCCACAATCATGAATGTTCAGGGGTGTGTTATGACAAAATAGCTCAATGTTTCATTGTACTGTTCCACTTATGGAAAATTCAGCATGGATTGTAGACTGGATACAAAACCTACAATTAATTCCCAGGGGGAAAAACCCTACAACCTACTGCAATGAGATACAGGCACATAATCATTAAACTCTATACTAGTGAAATGGGGTGCTATGCATCAAGCAGTATAGTTCATAGTCCTTATTCTCCAATATATTACAATAAAATCTCAAAGAATTCCAGTAAAGGAACTGGGAGAAATGGAAATGCACCATAATATGATATGATTAAAAATGATAAGTGAAACTAGATCAGGAAGCTCACAGTGAATGTGATACACCTGGATCATATCAGTATTGTATCACTATGGTTGATAAATAACATGAAGACATCTTCAGTGAGCCATTCAAATGGAAGCAGGTTATTTTGCCCTGGATTTCAGGTAGTTTTACAAACCGGCACATGTTAAGAATGAGGAGGAGACAGGACATTTTATGTGTACTACACTCACCTTTCCCCAACCCAACGAACAGAGCACTTGTAAAGACACTGCTAAGGCTGTGCAGGTAGTAGCTCTGAGTAGCTCAGATCTGTATTAACAATCTGATACACACAAACACGTCTGCAATGAAGAGTGGGTTAGGTGGTGCAAAAAATTATCACCACTGGATCACAAACTTCAGAGTTACAATTAAGCACAGTGTTTGTTTTTTTTCTGTACAGCAATTGACATCTTTGTCATGTCACCTTTACGTTTTAGGTATATTGAAATTAAGCTTTGACTTCATGATTTTTTAAATAATTTCCTCCTAATAGGTAGGCAAAACAGATTTAAAATCAATTAAAACACAAAACTATGTAAAATGTTTTTAAATCTATCAACTTAATTGCATGTAACTGACAATAAACAATCAATTTGTAGGATAAGATGTTTTTTGCTTTCCAATTTTTCTTAGGTTTGTCATTTTTTTCCATCTCCATAACTCTTGCCCTTGATTTCATGAAACATGTTTATTACAAAAACAAATGGCAATATAATAAAAATAATGAACTACATCAGAGGTAAAATCAACAGCTTGAAAAATGAAGTTGTATAATGTGAGTCCGTCTTCAAACTAATTTTAAAAATTAGATTAAATTGATGTGCTGCAGTATTGAGTTTGTGAGAATGACCACACTCAACTTGTTTTGCACAGTTTCTCAACAAAGGTCTTTCATCTTATAACCTGAACAACATGCTCATTTCCCAGGACACAATAAAATTCAAATGATCTAATGATATAACAAACTTTGATACAAATCAATCACAGACCAGCAGTCACCCCTGCACTTCAGTGGGGATTCTGTTTCTGTACCTACCAGGGCATATTTCCTGTCTGGGATTAGGGAACATGAACTGATTACAGGTTGTTTTTAGGTATCTCTGAGGCTCGCCCAATTCCATCTGGCCCGCAGCAGTACTGTGAGTACAATAAAACAATCAGAATGCCCCTCCTACACCATCTGATACAGCCCGCAGGACGAGGAGAAGCGGATGAACCAGTGCATCTGGCAGCATGTGTGACTCTCTTGCACTCTCTCTTTGTGCTTTGAAGGGGAGGCACGTCAGATCCACACTGAAGGGAAACGAAGTAAAAAGTAAAATAATCACAGGAAGCACTGGGAATGTTTGCTACTGCTGTTATCTTCAGCAGTTGAGGATGTTAGACTGAACAAGGAACTGTTTGTCTGTGTCAAGTTACCATGATAAGAATCACCGTCCACGTATTGTCCTGAAATTATTTGTGAATAAATGTGACCCAGAAGCGCTAAACATGGAAACACAGCACTTCCATTCATTTTGAACAAGAGCTCTCCTGCTTACCAAATTCAGATCTTAAGGACAGTGAATGTGGGGACAGATGGACACTAGAGGGATGTTGCTGGCCCTCGCCCACAAGGATGTCTCTTGAGTGAGGCATGCTGGGTAGGCGTGTGGCTCTGCCATTACTGATGCTGCTAGAACATTCTGTCAGAATATCTGCGGCTGGGAGGGATCCCCATTGCCTCTCACACATTTAAGTCAGACAATAAAGACAGTAAAACAATGTTGACACTAACTTGTCCAACATCTCATTCCAAAACCCCTACTATTAATATGAAGAGGGTCAGCCCATTGTTGCCATGACAGCCTCTGCTCTTTTGGCAAAGCTTTTCATTAGATGTTGAAACATTGCTGGTAGGAAGTGCTGCCGTTCATGTTGGGTATTAATGTTGGATTACCAAGTCCCTTCCTGTGAGCTTCTGTTGTACCACTTTGCAACTGAACTTCCTTCCAGATGTCTTGACCTTCACAATCACTTTATGCGCAGTTGACCAGGTCAGCTCTAGCAGGCCAGAAATCTGGCGAACTTGCTTGTTGGAAAGCTGGTTTCTTATGTTGTACCAAGTGGAATGTTACTAACCTCTACTGTACAACCAATCATTTTGCTGCTAATGATTGATGCTGGAAATTGTGTGACTGTGTGCTTAATTATACACCCATGCCAGCAATAGGTACGGCTGAATTAGGCAATTCCCTTAATAAATAGATCTATTTTGATATGTGCTGTTGCATCAATGATGCTTTGAAATGTCACAGGAATGCACTTCAGGATTCTCTTATTGCAGGTGATAATGTCCTATTTAGAGCTTTTGGGTTCAGTAGTAACAGTAGTGGAAACTCTAAATGCTGTTCTAGGTCTCTCAGTAATTTACAGTGGTCTTTAAGGAGGACCAGTAGACCAGCCGGTAAGTCTCCCTCACATTGACCAATTTGCTCTGACAACTAGTTTCATCAAATATTCACGATATCATAAGGATAATCCAAAAGCAGCCTTAACGATCCACATGTTTATACAGGCAACTTATTCTCATGATGGAATCTAATTCATTTCAACACTTTCTCAGAAATTTGGGTAGTATGACCTTCGACCTCCTGATGGAATGTGTGGACTTTTAGCTCATAAAGCCTTATCTCGTACTAGTGCTCTACCACCACAGAGTACAGAAATGTCGATACCTCCATTGTGCTACAGAGGGAGACTCCAGCACCCAGCCTCAGCATAGGGAAGTGACAAGCATCCATTTCTAGCTTTAAATGTTTGTCTAATTTTTTTGCCAGTTTTGTAATATTGCCCTTTTTTCTGTAACAAAAACATTTCAGGAGGTAGCATGGTGGTGCAGTGGTTAGCACTGTCGCCTCATTCCTCTGAGGCCAGGGTTTGAATCTCTGCCATGGCTCTATGTGTGTGGAGTTTGCTTGCAGGAGTTTTACTGACACAAACATGTTCTGAGGGCCGAAGGAACAATGATTGGTTCAGAGTGATAACCAATCAAATTGTAGAGGAGGTGAGTCAAAGCAACTACAGGAGGTGGGGCCAAGACATCTGATTGGTTGGTCCTGCCTCCTGTAGTTGCTTGGAACTACTTCCTCTACAATTTGATTGCCTAAATGTGTCTGTGCTGTGACGTTCATTAAACTACATCTAAAGCAAAGTGTAAAGCAACTTGTTTTCATTATTTTCCATAGATTCTCCGTTGTGGTCAGCACTCTTATATACTGCCATATTATCAGGAACCCATTTTCCTGTAATTCATTGATTTTTGGCTATCCATTTGGAGAAAATGGTTAAAAAACCATCAAATCAGAGCAACAAATGACATAATTTTAATAAACCTAAAACATTAAGCTAATGTCAGTTTCTCTACATACAAATACTGTATTTCATTGTAACATTTTTTTCCAAAAAATTCCCAAGTGTCTGAGAATGACCCATATTTTAATATTTGTTTAATGGTTTAACTTAAACTTGTGATTTACAGATTATTAATTTCTAACACAAGTACCACTTGTGAGTAAGATCAGGCTGAATTTTAATGCTTTCAAAAAGGGTATCTGCGCAGATGGCAATAAGACAAGAGATGGCATTGTACTACAAGTAGGGATGTTAAATGAATATTTTTTAATCACCCACTGAATTTATAAAGCTCCCCAAAAAATACAAGTAATCAAAACTGTGTTTTAATGACCACACAAACACTCTTAAACTATACTGCCATTAGAATCTTTACTAATATTTTCTGGTACTACCGGTGCCTCACACCTCCAGGGCTGTGGATTTGGATGCTACCTCTGCTGTGTGTGTGGAGTTTGCATGTTCTCCCCATATCATGTGGACTTTCCCCCGGAAACTCTGGTTTTTCTCCTATAGTCCAAAGACATGCAGTTTAGCAGAGTGGCATCATTTACATGCCTATAATGTATAATTGGGTGCATGTATCTCCCCTGCGATGGCCTGGCCGTCTCATCCAGTGTTAGGTTTGAGGCACAGCCTTGTGCCCTGTGCTGCTTAGGATAGGCTTCAGGCCCACCGAGACCCTCACCAGAAAATGGTGATGGAAGATGGGTTCTTCCAGAAGAGCTACTACTCTTAATGCTGTGGTAATATGCAGTACAAAGATTTACTTTGTTAAATATAACTGACCAGATAGCCTAGATGTACAGGTTTTACATTAAAACCCTGAAGGTAATCCCTGCTAGGTAGAAATATCAATGGGACTCCGTCCTTGGCCATTTGCTATACCATTTACCAACACATCAAGGAGGTTTACACTGTTTATACACAAATTTGTTGTTGACTTTGGTTATCTATGGCATCCAACATCTCAAATCATCACACTGTATAGAGTCATCACCAGAATTTCATGGAATTTGAAGCATAACAGCAGTCAGACAGATTCTTGATGACTTTGCGATCAACAGCTGTTTTACACTCCTGCTGAAGGATTGCTCTTTCACCCAACATAACATTGTTTTAAATTTAAGTTATAAATGATGGCGGAGGTAAGTTTGACTTTTAAAATTAACATTTCTGTTAGTTTTTGTAACTTCTCTGGTTAAAATATCCATCAAATGTATCACACAACAGCAATTATTGCAAAGGAGACAGTCATAAGCCTTAATTTACATATATGTTTCTGAGTGATAGCGTCAGAAATCCCAGGAGGACAGCACGATGTGCAACGCAGCAGTTCTCCCTGAAATTCATCCACTGCCCACTAAATCTCCCATAGTCCCAGCCTTGGAGGCTGTTTGGCAGGCAGGTACAGATTTACTGCTGTCTTATGGAGCCCAAGCTGCTCTATCCTTCTGGTCAGGTTTAGCCCCTCTCCCTCAATTTGGGGCGCAGGATTAAGCAGCGCCTCTGGGTGGCGCTCTCCTGACCTAAAATGACAGAATTGGCGGAACCCAAAGACATAGTTGGAATAGCGGGGCCTTTGCCACCCTTGGGCTGAAGAGCTACACGCCACTAATTGAGGTGGACGTCTGGGACGAGCCCACAGCCAAAGAGCCTCCAAGGCAATGAGCCAGATATTAGTCCCTGCTCATTGTATAGAGTGCATATATGTAAAATATATGTATATATTTTTTAGTAAACTTGGTGTGCTCCTGTTTTCGTATCTATAAGACCGGAGTTCTAAATGAGCTCATTTCACTCAACCTCGCAGAATTATCAATACATTTTGCCACTACTCTTTGACACATTGGTAAAATATAACATTTTACAGATGCAGCCTTTTCGGGATAGAATTGGCCACGCTTTTGCGTATTTAAAGCAAAACAAATTCATCCGTTAGACGTAAAACTTTTTCGAAAGCTTTGAGGACAAATACCGCTGCGTCATCTGCATTAAAACTGTTTTCTTATCCCTCTAAAATTCCCACCAGGAAAACAACTCCTGTGTTCCTTGGCCTATAAATAATGACAAACAACATTATTTTCCTGACAACAGTATTTTGGGCCTCAAACAATCTTAAAAATAAAAGTGCATTTTTAAATGCAGTCATTTTTTCCACAA
The DNA here is from genome assembly GCA_011763525.2 of Mormyrus iriodes. Classification (NCBI taxonomy): domain Eukaryota; kingdom Metazoa; phylum Chordata; class Actinopteri; order Osteoglossiformes; family Mormyridae; genus Mormyrus; species Mormyrus iriodes. Next base: position 16,399,303 of record JAAGVU020000025.1, read on the forward strand.
TATATCTTTTAATGGACATGGATAATGTTTATAACCCGATGGGTAACTCAGAAGGCTGGTTTAGTAACTAGCTAGTTATGTTAAACCAGATAAACTGACAGAAACCTGGGATTTTCCGTCAAAGAAACTGATATTAGTCTAGGTCAGTTAGTACTGAAATATACTATCCTGAAGCTAACCTGGTTCCGGACAAGTTCTGGATAAACTGATGGGTTCTGGTTTGGCTAAATGATATTCGGTATTTTCGGTTTGGGACGGCGGGGCTAGGATTAAACTCTACAGTTTTCTTAAGAATGGCGGCTATTGCGGATAAGCGCGCGCTCCCATTTCGGGTTAAAAACATAAGCTTTAGTTTAAAAAAAAAAACGCAGACAAATGTACAGTTTATTTCAGTGAAGCATGAGAAATCTATGAAGAGTGCAAAGATACTTAACAGGTAATAAATCGATATTTTAACATTAGAATCGGTTCTCAAAATTAAACATTCAGATAGAAAAAATCGATATTTCAGTACCAGTCTGCACATCCCTAGTTAGTCCTATACAGTAGGTCTCTATAATTTAACACACCTGATACAGATTATCAGGCCCTTCAGTAGTAGCTCAGTATTCGAGTCAACTTAGCTCTAGTAATGTGTTAAATTACGGTTACACCTAATGCTGTGTTCCATTTCAACTTGTAAATTCGGAGTTCCTAGTCAGAAATTTCAACCGGAACGCCCCGTGAAGTTGGAATTCCGACTTGTGAACTAGGAGGATTCGGCACAACCCTGAGCTCAGAATTCAAGATGGCGGCGCCCTTTATCACCAGAAGCTAAAGCTGTAGTTTTATACTGTTTATTAGCATTTATGTCTAATTTGTGGCTCAGTAAATCGGTCCCACACAGTACTGTCTGACCGCTATCTGTGCACGTGTTGCTACGATGTTTTGTGCGCAAAATACCACGTACTGTATTGTTATCAGCTGATATTGCTAACAATTAGCCGGGCTAGAACTGGGGCCCGTTTCAAAGCAGGATTTCTTGCTTAGCCAGACAACTTGTTGGATAGGTAGTCTGCCCTAAATGTAAGTGAACAAAGATAAAGGCCATTTCAACTGGGATAAATTAATTTGATAAGTTACCCAGCTATGCAAGAAATGTTGCTTTTTTAAACGGGTGCTTGACTTTCCGACTTGCTTTACTGGAACGCTGTTAACTTGTGAGTGATGTCATTCCCTGTTCCGAGTTCCATCCTCAGAGGTAAATGCAACGTGGTTTAAGCTCTGCACGGTGGTAGATCTCCAGGAACAGTGTTGGTGACCACTGTTTTAGAGGGATTAATGTTCTTTACTCCCCCCCCCATAAATGTTCACTAATTAGTTTAATAGTGTTTTGTCATTCATTTCCATTATAATTACTAAACTACTAAAAACTACTAATGGCTTAACTCCCCTTGCATAAATTACTATTGACACTCCTGTACACCCCCCCCCCCCCCCCCGTCATACAACATGGTTTGAGCTGGCTGCAGGAACAGACCTTCTAGATTGGCAGAGCCAGTACAACATAATCAAAGAATAGAGTTTGTGCATAGCTTGTTGTCTCAGCACATTGCTAATTCCATCACGTGGTATCCTGAATTAAACAGGGTCGGGTCGGGGTTTGTGCACCACAAAATTCCCTCTGGCTTAACAAAGGCTGCCTGTACCTCCCTAACTTCTTTCAAGGCAAAACAGTATGAATTGCAACCACTGAAATCCATCATCAGTGTACCTCTGTATGCAGTCTGCTGTAAAGTACGGGACTTATGGAGTAACACAAAACATAGTAAGCAAAGCACCGGTGTCTAGCAGAAATTCTAGTGTGCTGTCATCTGCAGCAGCTATGCTCACTTTTTCCAACTGTGCTCTTCCAGCTTCTACGCACACCCTCAGCCAAAATAAAGCATCGGCAGAAATCCAAGTTCAGCCTAAGTTTACATTGAGAGAATCATACGCTATATGGCCAAAGGTATGTAGACACCAGCTGTTGCACAGCAAAGGAGCTCTGGAATGTCACAGGAGCACACCTCAGCATTCTGTAACTGCAGGTCATAACGTCCTGTGTGAAGCTTCTGGGTTCAATAATTGCTGTTCTAGGTCTCTCAGTAATCTGCAGTGATCTTTACAGAAGACCAATAGACCAACTGGTGAGTCTTCCTCACAATGACTAATTTACTAAACTTCCAGTGATTCTCCTGTCTGGAGCTAGAGGAGCAGACCTATATTGCCCGAGCCAGTCACATGGCCAAAGAAGGGTTTTCATGTGTAGATTGTTGTCTCACCCCACTCCAAATTCCAACTTTGATATAATGAATTCAGCTGGGAGGTGTGGGGTGGGGTGGGGGCTTCCGTAATACTAACAATTCCTTCTGGTTTAACAAAAGCTGACTGTACCTGCCTAACTTCTTTCAGAAATGGGTGTGACTAATTAAGCAATTCCTCTTATTAATAGGGGTGTCCACAAACTTTTGGCCATGTACAGTGATCCCTCGTCTATCACGGGGGGTGCGTTCCAGAACCCTCCGCGAAAGGTGAAAATCCGCGAAGTAAAAACCATATGTTTATATGGTTATTTTTGTATATTTT
>JAAGVU020000025.1:16402009-16469244 GCA_011763525.2 Mormyrus iriodes
AACCAGCGAAAAATCCGCGATATATATTTAGATATGCTTGCATATAAAATCCGCGATAGAGTGAAGCCGCGAATGTCGAAGCGCGATACAGCGAGGGATTACTGTAGTGTATAATAATCCATGATGATGATGACTCTATAAACAATAATAAAAATAATAAATAACGAGCTACAAAAGTACAAATCATATACGTACACTTGTTGAGTAATATTCAAACTTCACCCACCAAAAGCATTGCCCTCAGAATGTTATATAGCTATGACTTAACACTCCTATCTAACCATGGTGACAAAATAAACACATTACAGACACAACAAATGGCATTCTTTCATGGGACTCCAACACCTTTTCAGTTCCTGCTGTGAGCCACATTAAACAAACATACAGCAAGCTTACAATTATAACAGAAGCCAGATATCCGTATGCAATGTAAATATTTAATCAGCTCAAACACAATGTGGGGTTAGGCAAGACGTCCACTCACATATGTTTATATGTATTGATTATATATGATTATATGTTTTAGCTATGAAACATTTAAACGTTTTGAATCCTTTTCAATTTTGAGTAGACATCATGGATTCCTGACACTAATAACTATTAGGGTAAGGGTATTAGGGGAAACAACACATTCAGAGGTTCATGTTTCTTCATGCTGAACCAAGATCTTGTTAACATCCAAAATAGGGCTCTATTTATATTTAAAGCAGTGTTTGGCATGTGCAGCAGGAACTTAGGATGAAATCCACTCTGGCTTCCCTCAAACGTTTGTGAATACCTGAGCAGTACCTGAAAGCCCCGTGGAAGACACCAGAGAGTCGGTACATGGGGCAGCACTTGCTTTGTCCCAAACGTGAGCGGAGACACAGAACGGGTCCTAGATCTAACAGTCCAGATAGACTTCTCCTCAATGCTATAAAGTAGGGATGTGTGGTTCAAAGCTAAAATATTGATTTTAACAGTAAAATATATATATTTTTACCTTGTATTTAAATGTTAATATTGTTATAAGAAGCAGGATATGAACTTCTACTGGGCAGGGCCGCCCATGAGCTGAGAGAAGGGGAAGTTGCTCTTCTACACAATGCCCCCCCCACCCCCTCCAAGCTCAGCAAGTTTTAAGATCAGGGTTGGGCCAGCACTGAATATTCGGCACTGGGATCAGTATCGCTGATATCAGCCTTGGAAGGAATCGAAATCATATTGAAATGGAGATCAGTAGCAGCCTATTGCTGATCACCAGGCCTGCTTTAAAGTCAGCCAGCTGTTCACCCAACCCTTCTCCATTCCCCACCCATCTCAGGCATGTGATTTTTGCTATGATTTTCTTGTCCTTTACAACTTAAGCAGCATTCATTTACTCTCTGATTGAATGGTCTGAGATCCCATTGGACAGGGACATGAATTGGTGGGAGAATTAACATATGTGGATCCCAGCAAGGAAATAGACAACAGGGAAACGGTTACGGCATTTTAAATATTCTCTTGACCATTTAAGGGATTTAATATTATGAAGTGTCTGAGGGAAAAAAAGTTAATAAAATTAGCATCCAAAGCTTTTTTCAGGACACACATCCCTTTCAATTATTCTCATGGGTCTGCAGAAAAGTCCTTTTAATTAGGCTGTGTAAGAGACAGAGGACATCTTCAATGCTTAAACCATTCGCAAATTCAAACTATGTATTAATTTTCATGGGTAAACTGATGTTCATGCTATTTTTTAATATAAAAATACCCCATCACGAGCTTATTCTTAATGGTTTCCTATTTCTGTATACATTTCCTTCTATTAATAGCAAAACTGCGATTAAATATTAGCCTTATCTATAATATTATGATTAATTCGTGAATTGCTGTCTTCATCCATTACTCGATAAAATTTCAAGTTGCGATTGTTCATTACTGTTGTAGAGTTGAACTGTTTAACACATATTGACTGAGCTAAAAATTGATCAAAATTCGCCAAATTATCCCAAATAAACTAAGAATGTGGTTAGCTGTATCTTGCTACTCTGTAACACATCGCTGGCATATTTTATCGCATCGTTTATTACCGACAAATTCTTCAAAACAAAAAAGAACTATGTGTAAATTTCGGGAAATCCGTTATGTGACTCAACATTTCCCTCGGCTCAGCTGCTCTTTTGCGGAGGGTACTTGGGGTTTAGAGAGAGGGAGCAGATGATACGTTTCAAAAGCACACAGCGTACAATTTTTGTGAGAAAATGTAAATGGAATTAAAATATCCCAAAGAAAAAGCGGCAGTATTCCATGTTTACGGAACTAAATCGGTACAGAAACCCGGTACAGATTTTGCAAGAAAATCAAGCAGAAAAAAATCTTAGTTTGACCAAACTAAAGAAACTTGTGATTATCTGTGAATCAAAGTTGCAACGTTTCGCAACACCTAAACATTTCACCAGTAAAATTCCAACGATAACTGTTAACTTTACTGACAATTAATATTTCATCTTACCTTGTCAAAGGCTTATCATACACCGCTTTAGTAAAAACAGACGTTTTCTCTCAAAATCTTGTAACGGCACGACTCCTCTTTAGAAGAAGAAAGTCGATGTATCGATGGAAAGGATCCTTGTGCCTGACAGACGAAGCGACTGCTCTCCGCAGCTCCCGCGTGGGTGTGACGGCCGGCGGTGTGGGTAGGACATCTGGCGAGCCGCTCCCATTCCCAGCTGTCAGCTCGTCCTCCTCCCGATACTGCACCCCTGCGGTCAGCGGTGATGGCAAATAACTGCATCCCGCTGTCATCAACATTTAACAGAGACATTTGCCATGGATGTTATTACGCATATGCTGTATATATTCATCTAAACAGGAATAAAATGTTTTGGTCTATCCAGGTTTCTTATCTTTCCTAATTTGGATCCTTGCATCCGGGGAGTGCCTCATTCTGTAAGATTGATTGCATTAAAAAAACATTATTTAACAGCGAAAGGGCCGATGCATTCAAACGCAGAATGAACAAATAGAGTTCAACACTCCTTAAGCGGTACCACTTCTCAGCTTTTGTTAACATAGAAGTTAACTCCCACTTGTGTATACCGTAGAATAATATGTATATGCGGTTTATGTATACACAAACTAAAATATATCGTGACAGTATTACTGACCATACAGTAATATAACAGTCCATTAATTCACTCTCTGAAAATTGGCATGGGTGGGCCAGGGTGGCCCTGGGCCCGCCCGGATGTTACTCAGTACCATCAACTCAGTGTTCGCAGCGAGAGATAAAGAGTGATTGTGTCTGACAGGTATGTGAGCGTGTGATTAGATCAAGGAGGAAATTGAAAAGCAAGTAGATTTTTCTTTCTCTTTCGTCATCTGGTCTTAGTAATGCCACGAGTCATTTAAAAACTGATATGTGTGTGTGTGTGTGTGTGTGTGATTTGAGTCTGCAGTGTGATTTTGTCACTAAGTGAATTGTTATGGAACTAACCCTCCTGATTTTCTGCCTGCCCGTGCACGTGATATTTTCTGGCTCGCCACTGGTTTGAAACAACAATCTCCTGGTTTTCCAGGTTCCTAGAACAGTACCTCAGCTTCTGACCAGTGTGCATAGGCAGATACACATAGCTTATTGATCCCAAGGGAAAGCTTGGTATCACAGCATGTCATGGTTTACATGCCACACATCACAGCTGGGTATATACATACATATATCCTTAGAGTTTTATTCATTTATACAGCTGGACATTTTACTGAAGCCAATCAGGTTAAGTATTGTCTCGAAAGTGAGTCCTTGTCCTGTGTTACCGTTTCTGTGGCCTCCTCTCTGTAACACCAGGACACAGAGCATGCTTAAAATAGTGTCAGTACCACTGCAGGCTCCAAAGGCACTCTCCTGAGTAAACCAGAGTGTGTACATGCAATCACATCCATTTGCACATTTTCACTTTGCCTGTCACATATTATTTTTTTTTCTTAGCTCTTAGTACATTTTGAATTTTTGAGTCAAGTTCAAAAAGGCCTAAATATAAACACCCACAGGCAGAGGTTCTCCTCCCCAGACCCAAATCCCATGTGGGAGACGTGACTTGTGTTTGGTTTAAGGCTATTTGTACCCCCAGGAAACCTCCCTTTGTGAGACCCAGAAACTAATAAACAGACATTGGGTCTGAGAATGTCCAAATGTTTTGCTTATAATACTGATATTAATAAGTGCTGGGAAACATAAACAGCTTAAAATGGCATATCTGCTAAAATGTCAACCCTGACAATAATACCATCCTGATTTCTGCCGTGGCTCAGTGCACATGTGGGATTTATTATGTGCCCATGGCATTGCTGAATTGTGGTGTCTCAGCTGATATGTAAATGTAACCTATTGGATGTTCAAATATATATCAAATATATGCAGGCCAGTCAAGTTCCTCCACACCAAACTCGCTCATCCATGTCTTTATAGGCCTTGTTTTGTGCACTGGTGCGCAGTCATGTTGGAACAGGAAGGAGGTATCCCCAAACTGTTCCCACAAAGCTGGGAGCATGAAATTTTCTTGTCCAAAATGGCTTCGTATGCTGAGGCATTAAGAATTCCTTTCACTGGAACTAAGGGGCCAAGCCCAACCCCTGAAAAACAACCCCACATCATAATCCCCCCTTCACCAAACTTTACACTTGGCACAATGAAATCAGGCAAGTACCGTTCTCCTGGCAACCGTCAAATCCAGACTTGTCCACTGGATTGCCAGACAGAGAAGCATGATTCGTCAATCCAGAGAACATTCCTTCACTGCTCTACAGTCCAGTGGTGGTGTGCTTTACACCACTGCATCCGAGGCTTTGCATTGCACTTGGTGATATATGGCTTGGATGTAGCTGCTCGGCCATGGAAACCTATTCCATGAAGCTCTTTACACACTGTCCTTGAGCTAATCTCAAGGCCACACAAAGTTTGAAGGTCTGTAGCTACTGACTCTGCAGAAAGTCGGCGACTTCTACACACTGCCCGCCTCAGCATGCGCTGTCCCTGCTCTGTGATTTTACGTGGCCTACCCCTTCGTGGCTGAGTTGCTGTTGTTCCCAATTGCTTCCACTTTGTTATAATACCACTAACAGTTGTTTGTGGAATATTTAGTAACGAGGATACTCCATGAATGAACTTATTGCGCAGGTGACATCCTATCACAGTGCCACTCTTAAATTCACTGAGCTCATACATATACACACATGCAGAGACATATATTATTGATCTCTAAGGATTTTCCATCACTATGTTTGCCCACTTGGCTACAGTTTGGGGCCTCGTCCAGTTAAGACTGGGCGTTAAATTCTCCAAATTAAGCATATATTGTACATTCATCAACCAACGTCTTGTTGCATTCATCACCTTATTAGCCCAATACTCAAAGATTGTTTTCTTCGCTGCGAAGCCACAGAAAAAATTCTCCTATGTATTAATTTAAGGTTCAAAACTGTGTCATCATTTAGGGCTGCTTTTTATCGTCTTCCTGGCATTCAGGAAGCCCTGAAACAATTTCATATCTTCGAACAGGCTGAGTCATTTCTCAGTGCCACTCTCCCAGTCACATATCTGGCATTCCAATATTTCTTGTTGAATAATAGTGCAGCAATGCCCCAGTGCATTTCTTGTCTAGTATAAAAAACAAAAACAAAAATTATCAGATGATTAGGCAAAAACAGAAAAGGTTAAGGCATTCTTGGAATGTGTGTGTGCATTGGAGAAAGAATATTCTTAGAAAGAGGTCTGTCAGCAGCAGCAGTTGACTTGAAGCTCTTCTGAATGAATCGACCATCCACAGGAGCCTGCAGATGATAGTTATTTTCGAAGGAAACCAAATCTTTAATCGCTTGGCCTTCATCCAGATAATTGGCATTTGGTCTGCACTCAAAAACACATTCTTTTAAAAGTATTGACTTTGCGTATTATTACAATATAAGGAGGAGATCTATTGCCATATAAATCCGTAATATAAAATGGCATCAGATACAATGAAGATGACAACAGAATAAACAAAGTGTAATACTCAGTTCTTATGTACTCCTGTCCTGTTTTTTTTTTTTTTGGTGATAGCTAATTTGCGAGGCATTTTAAATTTTGAGATAACAGGAAAATGAAAGCACCATTATGCTGCTTTCATCAGTTCACGTCGAACACATCATGCTAATGAGTCTGGGCTTAATGGTTTTGCGGAGATTGTCAAGACTTGAATCATTAATCACCTCAAAGTCACAGATGAAATAAAAAAAAATGTTACGGTACCCATTAACTTTCATTTTTCATCGCATGAAAAATGTACAAAATTTGTCTATAATTAAGCTGCAACGTCCCGTGATTGCTCCAAAAAGGCATTTATTCGTATTTTCAGATACTTATAGTTTTTGTCCCCATCTGGTGTTAGAAATAGTGCTATCCTCCTGGTCTCAATTTCTTCAGAAGTATTAGTGAATAGGCCTACGACATCATCAGCTTTGTTTATTTAGGTATTGCCTAGTGCAGAACTCATTATGTGCAGAGAAGAGGAGATAGCAGGTGAAGCGTATGTCTCACCACTATTTCTAATTTAGAACTTGACTTACTGATCCCGTTTAATTAATGCGCGAAGGCTGTAAGACTGCTGCAAAAAGTATTTCCGCTGATATTTATAATACTACATTACCCAGCATGCAATGTTCCCCGGAAGTTCTTGTGTACGAGTTGAAAGGTTAAGACGCTGAAGGAATACATGTTGTAATTCTTGGACTACCGAACTGGACAATATTTATTTAAAATTAGTTTCGTACCAAAATGGCAGCGGCGAAAGAGTTGTTGCAAATGGATCTTTATGGTTTGCTCGGGGTGGAAGAAGGAGCCACTGAGAAAGAGGTGTGAAAATTTAATAAAGATTTCCCTAGCTTTCAAATATTGATGAAGTTGAACGCTCCCTTACAGTGCGGGCCATCCTGATAAATGAGCAGCCCGAAAACAGGAATTGAATAAATTCAGTTATTTTCTTTCCTTTTTTGGCACGCCAGTGAGTCAATCAGCTGGTAGCACGATAAAAAGAGACCCTGTTGGATATTTTTCTATATGGACTCAAATCAAAGGCTTTCTTATTCCCGCTAATTGCTGCTGTGAGCGTTTGTGTTTTAGTTATTTTGGCATCAGACTGCTTAGGTCAGCCGTGCAAATTACCTCTGAGCTTATGTAAAATTGTACACAGTGCATGGTCTTATCGGAATCATTTAGAAATTCGATTTGCTTTACGTAAGGATGTTATGAGTGAGCGTTACACGCAGAAAAGTAAGCTTTAACTATATCAGTAACATTAAAGCTAAGACCCTGGCGAAAATTGTTCATGTTGATTGTTATAGCTGTATTATGTTATTTCATAAATCGCTTCATCTCTACCATTTTATTGGTCTCGAAAACGCTGTATTTTTCAATAATTCTGTTGGCCACTAAGAGGCGATATCACCCCATGTAGCACATTTGTACCTTTTTTGTGGGAGTGCGCTGAAACCGCCACGTGATTGACAGTTCCTACGGTAGCTGCGACGCGATGAGGGAATGGAAGAGTCTCTAAAGGAAGACAGCCCTTCATTCCCCAGCTCCTGGCTCTTCTTAGGTTCAATGTGAAAATGGTCTCTTGTCACTGGTAATTCTCAGGTTTGGGCTTGATAGAATCTCACTGTCCTCAGGTAGTGAATCCTGCATGTCTGGATTTCAATGTTGGGTGGTTGTCTTTTTGCACGAGTCTGGTATGCAGGGCTTGTAAATTGCCTGCTGTCACTGCGGGCTTTCAATCACCCGTTTGCAATTGAAACAAAATGTCCAAAGTCTTGTGTATGAGTTCATGCAGAAACTGGGGGTGCCGGGGGGACGCCCCCTACCCTCTGTCCTGCCACCTTCACTGCCTTTTTCTGTTCCACTGCCAGACAAATACTTACAGACTGCCAACTCAGTACTATTTGTGTTTGTAATCCTGAAAGCAAAGTGGTCATTTTGTGGTAAGGTGGTATTAATTTCTGAGTCACGTCCTTCTAGGTGGGTGTTCTCCCTGGAAGTCTATGGGTTAGGGGGCCTGGGTAGAGGTGAAGCTGTCTAGTTTGGGCTGACGCCGACCACAGGTACGTATGTGGAGTGGAAAGGGGGGAAGAGGGCCCAGCCGCTTTATCAGTGTGTCTCTGGGGCCGCTAAAACTAAGGTGCAGCCTGATCATGGGGGTGACGGGCCCTTCCAGGAACTTGCTAATCCAGCCTCAGCTACAGCTCATTAAGGCCCCTTTAATTGAAGCACTTCCTGCTGCCTGCAGTGTTTCAAATTAGCGTCGTCCTTATTGTGGTATGAGTGCGCTCTCTTTTCGGGCTTAGTCACGCTAACGGATGGGGCCCTGGTGTGTTAGTGGTTTGTGTAGCATGAACAGGCCATGGTTCACTGGTTCGCTTCGCTGAGGTTTGGTTATTATGTATTATTTGCTCAGAGCAGCAGGTGGTCTCGCAGTTAAGGATGTGATCGCAGGCTCACACTCCAGGAGTCAATCTGCTCTTGTACCCTAGAGCACAGTACATAAACTGAATTGCTTTACGTAATATCAAACTGGATAACTGGCTAAAAATGCATATTTATAACTCTAAACATTTTTGGATGAAAGCCACTTGTGAAACATAGTTAATTGAGCTTTGGTATGTCCACCAAAGAACACCTGTAAGATCAGGTTCATGGAACACCTGTAAGATCAGGTTCATGGAACACCTGGAAGATCCCTTCAGCGTGTGCCTGGTTTTCCTGCCTTTGTTACTGAGGATCAGTACCATCCTCATCATGCAGCCCAATCAGAAAGCTGGTAATCAGCCTACTGTTCAGTTCAGTTCAGTTCAGTTTATTTTTATATAGTGCCTTTCACAACAGTAGGCCCCAGGTGCTCTACATGGGTTTGTTGTGATACATTACAACATCATTAAGAGAGAATAATACAAAAACAGGGAAAAGAGAGGACAAAGAAATATAAGAAAGAGCCAGATGACAACAGAGGTGAGGAACCAAAAACTCTCAAGTAGGGAGTAAAGAAACCTCTGGGGTCCAAGGTCAACTGGCTGCCCAACCCCCCCGGGCATGCTAACATAGAAAAAAGAAAGAGTGGCCTTTCTTGCTAAAAGTATTTGTGTGAATCATATGGCCGATTACAAGTTATTTCCTGAAATGTTCTCCCCATGCCTCTATGTTTTTTGTCCTTACTGATAATTTGCTGCATGTCAGATTTGTTGAGGACAGCCCGATTGGGCCACTTGGTGGGCCCAGCTGCCATGTGGGCTGCACTCTTGCACGTGATCAGTGGTAATAAGAAGCACAGAGGGCAGTAATGACGGTAAGGTGAAAGCCAGACTCCTAGAATCAGTGACAAAGGAGACCCAGATTTTGCTCAGTGGGGTTCCAGGAGCATGCTTTGTTAGCTCGTGTCCACTAGGGGGTGTCTGTGTTGTGATTTTTGTTTTTTATTGTCTCCTGTAGAAAGCCATCTTCTGATCAAGTAGGTGTCTTGTGCAAGTCAATGTGCAGTTGAGGGGCCAATATGAAGCTTTATACGAGAGAGATATTGAGCCTGTATGTCAGCAGGGGGCAGCATGCGGCTCACTAGGCTAAGTCTCTGTGTTTGTGATCGGAAGGTTGCTTGTTGGTTGCAGCAGCACCTTTGTACAACATACTTACTACTGCCATGGAGCTACTACTGTGATACACCCACCCTGCAGGGGCCGGCATAGAGCAGACCATTCGAAGCACAGGTGGCGACGGGACAGTGTGATTAAGTGGCCTCCCTTGGTGCGGCCTGCGTGCTTGTTCTGCTAAGGACCTCATTTCCAGGTCTCGTGTCCGGCCTCTTACCAGCATGCTGAGTTCCTGGCCTATTACTTTAGCGGCATGGCAGAACTCTCTACCGCAAATAAATATTTGCGTGCACGTTCCTGCAGTTTTATACCTCCCTTCCTGTGCGTTTTGCATGCCCTGGAGCAAGGGGCACAGAGCGATGGCTATCGCCCTGGCTCTCATCCAATCTTCCCTCAATAAGTCAGAATCACAGTGGATGGGCATGGATTGGGGGTCAGCACCAGGTCAGACCGACACATGACATCACTTCTCATGACTACCGCTTCTTTGTTTTCCCTGCGCTCCCTCTGATTGAACGCTTGCACAGGTGAACCATGATAGCAGCTCGGACGTTTTAATGTGTTTTGTGCTGTTGGTTTCACCTAATAAGAAACATGTCCACTTTTTTTTTTTTTTTGGGCCCCTGGGAAATGGTGGCAGGAAGACAGAAACGAGACTGAAGAGTGCACGAATGCAGAGGAAAAATGTTGTGTTGGTGGGTTTTTCCTGCCGAAGGCAGCTTTGACCCCTTGCGATCCTTGGGGCAGTTTGTAGAGCAACTGGAATCCCATGTGGTCCCTTTGCTCACTGGTGTGAGGCTGGTAATTGCCAGGAAGCATCTAGCTGCTATCCTGAAGAGCATATATTTGGGGCGGTGAGCAGCTCAGTGGGCTAAGTCTCTGCCCCTGTGATCGAAAGATTGCAATTTCAAGCCCTGGCCTCGGCAGAACGGTCACATGTCCGTGGGTGCTGCACTTTAGCTGACCCTGCGCTGTGTCCCCCAAACTAGGCAGAGCAAGATGGGATCGACAAAGGGAAGAACTCCAATATACCTGAACTTGTGCAAATGGCAAATTAAGGATTTATCATTTATTTTCATTCACCCAAGGTTTAGGAGTGTGTTTATGGGAATTTTTGACCTTTCTTCCAGGAGAGCATTTGTGAAGTTAGGCACTGATGTTGGACGAGAAAGCCTGGCTTGCAGTCTCCGTTCTAATTCATCCCAAAGGTGTTCTTTTGGGTTGAGGTCAGGGCTCTGTGCAGGCCATTCGAGTTCCTCCACACCAAACTCGCTTATCCATGTCTTTATAGATCTTGCTTTGTGCACTGGTGCGCAGTCATGTTGGAACAGGAAGGAGATATCCCCAAACTGTTCCCACAAAGCTGGGAGCATGAAATTTTCTTGTCCAAAATGGTTTTGTATACTGAGGCATTAAGAATTCCTTTTAATGGAACTAAGGGGCCAAGCCCAACCCCTGAGAAACAACACTACACCATAATCCCCCCTCCACCAAACTTTATATTTGGCACAGTGCAGTCAGGCAAGTACCTTTTGCCTGGCAACCACCAAACCCAGACTCGTCCATCAGAATGCCAGACAGAGAAGCGTGATTCATCCCTCCAGAGAAAACGTCTTCACTGCTCTAGAGTCCAGTGGTGGTGTGCTTTACACCACTGCATCCGACGCTTTGCATTGCACCTGCTGATATAAGGCTTGGATGCAGCTGCTCAGCCATGGAAACCTATTCCAAGAAGCTCTCTACACACTGTTCATGAGCTAATCTGAAGGGCACACAAAGTTTGGATGTCTGTAACTATTGACTCTGTAGAAAGTTGGCGACTTCTGCACACTGCGCGCCTCAGCATGCGCTGTCCCCGCTCTGTGATTTTACATGGCCTACCCCTTTGTGGCTGAGTTGCTGCTGTTCCCAATTGCTTCCACTTTGTTATAATAGCACTAACAGTTAACTGTGGAATATTTAGTAGCGAGGAAATTTCACGAATGGACTTATTGAACAGGTGGCATCCTATCATGGTACCACGCTTGATTTCACTGAGTTCCTGAGAGCGACCCATTCTTCCACAAATGTTTATAGAAGCAGTCCGCATGCCTGGGTGCTGGATTTTATACACCTGTGGCCATGGAAGTGATTGGAACACCTGAATTCAATCATTTGGAGGGGTGTCCCAATACTTCTGGCAATATAGTATATATTCAAGTGTTTTCAAGTGCCAGTAGCCACAGTGCCAAGCATAATCAAAAAGTACAAGGAGTTCTACACTGTGAAAAATCTTAAAGGATGTGGTAGGAAGCAAAAATTGACCCCTGTGCTGGCAAGAATGGTAGTGTCAGGCCAAGAAGAATCCAAATCCTGAGCATTAGGAGGACTCCACTTCTCCAAGATAGGCACACAAAAACTTGCCTAGCCTTTGCAAAAGCTCACCTGGACAAAGAAGAAAGCTTTTGATCATCAATTCTGTTGTCAGATGAGATGAAAATTGAATTGTTTGGACACAGGGATGTGGCCTTCATTTACTGAAAAAACAGAGACGCAATCAACCCCAAGAACACCATCCCGACAGTCAAGCATGGTGCTGGGAATGTAATGCTTTGGGGGTGTTTTTCAGCCAATGGGCCAGGCAACCTTGTCAGAGTAAATGGAATCTTGAAGAAAGACTACATTAAGATTCTGGAGGAAAACATCATTCAGTCTGCAGGAAAACTTGGCCTTGGGCAGCATTGGATCTTCCAACAAGACAATGATCCAAAACATAGAGCCGAAGTGGTCAAGATATGGTTCACAGAAAACAATATTAACATTTTGGAGTGGCCCAGCCAATGTTCAGACTTGAATTCCATCGAGAATCTGTGGAAGGGACTGAAGACCAGAATCATGGCAAGGGAGCCGTCCAACCTCAAAGACCTGGAGGTCTTTGCAAAAGAGAAGTGGTCCACAATCCCAGTGGAGACATGCAAAAAGCTTGTTAGCAAATATAAGAGCCATTTGATTGCTGTGATGGCAAATAAAGGCTTTGCTACTGATCATTGAGAAAGGAAATGAATAATTTTGGATGTGGCATTTTTCATAAAAATGTAATAGTAATAGTTAATTTTTTTCATGTATATCTCTAGCACAATGTCTGACCATCTTTTGTCAGATGCTCATGCTATTTCCAGCCAGAAGAAACCTATTGATCAAATAAAGATTCACTATAGATCAACATTTGGTATAGGTTTGTATAATTTTGGGCTTAATAGTATGTCAGGGATTACCAGAGTTGGTTACCAGTAAAGGCATGAGGTAGACATTTGGTATTCTGCATGTCTGTGCTTTTGCTAGACCCAAAACTAGAAAATCACTCACTTGAAGTTCTGCTTTATAGTAGCGCCTTGTTGACCATGTTTTTGAGTAATATTCAGTTGTGTGTTTTTGCCTGTACAAAGTAATCAGAAGAGTAGGCCTACTAAAATTTGTAGACATTGTATAACACCCCCCCCCCAAGTGGAGCTGATACCAAGGCAGCAGCTGGAGGAAGCTAGTGCCCCAGGGAGCCAGGCTACCAGCTAACACAGTGGGCAGGTATTCCTTATCTCTGTAAGAGTAGTTAGATGGAGTTTAGTGTCTGTAGTTGACGTCTTCAACTTGACAGCTTTAAGAGCTTGAAAGTCAGCTAGTGGCTTCACTTTTCCATTCTAAGCCGGTAGTTCATGCCGGTATGTCATGCCCACGGCCTTTGAGCAAATCGTACATTTCCTGTTTTTCATTTTCAACCTTTTTGCATTCCATGTTCTTGTTGTCATCATAAATTTAGTTGTAAAATTTATTTTCTGTAATTATTGTTTACTATTTCCTCAGAGAGAATTGTGGACGTCTAGGAGTCTGAGGATGTATTATTGAAGGGACAGCGGATTGGAATAAAATGGAAATACAGAAGTTGCGGGTGCCCCACTGTCACTAATGAAGGTTAAGCTTATTTGTGGAGAAAGTGTAAGGCCTTTAGTTTATTAGATCGGACATGCAGCGGTGGTGGAGACATGATATTGAGTTTCCTTCAGTTTATCAGCCTTTTGGAATTCTGTCTTGTGTTTCGGGAAAAGTTAGCTATGCATGCATTAAACCCAAGTTGACATTTTCAGTTGCTCAGCCCAGCCGGATATAAGCCTGCTTTCATGACTGTCGATTCCTCGTCAGTTATTTTTTTTATTTTTGTTCTCTAGGTCAAGAAAGCGTATAGACAGAAAGCTCTGACCTGCCACCCGGACAAGAACCCCGACAACCCAAAGGCGGGTAAGTGGGGCTGCTGGTTTCCTTTTGCATGTCCACAGTGGAGAAGCAGCTAAGCGCCTTCACTGCACATCCCAACAAACCTCCCCACTGAATGCAGACATTGTCCGATCGGTGTCAGACCTGACATGGCGTTCTGCGAGGGGCCTTCCTTGGAGGTGCAGTCCCCTAATGGGCCCCAGATCACAGGGGCCTTCTGGGCAGCGAGCTGTATCTTTGGCCCACAAAGAGGTCTGGGATGTGGGTCGGTGCTGCTGCGCCCCAGCATGTGTTTTTCTGGTCTCCTGTCTTCCAGGAGGTTGGAGGGGGGTGAAGCTGTCTTGAAAATTTAAAATACATTTAAAGAAAAATTGTACCTTGGAGGAAAAAACAAAAAACACCAGCTTGTTTTCATGCAAGGTTTTTTTTTCAGTTTTTTTGTGGTTACTGGATGTCTCTGACAATTTCTGATTTGAGTATAGAAGGGGAACAAGGGGGTAAATGGCAGAACTGAGTAAAATAAAATGGGTCAGTTTCCCAGAAATGAACGAGAACAACATCGGCTCCGGAGAGGGAGAAAAGGCCAATCTACATTCAGATGCAGTCCAAAATTATTTTGGTTTAGCGTGTGTTTTATGCATCGCACGCAAAGGCGCACAGATCGGGGAACTCAGGGTGGGGGGTTAAGCTGGGGTCAGCATGTGTCGTCCGCCCCAGGCGGGATACCGCCCGACACGTCTTTGGGCGCAGGTTATTCTCCCTCAAATCCCGGCTGTGCACTTTGTTTGCCCTGGTTTTGCACAGGCCGCGGTTTGCATTCCATGGGATGCTGCGGGCAGGCGTTTCGAAATGGGCTCCCTCGGGCCACACCATTAAGGGCGGGTGGCAGGCATGCGGTTCCTGGTGCCAGCGATTGTGACAGTGGCCTCTCTGCTTGCTAGCGGGGCCTACGAGGACATGGCATGCATGAGTTGGAGAGGCATGACCCAGTACATCAGTGGTAGGAAATGGGCTGTCATGATGCAGGCTTGTTCACTCCTCAAGTATTTTCCCAGTGTTCCATCTTTATAAAGACGGCCTGCCATGTCACACTTAGTGTCCAGTCTGCTGTCATCCTTTTCTTTTTTATGAACCTTACCGTTAGTCCATTTCCTCCTTTATAGTGGTGAAATAGACTACGACTCAGATCTAGTAACTCTTTACTGGAAACTTCTGGACTCAACATGTTATTTATTTGGTTTAGCAGAAGCCTTAAGGTCCCTTCCGGTCAGTAATTTCAGTTTGCTGTGTTTCAGTTACCTCTCCAGGTATTAACAATAAAATGGTCTGTAAATGAAGAACAGCTTTGTTTGAAGTTCCTCCGGTTTCTGTAGGCAGATCTTTGAGCTGGCCATGTTCTGTAGGCAGATCTTTGAGCTGGCCATGTTCTCTGTCTCTGTTTTGATCTTCTCAGCCGAGCTCTTCCACCAGCTGTCCCAGGCACTTGAGGTTTTGACGGACGCGGCAGCCAGGGTAAGTCTATGGCCTCAGCAGGGGGCGTCACGCTCCTTGCGCTTGATGTGAGCCGGACCTGTGGGCAGGAATACACCTCCCGCTTCCTCTGTCCTCGGCAGGCCGCATACGACAAAGTTCGAAAGGCGAAGAAGCAGGCTGAGGAGAGGACGCGGAGACTCGACGACAAGAGGAAGAAGATCAAGTTAGGTGAGGACTATTTAGACACCATGGGGAATGGGCTGAGTTTAGCGGGTGCTGAGGGCGCCCATAATTACCATGACAGCCGCGGCTCAGCGCTGGCCATCGAATCGCTTGCAGATTTTCTACCGTTTCCCGTAGTGAAGTCCTGCAGCCAGCTGGGTCCACGCCCTGTGATTAACAGCCATCGTGGGTGGCTTATAAATGTGTCACGATTGCCTGTACTCTCTATGTCACGGGGTTTTTAGAGGCACCAGTAAAACGCTTACGAGGGAGCTGTCCAAGCGTTCCCCACCGTTACCGGGCTCCGGTCCGGTTTGGCCGCTTTCCACAGATCTGGAACCATAGTGTTTTGAGCTGATTTACAGTGTGGAAGTATTTAGAATGCAGTTTTGCGTGGGGCTCAAGGTCTGCTCTTACTGTGTTGTATGTCCGCCCAGACTTAGAGGCGCGTGAGAGAGAGGCTGAGGCTCACAGTGTGGACGAGATCAAAGTTACACGTACACTGGAAGAGGAGGTAAGCGCCCCCTTCTGACCACCCAATCCCAGATGCCTTCTTTGTCTGTTAGCTCATCTCAGAGGCACTCAATGTTCAGTTGCCCTCTTCATTATTAGCAGATTCTCTTCATTATAGAATCTGGGATTCATTTTTAGGGTGGACATTGCAGGCAAAGGTCACATGACCATAAGGGGCATGATTAACCAATCTCATAACATGTACAGTGTCACTGGAGGATGGACTTTCCATTAACATCAGTAGACTGTTCTCATGATAAAGGGATCCAGCCAAGGCTTAACCCCTCTACCACTTAAAGCACAGGGATGGTTGTGTCATGGTTGATTCGGCATGACCACTAGGAGGCAGTGTTCTGTTCCTCCTGTACTGCTGGAGGTTTGAGAAGTGTTTGCCCAGTGCACCAGCCTCAAGCTGCTCTTTAGAGTGCCGTTGCTCCAGCAGATCCTCCAACCGCATACTCTAGTCACGTAGTCAGTGCTTTTCCGAGGCCTGCAGTGATGATGTGTGGTTTCCTGCACTTGCTCATGGGCCCTTACTGTATTAAACATGTCCCCCCTCCCATCTCCCAGATCGCCCGGCTGCGAGAGGAGGGGTCCCGGCAACTACAGGAGGAGCAAAGGCTGATTAAGGAGCAGATCCAGAGGGAGAGGGAGGCCCAGCTCCAAGGAGTCCCTTCAGCACCAGGTACTTCATGTAACACATCTGCTGGCCATGTCACTGTCTACTGCCAGTTAGGCCAGAAAATTCTTAATGCCTTCACATCTAGTCTGGTCAGTCTCCTGTGCACCTCCTGTGCACCTCCTGTGCCACTCAGAGGCAACTTGGTTATCTCCCAATATAGGATAACACTGTCTCATTGAATGTCTGGTATGTGACTTGTCTAGTATTGAGGTAACGCGACACACATTGCCGTTTTGTTCATGGTAGCAGCTGCAGGCTGTGGAGGTAAGTTGTCCGCTCACAAGACAGCCGTGATGTTTTTTTTAGCAAGTGAGAGCCTGGAGGAGGAGAGGCATGACTGCGGTGAGCCAGGTCGTGGACGGGCCCCTGACCCCAACCCCCAGAGCGGGTGTGCTGGGCCGGGCAGGGACGGCGGGTCCTAACCACAGACCTCTGGCTTGCACGCTAGCCACGTCCCCTCTGCTTCTTGGAAGCGCACCATGGCACGGTTCCAAAGGCTCCGGGTGGGTCAGTTCTTTGGGGGGGATGGGGGCAGTCGGGCTGGAGGCAGGAAGGTTAGGGAAGATCACCTCAAATCGGTCCATGGTGACTGACTGACCGGAGATGTTGGAGCTCATCTGACAATGATGTGTTGGGATTCTTGCCATGACTCCCTCTGAAACCGAAAAAGGTGCCCCCACCCCCACCACACGTCCTGTTATTTATACGGTTCATTTAAAAGCCTTGGCACGATGAAC
Source organism: Mormyrus iriodes (assembly GCA_011763525.2). Lineage (NCBI taxonomy): Eukaryota > Metazoa > Chordata > Actinopteri > Osteoglossiformes > Mormyridae > Mormyrus > Mormyrus iriodes. Next base: position 16,419,512 of record JAAGVU020000025.1, read on the forward strand.
ACGTCTCTCTCCTTCTCTCTCCCACAGGCCTTCCACGGGAATCGCCGGCCAACAGCAATGTGACCCCCAAATTAAAAGTGAGACATTAAATATTGCTTGTAGATAGCGTGAGCCCCAGGATGGGACTAGATTTGAGGGAACTGAAAGGTCAAGACTGCTGCTTGTTGAATTTAACTGTCAGAACCAAAAAAATATATGCAGAAGGTAGCTGTAAGTTCATTCAAATTATGGAGACTACAAATACATCCTCGATTAAAGATATACTCAGTTTCTCTGTTTTCATCACACTAATGATTAGCCTTTAGGTATGAAAATGGAATATTATCAGTTATGCTAGAACAGTGTTTTTATCCCAGTCCTTGGGGACCCTCAGACAGTCCACGTTTCTCCTCCCTCCCAGCACACCTGTAGCGGGTATTTGGTGTTCTGATTGTTGGTTCTGGTGTGCTGAGAGCTGGGAAGAACAAAAACCTGGACCATCTGCGGGTCCTGGAGGACTGGGCTGAGAAACACTGCTCTAGGATAAGGGGTAATAACGTAATGTTTGTGCATGTAATCCTGTTATCCATCCCAGGAGCGCTGTCCTTTGCATGGTCACTGAAAGTCTTCTTGTCCAATGAGAGAAGGAAGCCTTGGTGATAAATTTATCTGTAGTTTTCAAGACGCCTTCAGCTTGACATTAGAGTTCTTTCAATTCAGTTCAATCTTCACGGTCACAACTGGATTGAGTTTGTTGCTGTTCTCTCCTCATTTGCTCAGACCGGGGCACTTCATTTCTTCCCTGTTAAATTGCAGTGCATCATGACTTGATCGGTTTCTTTGGTTCTCGAAAAGGGCGTGTGACCTGTGTCAGAGAGCTTTTGACACTCCTTGAGGATGTCAGTCCTGTCAAACCGGTTCCCTCACCCCGAGCGGCGATATCTCCAAAGCAACACAAATGGCCCGCAGTGATGCATTGTTGTTGCCACCTGCATGTGAAATGGCATCAGCAAGTGTGTGTGCGCGTCATTCCTGATGTGCATTGCTGGCGCCTCCCCACTGAGATGGCAAATCGGTGTCCTGATCATGTAACCATTCGCATGCTGCTAAATAGGTGGAATTGAATTTGTTCCCTCCTTTTCACACTGCCTGGATGACCTTTAGCTTTCTTCACGTGTCTGCTTGCAGGTACTTACATTCCAATACCTTAGCTCATGTGTAGAGTGGAAACGGAACACTATTTTTGAAAATATTTTTTGACAGCGTGTTCTCTTCAGGGTCAGAACAATGGTTAGTTAAAAGGCTGCAGCCAGGAAGGCTGCCATTGTGCAGCCTTGTATTGTCAGACTGTCAGCGAACTTCTGCTTCTACTATGAAGAGAAATAAATAGTCAGAATGGCCTCCTTTTGGGTAGATGTTTGGAGGTTCATGAAGAACATGATTCGTACTTGTGTATTTATTTGAATGATCGCTGCTTTTGCTTGTCAGTTATTTGTGGTCTTTTTTGGTTTTTATCTTCAGCGAACTGTTTCAGTTCAGCCATGCTCTGGAACCCAGTTCTGCTCCCCTGAAAAGCTTCTTAAAGTTGTTTAGACTACCAGTAGTACACATGCTAGTGCTGTGCTCCACCAGACCTGTTGGGTTTCACCCAGAGGCTGTTCTGCCTTGTCAGAAGATTAATGGTGTATAAACTTATCATAGAGGAGCAAGTAACTTGGGAAGGGTGGGTTGTGGGGGTATTTGTTTTATGAATTGACTTTGTTAAATTGAAGCAAAAATTCTTGAGACCGCTTCCAAGAACTGTTTTCTTTGACGAGGAACAGAGAGTTTGACTTCAGGGTGTCATCAGTGTTTCTGTTCCTGACACTATCCAGGGCTGTGGGGTAGATGGCAGTAAGGCTCACACCTGGCTCGTATTGCATTTGGATTAAGCTTGTTGCAAAAATGAGTGTTCATAGAGACTTTTCCAACCAGGTGGCATGAGGTTAGATCTCTGACTCTGTAGGATTCTGTGTTTAGTTAATTGTAGGATGCCGTGGTTTTTACTTTAATAACCAGCAAAGCCTGGAATGACACTTCAAGACTCCTTGGTTTGTGGGTTTACCATGTACACGAGGTTGGAGCTTGGCTAAGCTGACTGTGGCTGCCAGAGTACAACAATCCCACTCATTGTGAATTTCAAAGCCTTATTTTTTTCCCCGTCACTAGTGATGATAGAATTGAATCTAGATGAATAGGGTATAAACCAGAAGTTGACTATGGTTATGCATACATTGAAGGTCCCAAGAAAACTGAGCAGGCTTTAGTAAAAACGTGTCATGTTCAATTGTGTGACCGTTGATTAGATGGAGTTCTTTGGACTGCCCTGCAACATTGTTAACATCAGAGGTAGAAAGTTAAGGTTCAAGAAGTACAAATCCAACCCGGATTTTGTTTCAACCACCTAGCTGAGTATGAAGAGTCACATTCCCAGAGTACTCAACTGGTTGGTTGAAACAAAATCTTGGTCTGCATTTGTACTTTCTGAACCTGAACTTTCTACCTCTGGTTCCCATGGTATTCATTGGCTATCTTGAGTTTGGCTAAAGATCTTCAGGACTGTGAAGCTTCCCGTAAGCTGAGGCCAGTGATGCCTGGAGTCTTGTTCCACCTGGACAGCTTTGCTGCCACTTGTGAACAGCCATGACTGGAGCCTTGGTGTGCTGAAGTTCCTAGCCATTTCACACGTGGGATGTTGTTGGACACACCATCCAGTTTGTGCCTTTTCTCTGTGGTCCAGTTTTTAAAGTCTTATTTTAAAGGCGCCATCAAAAACAGTGACTGGTGCCATAATAGGACTCTGGGGTTGAATGGATTTCTCAGAAGATGTAGGTGGAACATAATTTTCCTCCACTTGGCCATCACTGACCTCTTGTGATTAATTTTCTTTGGTCCGGTTTAAGCCTCAGGGCTTGTCGTATTAAAGGATCTGTCACTGAATCCGTCATTTCCTCTCCTTTGTGTAATTCTCTCGTTAAGCTGTTCTGCTTTTGGGTAACTAAACACTGTGGCTTGTGGTTAGCAGGTGAGTCAGTGTGTTGTTGTTGGTTTAGACCAGTGTTTCCCAATCCTGTCCTATGGGACCTGCAGACAGTCCATGTTTTTGCTCCATCCCAGCTTACCGGGAACTGGGAGGGAGCAAAAATGTGAACTGTCTGGCGGGGAGCTGGGAGGGAGCAAAAACATGGACTGTTTGTGGGTCCCTGAGGACCAGATTGGGGAACACTGGTCTAGACCCCTGTGTTAATTTTGAAGCCCCTTCAATATGCGTCGGACTCAATGAGAATTAACTGCAGACCCCCTGGGTGGCGGTGGAATGATTCCAGGATCTTTTAAAAATCTCCCCTGCAGCATAGCAAATGCGGCTGCCATGGTACCATTCCGTGCTAAGCTGTGCGTGCCATCGCATTAGTGCCGTTGTGTTCCTGAAGTTCCAATAAAACCAGGCTCTGGTTAGCTTTTTAGGTCTTTTCCATCTCTTTATAAAGAATCTCTCTGCCTAAGATTTAATTTCTTTTCTCTCTACCTTTCAGCTAAAGTGGAAAAGTAAAAAAGGAGATGAAACTAACGGTGGCTATTCTGGCGACTTCCTCTTCAGCCTCCTACAGAAGGTGAGTGCTGTGAATACTAGCACCGAGAAGTGGCTTGTGTACATGTTTATGTGAGCTTTTTGTCTTGTGCGCGGTCACAAAGGAACTCATGCCTCTCTGCTTTCCTGCGGAGTGGTGGTCAGGAATACATCCCTTGATAATCAGGAGGACTAGATACATTGGTCATGTAACGGTTTGAGATTTATACCTTTGATGGACGGGAGTCCATGTAAATCAACATAATGGAGTGAACAGTATAGATCATCATTTTACAGTGTAGAATGACAGGCCTTCTGATCTCCTAAGCCAGGTTACCTGATGCAGATGCTCTCCTGCTTTCAGCTTTGCGTGTAACGGCGCTCGCTTGCCGTCCAGGGCCACATGGAGGTCCGTATGACATCACTGTTTAAAATGTTTTATTTCCCCCCCATCGCCAGCTCTATTAAGTTTTGTTACAGCGAAAGTTGCTGAGGGCAAAGTGCTGCCCTCTTAAAGTGGGACACGCCATTGTTGGTGCCCCGATTGCTGGGTGGGTTTAGCAGCGCCTGGGGACTCGTTAGGAAATGGGTCTTTCTCATGCAATGCCACGCTGTGTCCGAACCCATGGCGCTTAAGAGCAGGAGCAGCAGCAGGCCGAAGGGCACATGCAGGAATTCGCACGACTCGGTCCAAGTAGAACTGGTGTGAAGTCTGGGGGGGAAAAAAGGGCACGGTTTCAACCCTTCCTCGCACGCACGTTATCAGCCTGGATCAGTGCCCGGGACATGGGAAGTGGGGTCAAAGAACTGTGGGAAAAGAAGCGTGGAGTTGACTTGGCAATGAGAATGAAAATAGTCTTTTTTTTTTTTTTTTTTTAAACAATATTTCTCGAAAAAAAAACAAAAAAAACATGAATCCTCTCATAGGAGCCAGAGGACAAGCTGAGAGACAGGTAGTGCTGAACACGAAATGAGCAGAGCTCCCTCTGGGAACGGGACTTTGTGTACTTTGGATTTCCATCCATGGTTAAAGTAAGCTCTGTCATTTGGAGGCACAAAACATGAAGGTCTGTACTCTTTTTGTCACTGTTGGCCAGGCTTTGGGTACCAAGTGTCTGTTTGCATTCTCGTCCTGCCCTTTTCCCAGATGTTGATGGGGAAAGCAGCTTTTCCACGCAGTAGGAAAGCTGGAATCCTCTGCTCCCATTAGAACCCACATAACTTCGCAGTAGCTGCCCGCATGGTTTGTTCTATACCAGCTGGGGCCTGTGGGCATGGGGCAAGAGGTGAGCTGTGCTTCTGTCTGGGATCTGGGAGTCTGCTGATCTGTGCAGCAGAGGACCATCATCTTTAACAGCACCACATCGGTCCAAGTCAAGATTCAAATGTCAGCCCCCCCCCAGCTCAATACTTACATTAGGTCAAAAGTAGAATGTTTTTCCCCCAGTCTTCATGTTCCAGAAGTGATTGTTAGAGGTTCAAGAAAAGGTTATATCTAATCTTAGCACATATTTTTTAATTATTTTATGTCAAGTACAAAAAAAAGAATTCCATGTTGTGTGACTCAGAGAAGATAGCACGCAACTCTTCAGGGGAGAGATTTCTTGTCGATGGATTATCTCAGTATTGTCTGGGTCTTCCTCAGTGCATTACAGTAAACTCATTGAGTAATTCGGGAAAAATGGTTTTTGTGTCGGCCAGACAGTGTGTCAGAGGCTTTGGGAATAATGGCATATATCAGTCTTTGTTGTTTGACTATGCTGTCACATTCTGAAACCACATCAGAAGACTAGGTGGACCTTCGCTTTGGACCAGTTTTTTGGAATACGGCACTTGAGTTTAAGTTTTTGTCATACGAGATTCACTCTTACTGGTTTTAAGACTTATTTTCTTGTTGCTTATTTGTGAGGGCTCTATATCGAATCTCCTCGGTTACACTCAGGGGTGGAACTTCAAAATTTTTGCTATTAGCAAACTGGCGTAGTAAAAAAACATGTACATGTAACTTTCAGTGGCCCACAATGTAATTTTCAAGAATAAAGAGCAACCAAATGCCATCACATCTTATAATAATAATAATAAATTGCCATTTAAAAATGTTATTTTCAGTATATCAGTCATTAATTTCCGTACCAGTCATCCTCACCTTTTTTTAAGTCCTCATGAAGATGCTTTGGTGAAGATGGGGATGGATTGAGAAAAAAGCGATGCATTAAATATACAGCCGAGGAAAATATTAAGAGGCCACAGTATAATTTTTTTGTATTTCTCAATTTATGAGTGTGTGTCTGTGAATAATATATATATTTTTGCAAGCTGCAACCTGACTCTTCTTGTTTCTCATTAATGAAGGGCTTCTTCCTTGCTTTGTGGGCCTTCAGTCCTGCTTTTAGGTGATATGAACTGTCCTGATATGACCTGTGTGCACTTTACACCTGCACTTAACGTTTACCATTTCTTTGGAAGGTGACTCGATGTCATCCTGCCATTCATGACAAACTGTCAGAAAAGTTAACGGTCATCTCTGGCATTAGAAAGTCACTTTACCTGGCTGGTTTCTGGTCCTTCCCACTGTCTCCTGCTTCACCTTATTCTTGTGTACTGCAGTCTTAGAAATTTGGAACGTGGAGGCAACCTGCTGCTCAGCGTAGCATGTCATCACCCCAGAGAATTTTTAGACAGGCAGCAGTCTATGTACCTCAGTGGACAGTGTATGCACAGCATAATGTGTTTTTTTGCTCTCGTCCGACATGCAGTTTTTTACTAGCCAGCGGGCTAGTGTTCGGTTTTCCTTTGTCTAAATAACTCGCCTCAGGCAAGTGGGCGAGCTTAATTTCCAGCCCTGGTTACGCTTGTCGCTATCGGGATGTGCTTATTTTCGTCCTTTATTTTTCAGTTTCATTCTCTTTTTTTGGACACCATACATTTATTGACAAAAGAACGAGCGTTAAATTTCACTTTGAATTCCCCAAGTTTCAGCATGTTTGCATAGATCGTTTTTGTAGTGTTAACTATCATCTGTTCTTGACTTTCTTGCCAATATACTTCACCTTTCTACCTTCCAGTATGGCGATGTGTTGAACGTTGTGGTGTCGAGCAAGAAGAATGGGAGTGCTGTGGTCGAATTTGCAACTGTCAGAGGAGCTGTAAGTACCTCCTGCTGTTTACCTCCGGTTCAGTGCGTACCGCACACATCGCAGGTTGTCATGTCTCTGAGAGCTCTACACACATGTTAAGTCTCATGTGTTCATGTTGCCTATAAGTTTGGGGTTGCTCAAGCTTTCTAGAAGGCCCACAAACCCTTCCCTAATGGGAACCAGTGGATGTTTGGCAGAAGGGCCCCATTGTTCGGGTACGTGTGAGAGCTGATTCTTTTTGTTGCGAGGCTCTGTTTGTTGTGGAGTCTATGTGGTTACCCTTGAGAGAGCATGCCGGCCCTCCTCAGGGACCTTCTCTCAGATTGCGGTCGTTGTCTGGATCCTGGTGGGTCTTGGGGCGACTTGTGAGGCCCAGGGCACTGGCAGGGCGCCCAGGGGATGTCAAGCGGTCAGCCGCTACTCTGCCGCACTCCTTCACTCAGTGATACTCCACGTCCTGCAGTCAGCGTCTGATTTAGAGACGGTTGGTGTGGCCATAAGAAGGTGCTGTTTAATGTGGTTGTTTATGTGTCTTTGTCTTCATGCGTTGTTCTGTTTTTAGGAACTTGCATATAAAAATGAATTGGGCCTGACGGGAAACCCGCTGAAGATTTCATGGCTTGAGGGGCAACCTGAGGTCGTGGCACCAGCCCCACAGAGCTTTGCAACAGATGGCCCATTCAGATCAGCACAGGTACCGTAACCTGGACAAACCTTTGGGATGGTTGTGTTTCACTGGACCTGATTTTTCTAACCATTCAAGTATTTTGTCTCTATTTGTCTATCTAACCTCAACACGGTATTAATTCATTGCAAAATATTGGAAGTGGATTCCCTGCAGACTAGAGCTTGAAGCTGAAATAACGTTCTCTATGCACCTTCCCTGTAAGGGAGATATGCAATCTCCTGAGGGGGTTTACTTTTGTATCATTGTGCAAATACTGTCCCAGTCCTTGCACTCTCCTTGTCTGAATGCAGAGAAAGTGTTTGGTTAAATGGGCTTAAATTTGTTTGCCTTGGAGAGGGCTTTGCGTTGCCTCCCCCCATGTCAAGGGGGCCCCCCGCTCAGTGTTTTATTAGAGAATTCGGACGGGCCAGCCCAGCGGCTACGGGCTGAATCCCACAAGCCCCCCGGGGCAGTTTTTTTAGGGATGGTCAGACACAGATACCTGGGTTGTGCAACAAAATGTCTTTGGGGGGTTTATTTTAACCACCACCCCCAACCTTCACCATTCACTTGTATGATGTCTCAGCACATGGGCACTCCCGGGTTGGGGGGTAGACTCTTCCGAAAGGGATTTCGTGCCTAAACCCACATTGAGGAAACCCACATGTGCGATTGCTTCAGCAGTATGGTTGGAATGCTCTGTGGATAGGGAGTAGTGCGAGCTGGATGTCGGGAATTGAAGTGGGGTGGGGGGGTGCTTTTCCGAAGTGTAGACCTGTAATTCACTTCATGTGGTTATCAATTGTGGCCAAGGCCTCCCCACTCCATGCTGTAGCCAGGCCAAGCTTAGCCCCACTGTCTGAGTCGTCACTCACCGCTGTCCGCAACCTTTATCAGGACTGCATGTGGTGGGTGTATCTTGCATGTCATCGTACCACGTTTCTGTCCCATCCTCTTGGTATTATGCCCCTCATTGACTTTACCAATCACATTTCAGTATCGATGTGCTGGGCAATCCTGCAGGGTGCCCTTGTATTGGCTTTCTTGGTGCTATGTGATAGAGAAGAAGCTCATCATGTAGGCAATTCGTGCATCGGCCGGTTGTAAGCAAGCCTTCAACGAAGCAGGCCTCACCTTGAGAAAATACTGCGTCTCGAAGGGTTCGACTGTGGGGTGTCATCTGTGAGCTTGGCAGAGGAGGAGGAAGAAGATGATGATATGCACTTTGTAGTCATCCATTTCTTCTCAGCATTGGAGGGGAAGGAGCAAAATCCTCCAGTCGTGTTCTCATCACCATACCAGGCAGCTTTTAACTGTCACCCTAATGGGGGCCCAAATTTTTGCTTGACTTGCGCTCTCTGGAGCTGTCACCTGGGACATGCGGGAGCCCACAGCTGCTTGCTCACTGGAGGCCTTGTGGAAACTGCTTTTCTTGTTAGGTCAGATGATGCCCCCCAATGGTCCTCCTGCTGTGTCCCACTTTCTGACCCACATTATGCTGTAACAGTGAAATATGCGAATACTTTCACTGGTTTAGCCGTAATGTTGTTTTAAATCCTCCTGGTGTTATTCCTGGCTGTGCCGTTGCGGAATATCAGTATGCTGGACAGGGAATTTCACTGGTGGCTTCCTGGCACATGTGAGCCGTCCACAGTGTGTGCTGCCTACATCAACAAACATGGCTGAATGATTTACTGTTGCTTCTCTTCCAGTTAATAAGTCTGTAGAGCGCTGAGTGGTCTGGGTACACACTGGAGAAATGGAAGTGATTGGCACAGATCGGCCTCAAAAGTGGCAATGCTAATAATGACATTGATGGTAACCAAGGCACCAGTCACATTACTGATCCATTAAATGATGATGAAATGGTTAGAGAGTTTAATAGGGCATGTACTGCTCTGTTATTACTATGCCGTCCTGATTAATATGCTTTTTTGCCTGTTGAGAATGAATGAAGCTTGCCTGTGTGTCAGATCTCATGGCATCCAAACCCACACTTATACCACCTTTGATGTTGATCCTCACTTTTGGCTACTGGCTTAATGTTGTCCGAGAAACGCTTACAACAACAGTTACCCCTCTAGAATGTGGGGCTCCTTCATACATCACTTTAGAGCTCAGTTTAGAGCTTGTTTTTCATGCATTTATGAGAGAACTGCCTCTTAGGAATAGTTAGGGAAGAATATCAATTATACCTTGCCAAGGTACTAAGTCCGGTAGCTTTGTCCAGATTAGTGACACACACCAGACTCAACAGGGATTATTCATAGTTCTGGTTTGAAGACCCCTGACTGTGGAATGTTTTGTTTAGATTTCACTGCAGACTGAAGGAAGTTGTGGATTTGGGCACAGGGGAACGCTCATGTTGCTCACATCTGTATTCCAGCCATGTGCCTTCTGGGAAGAGATAAGGGATGGCCTAGATCCAGGCTTATAGGGAAGGTTATTAAGAGATTAAAGGAACATGTTGTACCAGGAGGGGGAGAGGGTCTGTTACAGAGACATCTGTTTGTGATGCCTGTCGTTATCAGTTCATTTCACTTTGGTTGTCTTGGCAACTGGATTATGAGAGTTGCAGGGCTCTGAAATGTGAGAGAGGCCTAAGATCTAACCATGGTTCTTGACTGGGTGAGTGGTGGACAAAGGGTTAATAGGTTATGTTGTGTTGGTGGGGTTGTGTGCAGCATGTGTACGGATGTCAGAGCAACGATCCATGAATAAGGTGTCTGGGCTGTGTGCTGTGGTGGCGTCACACGTTCCTTGATGCCCTCACATCCTAGCTGCTGGCACTGCTGTTGGATCTGTGAGCAAAGCATCGGACCTTCCGGAAACGCTACACATCTGCCTATAAGCTGTTGAAAGTTGTTTATCAGATACAAATGTGCTATTTGGGCTGTTGCTGAGTTTTTCACCATCTGCAGTACGCCTCGTTTTACGTGTATTGTTTCTCATGTTATAAATGCGCATCGTCGCTGTGCTTTGTCGCATATGTCTCAGAGCTTGTGGAATGCACTGGGTGGTTCCAGTACAGCTGGGAATCCATGTGTGTCATAACATGAGCATGTCTCTCATCGTACTCATCCTTTGTTTTCTTGGTTGCTTTGTTGTGTGATAGCAGGCCGGAGTCTGTAGTGGGTGCGACCTTTTCTCTTCATTGATTCCTACGTTCATCGGGTCCGACTCCAGACGACGTGAGCTTTGTCATATGTTTCACAGCCACCCAGCTGGAGGGATCCGGTCTGCGGTTGCCGCTGTGATGATCCTGCAGGCCAGCTGTGTAGTTCATCCCCACCGATGCTTTTGACCCACTGGAAAAGAGTAAGCCTAACCTTCAGAATGTCAGCCAGACAGATGATTGCTGTACGAAGCGGCCTTCTGACCTTGGCGTGACTCGCCTGTGGCTGGGGCTGTATAACGTCAGCCAGTGAGGTTGCAGTGCGCTCCTGAAGATTCCGTAATGCCGTGGCCTCCAGTTACCCCACAAACAAAAAAATGTGCAAAGTGTGAGGTCATGAAGTAGTGAGCCTGACGCATAAGTACCTTTTCATCCGCCAGCCGGTCACACGTGCCGTTCTCCGAGTGGCTTTGACAGATGCTTGCACTTGCCCAGTACTGTCCTCGAACAGGCTTGGTGACGATGATGGATTTTCTGTGCTAGTGTGAGAGAAAGGTTGTGCCCCCTGCCTAACTGTTCTTAAACCCCATCGTGCATTAGATCTCCTGGGTGGAGCTCTGGATGAAAAATAACAAACGATAAATGTCTGAAACAAATGTTCCTCCTATTTTTACTGTCTGACACATATGAGTTTACTTTTGCAGACTTCCGTTCCATGACAGTGTTATTCAGAATGGTCCTCTGCTGCTCTCTTGTAAAACTGTGATGTGACAGCAGAAGATTTGCAGACTTCCTCATGATCGTCATTGTTTGCCCTCAAGCGTGTACCGAGGACGGCTCGGAGCAGTGGCCTCCTAGATGACTCTGGGCCACTTCGACACCAGGCCGAAGGCATCCATATTTTGAGTAGGTCAGATGTCATTTGAGGAGGTCGGGTTTATTTGAGTAGGTCAGGTGTCATAGGTCAGGTATCCTTTAAGTAAGTCAGGTGTCATAGGTCAGTCACTATATTGATGTGGTGCTTTGTTTTTAATTAGTGTGAAAATGTCACTTCAGAATCAGCTCAGGAATCCCATTTCTGTGACATTTCCTAACTTCCACCTTTTCCCCTGCAGTATTGTTTATTTAATGAGCAGGCGATAGGCCGGTGTGATGCGGCTGCTTATGACCATTCATGCTTAAAATAAAGCTAAAACATTCATCTGCTTTTCACAGCAAAAATTAGGGCAAAAATTGTGGAAATTTCACAGATCGCGATGTGATACCGCGTAGCCCTAATATAAACAGACCTTGTTGGCATGTTCATCTGGGCAGGACCAAAACACTGAAAGACAAACTATTGTTTTGAAACACTTTTTTTTTCCGGGACAGCCAAAGTGTGTATAGAGTAGAATAGTGCTGGTTTATTCATGTACTTGGAAAGACAGACACCCACACGTACACACAGGTGAGGATCGGACAGCAGTTACTCTGCTAGTTACAGGATTTGAACCTACAACCTTGCAGGCACCCTGTGGAACTACGCAGTGCCCCATATTGGCAAAAATGACGCGCAGGGTCAGTGTTTACAGCCTCGTCGGTTCGGTCTGCGTGAGATGTGCATGTAGATTGACTGCCTCTGCATCTGACAGTGTTTGGCAGGAAAGGATTTACAAGATTACAGCTTGATTTAAAACAGAACAAAAGGACAGAATAAGAAGTCCAGCTGTCTGACGTGTGCTTTGGGGGCTTCTGGTCTCTCTGACCTAGAAATGTATATTAGTATCATTCTGTCTGAAGATGTCTAGAGTGTGCCCCGCTGGCATTAAATGCCCATCGGACCCCAGCATTGGGTGGAGGGGGTACATCTGTCTGGTAGTCATCACTGTGCCTCCACAGTGTGAGGTACACGTGTGATTTCACCACAGTTAGACCGATGTTTCCAGATCATTCTAAATGTTTTGTGTGTTATTTGCAGTAGTTTGAATGCCAACTTTACAGTTCAGTTGTTGTAACAGTGGTCTGTCTTAGGGCAGCTTAAGTCAACAGGTATGGCCGTTGGAGTTAGTCCTTTCTTTTCAGTTTGTCTGTTCCAGTCTGTCTGTCTTTGTGTATGTTGAGAGTGATAGAGATGTAGTTGGCACATAGAACCCAGACCTTCCCTGCAGGTGGGATGGCCAGGTGTTTTCATGCTTGGCCTGAGGGTCTTTGTTGGGACATGTGCTGGGGGGGAATAGGGGAATAGCGCCTAGAATGAATTAAGGTGGCAGAACTCAAGTAAGATCAGTAAGATGGCAGATACGACAATATTCCGGACAGCGCTATGGCAAATGGGCCTGCTCTGTAAGAACAACTGCCAAACCTCAACCCCCCAGGTCAAGCTCGGTTTCTAAATTTTGTGAAATATGTAATGAGGTGTAAACTTACTTATGACAGGACAGCAGCAACGACCAGAGGGTGCAAGTGCACACACACAGACACAGACACACACACACGCACACTGCCGACCAGAGGCAGGCGTGCCATCTCAGTCAGGGGTGTGTGGGGTGGTATATATGCTACCCCCCAACCATGCAGTGATAACATTTCAGCTCTTATGCCATTTCTACCCTTTTTCTTAAAGCTTATAATTAACTTATTAATTGCATCTTACTGGCCAGGCTCAGGGACTGTTGACTATGTTTTTACTGTTCATTTTAACCTCGCTATTTGATAAGGCAAGTATGGCTTACCTCCGTTAACTCCGTGTTGGTAAGTTTAGAACTAGCACTCAAGTTAATCCGCCTTTACCTACAGATTGTCTTCTCTTTGAAGTTGCACAACTTTATTTATAAATTGTTTATTGTAAACCTTTGGATTCCCTGGCCTCTGCTTGAATAACCAGTTACAAGCTACCTTTCCTGTTGCCTTTGTTGAACAAAGTCGCTTAATGATTGAGTGATTTATCTCCCGCTTTTCAGAGTAAAAATCAGACTCGTTTTCAAACTGCTTTGATGCACAGGGCGTTTTATTGGGGATTGTCACACAGTCCCTCCTTTACTATAAATATAAAGCCTTTGTGTGCACATTCATAGTGCCGCCCAAGGATAGAGGTGTCAATCTAAACTGCCAGACTGAAGCTTGGAAGTAATGGCGATCTGCAGTTGGGCTAGAGCTCTCATGTCTTCTTGGTCAGCTGTTAGTCCAATGTCCATGCAGAAATGCAGATGTGTCACTCCACTACAGAACAGTGCTTTCTGCTGAAGGACAAGTCATAGGCTAAGGTAGATCCCTTAGAGCAGGTCACCTGACCTTCACGTAGATCCACTGAGAAGGTTCATTGTCATTGCGTCCTCATGCATTGTCAAATGACAGCCCGGCAGACTATAGTAGAAACCCAGCTCACCGTGGCTTGTGTTAACATGTTGCTAACAGTGCTCACATCAGTAGTCAATACTTGTAGAACCCCTGGTGATGGGGGATGAGAAGTTTGGGGCTCCTGGACTCATTAGTGGAACCTGTCCATCACCCTCAGGACATCATCTAGGATGGATGGGCCCAGGTCCAGGGAGAAGATGGAGTCATCCACTTCTGGTAGAACCTCTTCTGTTTTAGCTGGTACTGAGTCTTCGTCCCCTCCAGAACTGAAGCTGCCATGGCCAGTGCTGTCCCGTCTAATGCTGTGCTGCCTAGGGCTGTCCTGTCCAGTGTTATTCCCGACCTCAGCCGCATCTGAGGCTGGCTCCTCTCCTTCCTCGCTGTCCAGCAGCGGCAGGGAGCTGCACTTTTTGTGTCGCTGGTAAGACTGGCCCCTGTCGTTCCAGTCGGAGGGGAGACTTCCGGGTGTTTCGGGAGATTCCAGATTCAGGCGGGGGGGTTTGGGTGGCGGGGCACAGGCCAGGAGCAGATTCTGCTCACTCTTTGAGGACTGCAGAAGTAGGTTATGACCCGACCGCAGGAAGGATAGATCGCCAAAATTGTCCTGGTGGTTCTGGCTCCCAATGTGTGACAGGTGGCGGAAGTCGCCCAGCGGCAGGCTGATCATGTTGACGGACAGTGGGCCCTGGTGCCTCTGGGACCACGAGGACCACCGACTCACTGAAAGGCCTCGGCCTTGCTGCAGGGTGGGTTTTAGGGGCATCCTGGACTTTGCTCGTGTTGCCTTTGGGGGATGAAAGCCAGGCGAACGGATGCTGCCAGGGATGTTGGTCCTGGGGAGCTATGCAAAAGAAAAACAAGAATTCTGTTTAGGAAGTGGTGCAGGGCTAGAGTTAGCGTGCTGGCGGCTCGGTATCAATCCTCGGCACGCTCAGCGCGCTTTATTACGCCTCTCGCCGCCAGCCTGCGGGCCCCTCGCACGTGCCAGGTGCCATTTGGGGAGAGAGCAAAGGGTGTTTAATGAGAGCACCTGCTCTGCTGGTGCCGCAAGGCGATGCCATGAGGTCACCATTCGGAGCGGGGGTTGCCATTCTGACACATGCGAGGAGGTACTGGGCTATGAGCCTGAGTGACGGCAACGTCTCATGCCGTCAAACTGTTAAGGCTAACCCAGGCAACGTGACCCCATAGCTCAGGGTGATGAGCCCTATAAACAGGGAAACAGGCCACACCCTGTATTAATAAGTCTGCTTTCAAAAGTCTGATCTTTTGCTAAGAGCCACTTTGTTTATGGGCTAGGGATTGGAAGCTTTTGTTAACAGCCTGAATCAGATTATAATTATATCGGGAATATCCAGCTCCCCAGTGCCAAGTGTGAATTTTTAGGTGCCTGTTTGTCTCATGTTATTCATTCCCTATTGCCATGCGTTTCCGTTAAAATAAAGGAAGCAGACTGGCATGTGAGCTGTTGCAACGCGGGCCTGTTCAAACTGGCTCTCCTCTTCCCTTAAATGACGGAAACCAGTTGTTCACAACCAGCTATCTGCCGTCTGGTTTCGACTGAAAAAGATGAACAACCTTCAGGGAATTTTCTCTCTAATGGGATTGGTAGTTTTTTTTTTGGTGTGCAGCTAAAAAGAGATTGTTTATTAGTGTGTCAGATGAGTCTTTTCCGTCAAATTATGTTAGTTTTGGACTGTGCGATTTTTTTAGCGTTTATTCCGGTATTTCAGAGCTAACGTAAGCCCATTGAAACCCGTTCCCGGAAATGCGCACCCATCGCAATCTGCTCCTCAGCATATTACTTCAGTTCAAGCGCAGAATTGTTAATGTGCATTTCCCCACAATTCCCCCATTACAGAACTAAGTATTCTAATTACTCTATTGGGTGACTTGTAGTACAGCTCATTATAAGCGGTTTTTAACGAAGAAGGTTCAGCTTTTTTGGAAATATAAATTTTTATGGCCGTCTAACGGGCTTTCCTACAGCAAATTGTGTTCGTGACTTGAAGCACTCACTTGTAAAAATGGTAACGTGCTGCAGAAGGCATGTCTCGCGGAGCCGTAAACATTTTATCGCCTCCTTTGTAGCAGTGGGAGATTGCGGGGTGTAGGGGCAATTGCATTCCTTTTAAAACATGTAAGTTATATGGGGGGTGGTTGGTGTAACGTTTCCTTCTCCGCTCTGAGGACAGTGCCTTGGAAACGTGTTGCGATTGAGCCCTCGCTTCCAGGCTTACAGTTCACAGGCAGCCCATTAACACCAGCCCGTTCTCAAAGTTTTACTGTAGCCAGAGTTAGAGTCCCTACCTGTGTTAGTGAAAAAGCCTTGCTTGATTCTGTTGAGACACACACACGCGCGCTCACATTTTAGTTCTGTTTGGAGATTAAAGTAATTGCCTACCTGTGTGAGTCTGACTCTAGCCGGTTCCTCAGTACCTGTCGATGCCAGGAACCTTGTTCTTGCCTTGATGGGACTTGTCAAAAGTAACCAAAATCCCAGCTCCGCTATTGCAGAATCAGCCTCAAAATCAGAGGAGTCCGCTGCAGTGTTGTTCTTCACGCTTGTTGGCTGCTGGAGGCCGCGCCCGCTTTGTGCCCTTACGGACTGGCCTGTCCAGTGTATCCTCCTGCTGCCTGTAATGTCAGTTATTTGTCCCACCCTGCATGCAAACTCTGGCTCCGCGCCAAGTGTGCAAACTCACGGAAGTGCAGACGACACAGCCGCAGGTGTGCACAGGTGACACTCGAGCCACCTGAACCAGGTGAGTTTTCCTTTCCCGTTGATTTTAAGTGGATGCCGTGGGGGGGGTGGAGATTGTGCTGTTTTTTTAATGAGGTCACACCCCAGAACGGCAGACTCTTACAAGGACTGTCGTCATGTCTAAACTTTCTGGATTCCCGGCAGGCAGCAGGGAATCACCTGCGAGTCACTGCCACGGCTAAACACTGAGTCTAAACACTGAGTCACTCTCCCACCCAGGAACTACCTTCATTTCTTAAACCTGCCCAGGTACCAGATAGGAGGGGGTATTGTTTGAGAGTGGGGGGGACAAAATCTGCCACTGAAGATTATTTGTGGTTTGCCGGGGGGGGGGGGTGTTTGTCATATTTAGTATTGCACAAGTTGGCATGTCTGCGCAAGGTGCCCAAATAGCAAAGTGTTGGTCCTCCTTGTGTCAGTGTAGCGCTCACACTTCTCATATGCTTTTAGCGTTTGTATCCTCTATTGTGCGTGTTTGTGAGGTGTGTCTACTTGTCTATACAAACCATGGAACTCGATTCAAAGAATTCAATAGATAGGGAAGAGACTAAACTACTGAATAGTTTGGCAGATAAAAGATAAAAACCCAGGTGTATATATATAGAGGGCAGATAACATAAGTGAAATACCTAACATTATAATAGCACAAAAAAGAGTAGGGGCACCCTTTACCTTTAAAAAAGTTCTAGTCCTTCATGGAATACTGTCATACGAGTTCTGAACTGCATGTAGCTGGGTATAAGACTGTTCTCCAAGAAGAAAAACCTTCATTCTCTTCAGGGGTGAAGGAAGTGGAAATCTGCTTCATACTCTGTGCTCCAGAACTTCTCATAAAGGTTCGATGTCCAGCTCTGGGGACTGAGGAAGTCATAGAAAGATTTTGGCCTCATCCTCATGTTCATGCTCAGCTTTTGAATTTGTTTAGCAGGGTATATGGCAGCTTTTGTGCCCTTGGAATTATGCATGGACAGGAAAGCCACTCGACCCTTTTCTGCCTGTGCCTCCATTCGCAACACCCCTCATTGTCTATAGCAGCCTGTGCTTAGAGCTTCCACAGATCCTTTGAGGGCTTCTGCAAGTGGACAGTCTATCTCTGTATCAGACCCCTGGTTTGGATTATGTTTAGCTTGGTGAGTTCTGTCTAATTGGGTGAGGGAGGAAGATCTCACGTCCCACATAAGGTTGTCTTGTGCCAAGGATGGTGTAGGGAGTTCACCTACCATCTCCACCCTAAATTTTGACTCTAGCGCCCGAATCTGCTCAAAGAGGCTTTTTGCAGACTTTAAATTTGTTACTTTATCTCAAAACTTTGTAAGGTTTCCAGTCTTCAAAAATAACATATCAGTTGATTTCTAAATTTGCTTTTTTGATAGTGTTCTCTCAAATGAGCCTCTCCCTGTTTGTGTAAAGCTGAGCCGAGTCAAACAATTGACCTATCATAACATTCATCCAGCCAAAGGTCCTCTGAATAGTCTCCCTCTTTTTTTGTTTTTGGTTAGTGGGTAGCAGTGGCTGCGCTTAGAATAATCAGTGATTATGTTATGCGGGAGCTGGTTTATTTTATGGGCTGTGCTTGGCTTTGTGGTCAGTATAGGCCTTTCAGAAAACAAAGAATGCAATGCATTTTCTTAGCAATACTACACTTGTTAAAATGTTTCTAGATAGTGGATCTTGACTAGCTTGCGCAAACGATGAGGTTTCTTCATGTGTACTTGGTTGGACTTATCATTCCAAGACATTTATATATATAGTGTAACATAGAGATAAGAATGGTATAAGATAATGTATTTCAGCATGATGTGAGCAAATGTTGGGTGATACAAAGTTACTTGTGCTGTCTGACTAGCATTAAGCTTCTGTTAATGTCTTAAAATAACTATGATTTGCATAAAAAAGGCTAGGGTTAACTGCACAAGAAAAATAAGAACTCACATCAAGGTGTCTTGAAGGTCTTGTTAAATGTTGCCGAGTAGCTTATAATTACCTTCAGCATCTTGACCAATGCAAAATAAAAGTGGCCCAGTAAAGTTTTCCAGAGCAGTTGGAAAGTGCTCCAAAGTCCCATTAGCCTGGCACAAACTCCCGGCACTGCTCTGAAGGTAACGAGGTCTGCTTGTACCGCTGTGGTTTTGGAACATGCTGCTTAGTCCAGTACCTTAAAAAGTAAGATTTATGTGAAGCACACAGGCTTTTCTGTCACCTGATGAAGGCTGTACGCTGCCCATGAGGCTGAGTAGGAATGTTCACACTGCTTTTTAATGCTGATTCTGGGCTCCATCTTGGCTGTAAAAGGTACATAGAGTACTAAAGGCTGTGATGCTTGGTCTGCTGGGTTATTCACACAAGTTGCCACTTTGTCCCAAGTTAGAGAATTCCCCCAGTTTAGAGAGATTTGCAGTTTGCTGTTACCATGCTGGAAACTGTCATTGGTCCCAGGCACAAAGCACAAAGCCATCAAAAACTCACCTGTCAGAGAGAGAGAGACAGAGAAGAGTGACTGGACAGGAGGCATGGCTGTTGGACCTGAGAGTTGTGTCTGGCTGAAGCACCATTGCATAAAGCAACACAGATGTGAGAGATGCAGCTCAAAGCTGGAATATATCTGGGAGGGGGAAGCCGAATACAAAGGGACTCCCCAAATGAGGTGTACCCGGAAAGCGTTTGGTGGTATATAGGACCTACAGGCACTGTATCATTATGCAGTAAAATAGAGATAGATACTGGTTTTATCTCAGTATCAAGGGTTTTTCCCTAGAATGTTATGGAAGCTTTCTTTAAGTTGATTAAAACAGTCGTACTGTCCGCCACCCCTCCACGCCCCCACAGCGGCAGACCTGCCTCCGCTTCTCAGGAGATTGTCATGCTGGTATTGTGAAGCCATGATAGATGCGCGGTATCACTGCGGGGAAGCCTGACATATTGTACATTCACCTGTTTTGCCATATATCCAGAGCATGTCTGAGCACCTTCAGGGACTGATGGCTGTTTAAAATGTATCTACCAGAAGCATCACTAGGCTGGGGCATCGGGTCTGAAGCCTTGACTAAATCCAGACAAGCCTCGATTGATTTGTTTAGCTCTGATGTTTTAACAGCCTGAGAACCGGCGTTTAACCATATCCTAGCAATGCTCCTAGTATCTGCTCCTAGTATCTGCCATATATTTTGACTGACTTGTGCGCAGAAGTGAACGTTAATCCGTTCCAAAGCTTCAGTGGATTGTCGTCCCAAGAGTTTAGGTGTTGATAGACTGTATCACAATTACCAGTGTGCATGTGGTCTGACTCCTTGAAATGATCTTAGCATGGGAGGCGTGCTGATCACTCAGAACCTGTTTCCAAAGAAAACACATCTGTTTATTTCACTGTATGTTTAGTGTGTGTGTTTGTGGACCTGGTGTTTCTGTGTCTATGGGGGAAAAAAACTGTTCAGTTGTGTCCAAATACTTGTTATCCTACCCAACAGTCGAACTTAGCTTATATCCTAAGCTTTCTTTAATTGGTTATTCAAAACAGTGATCTGTACGTTTCTAAGTCTCTCGTTTCCTTTCCATGGGGGATTAAAAGCAGATAGTTGTATTCATTTACATTGTGAAAAGTACATTTTGTCTTTCTTTTAAGTCTTTCATGAGTTTCATGACTAATATGTCATTTTGATGTGACTCTAGCACAGGTCGAAGGGTCCTGCGTTTCAGATTTGCCCCTTAAAAGGATTTGCCACAAATGAAAACAAGTTTTAAATTTATTTTTACAGTATTCGTTTGCTGTGTTTTTTTTTCTTGTTTGTTTTTGCTCGTTCTTCATTTCACGGCCAGCACGGGGTTGTGAAAGCCCCGATGCGGAGATATTGAGATCAACAGGCATTCGTATCCAATAGCTGTTGGTCTTTCTCTTTATATTGGATAACTGGCCGTAGTTTGGCTTGTGGTCTGTGTTAATTGCCTTTGTAAAGTAATTAAATTCTGATGCCATTTGAAGAGCTTTGCATGCATGTTTTGCGTGTGTATTTGCGTGCTGAAGGAATTTGCAGTCAGAGAACTCTGGGGATGGCTCTAGGCAGGATATTTTTTCGGATATTAAATGAAAAGGTTCAGTATTTTGAATCTGCTTTGTGAGTAAATATTGACAGTAGGGTCCTGCATTCCAGTGGCTGCTGGTTTAACACAAGCATTACAGAACAGCCCCCTGTCCCTGCACCTGTGCCGCTATCATTTTTCTGTTCTTGGAATTATTATATAACTATGTAGAATGCATATTGACCTTTTAATGAATTTAATGAATATTTTAATGAATTTGTTTACTTGTTTTTCTGTCCACCATGTGTGTGTGGCCATCTGGGTCCATGTGTTTTTGTGTGTTGGCGGTTTGAAGTTGCGTTCCTGTAGCCTTGGCTGCTGGTTTTATGTGGATGGATTAAAAGAAGCTTCGTCAACGTCATTTGGCAGTGGTAGTGAAAAAAAGGTGGGGGAGGCCACGTTGCCAGCGAGGGCCATCTCTTTGTGCCAAAGAGGGCAGGTGGGAAAGTAGGGGTGCAGAGGTAAAGAAAAGGAGCACATCATGGAGCTGAACTGAGGAGTTACGGCTCATGGGTGTCTTTTTGTTGTATAAGGCAGATGACAAAAGCAAATGACTTAAAGACAAAGCTGGACAAGTAGGTGGACCTTCACCTCCACATGGATGCTTTTAATGCTCGAGAAACCGTGACAGCATGGATAGATGATATTTAGAAGATGGATCGAGGGGCATGAGAGAGCTGGAGATTAAACGCGTTTGGAAACCGGCTTCCAGTTTTTTTGCTTTTTTAACAGAAACTTCAAGCAAGTACATCAGGATGACAGATGCCAGAACTTCAAAAACACAATCTCTCTCACCGTCCAGCTTTGTTCTGTTGAATTTGTTTTTAATGGGTAGTGAAGAACAGCCGGAGCTGCTCTGTCCCTGGATATTCAGGGACTGCATCGACTCCTGTGCCCTTACCTCTCAGCGGCCCTATCAGCTCCACATGGAAGGTTGGCTCCATCATGTGGAAGAAGCCAAGAGAGGCTTGACAGTCCCCCTCCCCAACCTTCGCTTGTCTTTGGTCATCCTTGCCAAAGGTTTTCCGAGATGTCTCTGACTGGTCCAAATTATAACAATTCCTAGAGCTCAGAATCACCTCTGTGACACAAAGAGGCGATTAATGAAGGAAACTTGCCCTACTTTTGAAATCTGTCTATATCCTAGACTAGACACGGCCCCACCCTTCCGCATAGGCAAGGTGACGTGGCAAAACTGCTGTTTTTTTTGGCCTTTGTGTGTGCAGTTGTGACATGGTGACATGGTGCCCATAGATCACAATTTACCTTCTGCTTTTTGTCTCTATCGCATTTGGCCGATGACTCATTCAGGAATGGTTACGGCATGATTGAATGAGCTGCTGAGTAAATCAGTCTAAACCGAGTGTGTTAGGACATAATGCACATTACAAATGGCCCCCAGGCTGTCGGGTCTTGGTCTCAGGCACTCCCTGTGGCCCGGGGCTTGATGTGGGTAGAGTCCGGCACTGTGACTGTCCAGAAATCGATGCATTGGCCGGCTGATTTATTTCTCATTATTCTGAGTACAGAATTATCATGTTTATAAGTGAAGGTTAAAATCAGATAATATACATGTTGCATTGGATATATTGAGCCAGTTTCCCAACTTGTACTTGCACATCTGCTTCATCTATAAAGGATGTTGGATCTCTGCCTTTGTAAAAGGTTGGATTTTTTTTTTTCCTTTCTAGCTTTCTTTGGTTCTGGTGTGTGTGTGTTTGGCCCTCCACATGTTTATTTGAGTTAGCGAGCAGACATAGGCCTGGGCTTGCATGTATCGGACTTCTAATGATCTCTAAATAAGTGTTTGGCCCTCATAAATCACTTGCCCCACATCCTGCTGACACAAATGGCAGAGAAATAGCCTGTGATTAACTTCACCTGCCTAGTAAGAGATGAAAGTGAGTGCTTTATGAAAATGTAATACACACTTTCTTCCGCTCCCACAAGAAGCTTCTCTTTGTCCATGCAGCGTAACCATAGCGACTCTTCCAGGGCAACCAGGTCTGGTCAAGTCTGGGCAGTCCTGTGTGCCATCTTGTGAAGAGCCGTTTTTGTCCCCTGAGGTTGATGCTCGGTTGGATGAATCAGTCCTGTTTTCTATCCTTCCTGTGCTACATTTCACAGAGACTTGGAATGATAATGAAGAGGCGCTCAGCCATTCCTTTAAGGAGTGCCAAAAGGGGGATTGGGCTGGGAAACAGCACAGCAAACAGAAATTCATAAGTGTGTTTGACTGCAGGCCCGATGCCTCCGAGCTTGGGCGAGACCTGCTTGTGACTTCACAGTTTAGTTTGATGATCATGCCAGACGCACTGCTGCACATGCTCCTTCTGCAGCATCCGCGGCCATGTGCTGTTACCCGGTCCTGTGTGCGGTGTGATGTAGGGGTAATCCTGCACATGATTCGCTGCTCCATTGTGCTGTTAAGAAAGAAAAAAGTTCTGACAGTCACCAGTAGAGGTCATGATACAGTAGAAGGCAGACGGGAAGCAGCTGATTGGCTCCCTTTGTTTGGCAGTGTGCTGTCCTGTTCTGTTTAATTGGAGATAGGTTGTTTGTTTGTTTGTTTACTTAATTTGGGTTGCGTGACATTTCGTGTGTGTGTGTGTCTGAGAGGTGAGCTCACATGCGTGGAATGATAATTGCAGCCTTGGGGCTGAAGTTGTTCCTGTTTCCTCATTTAGTCTCTGAGCTGGGAGGCTGGGGTCATCATCCTGTGGTCCGCACACGTCTCCATGCAGGCAAGCAACAACCAGCAATGACACTCCCCCCCTCCATTATCTGCCTGGCCATGAATATCTTTCTCTGCCAGACCTCATTTAGGTGGTCCTGGCTCAACCCCCCTCCCCCAGGTTGTAGAAACTGTGCAAACTCCAGCGCACAAATGGGTCTGGCCTGTGCCTCTTCCAGCGACCTGATTAGACTTTCGGGGATGCCTGGCTGGGCCTGCGTTCCTCATTTTCTTCCAAGCTATGGGACCCCCGCACCTTCAAAGCTGTCATGAGAAGTAGAAACACTGAAACATGTTGCAAGTGCACATTCTGGGCTTCAGTGTAGGAATTACGTAATGACTGTATTATTTTTATAATGATTTTTTGTTTTGTTTTGTTTTTTGATGTCGACGGGGTACAAATTTTGAAATGGTTTTTATGAACCTGATTTGGAAAAGAGACCCATAGTAATGTAACAATGATCATCAAATTAATGGCGGCATTAATGGTGTTAACATTTTCATAAAGCACTAACCAGGCAGCATTAAGGAAGCACAGGGTCAGGCTTGCCGTTTTCCCATTAGATCCCAACTTAACTAAAAACAAAAACGGTGTAGGCTGGTCCCTACAGAACTCGTCGTAACCGGTCCTGTTTACCTGCGGCTGGCCAACGGTTCTCCCAGGAAACTTTCCAGGAAGAATATAACCTGGAGGGTTTCACATGTAACTGCCAGATTGACTGAATCTGATTGGGAACAGTAACCCCATCACCAGGTATAATACAAGAAGTGAATTTCAAATCTGTCACTGAGAAAATGAATGACCTCTTCCAAACTGGGTGGGGGATTCCTGATATACTCATGCCCTCCTCCCCCTTCAAACCTAAGTTCACCTACTGGCATGTCAGGAAGTGTGATCCAGTAGTAGCAGAGATATAATACTCACTGGGAGTTGAGCAATGTGTCCCACCTTGTCATCAATTTGTTCCCTTCTTCCACTTTCTTCTTGTTTTAGGCTCACACTTTTGTAGTACGTAAATATTGGTGAAAGGGCCCACACCACAGATATCCTGTTTGCCATAGGATTTTGAGGCCTGACAACTGTCTCACTGTCTGCTGCCCCCTGCAGGGCTCCCTGAGCAGTGAGCGTGACTACGAGAGCTTGGTGCTGATGAGACTGAGGCAGGCGGCGGAGAGGCAGCGGTTGATTGAGCAGATGCAGAGGGAGGATGAGGAGGAGGCTGCCCAAACATAGCACTCTCACCACCACCAGCATCCCTGACGGACTCTCTCTGGCTGACTTTAGTTTCATAAAGCCAGCCTTCTGCAACTTTTTTTTAAAGAAATGATTGAAACACTTTTGGATAAATAAACTGCTTTGTGACCATGAGTCTCTGATCTTTGATGCAATGAAAGATCCTGACCACATCAGGCGAGCCGACGACGGTGTGGATGGTAAGTTTCATCAAAAGTCACCGTGCTTTGTCTCGCCGATTGAGCAGAATCTGTCAAGAGATCACAGCCGTGTCCAGTTACCGCCAGTTCCCTGGTGCCAGAGACCTCTTTGGGAAAAGCAATATGCAGAGGTACGCTTAATCCCTGGGCTGCTGCCTTTTAATTACCATCTGTCAGTGGAGCCTGGCTCGTCTCTGCGTGGGCGATGGCTGCTCTCTGTGCTCACAGCCAAGACCAGATGGGTTTGCCTTACCATCTGATTCCAGAACCTCTCTCGCCGCATGGATCTGTGGCACGTGTTCCATGTTGCCAGGTCCAGATGGCAGATTGGAGAGCACCAGTGCCAGTGGATGTGATATCCCCTAAACAGTGACCATAGGGTAGCAGGTACTTGTTGCCCTCACATACTTAACTTGGATCAGCTGTGTAATAGGTGGGTTTGGGATTGACTGACAATAACTGGTCCGTAACTTGTTCCAGAGCTGGTTAGTTGATTTATTCATTTTATTCAATGAATTTCACTGGAACAGGAAAGATGTAGTTCACATGTGTTTGACATGAAAGATCCATTTAAATCGTGTTTATTATTTCTTGAGAGTTGCCATCTTGCTGTACTTGCGTAAGGGCTCGTTCTGGGGACCAGCCAGGTGACAGGAAGATCACCCGGCTGGGAAACAGGTCACAGGTCAGTTAAGAACATCTGATATGACTGTGATGTGAAACTGCCTGGAGGATGGGCCAGGAACACTTGGTTTATGGATCAGCACTTAAGTTTCCTCTGTGATTGGGACCCAAGAACATCTCATATTGATTGTAAAGGCCACTCGTTAGCCATGGGTTGAAAGGTAAGAGGACAACATGACTTATTTGTATAATTTCTAAAATGTAAAAACATCTGTGCCATAACTACAATGCAGATGTATTGAAGGTTTTTCTATCAATATTTTGAAAATGCATTTGTTACCATAAATTTGATGTAACATTTAGCCGCCAGCTGAAATGAGGCTGGAATACAGTATCTGAAATAACATTAAAAGCTGGGGTAAACCACAAAGACAGTAGAAAAATTAAATAAACAGAAATGGGTATTTCCTAACGATAATACCATATTATCGATAATACCACCAGATATAGATTTAGAACTAAAAAGCATCAAATCCATTTCCAAGAATGACTTCCTGTGAAAAAAAGTCGATTTTAATTTGCTGGAACTGCCCGTTTGTATTCGCTCAAAATATCATGTGCAGTCAGTGAACCAAAAACTCTTCATTTTACACGGAAGACTCAGTAGGCATACGTCCATCTCAGGAGAATGAGCAGGGGACCTGGGTACTTCAGTCTTCTGTCTTTTGCTGTATTTTCAGAAATGACTTTTCTAGTGAAGGAGAAAGTAAAATGGCATTGCTGCTCACTGTAGGAGCGGTGATGGGTGAGCGTGAGCCCCTCGTGCCCTAGCAGGGGCTGGATGCCATGCTGGGAGGGGGAGGAACACCAAGAGTGAGACTGGGTGTTTCTGAGGGTGTAGGGCAGAGGTGGATAGTTCAGGTCCAGAAAGTAAAAATCCAGACCAAGGTTTTGTTTCAACCAACCAATTGAGTACCCTGTGACTCTTTATATTCAATTGGTTGGTGGAAACAAAATCTTGGTTTGGATTTTTACTTTCAGGACCTGAACTATCCACCTTTGGTGTAGAGGCACTGACAAGGCCCACTACAAAACCTAAGGTAACCTAAAGTACTCCATGGATAGAAGAGGAAAGGTTCATTAAAGGTGTTGATAGAAACTAATTTTTTAATCATGATTGTTTTTAAATGTAGAAAAATGCATTCACATTCATGGTCATTTACACTACAGGTTGCACATACAATATACACATTGGCCCTTAGTACATAATGGTTGGCCTTGCTCCTTACTTGTATAAAGGATGCATCAAGGCAATAACCCCTCAACAAACAATGTGTGTCCTATCCATCAGCTGCTGTCAGTTCACCACCTTGTCTGGATTCACTGTTTCGGAGGGTAGCTGTCTTATTGATGACAGTCATTCCCCACAACATATTTCCCTGAGGTCAGTCCTGAAAAGAACCTAAAGAGGTTATTTGGCCTAAATGATTAAATTAGTCCTTCGCTGTCAGTGGGTGATTGAAATTATTCTTTTTCTCGGGTTCGGACTAGAACATTCCATTGGCCGGGCCCTCGTGTGATGGCCACAACTCCGTTGCACAATGCCCCTCCCACGTGCCGTGTGGACCCGTCTGCTGCTCCCAGCCCATCTAACGCTCTCATCAGCTGGTTCTGTTTATGTGTTGATGGCCCGGCTTTCATATCCTTGAAAAAGCTAAACACACAGAGCCCTTTCCAAATTACAACAGAGGAAATACAATTACACCTCCCCTTCCAGAGACACATCCTGATTGCTACCCACGCCAGCGGCTTGTAGTGCGTGCCAGCAAGATGGAGCGGAAGAGCTGCCCTGAAATGAAACTCCAGCAACAAAGGGGCCTCCAGGTCACGCCCCCCCCCCCCCCCACCAACAGCCCTGGAGCAGGGCCCAGCCTGGTAGAGACCCTGGTAGCCTACTCGCTGCAAAGCCCACCTCTGCCAACCATCTCCTCTTCTCACCTACCAAATCTTCTAGCACGTGCCTTGGAGGCATAACCGTAGCTGACACCGGAGGCAGGTTGTCGGGATGAAGGCGTTTGCCAGGGGGGTCCGGCTCAGGCGATCTGGTCTCCACTCGCTCAGCTAGCGCCCCCCCCACCCCTACTGCAGCATTTACACCTGAACCTGTGAGGAACCTGTCTAAAGCAGCTGGTTCTCCCTAGGAGGCCCCACTCCTGGGTTTCCCCTTCACTGGCCTGCAGGAGGGCACATGGTGCTCTGTGTCTGCCAGATGTTTTATAATCAGACCAGGGCCTTGTTTTTAAAGTTCTGTTTTCTTGTACCGTATCAGGCCTCAGTGTGCTGGGGTGGCTGGGAGCAAGTTCACCAACACAGATACTGATCAGAGGAAAAGTAGAATAGCTTCTTTGGCTTGTGAGCTTATTAGTAGGTCCTCCTGCATCTCCTGTCCCTTGACAGCTACAGTAAACTACGTCTGGAGCTAAACGAGGGGAACACAGACAGCCATTTTGCCATCTTTATTTTCTGTACACTGCCTCTTGTTACACGTTTGGCATGTTTATGCAGATGTCTCATCTGTACGCAAATGAGCACCGTATCGACAGAAGAAACAGCGCCAGCAGGCTGCTGCTGCATGCTGGGAATGATGAGTTCAGCATTGATCTGCTGAGCTGCCTTGTTCCCCTCCCTCCCTTCAGCTCTCCCTACATCCATATACATCCATTCTGTGTATATTTAGCCGCCTTTCAGGACACTCTGTAAGTGTGACCCAGAGACTCTTTGTGTCTCACTCCCCCTCCCCCGCCGCCGCAATACTGCATTGCACACTAGGGGTGGGGGGGAAGCCCAGCAGGGGATTTGGTCCTTCCTAGAATGGATAAACAAGCCTGAGGTTACCCCTAGCCTTTCGAGGAAGTCCAAAACCACACGGTCTCGGCAGGTTGAGAAGAATATATTTCTTTATCATCCCCTAACAAAAGAAATACTTTACACTCAGAGACAGGATTAAATGTCATTCCTGCTGTCAGTGGCTTGACAGGCTATCAGGCACACAAACAGAAAACACATTTTTGGTGCATGTAAACACTTGCCTGACTAGACATAATTGTATTAAGCTTCGTATTGAATAAAAATACTGCCGCTGCAATTATTTAAAAAATAATAATCACATGAATAGAGAATACTGCCCAGTATGATTTAGATTCTACATTCTACAACATGAGACAGATGAGGATTATGATTTCCAAAAAAAAACCCCCAGACCGCCCACATCCACCCCACATTACACTATTCACATGGAAAGGCCCGTCTGGGACCCTACTATTGGGACTTGCGTCGACCCACTCGCGTGCAGACGCTGGTCCGACCCGGCTGATTATGTGTCTCTGTGCAGACACCACACCAGCGTCTGGCCCACGCCAGTCATGGTCACCAGACGGAACCCGATGTTCTCTAGCTTGTCCAGAACAACCCGAGGCGGTTCGTCCACATGGTATTCCGAGCTGCAAGACAGGCAGACGTGGGGGAGCGAATATTAGTTGGAGGGGCCCTTATAAATTCACCCCCTCCCCATGAGTATAACCTTGTAAGCTCTTGTTCATTGGTCTACACAGCGTGGCATTCCTACAATGCACTATTAGCTCTGTGTTTCATTTGGCATTCAGGTTTAAAAGTGGCCTCTTTTCCGGTATTATTTCTAATTCCATTTTCCCTTTCTTTGTTTCGATTGACATGAATTCCCCATCTTCCCCTCACTGTCTGTCTGAATGATGGGGAGGGGGGCAAACCTACTGAGGACAACACACAAGAAAGAGCTCCGCCTGCTGCTCAGCTAATGCTGCAGCGCCCCAACAGATTGCTAATAGCTGTGGCAATCAGATTTATCAAAGTATTTAACTCTGGAGTTATGTGGCGTAATGTTTCTGGTTAAACTGGGGCAGAAAGGTTTTTGGCAGTAACAGCAGATGTCTCAATGTCCCTGACCCCCCTTCTGCAAATATCAGCAGTCAAACAAACGGTGGACTCCATTTGTGGTACTTTTCAGAAAGACTGCAGTTTGGGTTCCCACATGTAGACTTGACTCTGATATGATGTGTTTAGGATATAACAGTTTCAAAATGCTCCTTTTGCTTTCAGAAAAACAGCAAGTTGAGTCCATGACAGTGTGGCTGTGTAGGTACCCTACTAAAATACACATGTGCAATATTGTGCAATATTTCCTAACAGCTTTCATCTCTCCTTCTGGTCCATATATATTTGTTTTCTTAATCTAAACATTAGCCATTTATGTGATGGATCTCCAACCCATTTACTCTTTACCATTTTCATAATATCTTCATACAACCACTGAGTTACTTCAAAAAATTAATACCTACAAGTTGTTACCCAACATTGTTGTCTTCCTGGCTCCCAGGTACTTCATTATGACTGGATCTGAGTGTTCATCTCCTACCATTGTGGGTCCAGTCTCCTGAAATCAACAGCATGAGAACAGAGTAGGTCTACAGCCTCAAATTCTCAGACTAATAGACACTGAACAACTAAGTCCAGTAAGCTATATAAGCTAAAACTAAAGTGGCTACAATGTTGCTGACAGAGCTGCTTTAAATAGTTTATATCAGTCTCATAAGTCTTGAGGCATAATTTTTTCCAGATAAATTTGGTGACCCTAATCCCATTAGGTGGCTGCAGCATAACACAATATTAGGATTAAAGAAAAGGCAAGCACTCCAAGGCTCTAAGATACAGGTGCAGAAACAGACCTTGATCTTTGCTGAAGCACATGGTTGTGTAATATCTATTTTTACATCTCTGAGACATGAGGCTTTTGACTCTGTTCCTGGGGTACCACATCTTGGCCCTGGTGCTGACATATGGATTCAGATTTTCAATGCACAGTACCCTGAATACATGTAAAAAATCACCAGCAGAGGTAATGCTTGGCACCATTGTATGGTTACCTAAGGCTGACTATACTGATAAAAATTTTGGAGCACAAAACCTTTATCAACCAGGTTTCCTTCAGCCTGCAGGTTGCAGCACCTGTTGAATTCTGTTGTATCCTGATCTCGTGGCGATGAAAATACACGCAGATTCAAACAATCACCTAATTGCGCGAGAATGAGCCATACTGTGAACCATATTGGTCTCCTTGGGTTTTTCTAAATGAATTGACTTCATGGGACGCCTTTGTAGCACTGCCACTCATTATACAGGCCAACAGCATAATTACGGTTTAAAGACTCTAATCGTTATGTTCACTCCTTTAAACAATCCCTACATTTACTGGATTGCTTTTTATATCATCTTATTAATGTTTTTTTTGGGGGGGTGCGGTGATTGATTTCCTAGTTTGTAAGCTCTGAAATAACCGTTTCAGATGATTAATTTTGCAAATAATTTAGTTTACTATTAACTGCAATCATTTGGAGTCTATTCGTTTGCCCAGTTGATTTTTTAACCACGTGTTAAAATCGTATTAGGAGGAGTGACGTTATAATTTTCTGAGCCGCCAGTGGCTTTGTAATTCCAGTGCGCATTGTGTTTTTGTCGCGAAGAACTGAACAACTATGCAAAACACGCATTGCATTGTTTAAATAATTAAAGATTATTTTTCCAAGCAATACTTGTGGCTGCTGAAAAGCCTGTTAATTACCGTTTGTTGACATCATATTTATTTGCTATTCGAAGCATTCTCCAGCAGACCATTAACGGACAGTACCAGAATACTTATAACCAGTTATTATATAAAAATCGGAGTCTTGTCTGCTATCGATGTTAACAAAAAACACGCGTCCATTAAAAAAACAAATAATTGTCGCGCATAAACGCTGCACAAAATCCTTTAACCCTCTCGACTATTAAGGGCGAGTGCGCCAGCCTGGTATCGCAGTCCTGACAAGAAGACAAGATACGAACCAGACGGATCTGAGTGCTGATGAGAATATAAGGCATCCTGGACTTGTAGGCGTGCGAAGTGCGGTCCCCTGGGATGGTCTTTGGCTTGGGTCCGTGGAAGCTACTTAAGGAACAATCAGCTTTCCAGTCTCCTGAGCTCACGATGACAGTTTAACACGGAATGCGGAAACACCCATCGCAGCGAGCCAATCAGATCGCTCCGAGTACTTTGTGATTAACACAATAAACGGTTGAAGAAGCGTGTTTACTATGGGTCTTTTGAGAAGCTTAATTCTTCATTTGCCAAATAAAAATACACCTTGAGGTTCAAACGCGAATAATCAGTCTCGTCTTATATATGTCCCTAATTATTGTTTTCAAAATACATGGAATAGAATAGAATAGAATAGAATAGAATGCTTTTACTGTCATTGTACATTTCCAATCCAATCCAATTTGTAACAGTTATGCAACTGTGCCAGGTGGCCAAAACAAATGTGAAAAAATGTTTGTATTTCATTACAAAAATATCGGAGAAATTTTCAAAACGATGCAATTCGATCCAGACTTCCCTAACCGATTCGTTTTGAGATTGCCATCCTTCATGGTTTTCCTGGATTCGCCTTGGACTTCCCATATAATTCTGTGGCTTGGATAAAGTATGGAAACCCACTGTGGTTTAAGTCGGAACATGGATATAGTGTGTATGTGTGTGTGCGCGCACATTCACCAATACAAACTTTGGCGATATTCAGCTAAATGTTTCTAAATGTTAATAAAGAAAATCTTGACAATTTTCACAAGACAATGGAGTCGATTGACCCCAACTCACTTCTATAAATAGAAAAAATTCTCATACCATATTTTTCATTATTGCTTTGAAACAACCAGCTTACGTCATAAAATGTAAAATCATCATCTTTCGTTACCCGGACTTAAGAGACGTAGAAGATGACATTAACTGAAGGCTTTGATGTTTTTTCTTAAGATGCATGCGCATTCAGTTTTTCTTGATAATTTTACACTAATGATTTCTTTTTTTGCTTAGGTTTTAATATCAGTATTAAAATCACAGAAGCGGTGTTTTGAACTACACAGATGTACAGTTCAATTTCTGTCGTACTGGAATTTTAATTTCCGTTTCTGAGGCAATGATACAATCTTTAATTTGAAGGTCTGTCATTGTGGGGGTACCAGGGGAAAAATAAAACAATTTCCAGACGGCAGAAAATAAAAAATAACCATAACAAATACAATCAATCACTGTTAGGCGTACTATTGTCCCTCATTTTAATTTATTAAAAAAATTACCAATTGAATAAATGCGATCTTATTAAATGCGGGATGTTGAATAATAAAACCTCCGTGTAAGATGGGGCACGTTCTAGACTGTGTACGTGTTTCCTATCGGGTTCATTATGCCGTGACACGGCTGCTCAGCGCCGGTGTTACCGTAGTGATTTCCCCCTTCACCTAGCGAAAGCGAAAACAAGCTGAACTTGCGCATGTCGTTGTTCTTAATATGACGCTAATGTAATACATAGACAAGAACATTTAAATATTTAATCTTATCATAATTCGAAACAGATGTGGACACCGTCCCATTACAGACAGACGGACGCTAGATATTATGAAGGACGAACATAAAAACTTTAACCGACAGTCACAGTAGGTAGATGCACACATTTGAAAATGAACTGTCGCAACTAGAAAGATAATAGTCAATAAATTGTAAGGCTCATGTACATTTTAGCGCACCAAAGCTACATTGTTAAATAGCTACGGGAATATACGTCCAGGTTTGCCACGCGAATTACGTAATTTACTATGGACAAGCTCGGAAGAGGTACTTGGGTTAGTGTGGGCGTGGGAGCCGCGGCGGGGACGGTACTGGCCATATTTATGATATTCAAAGAAAGGAAAAGGAGAAGAGAAGAAAAGAAAAAAATACCTCAGATGGAGCAGTCAGCTCAGCGCGCGGTGGGCGGCGTCGCCATTGTGAGCGCGGGAGCGCGTGAGGGGTCAGGTAAGGGATGGGCTGGATAAACGCACGAAAAGGGCATCGCCAGAATATTCAACTTAATATTTTTATTTTGTCGAGGAGCATTTTTCCTTAACAGCTTTGAAATAACATCCGTTTTGTTAATCGAAAGACTGATTTTCGTCTCTAAAATGTGTATAGTTTCATTGGAGTCTCTTCTTAAGTAAAAGCTAAAAGTAACGGGACGGTCGTTGTACTGTAATTTCTGGGATGGGAGGGAAGCCGCCCCCTGCTGGTGAACATGAACAATGGTCTTGCACCTGTATTTCCTGTTCATTATAAAGGCCTTCAACGTGTCTACGTTTCAATAAACCTCAGCTGAACTACTAGACAGTTCATTGTGTATCTGACAAATGGTTGCTGAATTAATTGTCACCCATGGTCTCTCTCCCGTGGGATCCTGGTACCTGTCTCTGTGTCAGTCTCTGACAGTGTTGCTGGGGGAGCGGCCCTGGTGCTGCCCAATCAACAGGGGGAGCTGAAACATTGGCTGGATGAGGTGCTCCGCTGTGTGGCTGACCTGCAGGGAGAGGTGGCCGAACTGAGGGGCAGCCTCCAGGGCATTGCAGTGCAGATTGTCCAGGATGTCAAGTGAGTATGCTCTCCCCACTTAGATGTGGGTAGCTTTACTCTAGAGCAGGGCTATTCAAATCACAGTCTTCAAGGCCCAAGCACTGCTGATTTTCCAGTCTTCTTTTACTTGCGAATCAGGCGTGAAGCCTCCATCCAATTAGAATCAGTAATTATTAAACTAACTAGCTGGAAGAACTGAAAACAAGATCTGGATTTGGAATCGATGTCCACATTTGAAGAGTCGCGCTCTAAGGCCAAGGCCAGGGTGTAGAGTCTTAATTACTTAATCTGAGAACACGCTTATCTGTCAAATACCATTGGTATGTTGAGAGAAGCCAGTCCTTGCTGTTTAACGGACTTAGCATTTCTGCCAAAATGCTGATTGCGTAAATGAAACTGCTGTTTGTATCTGTGTTGTGGTGTGGCGTTTCTCTGCTGCCCGTCATAGCTAAACACCAGTGCGTTTACCCAAAGTTCTACTGCTGTGTGTCCCCCAGGGCCGGCCTGGAGGAGAGCCAGAAAGCTGCTCGCCGCCGTAGGCACCTCCTTCCACGGGAGCGCACTGACTCCCTGAGCTCCAGCTCAATCTACTTCACTGCTAGTGGGGTCAGCATGTACGATGGTGAGAGTGAAGGCGGGTATGTACCAGGCCCCACATGGTGCCTCATGCAGATTTCGCAAGTCCGAAGCTACGGCTTATTTTTGTATAGTAGAACAGCATGGGTGGTGGCTCATTGGGTAGGACTGCTGTATCTGCATTTGTGTCGCTGTTGCCTTTGTGCAAGTCATATGAATTTCATCAGAAATAAGCAATTCATGTATAGAATGAAAAGCTTAACCTAAAGGATCCATAGTTTTATCCCCAAATGCAAAATAATTTCCAAAATCAACTTTCACTGACACTAGGCCAACGGTGCCATATTTGAGGAAAAAGAGCTATTAAAGACAAATGAGGTTAGAGGTTAGATGTGGCTATTTAAGGGGAGGGTGGTTCACTTCATGTGGTTTTATTTTAGTTTTATCTCTAAAGAGCAGAAGACATCTTCTACGGGAAGGAAAACAGGATGCTAGTGGGACTAAGAGTTAGAATCAGTGCACATATGTGCTAAGAGAACACAGTTTTAGAATGCATTCCTTGAGCTCTGGTAACTTCCTGTTGGAGCCTTTGTGACTTCCTGTTCCGGGTCCTCTGACACATGTCGCCGATAGCCAGCGTTACTTCCAATGTCAGCTTGTCCTAGATGAGACCATTTCCCATGAGATGGAAAGAGGAAATAAAGGAGTGCTTCAAAGGTCTTCCTCACACTTATCATCAAGAAAAGCAACCATCCGAAGGTGTAGTGGTTGCTAGTTTGAGCCATTAAAAGCTTCCCTTCTTCCTGCCTCATTTTGGAAAATGCAGAGGGGCACCAAACAATAATGGGAAATAGGATGATTGTCCTTGGAAGGGTTTGAGTCAGATCTTGCTGTGTAATGTCTCTCCAGGGAGCAATGTGCAAGTTATTTCTGTGAAGTACAGACTCATAAGGAGAGCCAGAAAAAAACCACAAAAGCTCTGCGTTATATGCAACCTCTTATTTCTTTATTTATTTGCTTCCCAGACACTTTGATCCAAAGTTTCTTGTATAAGCGAGCTATTCTAAAATTTATAGATGGAAAACTGGGGCAATTATAAGTATAAAACTATGAACTTTTACCGACGACAGAAAAGAGAGACAAAGGGAAAGCAATGACTTTTAGCTTCATAAGTGGGCTTTATACTTTGTGGTAACTGCATGCATGATGTGTCTGATGGGTACCATACTTAGCACCAGCCGATGGCCGGTCTTACGCCATCCTAATTGCAGGTACACTACTGCCAACCCGGAATCTGATTACAATGCGGACACAGACAAGGAGATGGAAAGGGAGAGTGAAGACGAGGAAGAGCAGAGCTGTGCGACAGTGCGAACGTTGAGAAAGGACTCCTGCGGGGAGGAAGAGGAGTTGGGGCTCACGCTGCCGCTGGACCCTGAATTGCCTGGTGAGGAGCTGGCACAGCTTCTCTTCCAGAGTGATGCCCTGCACGCTGGAAATGCTCAGGAGAAGGCCGAGGGCTACCAGCTGTTGCGGGCAGGCAAACCCCAGGTAAGGCGAAGACATGGCCTTTGCACATTCCTGGGAGACTGTAGGAGGACGGTCTACAACCGCAGGCAGAATCTCAACAAAGAAGCATTTATTACCAATTTATTACCATAAAATATAGTGGTGCAGTGGAGAGCTTTTCCAGGTTTACAAAGAAATTACTGATGAATTTGTGCTGTAAACCTTAGAACAAGTCAGAGAAAACTTCTGCAAAACATTAATATTAACAATTTGTTCTTAATGCTTTTGTAAACATGAGCTTTCATAGCACCTTAAGTAAATGCATATTACATAACTGGTCTGTTTTTTTCCACTTGATGGCGGGGGTGTCCTCCATCTCAGACACTGGTATGCCCTAGCTGAGGCTGTAAGAAGAAGCCTGCGATATGTAGCTCCTCTCTAATCATGATGTCATGGGTCAGATCCTTTTATTTAGTTACTCCTCTACCTGTTTGAGAGCTTTCCTGCTTTTTTCTTGGGTGCAGCATGTAGTGTTTGTGCACAAGAAGCCTTCTCTCCTTGTTTAATTTCAAGATGTTTCATGCCCTTTTGGTTGAGTATAATTTTACTTTCTGTCAAAGTTTGCTCATTCTGTCTCCTTACTTCAGACTGTGCTTTTTTAACACACTGGACCATTGGCAGAGTGAAGATACTGGCTGTTTGAACTATAACAATGTCTATTATGATGCTTTTTAAAAAAATTTGGTGTTATTTTTGTCCTCTGATTAAGGAGGATAGCATAAATAATCTAATAATCAAATCGAAGGAGTGCTGTGATATCCTAAGATGGTGAGGACTGGGAGGCAGGCAAGGTGTTAGAACTGACAGTACCCTTGCAGATGGCCACAGGTTTCCCATCTCAAGTCAGGGCATGTTAATTAAATGGCAGCAAAGGCACCAGGACTTAGGCTATGGGGAGCATTTTTTAAAGTTCCTCTGCAGGGCTTCAAAGGTAGTGATATTTTACACACCTAAAGACAGGAAGTGCCATGATCGTGCTTCAAACTGGACCATTGTTCTCTGGGTTATTCTGATATTTTCTGGGTAGAAATATTTCTGGAGCCCATATTGTTACATAACAAGTTTCTCCAAACCACAAAAGCACCATGTGCATTGAGCAGGCACCTGG
Organism: Mormyrus iriodes; assembly: GCA_011763525.2. Classification (NCBI taxonomy): domain Eukaryota; kingdom Metazoa; phylum Chordata; class Actinopteri; order Osteoglossiformes; family Mormyridae; genus Mormyrus; species Mormyrus iriodes. The sequence goes on from JAAGVU020000025.1 coordinate 16,456,745, forward strand.
TTCCCCTTTAAATCTTTGGAGATGTTCTTATGTTGGCTGGGTTCACTTCAGATGAGTCCATCGCTGCTATAGATTTTAGCAGCAGTTGTTTTTTCATTTTCCTTTTCAGTTTGGAGAGAATGCAGAGTTCTTGTGGCGGCTGGCCCGTGCTTACAGTGACATGTATGAGACCACAGACAATGTGGAGGAGAAGAAGGCCTACATGGAACAAGGTAACGTACCTCCTTTCCTGCTTTCTCAGACTTCTTGGGTCTGTGGGACTCAAGTTCATCTGCTGTTTTTGTAAACACGAAGGCCTTTCAGGGTTGTTCACACAAGGCACATCACATGTTTTTATTTTCCTTGAGTGCAATATGTGGATACTGATACAGACTTGAAAGACTTGGGGGGAAAAAAAGCCTAGGAATCACCTTCAACTTCAGCCAAAAAAGGCTGTTTGTCATGTAGGGTCAACGTAGGCGTAAGATCTTTAATCCTTAAGTTTAAAATAGTCATGGACCAAACGGGGGCCACCTGGACCATCTTTCCCAGTACGGGTGCACACAATAACCTTGGGTTGTGAGATTTCTGTTTCCCAGACAACAGTGCTTCCGCAGACTAATGGCTGGGGACACGTGCGTGACTGTGTTCGATTTATGTACTGAGAACACCAGTAGGTAACTCAGGAATTACAAACAGGCCATCCTGCTGGGAAAAGATTAGCTTAACTCCATGAATCTGGGTGCTGGACCGATTAATTATTTGGCTTAGCAAAGGGTTCTGCATAGGGGAAGAAGAATGAAATGGACAACGAGCCAAGTGGGGAAAGTTTTGATGCATAAGGGCAGATAAAGACCCAGAATTCCTCCGCCTGCCAGAGCCGTAATAGTTCAGGCGAATGATTAGAACTGTTATATGTTGTCATCTTTCTAGAATCCTCTGGATGCTCATAGGTGACGTGGTTTCAGTCATGGCTTGAGCTGGGATTAAGCGGTTTATTTTTAAAATAATAAGCTGTCGGACAATGGATACAAAGAAATGCTTGAATTCTTACATGTTTCCGACCTTCCACCAACAAGCACTGAGGTAAACAGGAACAGAATCATTCTTATATATGCCTGGGAACTGCCTTCTCGCGTATTCGAAGATGCACCTGTATGTGCATTTTTGTTACTTTGCCATTCATAATGGTTTGGGTTAGGATTTTCATTCAGACACATTGACGGGAACATATGGTGCTGACTTTGGACCTGCAATGCAGGTTGTGGTGACAGCAGAAATTTCAAGACCTTTTTCTATAATTAGGACTGTATCAGTTTATTCATTTGCATGATTAGTAGTGATCCGGATGTGGTTAATGTCCATGCTTTTGGGTCTACACTTGTGCTCTTCATAACGAAGCTAACAGCAGCTTACTACCAGGTTTGCAACCAGAGTTGCAGAGGTGTCTTTTTAGGGCCCATTCGGGGTGAGGCCCAGCTATCGCGTTGGACCAAAGGCTCGTCTGCATCCACTTTGACTAATCACCAACAGTCTGCTGAAGCTGGTGGTTGCTTTGGATGCGGAGGAAACCAGAAACCCTGTTCCGGAGCCTTCGGGGCCAGAACTTCCAGTTCAGCTGGGCTCCGGTTGTCACCCCGACAAGTTCCCTAATTTGAATTTACCCAGAAAAAAAATGACTTTTCAAAGCACTGGCATTAATGAAAAGAGCTGTGTCATTAAACATGGCAGGCCTTTCGTGATGGTTTGAAAGGGGAAGATACAAACAAAGGGAAGTGAAGTAATTATTTACAAATAAACATTTCCTTTTTATTTATAGTCTTTTAGATACTTAAATGTTTTATTCAAATTGTTCATTAGCTACAGCAGGCTGATTTTAGGTCTGAAAGGCTTGAGAAAACAGCTGTTTTTAGGAAGAGCCGTTTGCATTTTCAAGGCTTGTTTCTTTGGAATGATGTGTCCCTTCAGTAGGAGTACTTTTGTTGTCAGACAACCTGCCCTATAGGCTCTTGAGGGTAAAGGCTTGATGCGTGGCCCTGTCATTGCTCTGAGCATTCCCTCCACTCTGTCAAGCCATCAACGCTTGTACATTCATTTTCTGCTTTAGAGAGCCCCAAAAGCAAGTTATTTTCCGCTTAGGTTCCTCCTTATGGGAGATCACAAATGGTCGGGGGTCTATGAGTTGGGAAGCTGGGTGTAGTATTGACAAAACCTCAAACTGAACATATGACTTGCCTCTGCAGGTTTCAGTTTGGTACTCATAGCACTTTCTCTCCCCCTCTCTTCTTTCTTTCTCTCTTCCACAGGACGCGACGAGGCCGAAGCAGCTCTGCAGAGAGATGGCCTCAGCGCAGAGGGCCACAAATGGTGAGTTGGCAGCTTCCCATAATGCCTTGGGTTTAACAACATGATGTTTATTATGCTGTAGCATGAGGTTGTTGTTTATGAACATGCCTGTGAAGCTAATCTGTTCAGTGTATCATTGCTGGACAGGAAACAGGCGCTTGGGGAGAAAAGGAAAAGAGAACTGGGCAGCTTGAGCTTGTTAAATAAATGGCAAGAGCAACACGGCAAAATCGTGGGTCATGTGTCGTATTATTACCATGAATGCTAGGATGTGTAAAACCAGCAAAATGCACAGGTATACAAACGAACCTCTGGTGGTCAGACCTCAGAAAGAGCTTAAAGATTTACCACCTGCTTACTTGGGGATGCCATCTCACTTGCATCATTGTCATAAGGACATCGTGGTGGCAGGGGGTCCATTTCAGGGGTCCTTCCTGAAGTGGTCTTAGTTTCAAAATTTAGCACCCTGTTGGTTTGAGTTGGACCCATTAAACCAACTCACACCTCTCCCTTTGGTGAAACACGTCCATTCCTCCTTGGTGAGAAGCACAGGGAGATGGTGTCAGGCATGGAAAAGAGCTGGGCAGCTTTTTAAAGGCTGATCGCCCTTGTTGCATCTCAAAGCAAGTGCCACTTAGGAAGCAAACAAGGGTGGGGGTAGCGTAAGGAGGAAACTCGGCTACGTGATGATGATGTCATTGGACTACTGTGTTTAATGAGATTCATATGTTCCCTGGGTTTCCTCTGGTTCTCAAAATGAAAAACACTTGTAGTTCCATTGTCTGAATGGTGAAGTGTAATGACTTGACAGAAAGACTCTTCTACTGGCCTGCAGCTTCCCTGCTCTGTGGAGTCTGCCTCAGTGTTCCCACTGGGACTGCTGTCCTGGCATTTAGGCAAGGAGCAGTGTTTAGGCAGAATATTAGTGTATTATTTTACTCTGGGATTTGTAGTTTTGTCTATCCCCATCACTTTTTAACAGTGACTGTGTGAGAACCTCCTGTTATTCTACACTATTCCTCGGGTAGGTCTGTTTCCCTAACAAGGGAAAATTAAACGATAGTTTTTAACAATACTTCTCCTGGAGCAAATCTACCAATCACCTGACAGCTGTGCTGTGAGCAGGATTCTGTATGGAAACAAATGTGACCTTTGTAGGATTAGATTGCATGGGATTCTGCTATCTTCTGGCAGTCCAGCCAAATCCCCAGGTTCCCACCCTCATGCAGCTGAACATTGTCTCCTGTAGATTTGGCCCAAGTTTTCTGGCTCTGTCTTTGTGAACTTTTGCTCCAGGCAGTGAGGACAGGAGTGCAGTCCTCAGATAAAGATGTGCCTGAGAAGTCACCGTTGGCATTCTGCATGCAGCTGCAGACTCAGTGCAGCTGATGCTAACTCATTTGGCATGACCAGGGCTGACCAGACTGAAAGTAGAGCCAGATTGTGTAGCCCCAGTTTAGATGAATCTCCACGATCGGGTTTTATGCATCTCCGGGCTCTTGAACCCTACTTGCGGGATCAAGTGCTTTTCAAAGAGATGTTTTCAAATGAAAACACAAACAAATGCCACCATAACATTTGACAGTGGTGCTTCTTTCCTGACCTAGCAGAGTCTCTCAAAAGTAAGATCCACCATAGTGAAAAATAATACTTTAAAGTGGGCAGTCAGATGGCTTTTATTTTCATTGTGTGCCAGTCTAAATATTTGTCACTTGTCCATTGCTCTGTTTCTTGTGGATGTCTGAACCTGTTTTAGGCACGTGCTGGGCCTGACATTCAGAAAGAGTTTGTTTAAAATTCCTCCAGATCCTTCACTCTGTGTGGTAGTAGAGTCTTGGCCAGATTCACACCGGACCGGACTGTCAGTGATTTATGACTGTTGTTGTGACAAAGTTTTTTTTTTTTTGGGGTTGGGGGGTATACCACCTCTGTATATCAGTGTTCCACCCTCCCAAAAAGAAATAAATCCTTCTAGGGTGCTCTATTTGCAGAATGGTGCTGAGAGTAATATGGTCTCACAGCACATTGTCTGAATGTTAGGCTGTAATAATCACAAGCTGGCAATGTATATGTGTGTTGCTTTCAGAGGATATGATGCATTCATGAATTACATAATGGTTGATATTTCTTAAATATTACTCAGCTTGCCAATGAGTTGGAATTATTTGCTTTTCTAAGGTGCACTTACAGCACATTTGTTACTGTTACTTATTTTAGATGGTAATAGCGCCCTGTATTCATATGGGGGATTTTGTCCACCAAAGTGCTGCTTTGATGCCAGAGGGTCCTTTGATGTACTGTTGTAGGGAAAAACAACAGTTTGCACACTCATGAGATTATTGGGATTTCTGCATGAATTGCCACCTAAATGTGAATCAGATCTTCATCTAATTTATAACAATAGATTAATTTAACAAACACAACATTTTTCATTTTGCTTTCATTGTTTTTATTGAATGAATGGTTATAAAACATGGTTTATAGAACAAGTACAATCTCTGGGATAATGACCTCTTGAAAAGAGGGTAATTGGAGTCAGGTGTTCCAATCAGTTCAGAAGTGGGTTTGAATTGCTTGTTATAAAACACACACACACACAACTTTGATTACCTGTCCTTCACAAAAGAATTCTGTTACAGTACAATGTGGCTTTATCATTTGAGATTTCAGGGGACCTATATGAAACTCATAAAATATTGTAAAATTATTTCTAAAAATGTTGGTTTCCATTGGTCCACAGTTAGGCTGACTTTTTACAAATGGAATAAATTCAGCACCATTGATGCTCTCCCTAGGAGTGGACCTCCTGCAAAGATCAGAACATGGGCTTGCAGTTGAATCCTCAAACAAGTGACAAAGATCCCTTGGGTGACAGATAAGGATCGGTTGGCACTTTATTCTGTTTACGTATGTTCATGTGTTCATGATCGGTACAACAGAGGAAACCACTACTTTAATAAGAACATTGTTACCTGTCTCTGATTTGCTGAAGACCAACTTGAGGTTCTATGACACTAGTAGCTGTTTTTTAAAATGATGGGACCAAAGTTGAACTTTTTGGTAAATGTTCACCGCATTATGTTTGGAGAAGACATGTATAGAGAAAATAAGACCGTAAAGCATGCTAGAGAGAGTGTAATGGTGTGCGGCTGTTAAGCTGCCTTCAGGCCTGGACGGCTTGCAGTTATTGGGAGACCAATGAACTCCAAGCTGCACCAGAAAATTCTGCAACATAATGTCTGGGTGTCAGTATGTGACTTTAAAGTTCAAAAGAAGCTGGGGCATGTACCATGACAATGATCCAAAACACAGGAGTAAATAAGCAACAGAATGACTTTTAACAAAGAATTTTTGTACTTTAGAATGGCTAAGTCAGATTTCTGACCTCAGATCCACTGAAATGCTAAGATATGATCATAAGCAGGCTTTTCAAGGAGCATACTCCAAAGATATATGAAACAGTTTTGTAGAGAGGAATGGGCCAAAATACCTCATAAGCTTTGCAGCTACAGAATATATTTGGTTGATATTATTTCCAGTTAAGGAGGTTCCACTACTTAGTAAATATACTTTTTCCATCAGTGATATTGATTAAAACATTTGTTTAAATATTATGACTTAGATGAAGATTAGATCACATTTTAGGAGCCATTCATGCAGCAGCCGTGATTCCAAAGGGGGGGGGAATGTAGTGTCATTTTAAAATGGGGTGCGTGTGTAGGATTTGCTTTGTTTACCTTTCTCTTTGAAATCGAGGGATTAACACAAAACTTTCCAAATTGTACTTGAGCAGAATAAACATATATTCATCCTGTTTAGAGAGTTGGCCTGCGAGAGTGTGCTAGAAGTTCCCAAACCCATCACTGAGATATTAACATTCTGCTCTGATCTGCTACGATTGTGGCCATTGTCATGTGACCAGCTCTTTACCCCTTTCGCATGGCCCCTATTGAATAGAATAGAATTGAACAGAAAGAGACCCCAGTTTCCTGCCCAAGCCCATGGAAAGAATGCTGAAATGGTTTTCTGACAGGGAGGATGAGTTTGGTTAGGACTGGGCTTTGGGGGAAGACAGTGGCCTAAGGGCTACATTGGGAATGTTCCTAGAAGCTTAGGGTCAGGGCTGGCCAGCAAGGTTGTTTACTCTTTTGTGCTCACAGTGCCCCCTCCACCCTTCATCAAGTCAAGGCTGAAAGGCTGCTTCTTATTTAGAGTAATGAGACTCCAAATCGCTCCCTTGCCCCTTTTTGTTGGTCCACACGTTAATGCACCATTTCCTTTGGTGTGCAGTGAGAAAATGGCTCCCAGAGCTGTCAGTGCGGGGTTGTGAAGTCACCTTCAGGGATTGAGTAACTCTAGCAACACAAACTACTTCTTCTCAATTAAACTGAGTCTTCTCTGCCCCACCAGTTACTTCTTCTTTGAGGTGAAGATAGCCCCAGTGTATGGGCTGGTCATTCATTCTGCTTGGTGATTTTTGTCCATTTATCCAGTGGCCTTTGAGGGGTATAATGGTGCACTTGATATCCCTCATTCACTGTGCCATGTCTCCCTGAGTCATGCATAGGCTGTCTTACTTGCGACCAAGAAGCAAAGATCATCTAGATGCTATTCATTATGCTTGTAAGAATTATGTGCCCAATATTTCTTTGTGTACTTCTTTTTATACCCACACTCAGATAAGAAATTCCACATCCAGTTATACTGGGTCTAACAACACTGCCCCCCACCTTATGCTACCCCCTTCCTTTAGCAAGGCACTAGCCTGCTTTTAGTCACGTACTGCTCTCCCTCCAGCCTCTAGACCTCCACGCTCAAGCTGTTTGGCTTGGCAGCAGTCTTAGCTGCATAGCACATGGGAGGTCATCCTGACCAGGGAGGGATTGGGGGGGTTAAGGAGCCAGCCAGATGCTTGTAACACAGGTGCCTTGACATAAGCGTGGAACCAGAGTCAATCCTGGGTCTTGCAGGGAAACCATCCATTTGATAATATTACCCCATCATTTTGCATGTTCTCGTGATGTTCAAATTCTATTACAAAGCTCTTCTCCATAGCCAGTGTAAATATCCTTCTTTCCGGAGCCTTCCCCAGGCATAGCTGCTGGTGGGCCTGCCTTTAGATGTTTCTCTTGGCAACCTGCCTTGAAGTTTGGAGTGTCTGCTGCCAGCTAGCTGCTGATGCTGCTGTTGTTGTTTTCTTGCGTTCTGCAGATATCCACCCACCAATAACCTAATGTAGGAATGGGCTTTTCTCATTTTCTTTCGAAATTTTTTCAAGGCCAAGGGATCCTTTGTCATCTTCAGCCATCTAGACCAGGTCAATGCAACACCTTGAGCACGCTTGTGAAGTTTGAACAGCATATTCCCAGAATGCTGGCCTACATGCATGTGCATTTTTGTTACTTTGCCATTCATAATGGTTTGGGTTAGGATTTTCATTCAGACACATTATTGGGAACATATGGTGCTGACTTTGGACCTGCAATGCAGGTTGTGGTGACAGCAGAATTTTCAAGACCTTTTTCTGCAATTTGGACTGTATCAGTTCATTCATTTGCATGAGCTAAGCAGGTCGCCATTCAATATCCAGCTTGATGTTTAACCCACCATTTCTGACTCTGTGTTGCATGCAGTGTCCAGCAGATTCAGGCCTAGAGATGCGCTAAGCCAGGCGTCTCACTAGCTCTGTCATATTTTACGAGCATGGGGAGCTGTCATGGATCCAGCTCAGTGCTCCATGCATTGATAGATTTTTCACGTCCACACATTAGCCAACAGTGAGCCTGCATAGTAAATGAACTGTTTTTGTTCTTGGAAGCACATACAGCCAAATAGCTGTGCTGACTTTGTGCTGCAGTGTCACTCCTGTTTGCTTAAACCTCAGACTAAGGAACCATCCAGAATACTGGGCTTCTTCCGTCACTGATTCCGATTTGTTTGCAAAATTGCCTTCAGTGTAAGTGTAAGTGCTGCTCACATTGGTTTAGAGCATCTTTAATAATGGCTTAATGTAACTGGGTTACACACTGGTTTGACCATGTATATCCATTATGTGGTGGCGGAGGTTATTGGATTGCAAAAAAAAACCTCAGACTGGTTAACACTCAGAATGGTGTGGTTGCCAGTTCCACATTCTCCATTTTGTCTTTTAAAAATAAATCCTGGACATGTGATCTCTTTTTTTAATTCATGAGAATCTGTCTTCAGTAGATTCTTTACAGTGAAGCAGATGGAAAAAAACTCATCAAATGGCTCACTTTCCCTCAAAGTGTAACATGTACTTTACAGAAGCTACCCAGAGCTGCAGAAAAAGCATGACCTCTATAGGTATAATCCTGAAGTTCTGAAAAATGTTCATATTCGCACTCTATTTTTTGCTGTTTACATCTCAGACGGCATGTCCAAACCACTCCTGCGTTACCTTCTGATTTTCCTTTGGTGCTGGACTTCTCTTGATCTTACAGCAGCTGGTTTCATTCTTCTTCATCTTGCCCTGTGTGTGTCACAGTGTGCCAGTGGTCATGTGACATGGTTCAAAGAGTCAAGCAAACCTGGAAGGCTCTGTGGTGTTGGTGGCTACTTTGCTCTGTTCTCATGCCAGCATTTCTATGGCATCATCCCATTTTCCCCACCAAGTACACACTTACACACACCATACTTGGCAGACACGTTCACACGTTTAGCGCAAGTATCCAAGGGTGTCTCGTCCCTCAAATAAGCCAAATACAGTCCGCTTAATATGCACTTTATCCACATTTTGGCAAATACTACATGGACGCGATCTTCGGCTAAGTGTATAGACCTCAATGCACTGCATCAGTGATGACTAATGTTTACCCTAAACATTTGGAGGTCTGTCAGTGTATCAGAGCGCACCATGCCTTCTAAGAAGTTTCAGTTTAAGTATGCAAAGTTGTATAATGGGGGCGATCTGGTGGTGCTGTGGTTAGCAATATTGCCTCACACCTCTGGGACCAGGGTTCGAGTCTCTGTCATGACTCCATGTGTGTGGAGTTTGCATGCTCTCCCCATGTCGTTGTGGGTTTTCCTCTGGGTACTCTGGTTTCTCCCTGCAACCAAAAAACATGCCGAGATTAATTGGAGTTACCAAATTGCTCATAGGTGTGCATGTGTAAGTGAATAATGTGTGAGTGTACCCTGTGGTGGGTTGTTCCCGGCCTTGCGCCATAACCTCCTGGATAGGCTCTGGAACCCCCATGACCCTGAATAGGATAAAGGGTTACAGAATATGAATATGTGGCAAGTCAGATGGATGGAAAGTTGAATAACAGATGTTTACATAGCCTAGGCTACAGTGAAGAACAGCCCCAAACACAACCAACATAGTTGTAGCGTGTTTCTTGTTCATCTCTTCAGATATCAAGTGTGTCCCATTGTTATCAAGAAATGCCCCAGGCACTTGAGCTCTTTGTATATACTTGCACACTTCGCATCTTACGTCAACAAATGTTACCAAAATGTTGTATCTCAATGTGCTTGCACATATGTGGGGTAAATGGGACCAAGCCTCTGTCTAACTTTTGGGATCTTGCTGCCTTCTTCTGAAAATGACTGGATGTGTCAGTAACTCCTCTGGGGGGCATTGGTAGCACATCAGTTTAGGATGCTGTGATAAGAAGGTCACAAGTTCAAATCCCAGGGTTGCAGCGATCACCATTGGGCCTTTGAGTAAGGCCGTTAACCCAAAGTTACTCCAGGAATTGTCTGATCATGCTTTCTCAAAATGTACATCACTCTGGATAAATGTATCTTTGAGGAATATACTAGGCGTGTGAGGCTTCTTTTCCCACAGTAGGAAGTTATTTTTGCCCTCTGTACATTTTTTGCTTTGGACCGCTGCTTGACGTCAGCTGGCTGCAGGGACTGGACTTTCTCCAGGTCTAGAGCACTGAGCGGCACTTAGTGAAAGTGTGTTTCGTTCTCTTGAGAGTAATGGTGACCGCATCGGAAGAAGCTGAGAAAACGAAAGGTTCCAGTCTTTCTTCTGTTTATAATTTCAGTCCCTTGTTTCCATCCCCATAAAGCTTTGCCTCTTTGAACCTCAGAGGAGCAGCGGTCAGCTTGCGCTGTATTGCCATATGGATGGGCTCTGTGTGGTATCCGCACCGGGCTGCTGTCGTCAGCGGGACCAGAGCACACGCGAGCTCGCCACGGACGACAGAGCAGCAGGTCCCAGCTGGCTGTATTCTGAGTACTCGGGCAAGCATGAGGGTGACATCACATGGAATGGAGGTGGTCTTAACATCATGACACAACCATGGTCTTGGATAAACAATCTCTTCACGTTTTCCTGTGCTGTAATGCCTCCCAATTATTTTTGCCATTATTATTTAATGCCTTGTAATTGAGCCCAAGTTGGGAACTGCTGTTCAAAGAGAATAGTAGAGCCTTTTCTGAGCAAGGTTTTTATCAAGCGGTTCGCCCATGTTTCTCTAATGTTGCATAAGAGCCTCCCTTTAGGGCCTGTGATTACGTCATCCTGAGGCACCTTTGCTGCCAGACACAGTCCCTGTTATCTACATAGGACTGGAATTGGTTGTTTGTGTAATTTCCTGAAAAATTAATTTTCCTCATTTCTTATTTGAAGTTTTTTTTTCCGGCAAAGAACAACTCGCTATGCGACACCCACAGAGATGAGGTAGGACATGGCTTCTGTGAGTGGCAGAGCCCGTCGCTGGAGCAGGTATCTGCACCACACCTGTTTTCTGCACAGGAAGAAGAGAAACTTACAGCCAAACACAAAGGTCATCTGCGTCCCATCCAGTCCTGGTGCTGCTGTCCCTTTACTTGAAGCCAGACAAATTTTACCATCGCTTTTATTTCTAAACAGGCCATGCCTCCCCCATACACCCCTGGCAAACTTCTTGGCTTTAATTGGTTCAGTTCCTAGTGGTATTTTCCTTGTATTAATGGTGTGTTCTCAGCAGAGAGAGGGTTTTTTTATTGAGATGGTGGTTTCCTTTTAACGATTCCAAAGACGGTATTTATGTTCTCCGATTATCTCGTTAATGTTTGTTTATTCAGCCCCAGCCGGCAGTTTGCTCTTTTGACCTCAGTCGGCAGTAAAATGTAGCCACACATGGCATAATCAATTACCCAGCTAAACAGAATTATATTGTTGGATATCCGGATGCAATTCTAAATGCAGGAGCCGTGCTTCAAAAAATCTGAGAAGTCTGTAAAACTTGCAGCTACTAAAAATCACATGAGCACAGAGATTCTGAGGATGGGGGGGAGGGGTTAAACAACAGTGCTCTGAGTGCTGTGTAACTCCCTCCTTGGGATATGGCTAATGAATGCTAATGGGAAAAATTATAATAAGAGTAGGGCTGCCACTAACAACAATTTTTCTATCAGTTAATCTATCAACTGTTTTACCAGTTGGTCGATTAACCTAAACGATTGATTTATTTTCCTCCAGGAAATTGAACTGACCATTTCATTTAAGCTAATTTTATTTTGACAGCAGCAAACTGTATGTAATTGTAGGACTTTAGATAATGGACAGCGGCTTTTCCACACTGTATGGACATTACTTACACAAACAATTCAATAAGCATGTTAGTAGTATGCCTAAAATATTAACTATTATCGACTATGTTAACTAATCCCGGCAGCCCTAAATGAGAGAGGTTTAGGTGGAGGATCTTGAGGAAAGGCTTGTCTTGTGTGTCTTAATGTCAGTACAGCTTGTAACCTCCTAAATGAAAGGGTGTGATTGTAGTCATACTGTAGGATTGAGTGGCAGAGTCTTATGATACATAGTCTGGCACACTGGAGTTTCCATAGATTTGACACCAAATTGTTTTGTTTTTTTTTTGGTGAAAATTTTGTATGTTTACATCTGTATTGTTGCCATGACTACTAATGCTACCACTGTGGCAACTGGTTATTTGCTTCCATGACTTTCCACATTGGGTGCTCAGGAGAGTTTTTGCGTTCTGGTGAGGTCAGTTTCATTCTGTCTGGAGGGGAGGGAGGCGGAGCACCGTGTTTTATCTCTGGATGGAGCTCTTTGTACCTTCCAGACCTGTGTGTGAGTATGATACCTAGTTTGTTAAGCTAAATACCATATACTGTACAAGTACAGTCTGAGTTCAGGATTGTGTTGGAGACCACAGACACTGTTGACTATTACAGGTACGTTTAGCTAG
>JAAGVU020000025.1:16470047-16481829 GCA_011763525.2 Mormyrus iriodes
TGTGATTGGTTGATTAGATAATTGCATTAATGAGAAATTGGACAGGTGTTCCTAATAATCCTTTAGGTGAGTGTACAAGTACAGTCTGAGTTCAGGATTGTGTTGGAGACCACAGACACTGTTGACTATTACAGGTACGTTTAGCTAGCCTGTTAACTTGCGTTACTCCCCAGTTTCGTCCTCATGCATGGCAAAGAGCTATAACTCCCAGCTTCAAACTGCAATCACACAGTCTCAACTCAAGACCCACTGTTGGCCCTATCTCATGGGTGCCCATTTTTTTTTCTTTCCAAGGAACCATCTGCATGCTCACCATCTACAATTGCTTCAGCTTTGTAATCACCTCTTTTCAAAGGAACAAATTTTTTTTCACAAAAAAAGGAAGAGCAATGGTGTAGCTGTTGGCAGAGCTCTCTGGTCCTCTGTGATGTAGAACAACTCTGGGCAGGCACAAGGGAGTCAGGGGAGGGCCCGGTTTGTTTTCACTGGCAGCTCAGAGAAGCGCTACCTCAGAGTTGGTGGGCTGTCAGGGCCTATACATCTAGCTTCCTGGCAGGCTGGTTGGGGGGTGGGATAGGCAGAGGGGGCTGTGGGACTAGGAAGGGGGGTCCACAGGGGGAACGGGGACCTTTGATGCCGGGGAGTCAGCCAAAGTGCAGGCCTGTCTCAGATGGGCTTTCCGCTGAACCTGGCTTGGAGGACTGCAGGAGACTCGGTCACTCACGGTTATGCAGTTTCCTTTTGTGGAAACAAGAAGACATGTTGCGATAGGTTCACCTGGGCATTGCAGATCGGCTCACGCATGCACTCTTGTACCGGACCCATGTGGTGCCCCTTCAGCTTCCAGGGAGACAGCAGGCTTGTTTACTGACAGATCTAAATTCAGCTGTATATTCTGAGCAGTTCTTTATTGCTAAACTAGTTCCAGCAGCAGGATACTTAATGGTGAACATCAGAACGGCCCTCAGTATGTAAAAGTGTCTTTATTATGTGTAACTCTTTACTGCTTGTTCCTTTAACAACCCCACAGTTAATTTCACTCTTGTCTGTGGACTTGATATCACGCTGCCCTAGCGTGTTTGACAAAGACCAGTGACACTCCACTGCTATTTACGTGACTGGAAGCACTGTAAGAGTTTCATAAATTCCTCATGAATGGTTTCCACACTCAGCTAATGTGGTCTCTTGCCCTCTCTACATGTATTGGGTTTCCGTTGGCGAGTGGATTTGTTATTTTATTTTCCTAAAATATCAGTTTCCTTTTATTTTAACATTGAATGTCTATTGTTAATGAAGGAAAAAAATATAATTAATTGTTTGTTTCTTTCCCAGGAGCTTGGTCTTATTCGTTTGTCTTAATTAGACATCCGTTTAATTTGAGGCATTATAAGTAATTCTTAGGTCTCCCCTTCGATGGGGTTCTTATTTGCATGTACATGAAATTGCTGTTGAAGCCGTTTCCCATTACTGTATAACATATTTCTTGTATGTGCCAGCGCTGTGTAATTGAAGGTATTCCCGATTGCGTTAAATGTCTGTTACCAGCTGCGCAGGTACCATGGACTCTTCCATGTAAGTCAGAAAAGCTCCATACTACTAAAAGCTACATGACAGGAGCTTTAAGTGTGATTAGGGAAATAACCCCCCCCCCCACCATACATTTGATGGTCAGGCAGAGAAACTAGCTGACGGGTGTATGGTTTGACCTGGATGGAGAGCCAATCCATCACTGAATTACTCCAGAATTCCTTCAGGTTTGATGTAGTTTGTCTGTGGCCAAGGCTTTCTGAAGCAGGAAGAGGCAGTGGAGTAATCTGACTACCCCTGTGTCTTGCAGGTTTGCAGTTGTTGCCAGCATGACATCCCGCCATGAAACCATGCATAGTAAACTAAAAAGCAGTCGCATACTCAAGGTAATGTCGCCCAGGCTAGTTCAGCCCAGCCAGCGCATTGTAGCTTCTGTCACCATCCTGTCACTGGGTTCATCTTTAACATCTTTCAGGAGCATGTTGACCGGGCGATGGCATTGAAGTCTGAAGATGCACAGTGCTTCTACCTGCTAGGGAGGTGGTGCTATGAGGTAAGCCAGGGGTCCTTCAGTCCACTGCTGAGAGCTGCAAAAGCCTTGGTGCTGAGGGGGCAATGCCTGTTCTTTAGGTGCTTTGAATGTCTTTGTGGTAAATACTGGCATAGCCAGTAATGACACTCAGCAAACTGTTGCTAAAACACAGTTGGGTCCTGGCCCCTAACCCTCACACACCACACATGTCTTTTCTTTTCAAGCCTGACAGCAGGAGAACTGGTGAAGTCTGTTTTTCATGCATGAATTCCAGCACTGACTAAAAATGATTTTGTTGGCAATGCTGTTCATAATTTTTCCAAGTTAACTAATGACCCTTTCAGGAAAACTAAATGAGGAATAACAGTTTCCCTTTTGAGTGTCCAGTTTGGACAGGATCTGTAGGACTGGCATTTAGCTGTTAGTTACATCTTTCCTTTTGGTGTAACAATGGAGCAATCAGGAGTCAGTGGTTACCAGTAAATACAGGTCAGCAAAGATCTTAGTCCAGCCTGAGGTTGCCAGAACTAGGAGAAGGACAAACTGACCCACAGCAGCTGGCAGTGTTTCTGATCTCTCTTGCTGAAATGTCTATATTCACAGCAAATCCATCGCATCATGAAGTCGATTGCACCCCATTTTCGTTCATTAAATGGTTTTCCCGCAAATTTGAGTTCAAAGATTATATGCAACAAACATTTCTTCAAAATGGAGCAGTTTTCTGAGGCCTCATCCTAAACCTCAAAGACTAACCATGGCTGAATACACCGTGGCCGCGAAACCTCTAATTTCCCTTCATTCTTTGCTGTTCTTTCCAACTGGCAGCCATGCCTTGGCCTGAGCCTGGGTCTGCTGGCTCCCTGCTTCAGAGCAGCTCGCCCAGCATATTTCATCACATGAGCTCCGCGTGTGTCCTCCTGGAGGCCGAGGCCATGGGGCAAAGCCGCATGGCCAAACTCTTAGATCTTGTAAGATCCTCCTCAGCTGGATTGTGGACTGCAGAGCCATGACCTTTGACCTGCTTCTACTCAGATTCATTTGTATTAATCCACCTGCATAAACACAACCCTTGACTATATGCTTGTTTATAGTTACGGGAATATCTTCTGGATCATCCTATGCTCATGTCCCAAATTAAGGACAATCTGTATTGTTCTATGAAAGCACAGCCATCTTTTTTAATTTAAATAATTTAGTACATCTTTGTTTTTGTCTCTGAGTGTGTTTGGACCAGTCAAGACCCACCTCTACTGACTGCCAGATTGGCGTTCATTCTAATTCGGGCTATTACGGTACACATATTCATCGTGTACTTTTCGATACATTATTTACGGTTTGGTACACACAATCAAATGAATGAATACATTTATTTACATGGGAGAAACCTAAATTCACAACTAAATGTTCACGACAGAAAACATTAGGCTAATTGTGGCTGAGCTGGTTACAACTAATGCCGCTTACAGTCAGTCAAAATCGGTGGTTTGGGAACATCATGGTTTCCCAATAAATTATGCCACCACTGGAGAGAGAGAGAGTAACTGATAAGACCAAGACTGTCTGTCTGCTCTGTTTTACCGAACTCTTAATCTGTTGCTGGAAACGCATCCAATGTGCTAACTCATTTGAGATGACATCATCTGAGCATATGTATGACTGCAGCAAGACAGAAAGTGTTTCTGCAAGTTGGTCTCCCCATGGCATTTAAGGCGCTTTTACCAGGAAAATCAGACCGGGCTAAAATAATAAGCACAGCTATAGGAGTGTTAACTGCTACAGATAAGCAATCATACTCTATAGTAGAGAACACACGTTTCAGGTGTAATTTAATTTATTATGATTGTTCAATTTTTTTCATGCATATTTATTTTTGTGGTGTGCAAATGAGCGTCTTATAGGTTTTGTTTTACAAACACGACATACGTATTGCTTTTGGTTTACAACTGTTCCTAATTGTGCTTGTGTTTGCAGTTTTAATAATAATTTCAAAACAAATTCTGTTTTCCCTGCTGTACTGAAATTGCCCCAAAGTGTGAACTCAAAAAGAAGGTTTGTACTGTGAACCATTGATATTTTTGTGTACCGTTGCACCCCTAATACAAATAATCTCTTTTAAAAAGATCTCAGATAGAGGTTGTCATGCACCTGTCATTGTCATGCACTATTTAAGATGAGATAAAATGAACTTCCTCACAAAGGAAAATTTATGCATTACAGCAGCGAGTTATAAACAGGATAAGACAATATCTTAGGCAATATATATCTGTAAACAATGTACTATATAAAAACAAATAGCCACCCAAAGTGTAAGCCCTAAGATTGTACTATAATGATTTTATATTAAAACCACCATGATTTGAAAGAGACTGCAAAATTTGCTCAGCAGACATGTGTAACTTATTGCCTTTCTGCTGCTGAGTTGATTGCATCTTTCTCCAGTGTATGGGGGTGCTTTATGCGTCGTGCTGTGTGTAGGAGGCAACCACAACTGCAATTTGAGGGCTTGACCCTTATGCTCTGTGTAATTATAGGACAGCGTGCATTTCTGTCACTTCAGTCTTCGTTAGATGTTTGTGCATGTTCCTGGTGGAGCCTTCGGAGGGCTTGTTAGTCAGTGAAAGAGGAATCATGGGAAGTGGCTGTTGAAGGCAGCGCTCCATCTTCTTCTTGGGTGACTGTTCTGTGTACCTCACATCATCTGTGACCTGTTACTAGGTGTCCACCCTGGGATGGCTTGAGAGGAAGGCTGCTGCTGCTATTTATGAGACCCCACCTGCTGCCACCATGCAGGATGCCCTGGAGAACTTCCTGAAGGTATAGCAGCCCCTGCCCTGCCATGGGCTCTAATAAATCCTTCTGGGCCTTTTTGTAGAAGTAGATAGCATTATACTGTGTCAACCTTAGAGGTGTCTGTCCTCTGCAACATGGTTAGCAGCTGCAGACTAGCTGTCGCCGTGGTGATCTTGACCCGTGTCTTGGTTGTTTGGTTGTTTTGCTGATTTGTACACCACCAGCCCACTTGAATGACTTTATGATGTCACTCTGAAGACTGGAGAAGTCAGCAAACTGAAATGTGTCTGTACTCTTTTTTAAGTGTCTTAATGACCCATGCTGTCCTCTTCCCGGTGTTGTTTATATGGGTGTGGTTTTGGTGTACCAGGCTCCTGCAAATTTCTTTGCTATGTGACCGAATGAGGTGTTGTGCAAGATTTGGACCAGGGCGAAATACATCAGATACTTTAATATTTACTTTTTTAAAACTTGTTCTGTTTTCCTCCCTGCCCAGGCTGAAGAGTTATGCCCAAGCTTCTCCAAAACACTGAGGCTTTATATTGCCAAGGTAACCGGAAACCCCCCCCTTTGAATGAATGAATGGCATGTGTACGGATGGGATAAACGGTTAGGGTGGCTGGTGGGTTTGGCACTGCAGGCCAGAGCAGGTTTGGCTGCAGGCCTGTGCCAGCTTTCCTTGCTTGTGGGCGCAATTTGCTCAGTCGGCAGCCGACACTGGAAAGGGTAGGAAATTCAGGAATCCCAACAAGGTGCTTCGCCCTCCTGCTGCTTTCCCGGCTGGCTTCAGACTCCTTAAAAGACCTCAGGAAGGTGTAATCTTTGAATTACTCTGCTGAAAGTGCCAGCTTAGCTGCAGTCTGCCTGTGGTGCCTGAGCAATTTCTATTCTTAGGCTGGGTGGTCTCGCGTTAGTTTGATACTCCCTCTCTCCCAAAACAGAGGTTTAAACCAGATTTTTATAGCCACTCTGTATTCGTTTGGGCAGCCATCTTTTCATATTTTTACCCCATGCCCCTGCTGGGAATGTACTCCACGGCAACCTGTTGCTGTTCCTTTTGGAAAATAGAAACAGGGGAATAAAGCAAAATAGTAAGAAGAAGCGAAACAGCTGATATTTTCATTTATTGGCTTAGTGGCTGGGGTCTGAGCTGCTGTTTCTTAGGTCCATCACTGCCGTCATTGCCAATGTCAAGCAAGTTTTATGGCCTCCAAGGTGCAGGCTGACTGACGTCACTGTTCTCCCAGCATCTGCAGTGGCTCGGAGGGAAAGGTTACCCTGCTTGATTTAACCCCCTAGTGGTGCCATGATATGCTGATGGAATAAGAGCTTTGCTTTCAAGCTGCTGCCTGTGGGCATCCAGTAGGAAGTATTAGTGAGTCAGGTTTAGATTGTTCAGGAAGTCACTGAATATGGGTGGTGCTATTACACGTTTGGTGGGTAAGGTAGGCTTTTGTGTAAACCGTGGGGTACTTTTGGAGCCAGTGGCCTGCTGTGGTTTTCTCTGAAGCACTTACAGATGGATTATGGGTAGGCCCTTTAGGGTCATTTGTTAGAGATACAGCTCACAGGTATATATAGATGAGGGCCTTGTTGGGGTGCCTTCATTACTGTTATTCTGCTGGACTCTCTGTCTTTTATTGAATGTCCTTGTTGTGTTCGTCCCGCCAGTGTCACAAGGATCTTGGGAACATTTCCGAAGCTGAGAAGTGGGTCCAGCTTGCGTCACAGATGAACGGTGACTCCAGCGCGGTAAGTTCACTGCAGTTGTAGCGCCACTCAAACCGCTCTGCCCCTTATTGTTTTCTGGTTTTTCAACCCCGCGTACCCTGCATTCTGGTTGTCTGTCCCCTCTGCTTGTGCCTGCGTGTGACGCTCCCGCTGGCACTGGCATTTTCCATCACCTGTCCTCCTTTCTGGCTGTAAGGGCCTTGTGTCTGTAGCAGGCAGCTAGGTTCCCCGTCACCGTGCATTTGCAGCTCTGCACGGTGCTCTGCATGGTTACCCTTCCACCCCGTGGTGTTGACACCTGGGTTGTTTCTCTCACCCACACCCGCTTCACCCTCCCAAAAGTGTATGGTCGCACCACGCATCATAAATCCTGCAATGATTCCTGCCTGTGTCTCACCGGTCCTTTAGGACAAAGATGGCGCCGGCTTGGAAGAAGCATTAGCGGAACTGCAGAACTGAGGGTTTCCTGTTCCAGGGAAAACAAATGGCAACGCGCAGGCCCGGGGGACATACGAGCATGTGAGGAGTCACTGGCGTGGCCGTTAGCCTCAACACTGGATGTGTCATGTTTGGGGGGAGGGGGTTTGTTTGATGCGTGCAGAGTGGCCTGTGACCAGCTGACACCCATGTGCTTACCGTCCCCTATTCCTTTCACGAAAGTGATCACTTGTTTACTTTGCGAAGGAAATTGCCATGTGTGGAAGTAACCACGACTTTTCCCCTGGGGTCACGGCAAGGAGGGAAAGGGGGTCCTTGAGCAGCAGAGATGAAGGCTTGTTATGCCTGATTAAATATTAGGTCACCGTTTTAGGGTGCAGCCGAGGTCACTGCGCTGCAGATACAGGCGTCTCAAACACAATGTAAACCATACATCTGCATACACCACACAGTGACTGGCTGTGCTGAAGGTTTGCCCTGATGTGTGTGTCTTTAATTTTAAAACAAACGCTGTGTCGTCGAGCCCTAATTAAATTGGTAGGGGCAGCGCGGCAATTGTAATGTCAACTGGAACAACGTTCGGAGTCTTGAGCAACCCCTCTGGGAGTGATATAATACTAGAGGGCCTTCGCAGAGAAAGGGAAAAATATTTTTGGGCTAACCAAAACACCCAGAGGAGCGTCACAGGGCCATTCTGGAACACATTACGGCCAACGCTCGAACGCCAACTCGGCCTTCCTGCTATTTTGATTTATGCACAATCGAGTCCTTTGTCTGGGGGTTGTCTAAGAGAGCTACGGCTGACTTGCTTAGAGACGTGGAGGACCAAATAAAGGAGGTATAGTCCTCGCTGCACTCACAGCCAGGAGCTGACATTCTCCACGCCAGTGCCAAAAATGACAACCAATTAAGTTCAAGCAAAACCTGACTCCTGCCTGGCTTGTTTGGGCTTCGCGTCATTAGGCGCTGTCATTACTCTTTGTTATAGCCGAGACTGTTTCTGCTCTGAGTACAGAAATTATCTTTCTCTTTTTATTTTAATTTTTCGATACTAATTGGCTTCCTGTTTCTATAACTGTTCTCGTAAGACATCGACGTTATCCATGTCGACACGGTGGGTCAGCTTTGTGATCAGAGTAATGTGTTCTGAAATCACTTCATTCTTTTTGTTTTTAGGAACATCTTATGTTAACCAAAGCTATGCACCACTGTAGAATGTAATTTTCCTATTTGCCTTTGTGTTGCATGGGAAATCACCTCTAACAAGCCGGCAGGAATCTGTATCTGATGTGGGGAGTGTAATTTTTTTTTTTTAAGAATTCTGAATAACCACTACAGTAGTATGTTTTGGCGTGAGGGCACGTGTTGTACTGGTGTGGGGTAAATATTAAACTGTGCACTCTCTGTGAACCATGAAGTCATTCTGCTGATTCTTTTGATTTTTGATTAATTTTTTTATGATTGTGTAGAGGTGGATGGGAAGCAGAATAATGTGGATGAAGAGGGAACACCTCTCTGTTCAGCTCCTGCCTCACATACACTGACGTAAATCATGACCCTGTGCTGTGGAGACAGGAAGTGAAGTGAGTGCTGGGGATTGTGGGTGGTGATGTTGGATTTGCTGATCTGCAGGCAGGTATGTGTTTGGGGATTTAAGGTCTCAGCTGATGTGTTAGTTTTGGTTTAGGGTGCGCTATATTAAATACCAGTAAAAACTAGCGGCAATGTCGATAGAGATGGCTAAAAAGACTCACTGTTGTCAAATCTGAGTCACCGTGGGAAATTACAGTATCAAAATGAAACTTTTACAATGTATTTTTCCACAGAAGGTCTATGGGTTTAATATGCTGGTTTATGCCAAGTGAAAGTTGTCCGCCTCAGAGCTTTGATGGTGTCAGAGGTCAGTTTGTGTAGCTTTCGCAGATTTCAGCACGTCTCCTTGAGTCTCCTACTGTGGCCTGTAGTTAGTTTTTCTCCTGAACACATCTGTATGATTGGGACTGACTGGGAAGGAGAAGAGCACATAAAACAGCTTCCCCTTCACAGATTGGGAATGCGTGGATTTAATATTCCTTATCTGTAACTGTATTTCAACAAGTTTGTTTACGTGTGGGGATCACCATCCGTGCTGCTGTTGTTGCATATTTTATAGTGTGTGTGTGTGTGTATATATATATATATATATATGTATATGTGTGTGTGTGTGTGTATGTATATATATATATATATATATATGTGTGTGTGTGTGTGTGTGTGTGTGTGTGTGTGCGTGCGTGTGTGTGTGTGTGTGTGTAGGATCATATCTTTAAAACAGAAAGTGGTTTCAGATTTGTTTAAATTCCATACTTTCTTGTACAGCTATGGGAAATCATCAGAGTATCCATATCTTTGTAAAGGTTTGGCTGTTTGACAGTGTGTACAGGATGGGTTCCTAAGCTGCCACACCATTAAACTGGAGAGCAGTTTTTACACATGGAGATGCTTGAGATTACATGATCATTGGAAATGAAGGATAAAGTGTGTTAGAATGGCCTGAAAAATTTAATGATATCGTGGGGTCTGTTTCTGGATCATTAACAAGCGAAATTTGGTGACATTCCAGAGCTGTCAAACCCTTCTTTTAACTTATGTTATTTCAAAGATGTCATATTTTGTATTTGAGGGGGGTTTGTAAATTTTAACATTCTGTGGGTATTATGATTATAACTGTTCTGATATTCAGTAATCTCTTATTTAATGCATATTGAATGTTTGTTTCCTCATTGTCTCAAACTCTTATATGAATCGATGTTCACCAATTTCTTGCACATTTTACTTGATCATGAATATAGAGAAATCTAAATTCCCATGGAAATATAATGAAATGGAACTCAATAAAATAAAAAAAAAAATACTGTGTTGGTTTGTTCTTAATATTCAGCATATGGGGGAGGCAGGGGAAAGGGCTGGCTAATGGGAAACTGGGGGGTTGAAAGCCCCATTCACCTTCCCTCCCAATATGCTGTGGGCTGAAGGGGTACCAGGGATGGCCTGACATCGGGCTTGCTGTCCGATTAAGTCCCTCGCACTCCCGGACCAAACAGGAATCCTCAGGGCCCTGAGTCTCCTTGTCTTTCTACATTCAAACATTTCATTATTTCATCAAGCATCTTCCCCTGAACAGGAGTCATGGCTGGGTTCTCTCTGGCACCCCCCCCCCGCATCACTCTTCAGTATTCCCAGTATTAGAAATTAATCCTTTATGGACATTGCTGCACACTTAGGGTGTTTTTACACTGCACCAGGTACCATACCTTTGGTACAGTACTTTTGGTTCTTTCCCTTTTCCATTGAATTCCGGTCGAGTTCCAGTACCCAAAGTACCAAAGCAGCTGGGGTACTTCTTTGGTATTTCTGTACTTTGGGGTGTGCATTGTTGATTGGTTAGGAAAATAGCCTGCTTCTGAAACACAATACAACTGCTATATTGAAAAAAGTTAGGAGCTCAGAAAACAACAATAAACAAAGTGTAAAAAAAAATGTAGTGATATTGTCTGCGCGTACAAATGAAGAGACCCAAGCTTTAATTGTGGTCTGGTTGGAAGAACCAGAAGATCTGGATGGCATGACAAGGCATATAATATACTATGGCTGCACGATATTGGAAATTTCAGATATTGCGATGTGATTTTGTTGTAATAAATATTGGGATATTTATAAAGCAAAAAAAAGGGTTCATAATAAATTTTAAACAAACCTGTCTAGGAGTGATTTAAACAGAAAGGATGAAAATGATTGGCTGTAAAAACACATGCAAAAGCAGCTGTGGCAAACCTTAAACTGATGTACTAGATAATCTTGAAAAGGAATCATCAAAGTTGAAAATCAATAAAGTTGCCATGCTTGCTAAGTTTGGTGTCCTACGACAAATTAAAAATGTTTTGTTGAAACTTAACCTCCCTCACCCCATAATGTCTGGACAGTATAAAGGTATGAAAAAGCCTGATCTAAACCCCGCTGACCATCTTGGTCTTTGCGATGTGAGAATTGCATGTGTATAGCATGCGATGTTGGCATTAATATTGCACATTGTCCAGCCCTATAACATACTATAGCCATCTTTCAAAATAAGCACAAAATACCTCTCCTCATGTTGTGATATCATTCTACGGCAGTACCAGTTTTTTACATCATTGGAAAACCAGCATTTTGAAGCACCATAGTTTTGGTACTTTTTTTTTGTACCAAAAGTACAGTACTAGGTGCAGTGGAAAAGCGCCCTTAGTTTTAGAGGAATCGATTGTGTAATTACATTAGTCACTATAACCTATAGAGGCTGAGTCAGTGGAAGTCAGAGAAGAGGCTGTTTCCCAGGAGTTTCCGTACTGCGGGGCTGGGGATGCCACTCAGCGGTCAGGCTCGTCCCATCTTTCTTATCCCTGCACATGCTTGTCAGAGATTGCTGTTATGGGTATCACACCCTTTCGGGGAAGGTATTTGACCCGGCTGTTTTTTCACATCGGATAAATTCCAGCAACAGTCATTAATAACCTCACGCCCCTTTAATGAGTCTTATGGCAGTGTTAGTAGCAAGTGCTATGAATGGAGGGGGCCTGTACTGTGTTGGTCCATCTGGAGTTGTCAGGTGGCCGGGGGGGGGGGGGGGTTCCCTGTCGGGCTATGTGTACGTGCAGAACAGGGGGGGGTTGAGGGGGAAAAAAACAAAACCCTGTTAGGCCTGGTGGAGATTTTTCCAGTTGGGGGAGGGGGTTGGGGGGGCTAGGG
>JAAGVU020000025.1:16491562-16515476 GCA_011763525.2 Mormyrus iriodes
CCGGCTGGACCTGCCCACCCCACTCCCTGATGCTGCTGCTGCCTTGTCCTCCAGACTCTGTGTCCCACAGGGCCATGATGCTGGGTTATCTGCTCAATAATTAATTCAAAATAAATTTCTTTGTTGTGGTTTGCAGAATTGATTTAACAGCTCTTCAGTCGTAGCCTGGGTCCAGCTGAGACCCGCTATTTAACACTGTATAATAATTTACAAAAATATACATATGAACCAAATAATTTGTGGAATAATTCTGTAAGAGGAATTATGAGGTTGCCATCAGGTCTTTTCCGTAGTTCTCAAAAATGCTATCACGTTTCAGTGCAAGCTTGGTCCAAAAAAACACCGCGCGCGTTCAGTGTCTGTGGAGCTGAACCAGGTAAAGTTAGTATGATTTTTCAGTCAAAGTTAGATTTTGCCTTGTGCCCGTCCGCTTTACAGCTGTCTCATATATATTTGTCGGGGGGCGGGCTCGACTGTATTATCATACTCCTCCCATTGTAATAGCCCGGAGACCCCATTACGTTATCCCCTTTCCTGTCGACTTCCAGATCTCTCCTTAGGACGAGGCAAGAAAATTATCCCGGTAGCTGGTGTCAGTTCGAGCGCTTGCCTGGAGAGGTGTGCGGGTTGAAATTCTTCTAGCAGCTCTCAGGACCGAGCGGCGCGCTTGCCATTCCTTTACTCAGTCTGTAAAGTTTGAAGACTTTCGGCAGTGTTTTGGGAATGCCTGTCACGCACGGTTTTTTGCTTTGCCAGTTCTCTCGTTTTAGCGGCAGTATCAAACGCAAGCGTATGTTCACTCGTTGTGCCTACGTACGCTATTAAAGGAACGTCTATTATACATTTCTGGAGATATGAGCAGATACATGAGAATCTACTAAATTTCTGTTATCTTCCGAGTCTTCAAACATTCTCTCGGTCTGCCTCTCTCTGCACCTACAACACTAACTAAAATGACACAAAAAAAACTATTCCAGGTGTAACGGGGCCCGTTTTTAAACCCAGCTCCATAATAAAGTCTTTGCAGTAATGTCAGTTTTCATCTTCCGACGTGCATGCTGATTCCTTAAAGAATGTCATCTGCACTCACACAATTGGCAAACTCAGTTAATGAATTAAGTATTAATTAGGTGAACACGTGCTCGTGACAAGATAGTGCTTGACTGTGTTCTTGTAGTTCATTTATTTATTTAAAGCCAAGTTTTATAACCTTAGTGCCTTCTCTTAGAATTAAAAATGTATAATAAAGAAGTAGAAATATATAGTTTCATCATTCGGAGTTAGTGTGTTTGTGTGTGTGTTTAGGGGTATTAAATTCTGTTTTTCTTTTTGTGTGTGTGTTTAGGGGTATTAAATTCTGTTTTTCTTTTTCTCAAAAACGTAATCGATTTGGATTACTGACATTGTATTACTAAATCATATATATGGGTGATCAAAATGTATGCCTGTGCAATCACCTGAGTGCATATTTTAAAAAGACTTGTAAATATAGGTAAACTAACTGGATTTCCTTTGACTGAAATGTTGGGTACAGGAATAATACGTATGTCGCAAATTAAATTTTTGATGTGAGTGAAATTAGCTTTGGTGTATTCTTTAGAAATTGCGGTTGAACGGCATATCGCTGTATCAGCAATAGGAGTACCATGTAAAATTAGGGAGTCCGGAAAAAGAAGTAAAACTGGCCGCACCATGACTCCAGAAATCACGATTGATTAATTGCGGCTATCTTATTTTTTATCTCAGCAAATGGGTGAAAAGTAATATCCCAGCCTCGAATGACAAGCTGTCTGTGAGTCGCTGGTGCCGATTTGTCTCCGGGGTACATTACCACCCTGAACCGAATGAAAGTGTCGTTTGAACCCCGACGAGGGTCAGCCGCGGTGAACGACCAGGCGTCGGCTTGCCATGCAGCGCGGCCGCACATAATGAGCCAGTCTGCTAGACCTCATTCCTCGGAAGAAGTTATGAAAGCTATGGTAAGAGTCACGACACAGCACTCCAGGAAACATTAATCATTTTACATTACACTGCCGCACGCTATGAGAGTTCAGGTTATTACTGGGATAACTGTATTTACAAGAATAGCATGTCACTAACAGTTTCCAATATCCGTAAAATGTACCTAGTTTAAAAGTTACGTCGTCTAATTTTTTCGGTATTCAGTACATAAATGTAGGTATACATGTCCTTGAATGTTTTAATCTAACACAAAATGCAAACTAATCATTGACGTCTGGTATTTAAGTTAAAAAAGTCAAAAATCATTTAAAACTGCGTTAGAAATAAACCATTAAATTGATATCCAAGTTTATAGCGTTAAGCGAGCAGTTTAGACTTGATCACTTGTTCACACATCGCTTTGCTTGATTCTGAGCCATTAATAGCGACACTGTGATGATACGTAATTTGTCATCCTGTTTGTCTTACACTGTTGATAATCCCTCGGGAAAAAATATCACACCACGTGGTATTTCGTGAGAATTGTATTTGCATATGAACAACGTGGGGAGACAGATTTTTTTTTATTATGATTTTTTACTGTGGATTCGAACACATTATGTGTGTGTGAAATGTACCCAAATGAACATTAAAAAATGTTCCCAATGTACTGTGCTGTCTCCTCTATGATGAAGATGAGGGCTCATAGACTGGACACAGGCTGCTTTCGTTCTTTCTGGATCTCTTGCTGACATGTCTGTGTGGGGTTGCATCTTTGCCATGATGAAGACGCCGCCCCAGCCCCCTCCAAAACACACACACAAGTGCCAAAGAGAAAATGAGTGTTTCTTACCTCTTCCCTGGCTGTGAGGTTTGTTTTTTCAGGGAGGTAATGACCCTAATTTTAGGTGCTGAAACATTTCCGAAGGGCAGGAGTGGGGGGGACAGAAACCGTAGTACAGTCAAAATCTCTTAGTAGCTGTGGAAGCAGGTAAAGGGCCTCCATTCTGGGAGTCATGAATAATTGGGAAAATTTTCAAAGACTAATCCAATAAGAAGACAAGGAAAAGACTGCGGTTCTGTTCACTTCCCAGCCAGCATTAGCATGATCCTTTCATAAGATGTTCCTTTTACAGTCATTAATGGATTTTTCCTAAATCCTGTCACTTAGGCCTGTGTTTGAGACTAGTCTAATTCGCACAAGCTTCCTGTGTTTGAGACCAGTCTAATTCGCACAAGCTTCCTGTGTTTGAGACCAGTCTAATTCGCACAAGCTTCCTGTGTTTGAGACCTGGCAAATTCCCACAGTCAATGTTGGCTGCCCTGGTTTAGCTTCCCTCAAGCCCTATACTCTTACGGCCTGTGTTAGCCGCCCTGTGTTAGCTCCTGCAGGCTGTAGCTCCTAGGGTCCATGTTAGCCACCTTATTAGCTCCCATAGGACTCTGCTCTTACAGTCTGTGGCCATCGGGAGTTCTGCAAGATTTTCCGCTGTCTTGGCCTGCCCTTTAGGTGGTGAAACAAACTAGATGTTTTAGTCAGGGGCACTGTAAAGTGATGGTGGGGGGTTGGGACAATTCCAAGGGCCCCTAAGTGACAGTCCTAAAAAAATTGCAATATAATTGTATTAGTCTGGGTTGGTTCCCAATATGATATGCTTTCATCATTTGTAGCACCCCTGTTTTTAGTACAAAATGTGCATGCCGTATGGTTCTACCCCGTGCCTCTGAATTTGTTGTATGATCTGCCAGTCATGATCCCACAGTGCTGTGAGACCCAAGTATCGACATCCTGTATAGATAAATAAAGCGTATAGTTTATAGTTAAATAGCTAATTTGCACTGTATTTGTGAAATGGAATCAAAGAAAAGGAAAGGTGGAGCCAAGAGGGAGAAACGGATGGAAAGAAAAGCCTTTAAAGAAGAAGCTGAAAAATGTTCTAACATATTGTTCAGAGCAGGGTCAGGAAACGTTAAGGCACATGCAGCTAGGGAGGCCACATGTGCAGCCTTAGGCTGGACAGTCCGGTTCTAAAGCTCACTGTCCTCCATCTGGTGCTCATTTGTCCTCCTTTTCACCGTAAATGTCATTTGTAAGAAATAATGTACAGCTAGTCACCAAAAAAATTATTAATTTCACACTAGCATTAATTAAAATGATTTAATTATTAATTACACGTTTCCACTGAAATAATAGTCCAGTTGCCGATTCATCAAGGAAAATGACAGAACACTCATTGCCTGGGTGACTGGTCCGTCAGCAAGTTTAGTGGCTGTATTATAAGTCCTGTTAGTGGCTCTGTGATGTCAAACGAACGATTTGACATCGAGCGTTTCACTGGTTGACTGCACAGCCTCCCCACTCACTGCAAAAAAAGTTTTGGTTCAACCACCCCCACCCAGATGATTTTATTTGCAGTGGATGCTATCATCCAAAATACCTAAATGAAAAACTTATTACAATTCAGAGTATTCCAAAGGACCCAATTCATTTTAAAGAGTAGGAGAGACAAATCCCTTACCTTTTGCACACTTTGCTGATATGATGTGGATATAAGCAGCAATGGAAAGGGTTCAAATATCACTAGCAGGCATTATTTCGTGAGTGTTCATTTATTTTGTCTATTGATTTATAAACAATGTTCATCTTAAATTAATCTCAGTTCTGTAACATTACAGGATCATCCTGTGTTGAAAACAAAACACTGTGTCCTGTTTTCAACCAACATTGTCCCCCCCTCCCTTGGTCTGTGGCAGTCTGGCGTACAGTTAGGATTCCCAGTCCGGCCCTGTTAGCTCCTGCAGGCTGCAGATCCCATCACCCTATTAGCTCCCACAAGCCTGTGCTTCTGCATCACCTGAAGTGTGAACGTTAAGCTATTGAATTGACAAAGGCTGACTCAACAGAGCACACCTTTCGGTTCATTTTCATTGCGGCGCCTGAGCGGTCCAGTCCGACAAGGCAGGTAACTTAACTACCATCTCAGTATCGGAGGGAACCCTAAGAAAGTTATAATAAATTTACATTTACCTATTTAGCAGATACCTTTGTCCAGAGCAACGTGCAAATGAGCTGGATACATCACAAGCATGGAGGCTTCTGCCTAGTAACCTTTCATTTTCTTGTAAACTTTTTCAGAGAAATTAATCTTATTTCATATCTGAACCAATACGCAGCCCAGTGTGTAACAGGTTTATAACTATTTCACTTTGCATACCAGCATTATTCCAGGAAATAAAGTTGATCCTGGTTTCCGAATGAATCATTACAATATGGCTTTCCTTACATACATGTTTTTTATAAACTCTACTTTATGGTTTGAATAACATACTTAAGTACCCAAACTGCATTATGTTTATTTTTGCACCAGAGAGGTTTAGAAAGGAAGCTTTTTTTTATTGTGTGCCTGTAATAATCTTTTTTTAAAACTTTTTTTTACATGCATGGAATTTTACATTGTAGGTAGCTTTGCCACACAAACAGATGTTACGTGCAGCTCTCTGAAGTGAGGGACGCGGCTACTGCACGCAGGAATGTGCGACTGCACTGTTTATGTTACTGGTTTGTGGCTCCCAGGGCTAGCCGAGCTCGAGGAGGTCGAATAACAAAATGGCGTGCCGTGCTTACATTTGTGGGGTTAATGGTGAGATACGATGGGGCACAGTCTTTCTTTCCCTCTGGGGGGTGGGGCAGCGTTAAAGCGAGCACATTTGCTCAGTTTAATGGCTGGGACCTGCTGCTGAGTTTCCCGCAGCGCCTGGGCGACCACCGCTGGCTGCCAGTGATGCTTAGCGTGCGACTTTTCACTGCCAAACAAAAAGACATAATTAGGCCATAAGCAGGATCCAAGACAGGAACAGAAATTAAGGGTCGGATCACTTAGCCTTTGTCCAGTGAAGGTTCATGATTAGCCTGAATTTGAAAGGAGGAGGGTGATTAAAGGACTATATCTTTTCACGTGAAAACAAAAGCCCTAATTAAAATTAAATGCTTTTAGTATCTGTGCAAATGGCTTACATAAGCACATTTCCCACTTATCAGTGTCTCTTTAGACGCTTATCTCGGTGTTCAAAGAGAACGCAGAGCCACTGAACCCACCCCACTGGCCGACAGCAGATAGGCATAAATGGGAATCAGCGGTTGACTTGAAGGTAAGTGACTCTTCCCACGCATCATTTCCTGTCTCTGCCTCCAATAGAGTGATGCGTGCCTGCATTCAATTTTTGGTTGTGCTTGTCTGTGCCTGGGGGCAGTTGGTAGAATGGTGGTTAAGGACACTGCCTCATCCTCTTTGAGGTTTTGGTTTGGTGTCATGATGGATGTTTTGCACCTTACCCGAATACCGTTAAAAATATTCAGGTATGTTCATGGGTAAAAGCATTGCTCATTCCAGTTTTAATTCATGTTTAATTTATACGCTATTAAAATATAGCAAACCAATAAAATTGTAGCTTCACAAAAGTTAGTGCATTGATTTAATATTTGCCAGTTTTTAGTAAGTGCCTTTCTGTTCCTAACGGCACAAATCCCTGTGGACCCAGTGTCATGGACTGAAGGGGGAAGACCAAATGAGAGAGGTCCATAGCATAGCCTCGTGTCAGCAGCCCATGCTGTCCTGATCAGTGTCTCTGCACCCCAGCTGCCAGGGAATCCCTCCCTGTGTAACTGTATCTCCCAAACTCCCCTCCCCTCCCTGCTCACACAGCTTCTCTCTCTGGCATCATGTATAATTAGAGCCAGGTTTGCAGTCTAGTCACGTGCGTGTGTGTGCTCACACACGTGTGTGTGTATATGTAATTTTTGCGTGTGGCTGCCGTGTTTGCTTGTGATTATCCCCTGTAACCTGGCTGTGAAAGCCTGGCCCTGACCCCAGGCTGGCTACGGAGGGGGGGTATGGTAGAGGAGCACGTGGGGGTGGCTGTTGGGTTCACGTTGCATATATACGGCTGTTGGGGGGTGTGAGGAGACAGTACCCACAGTGGACCAGGCTGCCCTGGTTCTGGAGCTAATCACTGTTTACTAGTCTCATTTCCACTTCTCAGTGAGCTACTGTCACGCACGGCCCTGAGATGAGGGGGAGGGGGAGAATATAGGCGAGGGGTTCAAGTGCTGAAATGACTGGCGAAGGCAGAGAGTAAACAGGGGTGTGTGTCGAGACAGGGAGGTGGGAAAGAACAATAAATATAGATAACAAGTGAGCTGCACCGGGGAAAAAAGCAAAAGACTAACAACTGAAATACTCTGGGGCTTCGTCATCCATGCCGAGTGATACTCACTGCTGGACACAGCCGGTCGGGAGAGGGGGGGCCAGCACAAGCTCGAACCGTTTGTGATTAATTGTTTTTTTTTTGCTTTGTTTTGTGCATTTTGGCCGCAATCTCAGGAAATGCAGACTCTTCATCCTCAAGACAGTATGCATCTGGATTTTTGCACAGCCAGAGGCAAGTTCCAGGATGTCCCTCCTTCACCGCAGTGGAACAGAAAACATTCTGCATCTCCCATCAGTTTGGAAACATGGGCATCCTGCCTAGCGCAATAATGGCCCGTCAAATGGTTCCCTTCACATGATTGGATTTTCACGCTGTCATCCGACTGGCGTGCCACATGAAACGCTCTCAGTGGCCCAGAAATGGCTTATTTCTATGGGGAAAATTCAGATGAAACACAGGAGGATGAGGCCCCCTGCCTTCCATGTAAAATTGCTATATGCCTTTGCTCGTCTTCTCCTACAGGTCCTGCTGACATAAACCCTCAGGGTTTTGTCCTTAAAGACCCCATTCAATCCAAGCACCTGCATGGCAGGTAACATAATCAGTCCCTCATAAATATCACAAGCCTCTTGTCCCTGTTATTCAAATCTTCCTGCCCTTAAAAAAAGATTCTTCGGTTCGTCGTTCACTTGAGCTTATTTTTTGCAGTTATTAATTCCACAACCCTGTACTGGATAAGTGATTAAAAGCGGGATAGTTCCCAGATGGCTATCTGAATATTAAATAGCTAAATAATTAGTCACCACACACAGTTAAAAAAGGATAATTATTGTAGAATATCTCTGAAACAAGATCCAGGATATCATTCGGAGTGGCTCTCCAGTACCGGGATGAGACGATGTTGGGTAACCCATCTTCTGACAGATAGGCCAGTCCTCACTGCATTGATGAATGGGGCCTAAATTCACAGCAGAAGTATTCAGTGCAATTGTGAGCTCACCTCTCTGCTGCAAAAGGACCTTTATACCAGTCACACTCTGCTTTGAGTGTGTGCAGCCCATGGTTCATGTTTAAGGTGGAGGAAGTCGAGAGGAAACGGCTCAAAGCTGGCAGTCGTTGCTTGGCTGTATTTGTCTGTAGGTATTTTATATATGTATATATATACACACACACACACACACTCCTTGATCATTTTCTTCCTCTCTTTTATAACTCCTCATTCCTTGAGTGAGTGCCTCCTCAGTGCGCATGTGTTTAATTCTGCAACCTTCATGGACGAGCTTTCATTTTTGAAATTGCTCATCAGGCTGGTCATGCAGCCTATAACCATTGCCATGCCATGCCATGCCATGAGCTGTCTCCCCTCTTCATAAGAGTCCAGTACTCCCTCCCCTGAGCCATACACCCTAGGGAGAACCAGAGGGGGTGTTAGGCATTTGCACCAGCCACATTTCTCTCTGCATGCTCACATCCGATGCTAAACCACACCAAGGTTGCCAGCAGTATACACATGAATCATTGACCACTGAATCATATATTTTCATGTTTACTGCACGGTTTTGGCCATATCTCTGTGCACTGCAGCACCATGAAGTCCAGGGACTCGGACTAGTAAGGACGGGACCTCCTGCAGCCAGGCATCATACGACAGAACCGGAGCCGCTGGATCCTCTGGGCACAGACATAACATGACATAACATTTTTAGTAAAGTCAAGCTCCCTCGACAATATGATATGTTCTAGGGTGTCTATGGATGTCTTCCCGAACGTATTATCAGCCAAGAACATACTGCACTAAAATGCGAAATTTACGATTTGGCACGACCTGGGGTTTCTAAACGACCATTACAGTTAATATATGAGATTCCGGATATTTGCTGATAAAGTTCGCTTTAAATCAGTTATTTTTACTGGGAGACCATGATTGTGGTGCTGCGATGGGGTATTTATCTTATAAAAACGGAAATAAGCGCTCCAACATATAAGTAGAAATGTTTCCAAATAAAATACATTTTTTCTCTATTTATATAAAATACATGGTTCACAGAAGGTTTACAAAAAACCTAAATATAGTTGCATAAATGTTATACTTATATTAAATGACATTCATGGCGTGTGCGGAGATGCTTGTGAGTAGAAAAATCTGAAATAGATGGCTTTTAAGTGATTTATTTTCGTTAAGCTAAGCTTCTGGGCTGCCTGTTATTTCTGCTGCGCTTGTTATGTCTACGCTTTGATTAAGATCGCCTCACTGCAAGCGCGCTGCTAGTCGGGGGGTTGAATTAGATACCTGACCGCGCGACCAGCATTCCTGCCGTCCCGCTTGTCGCCGCGCCTGTTTGCCTAACCTGCTGAACTGAGTAGAAGTTCAGAGGAGTGCAAATCAAAGCTGGAACACAACGCCATTAAATCAAATAAACTCGGTCTTCCGGAGGAAATAATTTAGTTTATTTGCTTCGTTTAAGACATTTCAGTCCCGTATCACGAAATGCCTTCTACTGGTCGGGTGGCGGACGATCTGGTAGTCTGTGTTATATGATGTATGACACGTTGTCTCTCAGACATAATAGGCCTAGGCGTCTTAATAATAACAACTTTTGCTTCGTCCTATAGCTTGAATGCTTTCGAATACTTACTACAGGCCACCCTTTAACTTATATAACTTCCACGTGATTATATTTTAGGTAGCAATTTGATTTATAGGCCTATTTCTTTTTATAGGTATTAATTGTAAAACTGGCATGAATACTTAATTTTCTTAAATGCAAACTTATATTAGTCGTTTTTCACATTACTTTCAGGGAACGCTTTCCTTTGAACTCCCGGAATACACACAAGTCGCGCATTTACGTGCAAAATAATTGTAAAGTAATTGGTTATCGTACAAGCCTCAATCTGTTTATCAGATGAATCGGCCCCACGGCGAAGGCAACCTGGGAAATTAGGCCTAATGTTGCATTGAAGAATAAACGGTCTCGTCCTGTACTATTTTTTGGATGTTGTGAATGGCTAAAGATTAAACAGCTTTCATTTTGAACGGAAAGAAATAATTAATTGTACGGGCCTAATGCTTAAATATTTGTATTCTGCTTTGCATTACATTCATTTTTTTACTGATAATTTTTCATAAAAGTATTTTTGGACAATTGTTCAAACGAAAATAAGATCTGGGACCAATAAGAATGCAGTGATTTAACAACAAATATTAAGCTCCCCATTTACTAGGCAAAGGTGTAATTGTTAAATAAAAGTGGTAGTAAAAATAAATTAATGAAGTAATTTTAGTTCATAAGTTCAGATTTCTTTGAACATAAAAATTAAAAAAACGCGCTTGACTCGAAACATCACTGAAAAGATAACGCATTTGTGGAGTCTAGTTTTAGTATTAAATATTACTCTGCAAAGGTTACGTAATAATAATTATTTTTTAATTCTATACATATGATTAGCTTTATTTTTAGTTTAGTATTTTAGTTTAGAATTTCAGAAATCGCCGTTTCGGGAAAAAGTGCAATTCTTAATCGCGCACATCGACAAAATATTGCACATTTAATAAGCAGACATACGTTATGAACAAGTTTTATGTCCTTTCCTATTATTTCATTTTTGCGTGCTAAGCAGTGAACCTGGGATGAGCTTGCGTGCCATTGGAGCTTCGCGTGCGTGGATCTTGGTCCTCGAGCTTAGGCTTCCCCAGGGAGTGGGGTGGAGATTGTACTAAGAGATTAAAATGTGTAGGAGCAGGAAAAAAGAACTAGTAGAAATGGCTTCCAGATGACCCCGATTTCATTTTAGTTGGCTCATCTGGAGCTGGCTGACGGACCAATTTGGGCACACTTAATTACGCGCTCTCCACCTCGGGAGCCTTCCTCGCGTAACGGTATTCTATGCTGCACTGTACGCGGCGTTCACCGGCCTTTGCCAGGTTCGCTTAAATTACCCCTGAAGCTCAGAGAACAGCTCAAGTCATTTTTAACCACAGTTTACCGTGGATAAATTCGCTTTATATTTATTAGTAATAAATTGCTTCGTAACAGAATGCTGTCTTATGTAGGAAAAGCAGTCTATACGATTAATTTGAATTGTTACATAAACGGCTTGGTAAACATGTATCCTTTTTAACGGTTTAAGCGAAAATTGCATGAAATTAACATTTGTCTGTATTTACCAACAGGATTTCTCTCTCCTCATATATATATATATATATATAGCCAAATGCACAATCAAAATAGCTTGATTATCTTGAAAGAAGTAACACATCTTTTAATGTTTTTATATTATTCTTTTATTATTATTATGACCCTAATAAATAACTGCAATTATTATTACATTGTTGTTGCGTGTTATTATATATATATAGGTCTAATATATATTGTGTTTATATCTGTGCGTGTGTGTATAGCCTATATATTAATTTTAAGTTCATAAACGTGGTTTTACAAAAAAGGGAGCATAGGCAATTTATAATTCAGCCATTTGGGACTGTTATCTGGAACGTAGTTATTGCGTGATTACAAATAATTAAAGAGCTTGGTGATAGTTTGATTTTTTACTTCAAAGTGCCCTTTTTGAAGTAGAATTATTCTGTATCGATGAGGCAGAGCAAGGAATACATTTGAAATATGACATGAGTTTTAATTTATGCAAGTAAAAATGTGTGCGTGAGTTGTATTTACTGACGGATCTCATTGGGATCATATTTCTTCGACGGGATGTTCGTTTGCTTAGTGGTTTGGATACCACGAAAATCGCGAGCAAAAGTTAAGGGCATGACTAGGTTAATAACAGCTTTGTTTTGGTTGCGTGCCATGGCGATTTCCTCCGGTCAATTGCCAACTTTCATTCAACGTACGATTTATTGCTTATAAATCAGTGCTAGGTAAAACTCTAGAAATAGCAGAATTAAGGAATGATTGTGTTCAGTCTCCAATACGAACACACCACGTTCCTCACAGATTTGCTGCAGCCCACGATACTGGTGATACATAGCCTATCACTTTAATGCAGTGAAGCTTTTTTCCACCTTCTAAGATATAATGAATGCGAATCAGAAAATCCATTTCCACTATCTTTCCAAGTCCCCGATTCTATTGTAGAAGCCTTGAAACAGGCTTTTGGTTTAAGAGAAATTTATAAGCTGTTGTTTGCTGCATTTGACCGTGCCCCTTTAATTCTGCCAGTTTAGTCTATCGTACCCTGCAGGAAGGAGACTGGAGAAGACCAGCTTTGACAGCGCGAACTCATTAAGTCATTAAGTGTTGAAAATGTCTAACTGGGCGGATAATGTATTTCCAGTTTGCATCTTCGTGCGGTCCGCTTCAGCGATCGGTGTCATTCGGTAACCAAAAATTGAAGCCGGGTCAAAAATGGGTCGAGCAGCACCTTCCGTTGCAGAGGGTTTCTGTGTGTGTTTTAACCCAATTATGCTTAAGGGAAAACCGCCCTTGTATTCAGAATGGCGGTGCTTGCGCACATTTTTAGTATAATAACCTTTTGAATTAGAAAGGCCGAAAATAGCGGCCCGAATCAGGGCGATACACAATGTGAGATTTTTAAACAATCTGCTGGATTCGTCAGCCTTATGTGCGTGACCAGGGGTGTGTGCCGGAGCTTCGCTTTGATAGTGTCTCTTAGGTCGTGCTTTTAAGCCATTACATGAAACACCAGTGTTCACTTTGAGAAATATCACGCTCATCAGCTGCTGTCTTTAATCTCCCCTCTACTTCACGCCAAACAGTGGCCATCTGGGCATAAATTTAAGCATTTGTGAAACAGGGAGAGATGCGGATCACTTGTATTCCTGCTCCACTTCCAGGACAGGCCGTTTTTTTTCCTGCCAGTTTCGTGTAAGATGTCAGGCTGGCAGACATATGACTGATTGTTGATTCCATGCACTCCATCATTACCTTAAAGGAAGTCCTGCTTATAGACTCCAAATACCCCAACTATATTCCTCTGTGTTGAGTCATGTTTGAAATAAATTCCAGCCATTAAATGATTCCTTTTCATCACCAGACACCCTGCCTCATATCCAGTGGAAATCTGCTTTGAATTAACCAGCCCTTCCTTTATTTGACCTGATTTCAGACCATGAAATGGCCCTTATTTGCCGGTTTGTACTGGAAGTCTTGAAAAGCTCTCCCAGGTATTCCCGATGACCTCCCGCTGAACAGTACGACCCTCTTTAACTGGAGTAGAGGGGCACCCTGACGCCTGTCCTCATCAGTCATTAGAGTTGTAGAAAGGTGCAGCCACCAAGATAATACTGTGACAATATTCGAAACCGGTGGATACCGAGATCAGGATTCCATGAAATGGAAATGACTCTTCATTTGTCATTGTGTGGTTTTGGTGTTTGGGCATTCTATGGCAGTAAACATGAAAAGTGATATTTTTCACATGAACTATTGCTGGAATCTTCTTTTTGGCATGTTGTGTGACAGCATGTCCTTCCCTGTCTGTGCTCTCTGACATCCTTTGCTAGACCTTCCTGTTGGTCAAGGTGGAAGGCATGGCTTTTTGTGTCTGAGGCATGCCTGTAACTTGATTCTCTCAGATTGCACTCGCCTCTGGTCCAGCTGCAGCACTCAAGGGCGTGTCCGGAGAAGAGATTTGATAGATCATTTTCCTTAAATCCCTAATTTGCTTCTTCCTTAATCAGCAGCTTCAGACCTGCTCTTTATTTCCCATCTTTATTGTGATGGAAGAGGCATCTTTGCACTCACACAGTGATAATTCATTTGCAGAATCTCTTCCCCCTGTAGGTTTTCCAGCCTGGGTTTAGAGTCCGTCTCATCCAGGCAAGTGGAGAGGGTCATAAATTATAAAGGTATGTGTGCCTCTTTCATGGTTTTTATTTTCAGGACCCCCACACCCCCACCTCGTTGCCTCCGCTTTTCCAGCAGGTTCTCTAGGTTAGCTGATAAATCACATCTGAATCATTTTAGAAACAATGACAGATTTTTTCAAATGCAAAGGGAAAATCTGGGTTGGGAAGGGGATCAGATCGCGTGAGAAGTGGCATGTGAGTGGCCAGTTCGCAGAAGACGTCTTGCCTTGAAACATGTGAGACACGGTCTGAGCCTGGGGCTGTCAAAATATTGTGAAACTCGGCATCATGTCACACAACAGTGGAGGGGTTGATAACGGATGATTGAACATGGAGAGGCTCAGTGATGGAGGTAGAAGCATGGAAAACTGGAACTTTTTCATTTCAATATTAGCTGAGGTGGTAACCTGGTGTTGAAGGGCCATGCCGTAGGATTAACTGGGGGGGAGGGGTGTGGCCCCAGCTAAACTTGGAGAGCCAGGTGCCAGGATTATTTGCTTTGATCATATGCTTTATGGCTGGGAGATTGAACTTTGTTATTCAAATTAAATTTGAACTTTAAAAATATTTACATATTGGATGGAAGAAATCCATGTTTGAGTTTTTGAAGATTTATGTAGGCAACCATTTCTCATTTTTGTGATTCTCATCTTATAGGACCTGCCATTAGAAGCAGACTGCCATAAATTAATTGAGCTTTCCAAAATGGCCGAAACTAGTCGGCAAGGAAACTAGTGAAATAATGTATGAATCAGTGGAAGATTGTGGGCATACAGTGATTCCCAAAAACCTGAAAAGTGCAGTCTGGAGACTTTCGGTTTTGCTGGCAGTTTTTTTTTTTATAGTGGGGACCCCCCCACCCTCCGAGCACTCCCCTTCTCCCCGCTCAGTGAATAAATAGCTTTGCATTGTAAAATAACGTCAAAATACCATATACTACAGTATGATGGATGGACAGTATGACGGTATGAGTATTCATTATACTGTACTTTTTTTATCATTATTTAGGCTATACTATACAGCCCAGGTGTTTAGTGGGCTATATCATCTAGGTTTCTGTAAGTACACTTTAAGATGTTCACACAACGAAATTGCCTAATGACACAACTCTCAAAATGTATCCCCATCGTTAAGCAATGCATGACTGTACTGCCCAGGCATAGTCAGATGTAGCCTAAACCGAAGGCAGCATTTGATGGCATGATGTCCTCTGTCTAAGTTTTAAGATATTTTATGTATGTAATCCTATGTCAGCTGTCTAAAGGCAATTGCCTGATAGTTTAATTCTGCGCCACAATTTAGATAATTTTTTTGTTGTTAGTGTTGGCCTTTCTGTCCTGTAGGTAGCTAAATAATAAAAATGTGTTATAATATGTTATTGACGTGTCATTTTTCTCACTTAAGATAGTAGTAGGCTAACTTTGCAGGTTTCATGTTTCACGCTCTGTTTTACACATCTGGGTTAGGCTACTGCGCAGCAATAGTCTGGGTCAGTAGTATAAATTTAATATTTGAAATTCTTAGAATGATGAATCTGTTATAGTATAATAATTTTAATGCCTTTTAAAAGGAGTTTTCCAACCATAATGTATTGCATATGCCCTACTTTCTCAGAAAAATGTGTAAATTACTGTGTTCTGCTTTGTTTGGGTCGCGGAAACCCAGAGTGGTGCCCGAAACTCTGCATATTGCAGTGCCTGATCTTCCCCAAAACAATCCCATTTCTTGTTTTCTTTTTGTTTTCTTCAACCCTGCTGCTGCATTTAGTGCTTACGGGTGTCATTTTGGCCCCAGGCCAGCTCTGCCTGTCTTCATAATAAACATGTCCTGATGAAGTCCTTTCAGTATGTTCTGAGGGCAGAAGAGTAACATCCACCAGTATCTCAAAGAATATTAACTGAGCTTCATGTTGAGTGAAAAGACTAGGTGAGACTATATTAAATAGCCAGAACCATGTTTGTCTTGGGTTATAATTTTTGTTGGTAATCTAATGCTAATTTAGACTTTCCATTCTCTGAAGAAATGGCCAATATTGGCCATTAACATTCACATTAAACTAGTTCCTTTATGTTTCCTGGGGATGTGCAATGACAGACAATGTGCCCAGCTTTTAACAGGCTGACTTGTGACAGGTGAACATTTCCAGTAAAAAATATACTTTTCTAGAAAGCAGTCATTGAGTACCTGGATTATGTTGATGTGTGACTGCTGCCCTGTTAGTTCGGGTCCTTGAGGTGGACACGCACAGAAAATTCCGGCTGTGGTGAACATGGATGCATAAGTGCCCCCCTCCAGTTTACCCCTCCAGGGGTCATGTCTGTGCCTCTTTTCAGGCTGACATGTTCCAGCGAAGAGGACACCAGTTAGACACAGTTAGCAGGTAACATGGTTTTCAGTGTCTCGCAGCGTGTCGCTTTTGTATTGGAAGGAGGTGCCGACAGCTCTGCTTGGGATCGTAGTGTGGAGCCAGGAAAAGCAGTGTAATGTGGAAGGATGGAATGTGGGCCTGCTGCCTCGCTGGACGAAATGAGGTCAGGAATCCCATTTGCATGCAGCCATGTCCCATGGTGCACCCTCCAGGGTGATATTCACAGACAGCTCCTGCCCCTTCCCCTGCTCGGTGTTAAGCACCTTTATGGGAGGGGTCTGGATGCCCAGGGGCGTGGGAGGGGCATGGATATCTTGGCATATTCAGGAGGTCTAGATTTTAAGTAAAATTGGGCAGGTGAATCCAAGGTGATATTTTGTCAAGGGACCCAGAATTTGTACGTAGCACCCTGACACCCTGCTTCACAGGGCACATGCAGCAGAGACAGAGTCACAGCAAACACCACCGCTGTGCTGCTCTGAGTGCCTGGTCCATATTTATGTGAATGGAAGACCCCCTGTTGGTGCTGGTTTGTTGTGTCTCTGTGGTACTTTCCTCCCCCCGCTACACTTGCCTGTGTGTGGGATGTGCTGATGGGGGGCCATGATGTAACCCTCCTGTGTTCTCTATACTGGGTCACACAGCCACAGAGAGCTCCTGATCTTGGGTGGTTTTCTGGCCGGAAGCCCACAGGCTGTGCGTGCATCCCTCATCCTGTGGTCCCTGTAGCTTAAGGTGTAACACTGTAGTGACCACCACCCCCCCCCCCCGACCCAGCCAATGAAATGTCTCTGAGTGCCCCATGCTAAAGAGAAACAGAGGAGGGGTAATGACAGTTAATGTCCCAACCACTTAGTGGATATAAATAGTATATGAGTCTGCTTTACACATCACTGGTTTTCCTGCTCTGGCATCATTTTCTCCGTACAGAAAATAGTCGCAAAATGAAAAGGAATTAAAGGGTTTTCCTTTTTCCGGTGCGAGGGCAATCTCAGCTCAGAGCTTGGCCCGGCTCTCCAAGGGTCCAGCAGGAATGTAAATCTGCCATCGGTCGCAGGGCTGAGATGATCAGCAGTGGGGTAATGGGGAGCAGGTACAAAGACAGCTACTCTCTGAGCTGCTGTGGATGTTCCAGGTAAGAGCTGATGGGAGACAAGAACCACCCCCACATGGCCCCTATGGTATTAGTGCATCAGCTATATGAGGAACTGAGGTGTCTTGACTTCTTGTGTCACAAGTTGATCACTCCCGGCCCTTTAATCAAGCGCGAGCACGGCTCTGCAGGTATGCTTGAGCCTTGGCTGTCCGCTTGCTGATTTAACGCTCCTGGTTTGCAGTGCGGAGTTCATTGCCCTCCTCCTGTGGGGCCCTCGGGGGCCTAATAAGTCACGGAGCAGGAACCAGAGAAAACATCATTAAATGGGGGAACAATGGGCCCCTTTTATCCCCACATAGCGAAGGTGACCCGTGGCCCTCGTCCTGCTGACCCCCGCTCAGGTGTCATTTTGGGAGCCGTCTCACGTGAACTTAATTCTCATCTTGGACGTTCTTTAAATGGGATTTTTTTCCCTCTGCATTTAATACGTATGTGTAACTTAAACGTCATGCGTAAAGAGTCACAGAGCTCAGGGCTGGTTGTGCAGAAGAATAAAAAAGCCACTGAGCACTAATGAGACCAACCAAGGCGCACAGGATGTGCAGGAAGGAGAAGTCAAGAGAGGCCAAGAACGTGACCCATGGTGGGGGCACCCAGCGCAGGGTTTTGGCAGGAAAACACCCTCATATGATTTTTTCCCCCTTCTTTCATCGGCATCAAGAAGAGGCGAGCATGACCTCGCTGTGCCACACCCCCAAAGTCTGTAACCAGAAAGTCCCCCCACCTGATACATGAGGGGCTGTACATTTCCCAGTCTGCCTATTCCCAGAGAGAAAGGGGCTACAGTACCAGTCACATTTGGCCCCCGTGCTCCCTCAGGGGTCCCGCTCGCTAAATGCCTTCCATATGCTCACATCTGCTGCTACAGACCACCTATACTAAACCCCAAACCTCCCTAAACCAGCCCCTCCACACTGTGTTGGTTCCCTTCCTGTGCTGTTATTCTGTGCCTGTGCTGTTTCCTAGATTGCTATGCAGAGTGCTGTGTATATCCACAAAGACTCACATCACTCTTCTGTAACAGCAGCGGGAGACATCATCTGTATTAGTGACATGGAAGCCCCTGCCGGTCAGCCTGGGGACAATGTTTAGTGGCCTCTTTAATGCAGTGAGACAGGCCTAATATACTCCTGGGGGTTACCTTAACTAACCTTTGTCCACGAGGAAGATACTGAGGACCTCCATGCTGGCAGTACTGGCATGACAGAAGCCGGAGTTACCCCAGAATGTGGCCCAAGTGTCACCACTGCCCGAACAAACAGT
Source organism: Mormyrus iriodes (assembly GCA_011763525.2). Lineage (NCBI taxonomy): Eukaryota > Metazoa > Chordata > Actinopteri > Osteoglossiformes > Mormyridae > Mormyrus > Mormyrus iriodes. The sequence goes on from JAAGVU020000025.1 coordinate 16,510,328, forward strand.
CCGACCCTGCTGATATGTTACACCTATACCGGGGGCAGACAGGAGTAAATGCAGCACAGACACAAGGCAGGCAGCCCTGCAGGCCTGACCACAAGACCCTTTTAAAGATAAACTGGAGGGGGGGCTGCTGATGCATTAAATCACTAGGTCAGGACTGGTGGACTTGGTGGGGGGACAAAGGGACCCAAAATGGAACACAACATGGGGCCAGGAACAGTTCCCTGCAGTGTGTGGAGCTTGGTGGAGATGCACATCTCCGCAGCACGGGTGTCCCTTCCCCCAAGTGAGTGCTGCCTGAGAGGCCTGGGTGAGTGAAGACTGACCCACATATTGGGGGGAGGGGGTGCAGGCTTGGTCCCACATCCAGAGGCCACATGGCAGTCAGTCAGGGACAGACTTTGCCCAAAGATCCTTCTTTCTTTGGATTTCATTTTTAGTGCTTTTCTTTGTTTCAAAGGCAGCTGGTCATCATATGTAGGCAGGCAGCGTTTCCAGCTAGATACTTTAAGTTTATAAACAGATACACCCCCCCCCACGGACACATGACCCAACCTACAATTCACAAACATACAGGAACTGCGATTTAATTACTTTATTAATGCATCAGACCACCCTCTTAGTATATTACAATTAAAACACAACATGCGGGGGCAAGAATAATTCAGTGATGTCAGACGCAAACACAGATAAAGCAAAGAGTACAGCAGCCACTGAGACAGAAGTAAATGAAACGGAAAGAGGGCCGCCTGCAGAGCACAGCGCAAATTAAAGAGCACACAGTAGAAGGCTTGTAGAACTGCACTTAGTACAACATAAAAACTCACAGACGCTGTTCCTCAGGCCAGCCTAGTGCACTGGGGGGCGGGACGTTCCTGTCGGTTTACGACACTGAGCCAACCCCCCTTCAAATGAGGGCGACTATAGATTTATTCTGGGGGCACCCCTCCCTTCCACGCGCACTTTATTACCTGCAGTTATCATATATCACATTTCTATCAAAGTTCTTAATTATTTTATTTTTTTGCCACCTGAGATGTCAGGTCTACTTGAGCGTTCAATGGCGTGGTTGCCACGCCACTTGTCAAGGCCGTGGAGACAGGCGGCCCTCAATCCTTGGCATCACCCACGCCGTCTGCGTTGATGGCGAACATGGCCTCAGCCTCTGGGAGACACGGCGAATCGTAGATCTTGCAGATCCTGGTCTCTCCTCTGCCCTTGCGCAGGTACAGCCTGTTAGGAAGGAGAGATGGGACAATGGGTAAGTTTACCTTTTGTTTTTTAAACCTGACTCTCTAGCGTGTGTGGAGACTATGACCATTCTTGCTCAACGTGATATGTTGGTAGGACTACAGAGAACAGAAGACCACCAGACTATCCAGCATTCATATTAAATTCATTCTGTGAGATTAAACAGGTGAAAGTGGTCATGAGACCATTACTACATTAGGGCAGCTTTCATCTGTGGAATGAGATGGTATGAAGGCACAGCATTGTAGAAAGGACAGAATGTTCTGAAAGGTTGTTGGAATATCAATGCACTGCTACTTAGCAATGTGGTGGAGACAGCTCTAGAAACTAGTCACCCACTCGGGGTGGGGGGGGGATTGTGAATGTCTCCTGGGAACAGACAGAGCTACACACCTGGTGGTGGAGGCGTGAGCCAGGATGTTGCCCCCAATGGGTTTCTTAGGGTCTGCTGAGAACATAGCGGCCCCGTCCACCTGGGCGACCACCTGATTGGTTATCACCACAGCAACACCAAACTGCAAGGAATCGGACACACGCACACATAGGAAACTTAAACAGAGCTCTGCTCAACAGCAGCATGGCCATGCTGTATCCCTAAGCTGAAAACCAGGCATGCAGAGGAGTACGTGAGAAGCAGGGATGAAAGCGGAGAGAAGGAGAGCCAGGAGCCGAGGGCAGTAAATCAGCTGGGAGAGCCCGTAGATGTGCCGGCTGACATTCTCACGAAACCGACTGCTCGCGTCCCCAGGACGGGGTGGAGGGGGGGGTTGGAGGGACTGCTAATGCGATCGCTCAGCTAGGGGGTGTGTAGGACCTGTGCTTCCGGGGTCAACGAACCGCTGTTACTTCTGAGAAAGTACATTTCGCCAAACACAGCTAATGAAATGGCTGATGGTAATAATCCCGGGCCGCGGCCAGGCGCAGTCACACACGTGGTCTCAGAAGAACCCCAGAGCATTCCAAGCTCCGTGACGTCCTGCAGGGGGAGCAGCAATGAGGGGCCTTTTTGGGAGGCGGCTGTGTCTCTTTGAGAAACGCAACTTGTTTAAAGCAGACATTTAGATGTGCGGTATTAGGTCAAGGTCAAGGTAAACTTTATTATCCCCCCAGGGGAAATTCATGTGGTCAGCATTGCACGTCTCACATGACAGATTGTTTTGTTATCAGTTTTAATACTAACAAACAGTAAACATGCCACATTATAAACATAACAAAAATACAGGCAAGTGAATAAATAAAATTGCATGAATATTCAAAAAGGGTAAAATTAAGGTACAACAGATATACTTTGTCTGTTATTGTGCAGTCTGCTGTCGGCACAAATGACTTATGATACCTTGTTGTTCTGATTACTCTCTGCAAAATTCTGCCATTCGACCTTCTGACAAACTTCAAGAACAGAGGATATGTAGGATCATCTAAAATTTGTCTCAACTTTTCCATAATAAGCTCATTATACAGCTGAGCTGCAGATACCTGATCAACTCCAATGACCCTACTGGCTAATTTGATAAAATGCTGCAATTTCTTATGATCCCATGCATGCATTTCCAAAAGTACAAATTAACCCAAAGGACAAAACACTCTGCAAAAGAGCTTTATAAAATACTTGGAGAATGCCAATATGTAATCTAAAAACTTTTAGTTTCCTAAGAAAAAACATCCTCCGTTGCAGTTTTCTGCACTTGTTCTGTGCACAATGATTAAAACACAATTTATCATCTATTTCAATTCCTAAATATTTGTAAGATGAGACCCACTCAATCTGTTCACCATTAATTTCAGACTGAGAAACCCTTACACCTTTCTTACTAAAGTCTATTAACATTTCTTTTTTCTTTACATTGACCTGTAAAAAATTATCTGTGCACCACTTAGTGAAACCTTGAACCTCCCTTTCAAAGCCTTGTAAAGATGAGGTATCAGAATGTAAAAAACCAACAATGTGGTATGATCAGCATACTTAAAATAACTGTGAGCAGGAGAGGCTGCTTGGCAATCATTTGTATATAGTGTACAAAGGATGGGCGATAATACACAACCCTGTGGTGCTCCAGTATTAATGGCTCTTAGGGAAGAAACGTGCGAGTCAAATTTCACTTGCTGACAACGGTCAGTCAAGAAGTCATAAATCCATGACATAAGTAGGATTTACCCCAAGATTTAACAATTTCCTCTGCGCGTCTCCTTATTAACAGGCTGCCTCATTCGTTATTCTGGGTCCTGGGGCCCTTCAGTGAAGAGGCTCACTTATTTGTCGATGACAGAGCTCTTACACTTCGAGCCCCAAGGGGAGACAGTGGGGCTGTCCGCAGGACCTTCACACGCGAGCGGTGGTTAAGCGGTCCTGAGCCACAGCATGCCACATCCTGCTCCCGGAACGAGGCATCCATCTGGTCTCCGGCCCACTTCCTCAGACAGAGGATCGCTAAATCCATTGCCCAGGCTGTAATACTCCAACAGCTTTGGCACCTCACTGGATAGGGAAAAATTTGCTCTGGCGACAACAGAATGGAGCCCGGCTGACGAGGCGGCTGGCAGCAGAGCGATATTCGTGCCATGGTCCTTCCCCGGATGTAAGTGAAGGTGGTCGTGTGTGGCCTGGTGGCGTTTAACACGTCAGCGGGTGCTGACGGCCACTCACCTCATCCGCCAACCGCAGGAGCATGCGCAGGAACCTGCCCAGGTGGCCCTGCCTGGCCGAGAGCTCGCCCCTGCCGGAGTAATCAGTCCTGTAGAGGGCGGTAGCGCTATCCACAATCAGTAGGGCATACCTGGAGGGGGAAAAAAATGAGGCAGGAATGTGAGATGCTCTGTGCAGCCTGAGATCACGTATTCCTCTGATTAAAGTGCACGGGTCAGTCAGAGGAGGGTGATCATCCAACAGATCTGCTCAAACCAGGGATGTGGGGGCAACAGACTCGCCCTACTCCTCTAAACCTGACCTTCATGAGAAGGAGCCAGATGGCAAGATTAGGAGTAGTTTTGAGGCTGTTCTGGGGGGCATCTGTCACTGCTGAGACAGCTTAACAAGGGGTACTTTGTATGGAAGAAGCTCCCAAACGAGGTGGCCCCTGGCTACCCTCCCCCGCATGCTGCTCACCTGGACTCAGCCATCATGGCAGAGGCCTGGTATAGCAACTGTGTCTGGTGGTCCGTGTTGAACGCCCGGGCATAGGCGACATTGTCGAGAACGTCGCTACCTACCAGCCCATACCTAATAGGGAAAAAGGACAAAACCAACATTTGTGATCAGTTTTACACATCTAGTCCTCTAGGCAGTCCCAGTGCCGTCTGCAGGCTCCTACAGCAAGCTGCCCTAAACCCCTGTGAAGTAAAGTTAAGAAAGAGCTAAATGCTCAGCAGGCAAGTGGAAGGCAGAATCACTGCTGATGAAATGCTGCCTTATGTCAGGAAAATTGTTATTACACACAAAGCATGCAAATGCGGCAACCAGAAAACCACTACGCTGAGATCAAGCGGCAGCTGTCTGGCACGAAGAAACATGCCATTAAAAACCAAGTGCAAATTTTAAAGGGGCAGTGACACCCAGGCTAGAGGCAGGGGACCCGCATGAGCGACTGTTACTCAGCCCGTAATGTGGGAGAATGAAGTGGGAATTAGCAGGTCGGCATTAATCCGCACGCTCAGATGAAGGAGGCAGCTGCCTTTGGGATGATTTTAAAAAAGAAAACAAATACAACTAAAAGAGAGAGAGAGAGAGAGAGAGAGAGAGAGAGAGAGAGAGAGAGCGCACCATAAGGTGGTGGAAGAGAGATGTGCAGATATTCTTTTAACCCTCACATCCACTTGGGGTTCTTTATGACCCCACTAGGGGTATATGGGTTGCAGACCCCCAGATGGGTCAGTGTTCGTTTTGGGCTTGTGGTAAAGATGGTGT
>JAAGVU020000025.1:16516237-16548414 GCA_011763525.2 Mormyrus iriodes
TTGTAAAAGAGTTTTTTTTCCCTCGGGGGGAGGGATTTGGAGACCGGGGGCCGGGCCCCCCCCACAGGCGGGAGTCCAACCCCGGCCCCGGATAGCCCAGGGGGGACGAGCCTGGGTGGGGGGGGGGGGGGGGGGGGGGGGACTGTGAAATGGTAGGTCACGCTTACTGTCTAATCCGTTATGTAGCCCCCTACCCTACCCACCCCCACAGAGTCCTTTTCTTTTTTTATCCTGACGGCTGAGATGCTTAATGAGCACCGGACCCACACATGCACGCACGCACACGAACACAGCTCCATTTGGACCCTGTGCATGCATCTTCTCAAGCCGCCCAGCAGTCAGCATAACACATTTGCTGAAGGATTGTTGTAGCTTTACAGCCTTTTAACTAGAGCCCGCTTTGCTGTGCTGTACATCTCTCTTGCACTGGACAGAACAGAGTCCCTTATCGATGCTAACACAGAAACCTGCACTGCAACTGTACTGGTCCAACCTGCAGCCCATAAATCCACAGGTTTAATGAACAGCCCTGTATTTGTCCAGTCAACCGATCTGAGGGTCAGCGCAGTGAAACATACCCCCATCTAAAGCATATGGCTGCCCCTCCCCCTCATCGCTGTCACGCAACCATTGCCCTGCCTGTTGCCCTGGGTCGGATTTTACTACAGCCAGTGGCCCACATCGACCCCTCCCACAAATAACTTGGAAATAATTGACTTGAAGGAGAGTTGAAATGGGGGTAAGGCCTGCAGGACATAAAAGGGGAGAAAATCCCCGCCTGGGCGTCTGCCGTCCTAATTCCTCCTTTGTGTAGGAAGGGAAAATGTTCAAAACGTCATTATTGAGAAGCGACAGTGCTGTTGTATTGTCCTGTTTAGCACCAGATATGAGTCTTCCCCATGACTAAATGTTCTGCACACATCAACACCCCACCCCTCCCGTGAAACAAATCAAGGGACCTTTTTTAATGTTAATTCTATTAGACTAATCAGATTTATCCCAGATGCATGTGCTTTCAGGAACAGGGAATCTGAACTTCACAGGTCACCGGAGGAATTTCTGTTTCACTGGGCCAAGGCTGACCCACCTGAGGAGTGGCGTGGCCCCCTGTCTGCCACCCCCTTCTACAATGCAAACATCATACAAATGCCCTGAAGGTATCAGTCAGGATGAAACCACTGATAATGACCAGAAGTGGAGCATTTAAAAGTGAGGTAGGTGATTAAACCTGCTCCCTCAGTGTAATGATTCAAAGCATTTGCCTTGCATTTAGGACTATTTAAAGGAAAGGGGGTTCATCAGTTGCAGACCCTTATCTGCATTTCTAACAGCTAACCATTGATCCCTGGAGTCATAAAGCGCTTCTTGGAGGAGCTCTTCAAAAAGCAGGGGGGAAATTAAGGGAGCTAGAAATGGAACACTGTTTACATGATGCTTGAGCAAACAGTGTCCCCAAGAGGCGAGCAGGGGGGCGACCACAGACGCTCCAACTGAAGGGGGTGGGGGCTTTTTACAAACAAGGCATCAGCGGGAATTCAGAGGTCATTGCCGGACTGCTTCCTGGCCAATATCCAGACCACTACTGTACAATTATGGTTGCATCACAGGGCAAATTGGAAGCAATTATTGTTTGCATTATATCTCAAATTTAATTATTTCTCCATTACACCCTCCTGCCTCAGGGAAATGTATCTGCTCAGTGTGCTAAGCTTTTTCTGCAGGATTCTAGTACAAAGGAATCAAGCTGAATGTAGGAAATACAGATCAAAGGTAGGCCCATATCACTGTTTTGAAATGGCGTTTCCAGGATGTAAGGGGTATTGATTTCAGCCAAAGATACACATTCAAGACCTGAGGTACATTAGTGGTATTTTGGGGCTAAGTGAGAGCGACAGGCACTGAGGAGGAGGGACAGCTTACGGCTACATCAGTATTACAGCAATATGAGTGTTATCAGCTAGAATCCTGCCCCAGAATATTCCTAACCGTATGACAGCTAAGTGATATACAGGAATAACACCAAGGTAGCCACTGGGCATTTGCACCATGTTGTCTGTTACCTAACTAGTGACGTTCTAGGAAAACCACACCTACCTCTCTGCCACTGCGAGGAGCCTCTCCGGCCTGAAGGTGCCCTCGGTATCTATGTACATGGCCTTCCCCTCCCCCCCACCTTGGTCCACAGGCAGCTAGGGGCAGAGAGACAGCGGCGGTAAGCTTCGGTAAGTTTGTGTAAACTGAGGAGGCACCGAGTGATGCCACAGAGCTTCAATGCTGATGGTTTCTGGGTCAAATTCCAGAAGTGGGTCAGCTCTAGTACCCTGGAGCTGATAAAGTGCGCCACTTAACATCCTTCCGCACAACGTCTGACCACATACACATCTGACAAATCCTGATCGGCTAACGGACGCAGCAGACGTAAGCAGCCACAGTGCATCATGTGTAGCTGGTGTAAACAACCTGACTGCACTGCCAGCTGTACAGTACATATCAAACTTATAATCCCTGACACCAATAATAAACATGTTACGCATTTATGTATATACCGTACTGTAATTTATCGTTAATGTGTACTTTCTCTCTTATATGAAGTATCTTGATTATTTAGGTAGTATACCATACAGGTTAGTATACAGTGTATATGATGTTCCAATCCGAGTCGCCTAACGTCTTATTGGACAAAATGTAACCTGACTGATAAGCGACGCATCCGTTTACTTACCAAGCAGAGCTGTAAAGTGCAACTGATAAATATCAAATAAAGGAAAACTTTTCATTGTTTATTCAATATCACTGTTATTATAAGACAGAATGAAGCCAAGGCTAAAGATGTCCCCTGAGAGCTGCGGCTGGCAGCAAAATCTCCATACCTGACAAGTCACCGCCAAAGTGTGGCAGAGCTGCGTCTTCCCTGTGCGAAACTCGCCAAACATCTCTGTGATGGAGCCCGTCTCGATCCCACCTGAGCAAGACACACACCTTAGCAGAGGCAAAATAATCTCATTCACCAATGTAGCTTTACTACAAACAAATAGACGCCATATTATTTCCTAATTCCGCATGTTGAAAGTATGAGACGCATCCATTATTACACATATCAAGTTTTATTCTGTATTACGCAATGCTTTATAAAATCGAGAACCTGATATGAACAATATATCCTGTGCAACATCTGGTTTACTGCTGAAATAGACTCTATAGTGACAGCCCATTTCATTGTTACACAACATATTTACAGTTTTGGCAGACTTTACATAATATTTTTCTAGTTAGGTGGTTACGTGAAGACAGATGACAAAAGCTTCGTGTGTGTTGCCAAAATTCCTGGGCAGCCCAAAACGTGGTTGTGGAAAGGGGGATTGTGGGATGGAAGTCACGATCAAGGAGTGACGAACCAGGCAGTGTGTCCAAGAGCTGACGGGAACGTAGCGCGACATACCGACTCCCCATGAAGCTTCCGGGGACCAAATCCCTATGCTACCTCTCTGAGATGACATCCTGACATCACATGCCAGTGATTACCTCACCACAAATAATTTTAAGCTGAACAACCCCACCAAGGCATAAACATGGGTTTGTCCTTGGACCCAGACAACATCCTGTTTTTTTATTTTCCTAGAACTGAGTTTAATATTAAAAAAAAAACATCCAGACTGCACGGAAGAACACAAATTACAAGATGTGTCATCACTCAGAGATCCACATCAATGCCTGCGGGGATGTATGACTTGTGCCATTGTCCTGTCACACGCAAAAATCTCAATCCAACATCAGCAGATGGTTAACATGACGGAAAATGAGAAACTCAGATGTTTTACAGAAAACAGGTGCGAGTGATGACTGTGACAGCCACAGAAGGAGAAGTGATACATTTAAAGCTACTCAGTAGTTTACCAACATTTGCAGCATGATGTTAATGATTTTTATTTTCCATACATTCATCCATCCTTTACCACAGATGGCCAGACAGGTTTAACTATAAGACCCCCTGGAATGCAGGATGGCCATGTGAGTAGAGGGACCAGTTTCCTATATTCACCTTGCAGGAGCTTGTCCAGCTCTTTGGAGCCTGTGGAGATCTGGATGATTTCGGCTCTGCGCTGGTGGAACTCTGTGGCCGTGGTGAAGCCCATGGGCACCAGCCTTGCTGCCTCCGCCTTGGGTCAGACCATCAGAGGAGTGGGGGTATGGTTAGAAACAAAAGCATGGCAGGTTGGCATGCAGGAGCAGAGGAGGCGCAGCTCTGCATGCGGGCACAGCTGCCCAAACCCATCCTGCTCACCAGGACTTTCTCTGCCTTGGCTTCACTGATCCCCTTGATGTTGAGCAGCTCCTTCTTGGGGGCGTACGCCACAGCCTCGACCGTATGGAATCCGGCATCCTCCAGCTTCTTGATGTCACTGGTGCTGATTCCACATTGCTGAGGGGGAGAAGGGGGGGAGGTTCATGTTAACTGGGTGGAGGTAAGGACGGACTCAAACAGGAACCTAGTGACCAGAAGTCAGGGATGGTACCTCAAGTCGGCACAGTGGCTGAGGTCCAAAGTTATCCTCCTCCTCAGCCTCTGCCTCAACTCTGGTCTCGCACCTCATCGCCATCCTGGACGACAGGTCTCTGCAGGTGTGACCAATGACCTAAAGTGATACTGTGTCTCAAAAGAGAATGTCAGCATAAATTAATGTCAACTAAATACGAAGATGCATCACACCAGTGCATAAGGGAAGGGCCCTCTAGTGTACGAATAAGTCACTGCTCTCGATGTAAAAACCTGTTATTTTTAACCATACGATGTACTGACACAATGAGAATATTACAGCTCCGGATGGAAGAACAGTAAGCGGTGTTTCCTCAGCAGATCAATATATTCTGATCAGCTAAATTAATGACTGTAATCGCCTGACACCCTAATTTACCAACGACTAAAGCAGTACGTTTTTAGCCGATTAAACATTTAGGTAAACAAACTGGCAATTCAAATATCTAAATGGCATAGCCGATTAATCAGCATAATCAGCATTAGGGTGCTACAGGAACACATCTATGCAGCTTTCGTTAGCTAGCGCGCTACGTTACAAAATTATTTTAACCGGCAACGCGCTTAACTGTCAGTTGTCCGTAATTCCAGAAAACACATCCTTAAATCTTATTTAGTCTCTTTTTCGTGGATGTGAAGAACTTTGCCGTTTACAGATATTATTGCGATACAAACCTCACCTCGCAGTTTCAGTCTCCAACACCAAACTTCCCGCCTGACGGCGTACTTAGATACGTCGTGACGTCGACAGCGTCTTAAAGGTGCAGTAGTATAATTTTCGGCTCATAAGGCCTGCGCCGTTCTGTTGCCCGCTATAATCTGGACGGCACTTGTCCGTTGAAATGCATGCAAGTATTTGGGTTCAGGTATATTAAAGTAGCATCACCACTTAAGTATTTATCAGTGTCAGTATATTTTATGTTTCGTTATTTGGAAACTTCACAACACACTTTTTGAAAATAAATCAAGAGTCCTTTAATAACGCACTTGTATCATCTTATAACAGCTCGAAATATACTTTTTTCTCTGCTTAAAAGCTAACAAAAAATCCACAACATACAGAATATACTTCATTTGATTTCATTTCATTTGAGATGAAAATCGAGTCAAACTACAGCGTACTCTGTGACAAACTCACAACAGACTATAACACTTCAGAGTGTGTTCATATTTAATTTATTTAGAAATGTTTCACATTAAATACACGGCCTGGAACTTTTTGAAAACACTGTGATGAAGTACCTTGTAAATGAATAGTAATACAGGGGATGTTCTTGTTGCATGATGTGTCAACTTATTAGACAATAATTAAGTGGCAGGATTTAAACAGTAAAAAACAAATTCTCTTAGAAAGACCATTTACACATGAATAAGAATTTACAGTAAACGACGGTAAGGTCAGGGATGCAATTATTTGAACATTTTTAGATTAATGCTTTATTGCACTGTCCGGGTCATTAGCACATGAGCGTCACGATGCATTCATCACCAGTGGTCCTAAACTGCCCTCTAGTGTCTGAACGAGCCCCTGCTCTTACTGTAAAAATCTTGTAGTTTTAAACAGATTTTCCATGCATTCTAAGTGGTGACATGTCTAAAAAGAGAAATAATGACAAAAGTAACATATGAAAATACTTTATTTAATTATAAGCAGTTGTAATATAGCAATGTCATAGAAAAAAATTAAGCACCAAGCACAAAAAAATGCACGTTTAAATATAGTACACATTTATGCACCACCTCGGGAGGAGGGTGGTTAACGTTCACACACGCTTCAGCATAGGATCACGTCATGGATCCTCTTAACAATCCTCGTCAGGTAATTTCTGGCTGGCGTGACTGTGGACACAATTTCTTCCAGCTGTTCAAGCCTTGAGGATAGGGAATGATGTAGCGTTAGGCTGAGTACCTGGTTAACGATATGTCAGGATGGAATGGCTCAAAGCAAGGGCATGGATCCAGCTTTCACACCTTGAGATTCCTTACCTCGTATTTCCAATGTAATTTTTGAAGTTAAGCACTTCCAGATGAGAAACTGGGTAAGCGGGATTAATAGCCAGTGTGACTTCAAACTTTGAAAATGCCTTAAGACTTGAGAATAGAATGCTGATCCTGAAATAATGGGAGATAAAGAACTCAATATTCATTTAAAGTAGCAATTTATACGTGCAGGATTACTCTCTGAAGTATTATGCATGTCTGAATAAAAACAAATTATACATTCTTTACAAAAAAATGAGCACAATTTCCCAAATTTGAAGGGCAGGACACAATATTCTTGCTAATATGCTGACCCAAGAACATACTCACTGTGTCTCCTGGCAGCCAATCTGCAAGACATCAAACTTCAGGGAGCCCCACTTCCACAACTGGTGGATCTCCTCCCCCAGGACACGGCAACGGCTTACCACCAATGCAACATCGTGTAGGAGCTAAGTAGTAGGTGGGTCAGAAGACAAGGTATGAATATTTATCAAGATACTGACACTGTTTTGCATTAAAAATATTCCGACATTGACCAGCTTAGTACTTGCCAGTGGGATGTTAGGCCTGGTGGGGTACTTTTCAATCCAACTGCTGTCGCTTTGAATGAACTGGCTGATTAGTTTGTGAACAAGGCGGGCATAACATGTCGAGTTCTCTTCTGCAAGACATACAAGTTCAAATTAACTCCATTCTCTAGACATTGCATGATCAAAGCTCTAGGCTGCACAAGCATTACATTTCTCAGCTCCACTCACCATCCAGATGTAAATGAAATCTGATGTCATTAACCTTCTGGTCAGACTGCCCTGTTGTATCTGCGTGGGAGAGGAAATTACTTAAATTTTCAGATGCACGAGAGACCCAGGTTTATGCTGCATATTTTAAACTCTAAAGTAGTGTTTCCCAACCCGGACCTCAGGGACACCAAGACAGTCCACGTTTTCGCACCTTCCCAGCTCCCTGCCAGACAGTCCACATTTTGAATAGCGACAAGGACTGGGCTGGGAAACACTGCTCTAAAGTCTAGTCCAATTTTACTGTGCAACACAGTCTAACAATAAGGACGGCATCAGTGAAATACTGCTGCTTCAGAGAGGGATTTAACTTAACTCTGTACAACATCTCATGTTCCACTGACTGATGTCTGATAACTGAACGGCTCCATTAAATTGCAGCAGTCATGTTTCTAATTATAATGAGAACTACTCACTGGCATGTGGTTCAAACAGCACCTCCAGCTCCACTGATCCGTACAGAAAGGTGAAAAGTGCTCTGCTCTCAGACTCCACAGACAGCTTCCATTCAATCACTCTGAGAATGCAAGCCAGTGTGGGATAGTTTTTACTTCAGACTTAACTGTGATACTAATAAAGTATGATAGTAATACTAATCAATTTGCTAATACCTACAACTCCAGGCCAAACCTGGAGCCAGCAAGCATTTTTACAGGCTGAGCCTCTAGGGACTCCCCTTGGTTGAAAGCCTAAATATTTACTTCAGATTCAGTAATAATAAACCCACTGACACACCTGTCTAGGACTTGAATATTCTTTTCAAGCTCCCTGGTTTCTTCCTGAATTCTGCAGGTTTTATCCCCAACACTGTTTTTCTCCATTTCGAGGACACTTATACACCTGGGAATGAAAAAGAAAAAAAAAAAAGAAAAGGAAAAAAAAACACTTGCAATTTAAATGCTACAGAGAGTGTAATGCCTGCTAGCATATGAATTAAAATACCTACAGCTCCCAGGGAATGCAAAGTTTAATTCAATTCAATTAAAAAAACTTTGTCCCCGAGGGGCAATTAAAGGCACACAGAGCAGTTTACATAGAAGACACAATGACGTAAAGTGCAACAGTATTACAGCGGAAGATGTGTAAAATTACAGTTTATCAAAATATAAATCTAAAAGATATAAATAGAATAAATAGGGTGAGGTCAAACTGTGGGACAGTCAGAGAGAGGTGAGGATGGTTCCTGTGCATCCATTAGAAGGGCGATGTGAGTGTGTGTATGCAAGTGTGCTGGGGGAGAGGGCACAGGGTTTGTGTGACTGTGGAGAGGTGTGATGAATGTGGGGATTTTAGCGTGTTTGTGAGTGGTTTGAGTGATAGTGAAATGAGAGTGGTGTAGGTGAAGGGAGGGTTTGTGAACAGGAGGTGGGGGGGGAAGAGAAGTCTGTGAAGAAGAAGGCTTACTATAAACGTTAGCTCATAGGGTGCCAAGTAGTCTACACAAGCTCGAAACTTACCTTTCATTCTCAATTACAGCCACATTGAGACTTTCCAGTTCTGTAAAAAGACAATGAGTTAATCTGAAATGACATTTAGTTCATAGTCTGAGGGAGTGCACAAAACTATGTAATATTAAAATAAGTTAAAAGCCCAGAGTAATGTGCGCAGTGTAACAGTCATTCACTCTACCTTGTTGCTTAGCCTCCAATGTGCGGATAAACTCAGAATTCGCTCCAACTTCTTCCAACCCTTCCTCATCCATTAAGTCCAATTCTACAAAAAAAAAAGCTCTTCATTGAAAACAACCATGTTAGTTGATGACAATTGCTATTTGGAAAATCCAATCAAATGTAGAACCAGCTAATCATAACCAGCTGCTCATGGTGATGAAGGACAGACAAAAATCCCAGCTGTGTTAACCAGAGTCCCTCCTACCAGCTTGTAAGTCCTGAAGACAATCATCAAGGTTTTTCAGGAACTCATCGGCCTCGTTAATCTTCTCTGTCAAGTTCTGCTGTGCCAGCTAAGAAGAGAGGGTACAGCTGGTGTCAAAATGCAATTCAGGTCTAAGCCAAGCAGAGGAGGAGCTGCATGGGGTGCAGCTGAGACAATGGCCCTGTCTCAACTCACACCTTGTGTTATCCTGTAGACACTTACCTGAGTGGTCTGCACAAGGCTGTTGTATAGCCCAATCTTCATCTCATGTGAGAACGCTTTGCTCTTCTTTCGGAAGTATCCCTTCTTCTCTCTGAGTTTCGACCTCAAACTCTGCAACTAAGGTATAAGATAAGTGTTGGTTAACTGTAAGATATATAGTAATGGGAGGGTCTGCTGAAGTGAGGTAAAAAAAAAATGGGTAATGAAAATACCTGCTCATTAGAATAAGTTTTCACCACTTCCCAAAAGGACTGATTAATCATTTTAAGAGGTTTGTTTTGATCCCACATTCGTGATTTCAATCTGAAAGAATGAAATGGGGAAAACAATGCAGCTTTTTGTATGTCCTGAGGTTGTCATGAGTGGAACAGTTCTCTGATTTTTATCAGTTTTCAGTTCGTGAAAAAAAACAGGGAAACTTTTTAGAGGCTAGTTTTCCATTATGCATGGATAGTTATATGGAGTTACTTCTCAACAATCCTGGAGAGTTCCTGATTGTCGTCTTCATAAATCCGCTGCTTGGGACGGTTGATGTATTTCTCCATAAGCAGGTCCCGCGGCTCATGTGCTAATGCAAACTGGAGGGAATTTTGCAGATCATAAATCACTCAAGACAGTACACATGCAGTGGCTAATAGCAGCAGGTTAACTGTAATAATCTTTATATATATATATATATATATATAAATAAAAAAAAGCAATTGGGGTTAACTGCCCTGCTCAAGGGTCCAATGGTACGATCACTCTGCCAACCCAGGGATTTGAACAAGCAACCTTCTGAGCTTCTTGACACTCCCCCCCAACAAATGATATTTTTTGTATAATACTTTTTTGGTCAGTGCATAATTCCATGTGTGTTATTTTATAGTTTGGATGTCCTTGTATTATTCTAAAATATAGAGAATAGCACAAATAAAGCTTTCTATGGGTACGTGTGTCCAGATTTTTGACTAAAAACACCTGAAAAATACAACTATATACACATTCAGTTATGAGGCACAATAAAAATATAAGTTTCTGCAACACTGAGTTTCTGAGAGTTGGTCATTACATTATCTGGAAGAACACTTTGCCGTGGTTTGTGAATGACAAAGTCAATGCCCAAGAAATTCAGGAACTCCTTCACTGTAATGCTGCCATCTTCCAGTTTCTGAAACACCAAAATGTATCTGGATGAACAATAACATTCAATGTATGATGGTAAACATCAGAAATGCAAGAAAAAAAGGCCAAATACCTTTTGGAGGTCAATCTCATATCCTGTTGCCTCATCAAAGTCAGTTTCATATTGACTGCATCTCTGAGCTGGGAAGGCAGTGAAATATTTTGCATACAGAGGGAAAAACAATCGTTAAAAAAAATTATTAACACCAACAATGAGACCAATTCTGATACAAAGCACTGTCTGGAACACTTACCACTAGTGGCAATAGTGCCTTCTGCCCTCAAGTAAGTGGAGTTATTACTGGAGTTGGTGTCGAAAGTCTTGACCGTTGTACTTGAAGGATTCTCCTCAGCAGCACCTGTCACATTTCTATTCCACTGAGATGCAAAATTGGAGGATTCCTAAAAAAATGTAGACTTTAATTTGTAATCACTTTATAACCCATTTACTGAAGAAAAAAACAGGTTGTATAGCTCACCTCTGAATCTAGGTTTTTCTTTGTCTTCCTTTCTTCCGTTCTCGTGTCTTCATGGCCATCCATTGGTGAAGGCCTTTTCAAGCCTTGCGCTACATTTTGGACGGGTGCCTCCGTTAATGCCTCATCTGTAGCATCTTGGCCTAATTCTCCTTTCGAAGCATCTTCCTGGATGTGGCTGCTTACATGCCCCCTACCTTCAATGGTTTCTGACAGATCTTCCTCACTGCTGATCTCAGGAAGCATCTCATCATCTATATTTTCAACTGGGCCACTGCCTGACAGGAGGGAAGCACCATGTGACACTGCCTTTAAGAGGTTCTCCAAATGAATGCCTTTGGTTATTTCAGGAAGGTTTTTGCTCATTGGTTTGTTCTTTTGAGGGAGCTTCGGCAGAAAGCCACCAAAAGACATCCTCCCTATTTTGGGTTTACTTTTCAAGAAGGGAATACGAGCTGTCATGTTACTTTGCTGCTTGAAAAAAAAATGGTCTTTGCATTGGTCATTCTCACCTTCCTTAGAGACATTTAGACTAAGCAATACTGGTTGATACTTTTCACAGTCTTCATTAGAGGCACAATTTCTAGACTCAGAGACGGAATCTTTAGCTTCTGATGAAAGCTGGGGGACAGGAGCTATGAAACAGCCATTTGCAGTGTCTACTGGATCAACAATAATATCCTTGATAGCATTAAGCTTTGACTGAAGATCTGCCAGGCTCATCCTTCTGGAGATTTTCTTAGTGGCTGTGACAGATTTTTCATTTTGGTTTGATAATGGATGAACTGTTAATACCGAGTCATCTTTGTGGACTAACTCATCACTTTCTTTGCATGGTGTACCTGTACAATCCATGATAAAAACATAATCATTTATGTTGCAGTTATCCTTCAGCTGAGAACACATTACTGCATGTTCTGGGAGGCCGCCCTGATCAAATGGTGCTAAATTCCTTTCAGTTTCTTGAAATGTGTTCCTTTCTGCTACGGTTACAGCGTTTTTTCCCATATTCAGGTGGATATTAGAATTAGAATCTGTTGTTTGAATACCCTGTTTAGCAACCCCATTATTACAGGCCCCAGAATATTGTGTTTGGCTGCTTGTCATTCCAGTATTGGGCAGATCAAAACATGAAACAGTACCTGTTATTGTTTCCTTGATGCAGGCATTTTCATCAACTGCCACAGTAAAAGCTGTTGTCATCTCCATACCATCATCATTTTCTTCTGCAAACACAGTGACATTGTGAGGAGGAGCAACTTTGCTTTTCTCTGATGCAGTACCAAGTGCTTCAACATTTTTCATCCCCATACCAGAGACAAAGGCTGGAGAGGTCAAGGAAAGAATTTCATCATTAGAAGCTGACTGATTTACCATTCTTGTACCATCAGACTCATCTGATGAAATCTTCGCCATTTCTCTACATGTGAGAGTTCCCTTTGTGAGAGTGCAATGGCTACTTTCTTTAATAGACATGCCAAGAGCTGTAATCATCTCTCCACTACTTCTGAAGTCCACCTCTGAAGACAAGGTTTTGTTGACAGGTATATATGATGAACTTTTCCTTCCAGTCAAACATGTGGAGTTGGCCATCCCAAAACCAGAAGTTTTAGACTCAATAACAGTTTGGATCCTAGTAATGTCCATGTCATCTGAGTTTGAGAGCTCACCTGCCAACAGACTGTGGCTAACAGATCCAATTTGATTACTTAGTAATTCCATTTGGTTTGATGGACCAGAATAAGCAGATTTTGTAGCAGGGAACTTGATTGTTGCTTTACCAGCATTTGTGAGAACATGACTACTCTCCTCAAGAGGCACAGTGTGAGCTGTAGTCATCTCCATATCAAAATCATCCTCTGAAAACAAAACTGTTTTGCCAGTAGGTATGCATGTAACACTTTTCCTTCCGATTGGAGATGAGGGATAAGCTATTCCAACAACACAGGATTTGGAATCAAAAAATACAGTGTGGCTCTTAGTGATTTCCATGTCATCTACGTCAAAACTACCCAAAGCTGTTGAGCCATTACAATTACCAGGTACTTTCTGTCTATTTGTTGGCTCTACATTGTTAGCCTGTTCATAGTGATGAGCAGATTTTGCCAAAGGAATTTGTTCGCACATGTTATTTGCAATAACAGGACAATGGTTTTCCTCAATCGGCACAGTTACGGCTGTTGTCATCTCCATACCAATGTCCTCATCTGAAAAAATAATTGTTCCATTAGCAGGCATACATGAGAAACTTTTCCTTCCGGTGGGATGAAAAGTATTACCCATTCCAACACCACAGGTTTTGGGGTCAATAACAACAGTTTGGCTCCTAGTAATTTCCATGTCATCAGAATCAAAGTGCTCAGCTTTGTGACTAACAGAACCCAAGTGATTTTTCGTCATTTCCATGCCATCAGCTGGTCCAAAATCACCAATGCAATTTGTATTGGGGAAGCTAATTGTTGCTTTACCTTCACTTTTGGGAACAAGTGTATTTTCCTCAGTAGGCACAGTTAGGGCTGTAGTCATCTCCATACCACAGTCTTCTTCAGAAAATATGACAATTTTGTTGACAGGCACACGTGACAAGCTTTTCCTTACTGCAGCATGTAAAGGATTATCCATTTGAACACCGTCAATGTTAGTTTGGTTCCCAGTAATTTCCATATCACCGGAATCAAAACACCGCATAGCTGCTGGACCACGGCAATTACCAGGCCCTTTCTGATTACTTGATAGTCCTATCATGTTAGTCTGCTCATGATGATGAACAGATCTTGTAGAAGGAATTTGTCTGTTAATTTCTTTATTTTCAGTTACAGGAAGATGGTTTCCCTCAATCGGCACAGTAAGGGCGGTAGTCATTTTCATGCCAAAGTCGTCTGAAAACATGACAGTTGTATTTGTGGGCATATATGACAAACTCTTCCTTCCAGTGGCAAGTGAAGGATTAGCATGTCCAACACTACAGAATTTGGAGTCAATAACAACAGTTTGGCTCCTAGTAATTTCTATATCATCAGAGTCTGAGGGCTCAGCTGCCAAAACATTGGTACTAATGGCAGCTGTTTGGTGACTTGTCATTCCTATATCATCAAACAGATAAAATCCTGGTTTTACTTTAGGTAACTTGAAAACTTCTCTCTTCTCACTCATGGCTGGATGATTTATTTCTTCAATAGGCGTTGTCAGAGCTGCAGTCATATCCATACCATAGTCATCTTCTGAAAAGATTATGGTCTTATTTGAAGCAGTTGTGCTGCACATACTCTTCCTTGAAGATGGAAGTGAAGGATTTAACATTCCATGCATTTTCTGATAATCAATGAGAACAGTTTGGCTCCTTGTCATTTCCATATCATCAGGATTAAACAGAGACATCCTATTCTTAACTGTCAACTGACAATTAGGATCCGGTCCCACAAATTCATTCCTTGTCACCTTCAGATTCTCTTGATTTGTAGATTGTTTCTGATGCCACAGGTCCTTTCCATCCATCAAAACCGCCTGATTTGTCGTCAAATCCATGTTATCTCCACCTGCTTCTGTCATAATTTGCTCATTAAGTTGATGGCTATACTTTGGGGTTGGAAATGTGGTTGTTGACATCATGTCATTTTTGCTTGGCATTTTTGTCGTAACTGATCCTTGGTTTACTTTATCAGCTCCTAATCTATAACAACTAAGCCTAGACAAGAAAGCTTTCGCATCAACTTTTGGACATGGAACTGAATCAGTACACTGAACGAAGGAAGTGCCCACTGTTGTGGTTTTTGAACCTCTACTAGAAGTTCCAGGACAGCTGTTTCCAGCAATTTCTGCAAGACTTGCAAGAAAGTCATCCATATCAGATTCCTTTATTTGAGCTCCCACTGAAGTTTCTGGACTTTTAAAGGGGTTATCGGGTTTACACATATAGCTTGAATTCTTTTCACTCTTCTCTTTAGAGGCAAAGACAGAGATTTCAGTGCTTGGAACTGTCCCTTTAAAGTCAACTGCATCAGTGTCAATAATATTAGTGTGGCAGTGGGTCATGTCCATGTATGCTGTGTCCTCTCCAGAAAACAAGACTGTCTTATCACTGACGCCATCCTGGTAATCCATGTTTTCCTGCATGAAACAAAAATATAATCACTGAGGTATTGTTTATAGAAATGAGGCCGCACGAGTCTATGTAACATTACTGCTGATTTTTACTGAGAGACTTGAATACTAGGCTCCTTGTAATCTGAGTGGTTAGAAGACTGATGAATAGATGAATACAAGGAAACTGGATGCTATCAGCCCAGATGCACTTATCAGAAAATAATCCAGAATTTACTACACTTCATTACAGTGTTTTTTCCCTCATGATTGATTTTGTGTATAGTTAGACTTAAATGTCAATATAAATTTTTTTCAGTAAGAACTAAAAACTTACATTTTACTTTGTACCACTTACCTTGTTATGTTGGTGTGAAACATGAAGAGGGGCATTCAGCAATGTTTCCATTCCTAAAGCATACATATATTTTCAGGTAACTATTTCACACTAATAATAATTATGTTAAAATAAGTTTTAAAATAAATATCCTTACCAACAATTTGCTGCACAATGTTGTGAGTGCCACAAATCCTTTGTGTACATGGAAAAAATGATAAAATGATGTTTATTAGAATTTACAGAAAAATATCACTGCAGGAAAAAAAAATATTATATTCACACTTCAGGGCTCATTTTAAACAAGGAGGACTGTTTATAAATTTATAAACAGTGAAAAGCATACCTCTCATTCTGTTGTTCTGTTCCTATTAACATAAAATAACAGTATTCAGGGTTTCTGCAGGTATCAGCAAATCTAATTTAATGCTTTTTAATGCCATTTTCAACATTTTTAATGTCATACACGACCCATGTCTGTAACCATGGCCCCATCTCTCTCTAACACACAAACACAATTTATAAAATACCCATGTCCCAAATTCTGAATTGCAACCATTCAATTTAATAACGATGCAATGATGATAATTTTGAATATTTGAGAAAATAATTTAAATAAATTGTATCACTGGTAAACTGTATTTTATGACTTCTTAATTATTTCTTATCTTCCAGTGCTGAGTGACTTGTTTTCCTGTTTATCCTATTATCCAAAACATTTTATTGTAATGCTGATCCTGTGTTAACATACATATGACAAATAAACTGAATTGAACCGAATTAGAAATGGTTCACAAGACCATTTAAAATGTCAAAATTTATTTGCAGATATTTCAACACTGATTTAACAAAGTACACCTTAACTAGATTTTGAAGGCTTGACATACTGAAAAATCAGGTCATGACTGGAAAATGCCATTAAGTTTCTGTTCGTGTAAATTATACTGCCACGTGACCTCTTTCAACAGTAACGCCAAGTTCTATCAGTGTGGACAGTAAAGGAAAAAACTCGAACTCTGAACGTAAAAGGCTGGAACTTTAAAGGGGCAGTTCACTCCAAAACTGAAAAAAGATATGTTTTAGAGGGGCTTTAGTGCCATCTATCACTTAGGTTGTCCTGCTGGGAGTTGTCTAGTTTTGGACATCGGCTGTAGAAAGCCTTCAGCTTCTCTGAAATATAATGGGGGTGAATGGCATTCTTTGGTGGTGATGGTGGTGATTAAAGCGCCAGAAAAATACACCTGAAAAATCAAACAGCCATGTCTCTTACCAGAAATCATGACCCGGTTATTGAAGATAATCCACAGACTTTGTAGTGAGCAGTTTAATGTAGGAACTATTTCCTTCTACCAAACTGCACACACCAACCGTATCACTGCACAGATGATATCGCCGGGGTGTCCGTGCTCGTATTTTTTGCGTAGTCTGTCTTTTACAGCCGATTTGTGGCTTTCAGACTACATATGAGATTTATCGGCGTTGACGCCCATTGTACCTAAATACTTTTTATGCAAACACTGCAAAATACTTCTCCATGTTGACCACCAACGGGCTGCAACAATATCCTAAATTATTCGTCCTCCAGCCACTTTTGATGGAAATTGCATTTCCTGATTTCTTTGCAACATTACGAAATTTATTCTTCTAAGTTTTACTCCTACAGGCCCCAGGCCACTGCTGTCCACACATCCAGTGTTATGACAATTTTGCTCTGGCCTGATGCATATGGGAATTAAATTTAATCATTTTTAATGATATTTAAGTCCTTAATTTTCACAAAATCCATTTTATGACTTTTAATACTTTTTAATGACCGGCGGAAACCCTGAAATTACAACAGAAATGTAGTAGTGCTGCTTTTGTTTAGTCAAACAATAACTTTTCATAATTACAGACTGTGTATTAGAGACAGTCAGCGCTGTCAATGAAACAAAATGAATTTAATATCATTTTTGGATAGAAGTATTGCTAATGAGATTAAAAGATCACTGAGCCTCCTAGATTTTGAAAGGATAGCCAAGTCTACCTCTCCAATGCTTATTCCACACTGAAAATATTCTGAACACTGACCTGTGATGTCCTCATAGAGACCCATTTCCGAGGAACTGTTTTTTATGTCGCTGAAAATGAAAACGACAAAAGACATCAGATATTGTGTTACCTTATGTTGCTGCAGCATGCACCTAAGGAAATGTGTGGCTATGGCAGTAAACACTAATAATTCAGTGGTGCCCTGTTCATACCTGATGTACTTTATGTCATTTGTTGTTGCAAAACTGACCCTTCTGGATTTCGTTTTCTTTTCAACTAGAACAGTTGGTTCATCCTTCAAGGGAAAAAAACAAAATGTAAAAGGACTGCTGCAGAACCTAGATACAAGATTTTGCTCCTCATTAATAATCTGTGCCATCCAGAACTACCTGACAGTCCTCATTGTCTACTTCAACAGCTTTCAGTGGAGTGCGAGGCGCTTTCAAGATCTAAATAACACAAATAAACAAACAAACAACATAAAACAACATACAAATAAATAAACCACACAGTTCAATTAGACCCATGCTACCAATTGTCATTTGGCAGTGTTATTTCAGGTTTCCAGAACCAAAGGTATAAACAAATGCTAGAAACGTGAAACCACCACGACTCTCTCTTTTAAAGATTATATATAAATGTTTAACAAAACACACTAACCGATGAAATTCTCCTTGTACCAGGTTTGCTTGGGTTATTTCTGCATAAGGAAAATGGACATTAAAGTAATGCATACATCTCTACTCAGTACAGAACATTCTAGTCCATGGACTTGTATGGATAAATCTTCCCGAATACCAACTAAACGTTTATGGATTCTTCAATTATTAAAAGTACTGATCGTTAAAGCCGCTCTTTTTTTCTGTGAAGCTATAATACACAAACAAATATATTTTAAAATAATGCTTCGGGTGTCATATTATATGTATATAATAAATTATGTAATACAGGCAATTTCCCATATAATGTTATCAAATGCACCTATTCCCTTCTTAAAACGAAAATACGCCGTGGTTAACTACGTTACACTTAAAAGAGCAAGAATACAAATCAGTAAAAGAATTATACATTGACAATTATGACTACTGTTAATTCATACAGATACGGTTTTGACAGCTGCAATATAACCCTCGCATCTCCGTCAACACTCACCGATTCCGCGCTGCCTCTGTATTGTCCATGTTCGTGATCACTGTTTAGCCGACTGCATATTTAATATAAAGCCACAAAAAGAATATGTAACCGAACCCTATTTATCATCCTTACATCAACACTTAATGAATGGCTGATACATCAGATTCGGCTGCCTGTGAACCAAGCTAAGGCTAACCACAAGCTAGCCGATTAAAATGCCGTATATAGATTCAGTCTCGAACCTAACAAATAGCTCCATTCCTAATTGCACATATATGTGATAATAACAGATTTCTGTATTACTAATGTATAATTGCATTAATACTGATATTTTAAGCTAGGTACTTTATATTTGAAGGCTTACTAGCCAGTTAACACTTAGCTACTATAAAAACAGCATAATAAAATAAAACAAAGTGCGAAGTACTATAACTATTACATTTGAGAAGACGTGCGCATGTAAGACATACCGTAATAAAAATGTATATAATCCTCCAGTTTAAACGTTTTATGTACTTTTTCGATTATTTCCAGCTCGGCATTCATTCCTTTTCATTGTTGTTTTTGAATTTAACCGCTTTCTCCCCGAGCATGCGCCGGAGCCCGGTTAATGGCGAAGTCCGAAGACGGAGGGCGGTTGAGGCGTAACGGAAGTGATGTATCAGAATTTAAATTGTGCCTCGCTCGGTTTCCCTGTCTAGTGTACTTTCGCTGAAGAAACATGGTCATGACCAGAGCGTGTGAGCAGAGCGTCACCTTATTGCTCGCATCACTTACGCAAACTGCGAAAACTTTATAATCTGTAAATATATCGCATAATATCCTGGATTTCAGGAAGTAGTGTTCCCCCTCTCACATTTGCGCAAATAAATATGTGAGATGACTGAAAATCATCCAGAAACATAATTACACGTGCATAAACTAGTGTTATTAATATTAAGGTCCAGAGTTGCTGTGTGCCTATTTTAGCAGGGGAACCATATATTTTAGGCTTAAGATAATAATGTTCTCCCTTCATATCTATGCACAAAAGTATTACTGAGGGCTGAAAAAGTGATTCAGCTACGCATGTCCATGTAAATACATTTGTATCACCAATTTGGTGTCCTGTAATTTCTATATTTGTGTGTTAGCATAGGAAACCATGCATCACGTTTAATCTATTATGTCTGAATTAATGCTTATAAAGACATCGTTGTCAGCAGTAGTTGATAAATGTAAGAAGTTGCAACAATTAAGTTAGAATTAGAATAAACAATATCATACTGATCGTCACGCATAATATAGGTTAAGTCCCACAAGCAATACTACCGTTTTCTGTATTTTCCAGCAAATATCTATTACAAGCGCTTTTGATCATTTTAATTATCTTTTAAAACATAGAACAGTCGAAAAGACGTTAGATGTTTTGCATATATGGCTTTTTTACCTCACTTTTGTAGCGAGACATTAAAGCGACAGAGAAACCGTCAAACTATAAAGTAGCGGGTGACGTCATGATTTCAAAGCTGTGCACGACAGGGGGAACATGGGGGAGCTGAATTTCCCGGAGCACTATCCAGTACCGGACCCGCTCACACCGTGCGTCCAAAGCATGACTTAGCCAGAAATCATCTGTATATTGTTAGGCTAATTGTTGAACCAGAGCCGCACCCAAATGTTAAGAGCTTTTTTCGATCGAGCGGTGAGCGATTTCATTCGAGCGGGGTTAATAATGACCGGAGCGGGAAACGATAATGAGCGGAGCGGTCTGCAGTGC
This sequence comes from Mormyrus iriodes, assembly GCA_011763525.2. Lineage (NCBI taxonomy): Eukaryota > Metazoa > Chordata > Actinopteri > Osteoglossiformes > Mormyridae > Mormyrus > Mormyrus iriodes. The sequence continues at coordinate 16,536,630 of JAAGVU020000025.1, forward strand.
CGTGAGCGTGGGAGCATACTGCTCCGTGAGTGACAAGCTGAAATTCTCATCGCTCTAGTTATGACAGACTATATTTCTGATAGACTCTCATTTTCACGGGTAGTTTTGTCCTTTTTTCGGCGTATCACACATTTGGGACCTGAGGGGGCGTTTTTTGCAGCTCCACTGTCTGACAGCATAGAGAAAAATGTATTACTACTATTTGAAGATTTCTGAGGAACTTTCGCGGCGCATTCTATTAATTTTATATTGTCATTTTTGTTTTATTTTAAATTTGCACTTACGGTAGCCTGAAACAGGCAGCGTTTTCACTTGCTTGCCATTGTATTATTCAGAATGAGGATGTTATTTGAAATATTCATACGGCATTTAAGACGACACCCCAGGCAGATTAATGACATGCATTTTCAGCGTTACAAAATGGCATATAAAAGTTTCTGTTCGCAGAGAGTACTTTGGGGGAGTTTAACGGTTTTCATTCCTCGAATATAACTGGGTTCCGGTTTTTAGGCTTTTTAGGAACGTTATTTTTCACAGACGAAGCGCTCCGGGATGGTCAGCAAATAGCGGAGGTAGATAATTAGACAGTAATTTGTTTCATGTTGATTGCTTCAATCCCAGCACTGACTTTAAAACTTAAAAGTGTACAAAAGTTAACACAAATAGCTTGATACACGCTGGTAGAAGAAACCTTTTATTTGAAAAATTAAAAGTTTTTTATTTACAAAGGCCAAGATCATGAAATAAAAATTTTGCGCAACCTTTTGCTCAAACCTTTCTCACGTGATTTTTTAATGAGAAATCAGAATAGGTGTAGAACGTAATATTACAGTAGAACACGCAATAAATTGTTTTAATCCATCACATTAATATTTAATCTATTCTATTAAAGAGAATTATTAATACACCACAAATTATACAATGTACATATAGAGATACTTGTGAGTATTTTTATAATCTGATGGTGAACAGAAGATGGTCCAGTGGATCTAATTATTAACTACATTTTGCTGACTTTCATCTGAAGCAGAACTCTTACTAATGTTACAATGTGCATAAATATCTTTTGAGAACTGTATGCTGGGGTGCATTTACCCAGGGCAATGATGAAAGGGACAGCTCATTGATTCTTGCTGACAGTAGAGTGGGAAATGTCAGTGCTCTTAAAATTTGAAACAGTGCTTCTTAATGTTGACTTCTTGCTTTCTCCAGGGTCATTGTTTGTGTTGTAGTAGTATAAAAACAGGAAGAAGCCTGGTCAATAGAAAGGAGATAATTAGCCACCTAAAAAAAACCTAATATAATGATACCTTTTTACTTAAACAGTCATATGAATCTTAGATTGTTAGACTAATTTAAAGCTATTTAACAAGCACTAATTTAATCTTTCTTTACAATAAGGACCTGCATCTTTAGTAATGCCCATGACAATGGATCCTCGGGTTGATGAGTTCCTTTACCACAATATGCAGATTTGTTAAACAGTCAGACCAAGCTTAGCTTCTGTGATGCAAACCTTGAAAGGAATTGAGAATGGTAAAGATGTAGTAGGATGGAATCAACAGAGGCCCATGGCTGAAGAAGGCAAAACCCCAGGTGATGCCTAACAGGCCACACAAGCCTGCTACCGTGAATATGTCCTTTGAGACCGAGCGTTGCTTGGGTAGTCCTACATTTGTCTTTCTCAGGTATACAATCCTCCGCACCACCATTACAAAGAGAACCAAAGTGAAGGTGAATACGACCGCGTAGTAGCCGATATTCACAATATAATTAACAGAAATGTCAGTAATCCAGCACCTGTCACAAAGAAAAGAGGATTATGCAGACCAATGTGTTAGTACACACTAACCTGTCCATTCAGGTTTAGCAGAAGCTGCATATTTTCTGAGCCATGACTTTAAATTATTATTACATATTTAGGTTTAAAAGAAAAAAGAACAGACTTACATGTACACTGGGTTGTTATCAGTGGTGTTTATGAAGAGACGTCCATATTTTCCCACTATAACAATCACAATGGGAGCCAGAAGTGGAAATACTAAGGGGAAATAAAAGGCCAAGTAAGAAGACGATGATGAAAACCACATCCCATAAGCCTTTTAGTTTCTCAAGCTCTGCTTTTATATGTATGTATGTGGTTTTAAATGTAAATGCACATATTTCAAACCATGTCTTGATGCCAGTAGTTGTGCAATATAAGTACCGTATAATTATTCTGTTTGTGAACTTACCCCAGCCTACAACAAGGATCTTCACCATGTAGTAACGGATATTGATGTTGAACACTTTTATCAACTGCAAGTACAGGTGGAAAGCCTCAATAGCAAACCAGGTAAATGTGGACAGCATGAAGTAATGCATGGCTCCAGCGATGAATTTGCATAAAGAATCATTTTTGAGGCCGGTGAGCCAATAATTTGACAGGAAGGTGAGGTTGAGCATGAACATAGCAACGAAAAGGTTCAAGAGGATCTTGGTGGTTTTGGTGGACTTTGATCTCCTGGTGGAAGACATGATTTGGTTATGATGTGGTGTTGAAGGCTAATGCAGCCTGAAAGAGTTGTCAAGAAACCAATAAGGATTAACAAGCAAAGTACCTCAAAGTGACATGCATAAACAGCGCAATGCTCAGGAAGAATGTGGACATCCCACAGCCAATGTATGTGATGTAGGTTAAAGATTTCACATCTGAGCTACTAATATTCGCAGGGAGGCTCTAGGAGATTCCAGAAAACATCTGTTTAGGACCACGGGCAACAGGCAATTAAAATGATAACATGCATTAAAGATCATAACAGATCAAAACGTTAACTTTTTTTTGTTTATTTTTTGCATATTATGGGTGTACAGAAGCAGTGGCATTTTATTTAGAAGATGCAGCTAGAATATAGAACATACCCCTATACTGTGGCAACAGGTAATGCAATGGTTAACTTACTAAACCTGAGGCACTAGGGCAGGGGTGTGCAATTATTTGTCCCTGAGGGCCGAGCAGTCTTGATTACATTGTCTTTCAGTCCGCACACGGACTGGAGTTCACCATTTGAGTATCCCTGCATTCGGGTGTACAATTAAGTCCCGTGACAGGCTTAACCTATGTTTCACTAACCCAGCTGTAAAAACAGGTTACAATTTTAACAAAAGATATCAGATATATAAAATGGTACAACACATGTTTTGGGTGACATATGTCTTTGTGGTACAACTGCGGTTTCATAATATTAAAATGAACTCACCATTAGTACAGCAAAAAATGTCAAGTGCGTGCATCTGCATGTTAATGTGTTGTTTATTTCTTCACTGTAACAGCCGTCCATTATCCAACTTGGTTGGCCTGTTATACAAGACACACTATTTTATGGTGTATGAATCAAAGGCGGGAACACGTCGATTTTACACTTATTTTTACAACAGGCAAATCACTGGTAGCATCACAAACTGATCTATTTTCTAGTTGCCCTGTTAAATAAAACTAACATCTACATTTTTTATTCAAAGTGATGTACAATTGAGAAAGTCGGGTCAGCCAATTGTTTTTAAGGGCCTTGCTCAAGGGCCCAATGGTAAAATCGCTTTGCCAAGCTCAGGATTTGAATCAGCGGCTTTCCAATTACGGTATTCTAATAACCAATTCAGTCTGGATTTTTATGTCTGGTGGACGTCATACGCGTCTCTGTACGTTGACTGCGCATGTGCAAGTATGTTTACTAGGTGTTTCCAGTAGGTGGCAGCATTAACATTCACAGAGGTCAACAACGAGAGGGTAGAAGAATAGTTGTTGTTGTAGTTGTAGCTATGGTGAGCACCTATATGAGGAAGTGCGGAGGTACCCGCATATATAACTTTTCATGCTGTCCAAACATTATACCACGGCATATGGTATTTTCAAAAGAGAGACAATTCAGGCATTTTGAAATATTTGATTCTTGCAGGGGTGGGTCCCGGCTAATTTTGCCTGACATGGGACTAAGTCACATGTACACGTTACAAGTAAGTCACAAGTTCTAACCATCAAGCTTCAAGTCAATTCTCAAATCATGCTTAGCTTTAAGCAGGTCAAATCTTAAGTAATTTCACCATCACTAACTATGATAAATGTAATAGTGATTAGTCCTAATTTAATACATTTAATAATAGTGATTAACTTTAAAAACTGGTCAGTTTTAATTATGATTATTTTCATGTGTATTAATATTTGAATTTTAAGTTTTCAGCAATTCACATCTAAAACATTTCTAATGAAAATACATTACAATTGTCAGTGTGTGAGATTTTTTTGTTTTTCAGACTGCTGTAATTTGTTCACTTCATCTGCATAAAAGTTTGAGTCACCAAAGTTATAGTTTATAATTTTCGGTATGGATGCTGCCGTAGTTACGTGGGACATGCTAGCGCGCTGAACTGCATTCACCAACAAATCGCTTGTCTTGCCCATTTTGTGGCTTTTGTCGCTTATGGATCCGCGCGGCACAACATTTTTGAGGTTCCGATAAAACCAGTCAGAATCACAGTTGTGTAGTTGACGACTATGGGAAAAATCAAGGTAGAAACTAATATTAATTGCAGCGATAGAATGTGTGATTTTTTCAAATTAATTACGAAAATTGTGTTTTGATATTCATTCATTCCTATAATAAGCCTAAGTAGGCGTGAGCGGTATACCCATGTCGTAGTCATTACGGGGTAGTGTCCCACAAAACAGGATTTCGTGCTTAACCGGATAACTTGCCGGACTTAAGGTAGCCAGAGCTAAATGTAAGGGAATGAAGATAAGGTCCATTTAACCCAGACTACCTTCAATTCGGCAAGTTATCTAGCTAAACAAGTAATCCTGTGTCGTGGACGATATTGGATTTGCGCTGTACCATTAACATAGTGAGTAGTTGACAGCCTAATTATCAAACAGCTTATTTATATAAAAATTAAAGTATTTTATTTTCTTCAAAGCTTCAGTTGTAATCCGAATACTTGTCCTTATATAGTCTATGTGAATTTTCTACTAAATACCGCCGTGCATCATGGTAATCCAAGACGCCGTGTAGCGATAGCAAATTAACAAATTCAAAATAAACAGATTTTGTGTAATCATACACATTAAATAAAATAACCTGGTTACACACACACACACACACAGTAGCAAAATATAAAGTAAAACATATTCGCTAAATCAGCATATATAGGCGCCGCTGTCTTCATGCAAGGTATGCACTAAAAGCCCTGTCAACGCTAGAACCGCCGTGTCCTACTTGCTAATGACCGTCGAACTCCTTTAACCTCCAAGCAAAACCTACTTCAGTGTATTTAACCCTTTTGTTTGCGCTAACAACAACTAACAGCGAACCATAGTACAGCTGATATGTTTTCAAACGCAGTATGTATTTTATAAAATCTTGGATAAACATAATTTATTGATGATTTTATGTTTGTCGAAGTTTCCGCTTTTTAACAACTGTATAAAGAAACGTTATTTTGTTATACAAATCATCTCAGGTGAAACAAAAAACGTACGTCTTCAGGGCTGCCTGCTGTCACGCATCTGGCGTGACACTCACGCTTTCAGACTCTGACGCAAGAAATGTTACGGCAAACCTATATTAATTCATCATAAACCTAAAATTAGCTACTTCTAAAGCATAGGGGTAGTTTGCAAACCCTACAGACTATTTACAAGGTAATAAAACTGTTATATACATGTAAATATGCGTGCAGACTTGTCTCAAATTGAAAACTTCACTCCAGCCAGCTGACCAAATTTGGCAACCCTGCGCTTTATTCGAAACATAAAGTAATATGCAGTTTTAGGCTGAAGCAGCTCGTCATTCCGTTTACTTTCTTAGTCCGACAATTATAAAATGAATATGAGAAAGCATTACCTATATCACTTTTTATTTCTTTTCGAAACAAGACCGCCATACCCAAATGTAACAGCAATTAAAGTGTACTTAATATAAAATATATATTTTTACATTTACATAAAGGGATAGAACATGATACTCTTCCCAGAACACGGGAAAAGGTAACACCATGATATAATACCGTCACGTCCAAAAAGTGAAAATACCGTGATAATAATTTAAGGTCATAACACCCACCCCAAGCCTAAATCAAGTCCAGTGTTTTTCATATATTTTCATAGATAGAAAGCAACTACCAAGTCAAAACACTGAGATTTCAGTGGGATTCAAGTTATGTGACTTGAGCTGCACCCTGGTCTGGTGTTATATCATTGCTTTACGCATGTGTAGACTGCGACCATCTGCATCCACAGACAAATACAGTCTGTACACAAGCGCGCATGGGAAAGTGATGTATAAACTAGTCTGCATGAAGTATGAACCATCCTTACCCGGCTTCCCCATGTAGCCTATCTATCTCTCAGCTGTGCTAAGTCGATTTCTAAAGCTTGACATCATTATTTGAGCCAAGTTCAGTTCAACATATTTTAAAGATGTAGGTATTATATAGTGAACAAGTAAAACGGCTCATTTGTTAATTAAAAAGGATGTGGAAATACCTGTGCCATTCCATGAACAGCAAGTCAGATTTGCATGTGCCTGTGTAGAATAATTTAATATTTTAACGTCAGTTTCATAGTGTAAAGATTCTTATATACAGTACTTTGCAAACGTCTTAGGTAGTCAAAGAAAATGTTTAAATATATTTATCTTGGCAGTAAGTGTATATTTGCTCAGAAAAATACGTTTAACATTGCGGCATATGCAAATTAACAGTAACATAATTGAAAACTAACAAGAATTTCTTCTGTTCCCCAAAAAGTCACTGGTATCTTGTTGGATGGCTGTAAGAACACTACTTCAGTTACCAAACCTCTCCTCAGGAGCACCACAGTCATTCCATGTACATATTAAATTTCACCACCAGTTAACTCATTGAGGTATTGTTTAGCCAAACAAGGTGTGCTAGTGGTCGGGTCAAAAAATACATGGGTGTATGGGTTGGTGGTTGCTGCAAATACTTAGGCCTTAAGGAGAGGTTTTGACATGGCTATTTTGACAGAGCAACACCAACTTAAATATCATTCACACATCTTTTTCTTTAATTCTTTTAAGTCTTTAATTTAATTAAAGACTTTTGCACAGTATTGTAGAAGAAATGGGATGAATTTTGCTTTCACTTACCTTGGAGATGTTTGCATATGTAATATTTATTGTCCGTGAAAGGTTAGATATGGAGGTTCCCATTTCAATAGCGAAAATCTCAGAATTTAAAATCTTCTTTTTATTTTTATCCTAAAAGCAAAAAAAGGGAAAAAATATATTGATGTGTGTTATAAACAATGTTAGAAATAAGTTTGCCAAAGTTTCTATTATACTAAATCTATTACACACCCCTTCCATTATATAATATTCATCATAAACATACACATGCCTGCAGTGGGTAATTTGTCACTGCCTACGATATTTGTTGGTTTCTTCTTTTACATTGTTAAGATATTTCATTAACCCCCCCCCCCTCCATGTACCTCTGTCAGGAGTGGAGAACGAAAAACCCCCACAAAAGGTTTGCCTGTTTCTTTCAGAGCTGTATCAACAGCTTCACTAGGGATCATAAATGAATTCTGGATCTCTCCTGTCATGTCTGCTTGTATTCTCTACAAAAGCAGAACGGAAAAATATCTGTATTTCTGAAGTGCATTTTTTGTCCTTCATTGGGGCAAATGTCTCAACGGCTTATGAATGCAAATTTCCTGTCTGTTGTTACAGGTATTATGAGTCTTATGTACTTTTTCCTAATATTTAAAAATTAATATTTAATAACATATCACTAACATTCCTGAGGACAAATTTACAGGTCCTTTGCTTGCTAAGATTGCCACCTAAGGGCTGTATAAAAGTTTATTATCTACTTCATCTAACAAGCAGCCATTGAATGCCTGATTTTTTTTATTCTGTAGACTTCTAACCACAACCAGCATCACCAAAATTAATGCACTATGTAACAGTGCTTTGTGTACTCACAGCAAATTTGTCAGCGGAAGTCAAGGCAAGTGTAATGTCTTCTGATTCTCTTTTTTTGGGAATAACCTGAATGATTCCTTTCACTTCTCCCATGGAGACAGCCGCTACAGTAGCATTTCCCATTCTATCAATCATTGAACGTAGATTGCTCAACATTTCACTGTCAGGTGGAGAATTGTTTTAGGGAAAATGACATACTTTGCAGCACAATAATCCTATCTACTGTGGCTTTCCAAGTCTCAGCCCTGCCCATCACTAATAAAATGTATGCGATTTTTGCATGTAAAAAGGTGTTCTTACACAACAGCTTCAGCGTTTACAGATCCGTCACTATTTATGCTCACTGGATTCATTGTGATGTTTTCCTTTGGATACTGAAATTGGATACTACTTTCCGTTCCAGGAGTGTTAGTGGTGGATATCATTTTGGTTGTGGATGAACCTGCAAAATATTACCATTTTTCCCCATCTTTTTCTCTCATGGAAAATGATTTTGATGAGCAAGGTTTGAAGACTAGTAAAGGCTTTCTCTTTGCTGTGATCAAAGCAGTTTTTTTAATCTTAGGCAAATTGTAAGTTTATACAACAAAAGTACCTCTTAGCAGTACCAGAACCATCCTTGACCACTAAATATACACCCTCCAATAATATAACACCCTCCAATATTCCATACCATTGAGCCATATGCCTTTTTTATGCAGCTCATTGCAGAGTCAACATCAAGTTCTTACCATTGGTAGGAGGCTTGTGAGTTATATTTGTTTTGTTGTGGCATTGCTCAGCAGGATTTAATGAGGAGCAGAAGGTATCTATGATTGCAGAGAGGAGTGGTGATCTTTAGATTTTTAGACGATAAAAGTTATTTAAGCTGTTTATGTTAACAAATTAACATCTGTATTGTGGCAAGCCTAATAATAGTAATCGATACTTTATTGATCCCTGTGGGGAAACTGTTTTTATGTCTACTCCAACTTGCTCTCTGTAGGTGAGAGCAAGCTGGCCATGAAGGGCAGCCACCCATAGCAGCACACAGGGAGCTGGGGGTTAAGGGCCTTGCTCAAGGACCCACAGATGTGCTGAAGCTGAGCTCGAACCAGCAAACTTTCACTTGCACAGAGGCTTGGCACACTGAGCCACACGCTGACCTCCTGATGAAATAATGAAATAGTATTTGGCATTTGGACTTTTCCGTAGTCCGTGAAACATAGCTTTAACAGAGTTTCTCTGCCTGCGCTATGTTCCAATGCGACATCATTTTCTGCCTCAGTCGAGCGATTCGAATTCCGCCAGTAGGGGGCATGATCGCATAGCTGAATAATTCAGAAGACTGACTAATCGGCACATGTATCAATGACAGGTCAGCTAAATAAATAATGTAACGAAAACTGAAAAATAAACTTGGCATTTCATGTATGTTTCTGCTAATAATTGGAATTGATATATAAAATAGATACATACCACACGTATAATTTGATTGCAGTGCGGACGAAGGAAAGTGTTTCCCAGTGCCGTTAATATGACAGATTATCTGTTTAGCACACTGTGCATTAATAGGTATAGGACACATGTTATAGGGATCCAAAAACTCTTTCAAGATACATCCTAAAGAACAAAATAATAATGCACATTAGACTATGATAGAAAAAAGAAATATGACAAAAAATTAAAGAATGAAATCAAATAGAATGTTAAGGCCTAAACAATTTGAAACCCTAAAAACAACCTAATGTTGAAAAATGGCAAGACAAATGAAATTCAGCGTATTTACCTGTTACACCACGAGATTCGTTTGCAACCTTGCTGTAATTCGTGGTCGCCATTACATATGCTTCAACTACAAGGAAAAGAGCCATCGAATGAAGATATCGCTTTATGAAATTTATTTACAAATTTATGAAATATTTTCTTCTCAAAGTTTGCTGTATTTATTACACGTCTGGTAGATTATATATTCCATCAAACAGAGGTGTAGAGTAGAGGTAAAACTTACCTGTAATATTTTGACAAGTCCAATTAAAATATCGGATGATTCCTGCGTACGTGTCATTGATTAGAAAAATCACGTTTTTGTTTTCTGAACATGAAGCTGTTTACAGAAAGAAAAGACTTTTATTGGATCAGCAGTTGTCATTAGTAAACTATTTTCAGATTTTTAAATTATTTGCTTGGTCTATTTGTTGGGTGTGTTGTATGTGTGTACATGTATTATTCAATGCGCATGGATTTTTTCCGGTTGCCAAAAGACGCTATGCTTTACCTTTTGCCAGATTATTACTGCCAATGATGCAGCTGAACATAACCACCATAATTCCAAAGCACAGGCCATATTTCCGTGCCATAATGCCCAGTAACCTAGGTCTGTCTTTCGCCAAAGGCTTTCTTAATTACTGAAGAAGATGAAGATTGCTCCGGGCAGTTGTAATATTCTGTGAAGGCATTAACAACATCGCATCACTTGGTTTCAACATGAAAATCCAGCATAACAATTAGAAACATGTAACTTTAACCACCGTTAATTTTATTGTTGAAGTTCCCTACCTGCAGGACGAGAGTGCCAGTACTTTGTTAATGGGTTGGTGAACGCGGTTGATTACACAGCTAGTGAATAACGGCCAAATATGGTGGCACCTATTTTATTTTGCATTTTGACGCATCTTCATAAATTTACTTTGCAAATAAGTCATTTACATGTTCAGTGTAAACATTGTCTTCAACTCGACTCTAAATTTACAAAGTATTCCGTAGTTTATCTCTTGGTTTGAGGTTATTTTGTAGCTTCTTATTTAGTTTTGTTTTTTTGTTTTAATTCGCTATGCACAAAATAATTAGTTTAGTGTTCATACTATTAAAAAATTTAAAGGTTAAATGTTGGGGCAATAATTCGACCAACATAAAGTTTAATGGATAACTTTCAGGTTTTTAACACACGTAATAGTTGATTGAGAAAGAGAAGCACTTGTTATGGTACTATTTCATCGGCGTATTCATGTAGGCATGTCCTCATTTCACTCTTCGGACTGACCGTTTGTGTTTATTCTAGAGAGTGACATATAGTCATTCCTAAGAAGAAGTTTATTACCAAGGCCATTTTTATATTTTACACATCCACCTTGCTTTTAAATTAAAATCTCCGTGTTGATTGGCTCAAACTCTATCTAAAATCACACTATTTGCATCATTTCCTAGAATGTCTAATCGGTCTTAAAATTTCTTTATTAAATGCCCGATTTATCAGTGGGGAGATATGTCTCTTAAATGAGCCCGTTCTCTGAAGTACCTTTGAGAATTATATATGGTGAATATATATATTGGCGAATATTGAGTATCTTGCATAATTTTTGTGATTAATATAGTGGCTAACGGTTGCAATGAAAGCCGGTCCCTCTTGTCATCTCAAAGTGTCTAGCCTTGCCAAAATATAGTATTCTGCAGGAGCCCTGTTTATTTACTGGAGGTGCTTAATCTGAATGTAGATCCACCTTTCCCTTGCCTGGGTTGAATCGCATTACTTAGCTGCCGCTCTCCGTATTTTACGTGAGGAATTCGAAGGAGGGGCCTTCTGCGCTTTTCTTGCCATACAGTGATTCAATGCAGATTACAGTGATCCCTCGTCTATCGCGGGGGTTGTGCTCCAGAACGCCCCGGGAAAGGTGAAAATCCGCGAAGTAAAAACCATATGTTTATATGGTTATTTTTGTATATTTTAAGCTCTTATGAACCCTTTAGGGGGCGGCACGGTGGTGCAGTGGTTAGCACTGTTGCCTCACACCTCTGGGATCAGGGTTCACGTCTCCGCCCGGGTT